>CM053789.1:431851741-432489657 GCA_028749045.1 Cupressus sempervirens
TTTCTTCTTAGGATTTTAGCTTTAGCTTTCATGACAAGCTTATCACCACCATTTATCATTCTGAGCTTCTCCCACATCTCATATTTTGTTTCTAAGTCTTCAACATCCTTGTACACAAAGTAGGAAAAGGTGCTTGCTAGAGAATCCATTATGGTTGTGTGCATTTCTTCCCCCCTATAAATGGTCTAAACTAATAAATTACCAATATATTTGACATGTTTGACCTCTACATAGGTCTAGTAGGCATCACCAAGAGTTATCAGGTGTAAACAAATCTTTCTACAACATGGTATAGATTTCCTTTGAAAATTCAATGCATCTCTTTTAAACATCTTGATCATTTCCTCAAGTTGTTAAACTCTTCACTTAAACTCTTCACTTTTGAGGACATAGGTTCTGATACCAACTATTGGTACCTATATAGCATAAAAACAAAGTGTATTAGTTAATCCTCACAAAACATGCACTCTTTTGTAGTGTGCCCAATCAAGAGCTTATCTCTGTTAAGAGATTATAAAACTGTTAAGTGTCAGCTAGTTAAGGAATTTCAATAACACTAGTTAAAGTCTTTCTTTTTTAGGAGCATCTTGATCAAAGGACTTCTAAATACAAGTTAATATGTCACCCTATTAGGGGATTTGATACAAATAACCTATTAGGGTGCACCCTCAATGGGATTTAGTATTGTATATTAGTAAACAATAGGTAATGATCTAACAAAGTAGCTACTACACTTAGCATGAAAGTAGATTCTTCTTCATCTCTTTTGACCCATCTCAAACTATGCTCTACTTTTTATTGGCTCTAAAACTTCAAATATTATTACTTGTACACTTGGCTCTTCTTCCTCTTACACATGATCATACTTGTACTAATCTAGCTTATTAGCTTCTCTTCATCACATTTACTAACATTTTATTTATGACTTATCTTTTATTAGTTTTCTTCACACTTTCAGATTATGCTTAGCTTGGCTTTCTTGGCTCTCTAGATAATCACTCAACAATCTAATCTTTTCTCTTTTTAATTTGTCTTCTTTTATTATCACTTATTTGTTGGCTTTGAAACTTGAAACCCTAGTCAATGAATTCAAAATCTGAATTCTCACCCCTACTTCTAGCTTTACTTTGAGTTGCAATAGTGTGTCACTCTTTGAAGATGTAGCATGTTTGTACAGGAGCCATGGGTATCTTATGTTATTGTTGACCCGTTCTTGTTGGAAAGAATTCAAATTTCAATTCTTTCAACTATTCCTCAATATGTTAACCCATAATCATTAAGTGCAATGATAAGTCCACTTCTACCCACTTCATGACATGGCAGTCATGGGTATCTTGGTTCATACTTTCCTTATTGACTTGCCTAAATCATCCTATATAGTGACCAATCAATCTGGTTCCTTTCTTCCTTGCATCCATCTACTAGGTCTACACTTCATGTTTCTTTGATTAATCTTGTGAACTAGAGTTACACATCCTAGACCAATGTGCCTTTTTGATCTTTGTTCTCTACTAATCTTAGTTCCTTCTTGTTCCTTAACATCAATGAAATATCTTTAATAACTAAGTCAACTAGTTGGTCTATCGATTAATTTTTAAAGGTTCAAGACAATTATGCCAACAATAAGTATAATTACATAATTACACTTAGTTTAAGTAGAATTTATAAAGTTGTACTTGATGTATAAATAATTGAAGGGGCCATCCTAAAATTATCTTTTATAGTTCAATTTTTTTTTTTAACCCTTTGATTTTATTTTTGAATCCTTAACTTTCATTAATTGTAAAAGGACTCTTTGATGATTCAACCGTATAAAAAAAAATCTATTTTGTAAGAGTTGACCATGCTGAATAGGTTAATACAATTTTTTTCATAATGTTAGCCTTGAACATAAAGGCTTGGTTTGGCATTCTACCTATTAACAAGAACACAAATTAATGTACATCATCAATCATACTTTAATATCACATTGTCACATTATTTTAAGGTACTAATAAACTTTTATTTGACACATACATGAGCATGCACAGACATGTTGATGAACATAATCACACACATATGCATGTGTTTATATGTGTGTGTGTGTGTGTGTGTGTGTGTTTATATATATATATATATATATATATATATATATATATATATATATATATTATAATATTAATTTTATAATTACTCATTCAATATTAAATTTCTACTACTTTCATAATCACTCATTCAATATTAATTTTTTACATAATTTTATTTCCAACTGAGCCTTATAAATCTAAAAGAATTAGTTCATTTAAAAAATTCAAAATAAAAATTTAAGCTGCTAGCCAAGAGATTGAATTTTTATATTAATGTAAAAATATTTTAATAATAAAATATTTCATATAATTTAAAATTTATTCTAAACATTTACATAATAAAAGTATAGATGCATAATAATATGGATATTTATGATCAATTAAGACAACTAGGATTATCCCCTCTAGGACCCCCAAAAAACATGTAGTGACCCCATCCTAAAGCAGTATTGTCAACACCAAGAGTTAAATTATAGAAAAGTGGTTTAGGTACTGTAATAATTTCTCGAGGGACAAAAGAGCATTGTTATAGTTGTGCACTTGGATGTCCCTAATGTAGGCTGCCTTTGGAAATCCCTCTTGAGAAAAATGACCACTTCCCATGTGTGTTTTTGAGAATGGGGTCCCTACAACATCAACAAAATGCAAAACTTTGCCTCCATATTGCACAATATTGGTTGATTCAGCCAGTGAACTAAATAAAGATCCAAGCCAATATCCCATAATTGTGTCTTGTATATATAAGGACCATACAACTTTACCTTGTAAAATTTCCTACACATTGAAAGCATTGTTGTTAGTTTATTAAGAAAATAGTTTAAATTATAATTAGTTCATATTATTGGTTATTTGTTTTTGTGTCTGTATATGATCATAGTAATATAAAAATGAAAGGAAAATAACTTTTATTTTATCAGAATAGTACTAAATAGTAGAAGATAATTAGAAAATGATAAATGTATATCTTACCATGTCTTTCAAAGCCTTTACATAATTTATATTTTAGATGGTTATTTAGTCACTATCTAAGTAGAATAACTTTGAGAAAAATTATTTTAAATCAACCAATACAAATATACATATTTTAATTCTATTGAAAATGACACCTTTTTATGCTCAACAATTTTTCAACCGGATCTTTGCCATCCTCAGATACTTGGTCAATGGGTTGGGCTAGATAGTTTTGTGCACCATTAGACAACACAAAGCCTGGACATTCCACATTCCTGCAACCTGTGGGCTGGTAATTATCATTTTGCATCAAGACGAGAACATATGTTAATGAGTTGATTGTATATCTTAAGCTTCAATACAAGGAAAAATATCATGATAGTCAAATTGCAATAGCTACTGTCCAATACACAAAGAGTCTAGGTCGCGAATCACCATTATAATGAGCAGGGAATACCTGAAATTGCAGATTGTACCACCATATGTTGCAATATCAATATTATTTTGTTACAAATTTTTTGGTTCTAGCAATTTGGATTATTTTGAAAAACTTAAATTACATTAGAATGCCTATGCATACATTATATAATAATAATAATAATACTTACTTCCCAACCAGCCTCAACTGTTTGTTTTGAAGGCTATCTTGGATCTTGGACAAGCCAAATTTGTTCAAGGCTAAAACCATCATTAGGTGCTACATATGGTTTCCATATATTAAACCTTCCTTGTGTGCTATAGATTCCCTAAGAAGTAGAAGTATATTGTAGAACATCATACTTCAAAATAAAAAGAGAAACAATTGTTTAGGTAATATATATTAGATTATTTTATATATTAGACTATTTTGTTTTTGATAAATAGGAATCATTTCATAGAGTATTGAATCAAAATTTATATTGAGATTCTTGGAATGTAGAGATTATTTAATGTAAAGAGGGATAGAGTTAGATTAGTTATTATAGATCAACAAGTTATTATAGATTATTTATATATATACTTATATTTAAATTTATACATACATACATACATACATACATACATACAGTTTAAAATTAAATAAATATCTCCACACACACACATTGACAATTAAATTTACACTTTTAGACATTCATTCTCATATATACATATTTTCAACAAAAAGATAAAACTATATATATTACTTATTATATAGAAATCTATATATATAGTTGTAGTTACTCTTCTTTCCTCACTTTCTTTTTCATATATATATATATATATATATATAAGTACTTTATTATTATTATTATTATTATTTTTGATCTTTATTTTTTGTTATACATATATAATAATAATATTATTATTATTGTTAATTTATTTATATTTTTAATTATATATATATATATATATATATATATATATATATATATATATATATATATATATATATATATATATATATATATATATATATATATATATATATATAACTTTATTTTATTTTCATGAGCTAGTTTATTTCTTTTCTCTAGCTTAGTTCTTCTCTTCGTTTTGTTTTTCTTTCCATTTTTTTCTCCCTATACCTATGATCCTTCCTTGAGTCAACTTGCTGCCAAATCTCGAATGTCGTGCACCCTAACAACCCCCCCACCCTTTTTATCCACCCTAGGTCTGCAATCTTACCACATTTCTCCTTGAGCTCTTTCATCCTGATGATGGATCATAGAGTGTGATCCAAAACGTTAACTGATGCAAAAATTATCACACAATTTGCCCAGAAGTAATATAACAAAGGTTTCTTATGGATTGTGGAAAACTGATATCTACAACAAGTTTATCTTTTAACTACATAATTTAGTTCTTATAACAATATTATGATTTAATCTATTCAAAAATATGACTATTAATAATAACAATCTTATCTTAAAAAACACAATCCAATTCTTATAACAATTGGAAAATATCTTTCACAAATGCTATTCATTCATAACAAAATCCAATTCTTATAACAGTTGAAAAATATCTTTCACAAATGCTATTCTTTCATAACAAAATTGATTAGTATAAACGAGTACTCATGAAATATAATTTCATAGTTGGAAAAAAATTATATTTACATTCTAATAATGATGTTTTAAAAAACCCTTTGGCAAGGCAAAGCATAAAAAAAATATGATCAAAATCATTTTATTTGGCTCGACCCTGCCCTAAACTTCCTCTTTTATAATAAAAAAAAAAAAAAAAAAAACATTTTTCATTCAACTTACATCATGAACCATACTCGAATAATCTATCAATTTTCTTCTCAAGAACGTATTTACAGATCCTGCAACTTTCACTTGTTCATAATTAATCTCCATAACGGAGACTGTTCCTTCTGGACACCTTTTTCCAAGCCCACTGCCCCATATATTTGAGGGGGCTCCCCCTGCAGCTTCTGTATCCCTCCAACTCATGTTTGAATGTACGATCTTAGTTAATAATATAGTAGCAATTGAATGATAACATATGATACTCAAAAGTAGAACACTTCTAGAAATATGGAATTTGAAAAAAAAATTTTAAAAATCTTATATTTATAAGAATATTTAAAAACATAAGAACAATAGTCCATAGTGAAGGAATAATCTGAAAGATTCCCGTTTCTAAAAAGACTATAAAAATTCTTACCTTATCATACCCATATTGGTGTTTTGCAGAGCGGAGGGAAATTTGATCAGTAAATTTCACACAGAGTATGATGTCTCCATTGTCATGCTGCGTAACAAGATACAAACTTTAACGGGCAAGTTTGAATGGAACAGATATAATAGAAAGAGGTAAGAGATTGACAAAAGTTTCATATTTGAAATGGCAAAGAGATCGGCTTACTTTGTATTTGTGAACAGCCGGTGGATTAACATAATTGATATAATCGTGGATGCTCATATTGCCCACCTCAGATGGGTATGCTAAAACCATAAATGACATTAAGGTGTACAAATCTAATGCAAGATTAGTTTAAGATCATGTTTATCAATATTCAACTATGATTTGAGGACATTGTTGAAATAAATTAAATTTATGTTGGTAGTCTTCAGATGATGTTCTTAGATAGTTATTCATAAACACTTCTTTCCTACTTTCCTAGCCCAACTTTAAAGATAGTCCAATGGAAGATATCACAACTAAAAAAAATCTAATAATTATTAAGTTTATCTTTTTTTTTTTTTTTCTTCTGATTAGAAAAGATGTGAAGATAGATCATACATGAAATAGTTAATTTATTAATATAAATTTAAATATTACAACTGTATATAGTTAGAGTTGTGATCAAGATGCAAAACTGAGCTTACTAATGAAGCAAGAAGATATTTGATACCAATATAGATTTTGTCTTTGTTACTCCTCTTCCAAAATGATCCATATATTTACAATGGTAAGCCAAATGCTAAAAATGTATATAGTTATAATAACAAAAACCTAAAGGAAAAAAATATATTTAATAACAACCTATACAAATTGCCTTTCCCACTATTAGAAAAGTAGCTAACCATCTCTTCTAAAATAACCCTCCGCAAAATTGAAGTTGAAGACCATTTGATTTACCACATCCATATCATTCATAGATCAACAAACTCCTCTTGTTCTTGTAATCTTTATTTTTATCTCTATATTTGATCTTATCCTCTAATTTTTTTTTAATCTAGTAACTTCTTTGATTGAAAAGATCACTATAATCCATGAACAACCTATTGGAATGAAAACTACTTGTTGCATCTTCAGTTACATGTTCTATAACTATTTCAATACCAATATATTGACATTGTTGTCTTAGCTATTCAATAATATAAATATAATTTTCTAGAAACCCAACAATAGGGTGCTTGTTGCATCGTTGAACAAAGAGAGGAGATTACACTAGATCATATTCAATTGAGATTGCTCTAATTACTCTAATTTCATTTTAAGCAATTTCATTCAATTCTAAGTTCTATAATAATTTCACTCAAAACTATAATCCATGAACAACCTATTGGAATGAAAACTACTTGTTGCATCTTTAGTTACATGTTCTATAACTATTTCAATACCAATATATTGACATTGTTGTCTTAGCTATTCAATAATATAACAATAATTTTCTAGAAACCCAACAATAGGGTGCTTATTGCATCATTGAGCAAAGAGAGGAGATTACACTAAATCATATTCAATTGAGATTTCTCTAATTACTCTAATTTCATTTTAATCAATTTCATTAAATTCTAAGTTCTATAATAATTTCACTCAAATTATATCAGATAATTTACACTACATTTTAAATTCATTCTAAATTTGAATTACATTCTAAATTTATTCTAAAATCACATTACATTTTAAATTTCAATGAGCATAATCCTATATTGTTTTAGTTTACTTATTTTTATTGTAGATGTTAATTTTTTAAATTTTATCTTTTTAAAAAAAAAAATTTATGTTTTTCGACTCCATAAATAAATTGTATTTTAAAAATTATTTTCAATTTCACTAATTTTGATGTTTATGTATAACATAAATAGTAAATCTAATAATAGCATATTTTATTGTATTATATTTTTCTATTAAATATAAAAAATATAATCTTATTAATAAAATATTATAAATTACTTTTTAAAGCTATAAATTAAGAGCTTGAAATAGGTTTTATTTTACTCTTGAGAAAGAGATATATTTTCTTACAACTTGGTTCCAATTTTATAGGAAAGTATGGTAAGGACTGAGAGATTGAATATCTTATAACAAGACTTATATTTAATGGATCTAAAAAAACACTCTAATTTCCAACATGGATAATAGTTTCATTAAAAAATTCTTAATTGTATATTACTTTATATATATAAAATATTTAAATTAACAAATGAATTATATTTTGATTTAAAATCTTAATTATACATTTTGAAAATTAACTCAAAATTTTAATGAAATACAAGTTTCATATTTTTTTCTTGAAAACTATAATTAATCTCAAAGAGAACATTTTATCGTATACTTTAATAGTTCCTCTTTTATATAAGACTATTAAAAAAAAAAATATTAATTACAAATCAAGAATGACTTATAGCTGACAACTTCAAACTTGTCCTTGTAGATACTTAAAATCACCTCGAACACTATATTGATTAATTTAATATTTTCCCTCAACACTGTAATTGGTTATTTATTAATTAATTATATTTGTCCTATTTTTCTACTTATTTAATTAAATGAGTTCACTGTCCTAAGGTATTTAAATTTAATTTAAATACATTCCCTCTAATGTGTTAAATTTATTTAATGCATAGTGCTCCATAAATCCCTTTAAAATAAATTCCAATTTATTTAAATCCCTCCACTTTATTAAATCCTCTAGATCCATGATTAAATTAATCTTTATCTAATTTAATCCTAATCCTACCTAAAACCTAGCCTACCATCCATCATCCTCATCCGTCTAAGCCTACCCACTAGCTAATTCCACTTTATTATCCCAAACCCCCTTCTAATCACCTTTTTTAGCCCCTAAGTGGTTGCTCACACATATGTGAGCAACACAAGCCCCAAGGGTCCTCCTTTCATTAAACTTTCCAAAAGATAATCTTACACCTTTGTCCCCCCACTCCTTTTTCCAAGGTTGCTGAGCACACCTTGATCCACTCAAACCTTAAAGGATCTTTTTGAATTTTGCAGGACTTGTCCTTTAACCCATGTGTCTCCCTTGTGGTACCTATGTGGATGCCACATAGATGTGTTAGCATGAATTTTGATGGTATTCCTTTGTGGGAGTATTTTAAGCATTGGAGAGCATGTGGTGGTATTGACATGTTGCATTCATGACTGTGTTTCTCATTGATATCAACACTACAATAATCCTATGAAGACTAGTAGAGTAGAAGACAAAGATCGTGGATGTACGGATAAAGTCTTGATGATCATGTGACATGAAGTGAAGGACACATTATTAATTATTTCTTGATGATGAGGTTAAGTGCATGCAACCTAAGTCGAAGAAATATAGAAGTTATAAGTGATTTATAGAGAGTAGTGCAGAAACAAAGTACCTATAAAGTAGTTTATGGTGATTATGATTTATCTCTTTACTAAGATATAATTAGGATACATGAAGTTATACAATGGAAGAAGACAATTTGATGATGACGTCTAAAAGTGCACAAGCCTTGAAGTCACACATGTGAAGAGTTGCATAGACTATGAGATGACAATGCTATCGTGATTGTAATTAATTAATTATCATATTGTGGTCCTATTATAATTAATTAGGAAAGCCTCAAGGTCAACTCAAGTAATTTTATTGAGGATGTGATATATAGGAAAGTATTTTCCTTGATTGAGAAAGTGTGATGAGTGTGTGAAATGTGAAGTGTTCAAGGAAGAGTTAACAAGAGAAGAGTAATTGGTAAATGTGAGTAAGCGATCTGAGGGATTATTGGATGTGAAGGTTGTGATCTAGTATTGAGATCAAAAGCAATAGAAGTATGGTTAATAGGATAGAGAAATATGAAGGATCAATACAAATCAATTCTATTATTCTGCAAGGAATAATAAAAAGATCATTTGGATAGTGGGTTCATTGGGCTTGCCCTTAAAGATGTTTGGATGGTGGGCCCATCTGTCTTCTACAACTCTTAACAGGGTTCAAATTCCTAACAGGGATTCAATGTCTCCTAACACAGACTAATATGTACTGAATGTTTTTATAGACTCCTAATAGGGTCTATCTTCTAACACGGAATATTTATGTTAGTACATCATCTTGCTAGCACTATCCCCATCGAGATTTTCCCTCTAATCAAGACTTTCCCTCGTTAACATATCTAGTGTTATTGTGCATGAGTATCTTATTATTATTTTTGATTATATTTATCATATGGTTAAGATCTAATAAGGCTAATAATTGTGATAATATTCGTATAACTAATTCATCACCCTCCCCCCCCCCCCTCTTAGTTATATTGGTGGACTATATAGTCTAGAAATTGGTATTAGAGTATTAGGTTCTTGAAGAGAAAGCTTAACATCTTTGGGAGATCAATGGAAAGTCATTTCAGAAAGGATAGTCCTAAGTCAGATAGAGGAAATTTTGACACACAAAAGATAGAGCTTCTTGGCCAGTTATCAGATTTGTCTAGAGAATAGAGCATTGAGTTTCTAGATCTAGAATCCTTTCGTTGCATACAAAAGAATAGAACCACAAGTAAAGAAAGATCTAGATCCAAAGAAGACATTAAGATCAAAGAAGGTATTTATCTTCTTATGGAAACAAAGCCAAAAGGTATGGAAATTTTTGTTTGTTGGAAATGTAAAGAGTTTGGTTATTTTTCATCTAGATTTCTTAAGAGAGTAAGAGAAACTAGAAAGAATTCACTTTCTAATGAAGATGAAGAATTTAAAGTATGGAAAGATTCTTGAATGACTATGATGATAAAGATAATAATCTTCAAGTAGTTAAGAAATATGAAACAATAGAAGAGGTAGTATTGGTTACTATTATTGGTTCTAATGAAGAAGAATAAAATATTGGAATTGTTAGAGAGAATGTAGAAGTTTTCTTTGAGACTAACAATGATTTGTAGAATGATGTGAAAATTATTGAGAAAAGAGGAGAAAGATATGAACCAAGAGAAGAAGTAAGAGTTGAGTTAGTAACTCTTACCTCTAACAAGAATCTAACAAAGAATAATCCTCCAGAGCAGATAATTGGATGCAAAGACAAAGGAGTGATGACAAGAAACAAAGTCAATGAGGAAATATGTTTGATTTCTCAAGTTGAACCTAAGAGGATAGATGAAGCATGTAAAGAAGATCAATGGATTCAAGAAATGAAGAAAGAATTAGATTAGATTGTGAAGAATGACACATGGGAATTAGTTTTTAGACCTAAAGACAAGAATATTATTGGAACCAAGTGGGTATTCAAAAACAAGATGAATGAACAAGGAAAAGTCGTAAGAAACAAGGCTAGACTTGTGTGTAAATTTTATTCATAGCAAGAATAAATAGATAATGAGGAAAAATATGCCCCTATAGCTAGAATGGAAGAAGTGAGAATGTTCTTAGCTTATGCATCGAATAAGAAATTCAAATTATATCAAATGGATGTTAAATCAGCCTTCTTGGATGGAGATTGAAGAAGAGGTATACATTGAGTAACCTGAAGGTTTCCCTCTGACAAAAGAGAAAGATATGGTATGCATATTGAGGAAAGCTCTATATGGCCTAAAGCAAGAACCTAGAACTTGGTATGAAATGTTGGACAAGTTTTTGGAAACTCTTTTATTTTCTAAAGGTACAATAGATAGTAACTTGTATTTAAAAGAAATTGAGAATGATTTTCTAATAATAGTAATATTTTTTGATGACATAATATTTGGAGGTAATGATGAAGAAAGTGATAAATTTGTTGAAGAAACGAAGAATGAGTTTGAAATACTTATGATAGGGGAGATGAAGTTCTTTATAAGTTTTCAAATTGTGCAAAACAATGATGAAATTTTAATTTCACAAGCGAAGTATTTGAAGGACTTGTTGAAGAGATTTGGCTTGGAAAGTTGTAAGCATTTTGGTACACTAATCATAACTGGTCATAAGTTATCTAGCAAAGATGAGAGACCTATAGTTGAGTAGAAGAAGTATAGATCCATGATTGTAGGTTTGTAATATCTGACTCACACTAGACTAGATATAGAAAATGTAGTTGAGATTGTAGGTAGATTTCAAGAAGATCCTAGGGAATTGTTGACATTATGGTCCAATTTATTTATTAGTCACTCACACTTAGTCAAATGGTTAGCAACTACCAAGCTTATCTTGCAATTTACAGTGTTAATCAAGTAATCGAGATTCTACCAAGTTATATAGTTGCCACCAAGTTCCAAAATTAGTATTCAGTTTAAACTGAGTAGTATCTACCAAGTTGATAAGTAGTAGTGAAAACCAAGCTTCATAGTATTAACTGAGTTGCATAGTGCCAACCGTAGTCTCCAGTGTTTACCAAGTACACAATATCAATGATGTGAATCTAGTATTGACCAAGCCAAGAAGTTTCAACCAAGTGATTTAGTTTATACGAAGCTCACAGTATTAGTATTGATTGAGCTAGGAAGTAACAACCAAGTGATTCAATTTATATTTAGAGTTTCATAGTGTTCACTGAGTTACTAGTGTTGACCAAGTTCATACAACTTGGAAGTGACTAGTATGAACTGAGCTTCTATGTCTATTGAGAGCATGATGATGCCAAGTGTTGACATTGGTTGTCAAGTATTATAACCTCACCAAGTTTTTCTTTAGAACCTAAGTGCTAGTAGTTGAGCTGACTTTGTATATTTTGGTGAAACTTGTGTTATAGCTAACTTTGATTAATTGTAATTTTGATTGGTATATATGAAATGTATTGTATCACATCCAAAGAAAAAGAAATAAATATAGAAAATAATTATATGAGCATAAGTGTGAATTAAGAAGGCTACAAGTAGTATAAGGAGTAGCAAAGATTTATCTATGACAACAAGGTGATCCTTACACTTCAATGGAATCTCAACCAAGAGTCATAGATTAGAGATCAGCCATTGGTTCATCCTAACAGGTGTATCAGTTAAATCCTTTTGCAAGACAAACTTAATAGCCTTTTGCAAATCTCTTTACCAAGTGCATACTTCATTGTATGTTTTGTAAATCCTTTAACATGGTGGACCTAGCAATCCTTATTGCTCCTAATAGGGAAGATCATTAGAAGTGATCAATTGTAAGCCTTAATTGGCCAACTTTATACTATAGTACTAAAGCTTGTGAGTATCATCCCCACCTCAATTTTACTTTCTATTTGAAAGGTTTTTGGGTCACCATATCTTGTGTCAATATGTTATAATGCTTTCAGTCTTCATGCATGCAATTAGATTAGAATATATATGAAGGATTATTTGGTGTAATAAGATTAAGTTTTATTGGTTCTTGATTCACCCCTCCCCTCTTAGTAACCTAGCCTATCCTATATTTCCAACAATTGGTATTAGAGCTTTGTGGTTCTTAGCAAAGAAGTTTAACAACTTGAGAAAAGATTAGACACAATGTAGGTATATATGATAGATAAGGCTATTGAAAATGAAAAGATAGATTTGGAATTGGTAATTGGAAACTAAAGAAAATAGAGGAGAAACTCTCTCAATCCTTGAAAAGAAGAAAATATCTTGCATTACAAATGAATGACAATCTTTACACTAAAGAAATAATTAAATATATTTATTGAGAAATAAATTTAAATGAAGTTGATGAGGCAATCAAAGACGTATTGGAAAAGAATTATAATCTTCAAGAAGACATTAGAAAGCTGAAAAGAGAACAAGAAACTCATTCAATAAGATTATGTGAAGTCATGGAAGAAAAAGTCAAAGCCAAAGAAGAGACAGAAGGAAAGAAGAATGAAATTCAACATGTATCCCTTCAACAAGAAGACTTCATTGATCAGCTTACTAACACAAATGAAGAAACCAAAAATCTAATATCAAAGAATGAAAGATTGCAAAATGATCTAAACACTAAAAAGAAATCAAATGAGAGGATGATGAAGTATCATATAGACATGAATTAGTTGAGTGAGTAAAGTCAATATAGACATAAAGGAAAAGTAGAAATAGGATATATAGAAGAAGGTGAATCATCCAAGCAAGGAGCTCAAAAGAATCAAAGGCCTACTTGTAATCATTATGGTAAGTTAGGTCATAAATAAAAAAGATATTGGATAAGGGTAAAGAAAAATTCAAATGAAATTGTTACAATTGCAATAAACATGGTCATAGAGCAAGTGAATGCAAGGAGAAACCTAAGTTTGAAGGTAAATGTCACAAGTACAAGAAGCATAAACACAAATCTTATGAATGCAAAACAAAGATATTGAATCTAGCAAAATATATTGTGAAAGCTATATTTGGCTAGGACTACAACACATGGTGTAGATGCCACTATTATGGAGAATTTGGGCACATTAGAGAAAATTGTGTGAAACATTAGATGAGAACAAGAGAAACCACTAGAAGATGTTTTATTTGTATAGAACTTGGACATCTTCCTAAAAATTGTATGAACACTAGAAGGATTGAAGTTGAAAAGAAATCCAAAATTGACAATATTAGAAAGCCAGTGAGACAGTGATGGATTCCAAAATCTTTTGAGAATACAAGTTTGAGTCATGAAGCACATGTCACTCAAGAATTGGGTGACTCAAGCATTTTAACTTGATCTCCGACAGGAATGACTAGAACTAAGACTCTAAAGAAGGCATCTTACATTAGTTTAAGCTAGCTAGAAGGAAAGGTTCATATCAACATTAAAGATTCAAAAGGATCACTAAGTTATTGTAGGAAAATCAAGACCTTATCAAGCTAGGTCAGGTTTCAAGATCCTTTCGAGCAAGGTTAGGATACATTAAAATATTGTGTGGACACCAAGTTATGAATGAATCTACCAAGCATTAAGATTGAATCGAGTGAAAGATAGTCTGTCACCTAATGAGTGATGGTACCAAGCATTTATGGTGATTGGAGAATAAAAGTATGTTAAAAGGAAGGAAATTGAATTCATTTATCACCATGAATTTTTGAAGAGCTATTTGCAAAGGGCAATTGTTGTTCTTCCAAGTAATCTATATGTCTATTGTTGAATATTTTCATGTTTTCACAAACCCTACTAAACATGGTGTCTTTCAACAAAAAAAACTAGGAAAGGGTTCAAGATGTTGGTTGATGGAATTTAAAGGAAGGCACTAGACTTCAAGTTTAGTCCAACAATTGCAGAAGTACTTGATCCAACTGGAGCTTAGTCATAGATTACACCAAAGATACTACTTGTTAATGATACTCATTCACATTTTTATTGTTCAATACAAGATATTGAAACTCTAGAGATGGATGAGACTCTAGAAAAGTTGTGTGTTAATGGTGTGTTGAAACCCGAGCATCAACACTTAGAGACCAAGGGTTTAACACACATTCCACATATGTGTTGAGACCTTCAAATAAAATGGATAATGCTTGTTCTTAGCCATGTACACAATGAGTAGCTATGGTTGGAGTAGCCTATTCAAATAACAAAGAAAATTATTCATTGAATCACAGGGCTCCCAATGTTGAACAAAGAAAAGTCTACCAAAATCCTAAGTTGTGTAGAACTAGAAAGAAAAACTCTTGCCAAGTGGGATGGAAGAGGTATGAAGATTAGCAACATGACTAATATGGAGCTGAAATTTGGAATTAATGTGATAGCTCATAAGATCTATAGCTCCAATCATCTCAACAATGTGTCATGTGAGACAGTTGATCTAGCTCTCAAGCTAGTAAAGAATAACATGTCCTTTGACCTTGTCAAGCTAATGATGAATCGGTTCAACAAGAACATGGAGAGCATTAGAACTTCAAAGAAAAATTCATGTAATTTTGGTTCACTCTTAACTTGTTTATTCTTCTTTGTGCAAATTTTTTTCCCTTCAAAAGGTTCAATCATATGGAGCAAAGATGTACTAGTACTATATTAGATTAATGAATATATAGAAAAGATGGATGCGAATTTTGTCAATATCATGGACAATTACTTTGGTTCATTCAAGGAAAAGATGAACAACAGATATAGAATTCCAATGAAACTTGTAAAAGATTACAAGAATGATGTTTTTTTCATGGTGGACTATGACAAAGTGTACATTCAAGTAGTCAAACCTAGAGTGATGTGGGTTAAGCCTCTAAGATATGAGGTTAACATTGATGATACTAAGGATATCATTAAGGCACTATTGAATGGACCTGTGGATCCCAAGGTCATATATTTTAGTACTTTTGATGAAGCCAAAGCTAGAATAGAACTTGAAATCAAGCTTCCTCAAGTAGTCAGTAAAGGAAAGAAGAGGATAAAAAAATTGAGGCAAGCAAGTTCTATTATCCTATTGACAAAAGGAAAAGGAGATGGTGTGAAAGAAAATGATGTAGAAGATGAAGCAGAAGAAACAAAATTTGAACAAGAAGAGCTAATCAGGAAGAAGGGAAAAGCTATCATAACTAGTCCCACCATGTCATCTACTGTAGTATTCACAAGAAGAGCATCTAAATCAAGAAATAAATTGAAATTAGGTGGGGAAGATGTTGAGGAAATCATTTTCAAAAGATCTCCACCTACATTTTAGGAAAAATGAAAGGAAATTAGATGAGAAGCTGGAATGGAAAACTTTAAATCTCTCAAATATGAGACCAGGAATGTAGATGAGAAGAATAAAGTTGAAGACATGATGATGTAAAAACTAGGTAAATGGAAATAATCACCTAATCAACTTCTACAACAAATTCCCAATGAGCTTATGCAAGCAATCAAGCCAAGAAAGGAAAATGCTATGAAAACTAGTAAAGATATATTTGAATAGATTATAAGGTAGCTCATGTTGAGTCTTAGTGACAAAGAGGTGAAAGAATACATGAAGAAAAATGAGGAAAATTCACTCTAAAATTCAACACATGCATGATATTGGTAAATGACATTGAACATGTGGTGAAAATAGGTACAACTACATGGAAGAATATCTACAAACTTCATCAACAGGGTGATTTTGTTGTTTATATTAGTGACATAGATGATGAAGATGAAAAGGAAGTTAATAAAAAAAATGAAGATGAAGATATAGAAATAAATGATATAAATCTAGATGATGAGGAGCATGAATAGGAAGCTATCGAGGAGAATCTTCCTAAGATTTAGAGTATTAAGGAAATTGACCTAAAGAAGATTGTAGTAGTAGTTATGGCCTCATTTCCTCACTCTCTTAGCAAAGATTTAATCACATCAAGTTCAGAGAAAGAATTTGTCAAGTTGGTTGTGGCAACCACTGCAATACCATGCATCAAACCAATCTCTACACTTGTTCATTTGAGTACCATATTGACTGAAGTGATCAAAACTTCATCTACCAAGGATCTAGTGCTTCCTCAATCATCAAATTTGGGTACACAAAAACTAGGTATTTCGACTGTTAGTACAATATATACTTTCTTTTCTAGCCCTTCTATTTCTACTATTGTTACAATTCCAACTATGCAAATAGTAAGTACAAGGAAAGTTGAGAGAAAGCCTCAATTGAGTGCTAAAGTTTCAAGCAAAGATAAAGGTAAAGAAGAAGACGTTGATCTTGATGAGGATATAGTTATTTTGAATTGGGATATCTCTAGTCTAAATCCTGATCAAATGAACATCATAGGTGAATTATTGCAAAAGAAAGCTAAGCAACATAAGCTTAGAGAAGAGAAAAGTAGAGAAAACCAAGTGCTTGAATATGTAAAGAACATACTTATAGATGCACTAAGTACTAAGGTTAATAGTACACAACCTATTTTGGTTCAATTAGTAGAATTTGTCTAGAAATTCAATGAAGATTTGAATGGACTAGAAAATTTTGTATAGAGAGTAGAAAGGAAATTTGAGAATAAAGTATTAGAGCAAGTGGCACTAAAACTTGTAATAAATCAAGTAGAACTATCTACTAGTCTCAACTCATTAGAAACCTCTGCAAATAATGTTACTTCATTATTTTTCAAGTTATGTGATATATTTATCTTCACAAATCAAATATAAACTATCTAAGATAGATGAATACTTGAAGGAAAGTGCATAGTAGTTGTCACTTGACCTAAGCTATGGTTCTGCTCACTACTCAAAGATCAAATTTCTGACTAATTTGCAAGCAAAATTATTAAGGGAAGAAGATACGATTAGGGCCACACTTGTAGACATCCAAGGCATGATTCTCCCAAACATGGATACATTACAAAAATGTATTACACATGCCAAAACTCTCATCCATGACAATAACTTCTCCATATTTGATCACATGATGGAGTTATCAACAAAAGTATAGATTGCATTGCATGTAAACAAGATGCTACATGAAAATTGGAACAAGACAATGGCATTGATTTAAAAGGTACATTATGACTTCTTGTCACATTTTGGCATTACCATGTAGCATACACCTTTGGCATTTATGTCAAAAGGGGGAGAAGATGTGTTATATAAAGGGGAGAGGATGAGATAAGATATGATATAAATAGGAGACACATGTATTTATAGTAAGAAAAGTATAATATGATATATGTATGGGTGAGCAACATAATATTCTACAAATGCATGTACAAATAATTAGAAAACATCCTTACAAAAGAAATTTTTGAAAAATCTCAAAAACAGAGTATGTTGTTGAGTTGAAGACACATGATGGAGACTAAAGAATGTTTTGGACTTCAATTTTTGAGAATACAATTTTTATGGATAAGTGTTTTTGTCACTAATTCCAAAGGGGGAGATTGTTGACATTATGGTAAAGTGTGTTTATTTGTGACTCACACTTAGTCAAATGGTTAGCAACTACCAAGCTTATCTTGTAGTTTATAGTGTTAAATAAGTAATCTAGGTTCAATTGAGTTCTATAGTTGCTACGAAGTTCTAGAATCAATATTCATTTCACATTGAGCAATATCTACCAAGTTGATAAGTAACAGTGCAAACTGAGCTTCATAGTATTAACTGAGTTGCACATTTTCAACCATGGCCTCTAGTGTCTACCGAGTTTGCAATATTAGTGATATGAATCTAGTGTTGATTGAGCTAGGAAGTGTCAACCAAGTGATTTAGTTTATACTGAGTAGATAGTGTTAGTGTTGACTGAGCTAGGAAGTGTCAACTAAGTGATTTAGTTTACATGCTGAGTTTTGTAGTATTTGTTGAGTCACTAGTGTTGACCAAGTTTAGACTACTTGGAAGTGATTAGTATGAATTGAGCCTCCACATCTACTAAAAGCATGATGATGTTGAGTGTTGACATTGGTTGCTAAGTATTAGAACTTCACCGAGCTTGTCTTCAGAACCCGAGTGTCAACAGTTGAGCCGACTTTGTGTATTTTGGTGAAACTTGTCTTATTAATGAATAAATTTGAATTTTAATTTGGATTGCTATATATGAAATGTATTGTATCATATCCAAAGAAGAAGAAATGAATATAGAAAAAAATCATATGAGCAAAAGTGTGAACCAAGAAGGCTACAAGAAGTATAAGTAGCAACAAAGATTTATCTATCACAGCAAGGTGATCATTACACTTCAAAGAAATCTCAACCAAAAAATTAGAGTTGCAGATCAAAGATTAGCCATTAGTTCATCCTGATAAGTGTATTAGTTAAATCCTTTCATAAGGTAGACTTAACAGTCTTTTGCAAATCTCTTTACCAAGTACATACTTCATTGTATGTTTTATAAATCCTTTAACAAGGTGGACCTAGTAGTCCTTATTTCTCCTAACAAGGTAGGTCTTTCGAAGTAATCAATTGTAAGCCTTAAGTGGCCAACTTTATAGTGTAGTACTAAAGCTTGTTGGTATTATTCCCACCCTAGTCTTACTTTCTTTTTGGAAGGTTTTTGAGTCACCATATCTTTTGTCAATATGTTATAATTCTTTCAATCTTTCATGCATGCAATTAGATTAGAATATATATGAAGGATTATTTGGTGTAATAAGATTAAGTTTTATTGGTTCCTGATTCACCCTTTCCCTCTTAGTAATCTAGCCTATCCTATATTTCTAACAGGAGTATCATTATGCAACAGTAAACAAGACATTTAGATATTTGAAGGGAGCATCTAATTATGGAATATGATATGATAGATCAAATGATTTAATTCTATATGCTTATACTAAAGAAGATTAGGTAGGAAGTATGGATGATAGAAAAGGAACCAGTAGTGGAGCATTCTTTCTTGAAGGAAGATTTGTTTCTTGGTTGAGTAAGAAACAAGATTATATTTCATAGAGTATAATTGAGGCAGAGTATGTAGCAATAGAAAATAATTTTAATCAAGTTATGTGGATGAAGCAGATGCTAAAAGATATTCAAATAGAATTTTTAGAACCTATTATCATATAATGTGATAACACAAGGACATCAATTATGTCTAAGAATCATGTATTGCATTCTAACACTAAGCATATATCTTTTAAGTATCATGTTTTGAGAGAGAAGGTAGCAGAAAAGGAGATCAAATTAGAGTATGTTAGTACTAAATATCAGATTGCAAATATCTTTACAAAGCCCTTACATAAAGATATATTTGAGTACTTGAGAGGTATGCTTGGGGTTATGCCCTTACCTACTTCTAAGTAAATGATATAGAGATTGCATCAGTCTAGTGGTATAAAGCACTATTATTTACTGGACTAAATGTTGATGCTTCTTAAATGGGGAAGTATCTGTAATGTGTAGATCCATTAAGGGATCTTGGTAATTGGTCTTGAATAGTGTCTCTAGACACTTGAGCTGGTTGATGACTTGGAGAAATTGATTGACATAATGAGGTCTTTATCATTGATGTTAATGGGGGAGATATAGTTGAATAAGGAATATCTCTATGGGGGAGATATGAAACATGAAGAGTTATGATGTTTGGGCGAGAAGCCGAGAGTTGGTGTGTGAACAACTGATGTAAATCCTTAAGAAGATGTAGAACAAACTATTTTTTGAAAGGATTTCAGATTTTATTGATGAAGAGGATTTGAAAAGATGAGAGCAATAGTAGCATCAAAGTGTTGTTTGGTATTCTTGGAAGCTAAATGTTTTCATCTATATTTCCATCAATGCCAAAGGGGCAGATTTTTAGGATGAATGCTAATGGTATTCCTATGGCGGTGTATCCTAAGCATTCGAGAGCATGTGGCAGTATTGATATGTTGTATTCATGATTCTGTTTGTCATTGATATCAACATTGTACTAATTTTGTGAAGACTAAAAGAGTAGCAAAAAAAGATTGTGGTTGTATGAATAGAGTTCGGATGATTAGTGACACAAAGTTAAAGATGTGTTCCTCATTGTGTCTTGATAATAAGGTTAAGTGTGTGTAACCTAAGTCAAAGAAATACAAAAGTTGTAAGTGATTTATAGAGAGTAGTGCAAAAATAGAGTACCTATAAAGAAATTTTTGATGATTATGATTTATCTCTTTACTATAATATAATTAGGATATGTGAAGTTATAAAGTAGAAGAAGAAAGTTTGATGATGATGTTTGTAGTTGTTCAAGCTCTAAAGTTGTAGGTGTGAAGATTTGTATAGACTATGAGCTGAGAGTGCTATAGTGATTGTAATTAATTAATTATCTTATTGTGCTCCTATTATAAGTAATTTGGAAAGCCTCAAGGCTGACTAAAGTAATTTTTTTGAGGATGTACTATAAAGGAACGCATTTTTCTTAATTGAGAACGTTTGATGAGTGTGTGAAATGTTAAGTGTTCAAGGAAGTGTAAAGAAGTGCAGAGTAACTGGTAAATATGAGTAAGTTCTTTCATTTTTTAAGTTCTATTACATTGTTTCACCAAATCACAAAATTCACATCCAATAATCCATTGAATCACTTACTCGCATTTACCAATTACTCTTCACTTGTTCACACTTCCTTGAACACTCCATATTTCACAAACTCATCAAACTTTCTCAATCAAAGAAAATACTTTCCTTTATACCATGTCCTTAGAACAATTACTTTAGTCAGCCTTGAGGCTTTCCAATTTACTTATAATAGGATGACAATAAGATAATTAACTAATTACAATCATGATAGCACTTTCCACTCACAATCTATGCAAATCTTCATACCTATGACTTCAGAGCTTACATAGTTATAGACGTCATCATTAGATTTTCTTCTTCCACTGTATAAATTCATGTATCCTAATTATATCTTAGTAAAGTGATAAATCATAATCATCAAAAATTTCCTTATAGGTACTTTGTTTTTGCACTACTCTCTATAAATCACTTATAACTTCTATATTTCTTTGAATTAGGTTACACACACTTAACCTCATCATTAGGACACAATGAGGAACAAATCCTTAACTTTGTGTCACCTAATTATACAAACTCTATTCATACAACCACAATCATTTTTTGCTACTCTTTTAGTCTTCACAAATTATTGCAACGTTGACATAAATGACAAAAATAGTCATGAATACAACATGTCAATACTGCCACATGTTCTCCAACGGTTAAGATACCCCCACCAAAGGAATACCATTAGAATTCATGCTAAAAATGTCCTCTTTGGCATTGATGGAAACATACATGAAAAACATCTAAGTTCCAAGAATACCAAACAATACTTTGATTCTACTACTGCTCTCATCTTTTCAAATCCTCTTCATCAATCAAATCTAAAATCCTCTCAAAAAATATTTTTTTCTACATCTTCTAAAGGATTTGCATTAGTTGTTCACACACTAAAAAAATCTCAACTTCTCCCACATACATCATAACTCTTCATGTTGCATGTCTCCCCCATAGAGATATTCCTTATTCAACTATCTCTCCCCCATTAACATCAATGATAAAGACCTCATTATGTCAATCAATTTCTACAAGTCATTAACCATATAAAGTTTCAAAAGACACTATTTAATACCAATTACCAAGATTCCTTAATGACTCTGCACATCATAGATACTCCCCCAGATAGAAATCATCAACACTCCGTCTAGTCAATAATAATGTTCTATATGACTATATTAATGCAATCTCTACATCATCTTCTTAGAAGTAGGTAAGGGCATAACCCCAAGGATACCTCTCAAGTAATCAAATGTATCTTTAGGTAAGGGCTTTGTGAAGATATCTACAATCTGATCTTTAGTACTAACATACTCCAATTTGATCTGCTTTCCTGCTACCTTCTATCTCAAAACATGATATTTAATAAATATATGCTTAGTATTAGAATGCAATACATGATTCTTAGACATACTTTATGTACTTGTGTTATTATACTATATGATGATAGGCTCTAAAAATTCTATCTAAATATATTTCAGCATTTGATTCATCCACATAAATTGATTACAGTTATTTTCTATTGCTACATACACTACCTTAGTTGTACTCTGTGAAATATAATTGTGTTTCTTAATTAACCAAGAAACCAATATTCCTCTATAAAGAATGCTCCACCATTGGTTCTTTTTCTATCATCCATACTTCCTACCTAATCTGCATTAGTATAAGAACATAGTTCATAAAACCATTTGATCTATCATACCATATTCCATAATTAGATGCTCCCTTCAAATTCCTCCATCCTTTCTGCCTATCATCCACTCTCAACTCATAGCCCATCTAGCTCTATTTCAATGTTGCCTAGCTATACTAGGTCTAGTATCACTCCCACCATAGTTGATCTTGCTCATCCCTTAAGGTATCACACTCCCATTACGTGTCTTGAAGAAACTAAATCATTGTCTCATGGGCCTACTGCAAAGATGCATATTTCTCTACCCATCCTCCATCCCCTACCCCTAAAGATGATCCACCCCCTATAGCTAACAACTTTGGCCACTACATCTCTTCCTGCCTCTCTCCACCCCTCTCCTCCCATCTCTCCTCTACTCTCTCCTCCCATCTCTCCTCTAACCTCTTGTCTCCCCTCTTGCTCCCTATCCCTCTTCATCTATACTAGCTCCTCCTGAATAGCTTATAGTCACTATCTCAATCATTGGGTGTCATACCTCCTCCTCCTAGTTGTCCATCCAATCTCCCCCACCACCACCACAACCCATGTCATTCTACTATCCATGACCTCTAAAACTAGTATTTATAACCCTAGGTTGATCCTGCATTTGCCAACCTACCAAATGAATCCAAATCCATTGGCGATAGATTACACCAAGCCTAGAACAATCCCTCTCACCTTGGTGCTAGCCCAAATAGTGTAACTGACACAAGCATCACCCTCTAATACCACACCAACTCTCTTGACACATCTTGAGGTCATCCAAACTATCATATTACCCTATTAGGTATGTACCTCCTTGCTCCCACAAATGAAGCATAATCAGATGGTATTCTATGCACCCTAAAATGGTCACCCAAACTATGGACCCCCATTATTCAATTTATGAATTTCCTGAATTAATGATTTGCAATATTTTATTAAATCAATTCAATTCAATTTCCTTGATCAAATTCGATTATTTTATTTCTATGGTTGATAATTTTATCCTAAGTCTTATTTAATTAAAAGAAAATCTCCCTTTTAATCAAATAAAATAAGTCCCCATTTAATTACAAGAAAACCTCTCTTTTAATTAAATAATTGCTTCATATTTAATTAATTAAGAGAAAAACCCCTCTTTTAATTTAATTAAAAGAACTTTCTCCCTTTTAATTAAATAAAATTCCCACTTAAATATCTCTTTTTGACGAAAAAGGAAAATTAAACCCACTTGAAAAAGGAAATTTAAAAAAAAAAAAAAAAATAATAATCTTTTTAAATTTTCTCTACACTTAAATGCACATACTTTCTTCTCAAAGACTCCTCTTTTCTCATTGGTGGAATTTTGTCTCACATGGATCAAACTCTATTATCCCATATTGGTTGTGAGAAGCCTCTCACCTCCATCTTTTCCTTTATAAGGGAGAGCCCTCTCCTCATTTTGAACACATCCACAATTATCCTATTGTTGTACTTTGGAGAGCAATTTTTGGAGGAGTTTGAGCATTAAAGCTTTTTGTGGAGAACTTCTATCTTCTTGTCTTATTCTCTCTTGCATCCGTGGCTTCCATCATGAGGTTTCATCCTTGCATTTTCATATTATCTTAGAGTCATATTTATTTTCATAGATTAATATTGTGTTGTTATTTCCTTTCATAGATTAGTATTGCAGTGTTATTACATTTCCTTTCTTGAATTGTTTTCCATTCTTATCATATAGATTAATTTTCATCTCCATTTGCATGCATTTTGGATCCTTAAATCTCTTGTTTCATGGTGTACTTGCATGGGCACAAACTAGGTCAAACTAAGGACCTCCAATACAAACCCTTGCACTCCATGAATAGAGAGCAATGAGCCACCATTTGAGACCTCATTTTTGAGAAATCTTGGATATAATGACTCATAGAAGTGTGCTCACATTTTAGGCATACATTTTTGGTGCCCACCATGGGGCAACCCACCTTTGTTTGCTGGTTTTAGATATTTTTGGGGTTAACTCCATTGTGTAGATTTTTTTGGAGACAAAAAAACCCTAGATCTAAAAGATTTGATCATATCTCCAAAATGGCTAGTTATTTTGATCTAATATTTTTTTGCAAGGTGGCAACATATTAGACAAGCTTCAGTCCAATTTTTAGATTTTTCTAGGTATTTTCAATTCTTTATAATTTTTTCTTTTTTTTAATGAAAAATAATTTTAAAGAGAAAACTATCAATTTTTTGGAAAGCTCTCCGAATTCTAAACAAAGTTGGTTCTTTGTATTTTTATTTTACAGATCATATTAGGGCTCAATAATTTGATTTGCAAAAACTAGTCTGTTTTGACAAAATAGCCCTCTAAGGAAGAAATAAAAAAATATTTTCAAAATTCTAACATTTTTGGAGAGGTCCTTATTTTCAACAGGGTTTGCTTTTATGCATTTAGGGTTTTGGATCTGAATTCATATCATATAGATCCAATCTTCTTGACTAGGTTAAAAATATGATTAAATTACACTTCATTTGTACAAATTCCAATGCATGATATGAGTTGTCATTTTTCATGGAATCAAATAGTTCATTATATTTTCATGTGAATTTTCCTATTTCTTCATGATTTCATGCACTTGATTGAAGCTTATGAAGGTAGCTTGGAGGTCTAAAGAGCAAAAAATGGAAAAAAATTGGAAAGCATGAGATCAAGGTGCACACATTCCAAACCTTCTCATTTGAATTATAAAAAGTGATCATTGTGCTCTCTTTCATTGGAAAATAATTTATTTTTTCTTTTTTCAAATTGTTTGGTGTGTCTTCCCAACATTGAAAAAGGGGGCTTAAAATGAATCATTCACATTTGGATTTGAGCTAAAAATAAAAAACCCCTTTTTGTCTTTTAATCCCCAAGATTTTCTTATTGATTTTTTCTTCTTGCATCGGGAACCTAAATAAGGATTCTTGAATTTTTTTTTTAAGGGGGCCTACCTAGAGAAGTGATCACTCGAGGGGACGACCTCAACTCCTATGTTCTGGTGAAGTATAAATAGTGTGACTTGAATCTAAAGATAGGTCTCTTGGAAGTAGCAATATTTTTAATCTTGGCTAAGCTCCAAAGAACTTTATACCTTTGGGAAGTGAAGGTGGAGATTGGGTTACCATTTCCTCCTAGCTATTTGGTAGTATTCTCTTTCATCTATGGATTTGGGCCTCACGTACCTTGCATATATTGAGGACATCTTGTAGTTGAGCTTGTGCATCCTTATAAAAACTTGAATAGGTTGTTGGTGTGTTTGATGTGCTTAAATGTTTATAAGCTTCCCCACTTTGAAAAAAAGGGGGACACATCCATCAAATTGAGCCTTAAGGATTCTTTCCTTTTATATGCTTTTAAAACCACTATGGGCTTTAAATCCTATGCTACCAAACCTCAGTTAAGTTTGGCTAGTTATGAGTTCTCTTGTGCCATTAAAAAGTATCTAGAATTACCTACCAAATCACAATCAAGTTAAGATGATTATGAGTTCTCCTCTACCATTAAAAGATATCTAGGCTTACCTGCTAGTTTCTCTTTTTCAAGGTCTACATCTTCTACTCCAAGACATCAATTGTATTCATCTTATAGATCCAAAGACCTCTTGACAGAGAAAGTGACTAATAAATCCTTTGATAATATGCCAATATTTCATGATGGACCTATCTTTGACCAAGATGAGAATGACCAAAATGGTCCTAGACATACTTTTGAGAGAACATTTACTCCTCTCGGATATTCATATGACATGGAGCTTGAGACCTTAGTTGCAAAAAAAATCATTACTTTACCATACAAATTTTTTACACCTTATCAACCTAGTGTAAAGCCTTTTGGTGGAGAGATGATAATTATTTTGGCTACCATACATGCAAAGGTAAAAAAATTTAAGATTGTATTGCATTTAAATGTATAATTCAAGATCTTATTGATGATGAAATCATTGATGTTGAAATTCCTAAAGACCTATGTAATGAAGATGCTTCTCTTGAGCAAGATCATGTTGATGAACCTATGTCTAGTGATGGTTTCTTTGATAGCTCTATTTCTTCCAATATTTATTCATCTCCCAAAGCTTCAAAGTTATCCAACATTCTTCCATCAAAAAAGGTCCTAATTCTTATCATGTAGTTCCCTATAGTTATCCTCAAGGGCTACCTCTTAAAGAAACTCAAGATAATCTACACTTGGATTGAAACCCTTTTCATGCTTCTAAGAATAAACATCCTCAACCTTCATGTGACATTATGTCTACTATGCCCACTTTAGCTAGTACTTCATTACCCCTTCAAGATCTTATCATGCAAACCTCATATACTCCCTTGTCCTTAGAAGTTGATCCATGTCAAGAGGACTCTCAAAAAGATAAAAATAACAATTTCAAGAAAGATCAAGTTCAAGCACCCCTTCATCTCCTTCAAGCTGTCATCACTCCATATCCTATGTCTTATCCACCTCCTAAGTATAATGAAGACACTACTTCCACTATTTCCCTTGAGCTTACTGAAAATTGTGAACAAAGTTCTATGCCTATTTTATCCAAAAAAACTTGTCAAGATCAAACAATCCCTTCTTGTTCTACTTCTCTAGATTCACTTCAAAACTATGCTTAAGCTTCAAATAATCCTATCAAAGGCGTTTCTCCTATTAAAGATACTCATGAGTCTATTGATGGCCTTGGTCACATTGCTCACTCTAAAGATGCTAATATCCCTATTCACTATCCCTTTGCATCTCCTAAATCTATCCTTGATCCTTATCCATCAAAGATAAGCCTTCAAACCTTCCATCTATTTTGGGACCATATTTTCCTCCATATCCTACTTTCACTCCTATCTCATCTCCAAGCTCTCCTATCATACCTCAAGATCAACAAAAACACTCATCCTTGATGAATTATCATTCATCTATCCATATGAACTAGTCATATAATCCTTATTCATCCACAAATCCCAAGTCTCTTCGAAGTAATTTGGATGATCAATTTAAGAACAAACACAAGAATCCATTTAAAAATGAATATCACTTTGTCCCATCTAATGGACATGTGAATGAAAAGAAAGAACAATTATTCAAGAGACCACAAAAGGTCTACTACCCAAAGAGCTAAATCTAAAGCATCCAAAGGTAAAGAAAAATCTAAAGCTATATGGATTCCCAAGTCTCTTTTGAAAGACTTGAATATTGAAAATACCTAAAAGTTGGCATTCAAGCTTCCAAAGGCTTCCACTCCATCTTCTTCCAAAAATATTGCTAAGAAGCTTCCAAAGACTTCCACTCAATCTCCTTCCAAAATTCTCTTACTTTCTCATACATCTAAGCCTCAAATTATTTCCTTCACGATTTCCCCATCATTTTGCAACCCTTCAAGTTGTGTGTTGATGTTGATCTTGCCTACTTTCTCATCTACCCTTATACAATATTTTCAAGCCTACACTTACTTGCTATCCATATTTCTTCTATCTTTCCAAAGCATTAAACCTTGTCCTCTATATACATTATCTACCATCTCCTTTCCATCACCCTATTAGCATCTTTGAGTATACTTATGTATGGTCTTAGTTTCTCATGACTCATCTTTCCTATAGGATCCCTATTTAAATTGAAGAAAGATTGACTTCTTCCAAAAAATTCAAAAAAAATTGAAATACAATGAAAAAATAAAAAATGAAAATTTTGAAAATATACCTTGGTGAAAACCTTGCCATTAGGCACCTTGGTAGCAAAAGTAAAGAGAAACAAATTCATCCTATGGTGAAAATTACTCCAGATAAGTACCATGATGAAAACTTGACAATCAGGCATCATGCGTAGTTCTTCTACATCTTTCATCGATTTCATCTTCTCTCTTTGATCTTGAGAATGTTGATCTATACACAAATATTTGGCTATATTGTGAGCTATCTTATAATGATCTTGTTTTCATTCCTTTCATGTTTAGCCTTCATATCTATTTTCCTCCATTCATTCTAGTCTTTTGCTATCCTTTTCCCATTTATCCCTTTGGTCTTTGATCTAATAAAAAAGAGTAAAATATGATGTGATGAAGCCTCTTGACATGTCTACTCCTTTGGATTGCATCTTTCCCACTTTTACATTATGCTTTTATGAATTATCCTATGTTGGCCTCTTATTTCTTGTCCAAATGTGCTTTGCATGACAATATTTTCCCTAGCTTGGGTACTCTTGAGGAGTCAAACCTTGAAGATCACTTTCATTTTCTTCATACACTCCTTGCTTATCCATCATATCCACCATCTTGTTTCTCTATCATGTCCTCTACCTTGTTAGACATTGGGACTGCACAATGTGATCTTTCTTGAGATTTTGATGCCCATTCTATCTAGGGGCATTCTTTGTACATATTTATTGATCCTAAAAATGTACAAAGAAATTGATATATTTCAAAAATCCAAAATGAAAAAATATTATGAAAATTCAAACAATTGAAAAATGTCCTAGAAAAACGATCATCTTAGTGACAACCTAGCAATAGGCACTTTCATGTATCTCCAAAAAAAATATATACTACACAAAAAATAAAAATAAAAATAAATTAAAAAATAAATAATAAAAATCCAAGTGGTGAAAATCTGGAAATGAGTGCTACTTGAGGCCTTTGCACCCCTATTTCTAAGTGCATGTTCTTTACACTTAGCCTTTCTCCATCATACCTTGTCCATGTTGCCTTGGTTTAGAATTGGTCTTTGTCTTGTGGGGCATAAATGTGTTCAGTTTGTCTCTTGGCTACATTAGTCTTTAAGACACCTCGCAAATGGTATTTTTTAACACCACTCAATTTGTATTTTTTTTTAGTACAACCCCTGACATCGAGTATTTTTTAATACACTTAAACTTTTTTTTAATGCTTGACTTATGTTATGACTTTTTCTTTGTATGCTAACTGTTATTGATTTTTGTTGAGTGTCCTTGTCCAATAAGTCTCTTTGAGATGCATAGCTAGACGACTTGGGGCATGGGGCATGTTTTTATTTATTTTCTACTTGTGGGTGTGGTCTTGAAACTCTAGAGTGTCTCTTGTTGCCCCTTGAAACACTTAGGAGATTTGAGGCATCATCCTTGACCATTTTTGCACAACCATTTTTTCGACCATCCCAGCATCTATTCCTTGATGTGAGGATGGTCTTTCTACATTAAATTGGGTAAGCTAATATCGTAGTCATCTTGATCTTTATGTCTTTGACACTTATGTTAGAATCTTTCAACATTCTGATATGATATAAATCACATTTATATTTTCATAGTTGCACTTGTGACTAGTGATGATTGTGTATTTTTTGATGTCTTTAAATAATGGCCCAATGATAAAAATAAGTTATTTTACATTCTCCAATGAATGATAAACACAAAATCCTATGTTATAGTTGCTCTATTGCAAGTACACCTTTGCATTTTCATTTAGCTTGCATTGTTAGGCTTCATGTTAGTTTGCATTTTTAGGCTGCATTATGAGTTTGAGAGGGTTTTCCCTTCATCTTTCTTGTGGAATTTTAATCAACTATGGACACCTTTTGATCTTCATTTCCTTATCTCCGTTTGTGGTCTCAATCAAAATTTCTATCTTAAGCAGTTGATTGATTTTGGAGCATTCTATTTCTTATGAAAAAATTTCTTTTCTTCTTTTTGTTTCTTTTCATCTCTTCTAAACTTCTATCTTCCATTTTCTTTTAGCCCACTTCTTTTCTTCTAATCCAAGTTGAGGCATAATATTTCATGTTTGATGATCTACCTTGGTTCTATGATTCTTATATCTTTCATCTTACATCAAGAACTTTATCTTTTGTTCAATTTGATCAAATTTATCAATTTGTTGTTTCTCCTCTATCTCATTTCAATTTCGATCATGAGGGGGTAGTATCTATCAACTTCAATCCTTGATTTAGTTTTATTAATTTTATCCTTGACTTTTTTAAGTCAAAATTTATTTGTATTGTTTGCTCTGATGTGTTCCCAAATCGACCACACATCTGGGTTATTTTGTGATCCCAAATTGATCTCACACTTCAATTTGTTTCTTTGACTACATGTGTTCTTGAATTGACAACACATTTTTCAAAGAGGGGAAAATGTATAATCCCTAAAATGGTCACCCAAACTATTGGACCCCATTATTCAATTTATCAATTTCCTAAATCAATGGTTTGCAATATTTTATTAAATAAATTCAAATCAATTTCCCTGATCAAATTTGATTATTTCATTTCTATGGTCGATCATTTTATCCTAAGTCTTATTTAATTAAAAGAAAATCTTCCTTTTAATTAAATAAAATAAGTCCACATTTAATTAAAAGAAAAACTCTCTTTTAATTAAATAATTGCTCCACATTGAATTAATTAAGAAAAAAACTCCTCTTTTAATTTAATTAAATATTTCCTATTTAATTAAAAGAACTTGCTCCCTTTTAATTAAATAAAATTCCCAATTAAATATCTCTTTTTGTTGAAAAAGAAAAAGTAAACCCACTTGAAAAAGGAAATAAAATAAATAATTAATTAAATAAATCTTTTTTTATTTTCTCTACATTTAAATGCACATATCTCTAAGTGGGAGTCCCTTTTTTCCTCTTTCCACTTTCTTCTCAAACACTCCTCTTTTCTCATTGGTGGAATTTTGTCTCACACATGGATGAAATGCTATTATCCCATATTGGTTGTGAGAAGCTTCTCACCTCCATATTTTCCTTTATAAGGGAGAGCCCTCTCCTCATTTTAAACACATCCATGATTATACATCCATGATTATGCTATTGTTATGCTTTGGAGAGTGATTTTTGGAGGAGTTTGAGCATTAAAAGTTTTTGTGGAGAACTTCTATCTTCTTGTCTTATTCTCTCTTGCATCCATGGCTTCCATCATGAGGTTTCACCCTTGCATTTTCATATTATCTTAGAGTCATATTTATTTTCATAGATTAATATTGCATTTTTATTTTCTTTCATAGATTAGTATTGCATTGTTATTGCATTTCATTTCTTGTATTATTTTGCATTGTTATCATATAGATTAGTTTTCATCTCCATTTGCATGCATTTTGGATCCTTGAATCTCTTGTTTCATGGTGTACTTGCATGGGCACAAACTAGGTCAAACTAAAGGCCTCCATTACAAACCCTTGTACTCCATGAATAGAGAGCCATGAGTTGCCATTCAAGACCTCATTTTTGAGCAATCTTGGATATAACGACTCATAGAAGTGTGCTCATATTTTAGTCATACAAGTATACCTCAACTACGAGCTGCCTACCCCAATCATGGCTTGAGTCCCATGTATTGGCTCCATATCACTACAAAATCCTCATCCATCTGCACCTACTAATAATCCACATCCTATGTATGATGGTATATCAGTGTTTCCCCCTAGTTGAATACAACTAACTCATTTTCTTACCTATCTCATCACCCAGCCAATCAAAACACTATAATATGTTCCCAAGCACACAAAAGTAGCAAGGTCAAAAAGCCTATGCTCCTCTCGTGGTGGAACCTTGCATCCTAGTGAATGATCTGATGAAGGTCCATATATATCTCAACAACCATTAGAGATCCCCATGCTGTTGGGACCCCTCGTCTATGATCCAAATGATCATTAGAATTAATGCCAATGTCACTCTAGTTCTGCCTATGTTTGGGGAAATATACCCTGATACTAGCCCACACACATAGAAATAGATCCACATATCCTACCTCACCCAGTCCATATATCATCAAGTGCAAAAATAAACCTTTAGGATCCTATATTGGGCTCTAAGACCAATCAATCCCCTCACCACCCTATCATGAAATATACCCTTCACTGCTAATGTCATTGTGGCTTGCATTGGAAATCAAAAGATCTTGTAGGTCTATCCTCCAAGGTCATTATCATTTGCCCTATCAAAAGATGGAATGTAACTATCTCACTATGCCATTGCTCACATAGTCTTGTGACCATCACCATATAGATCCATGTCTGTGACAATCTCACTAGGTACCCGAGCCCTATAACCTTAATCCTCACCAACTCCATTGGACTAATTTTCTCTCTTGCCCATAGTACTATGATGCACTACTCTTCCAACACCAAAACATCTAGTGACCATTTCATCCATAGCCAAGGCATCCATATCAGTTCCATCTTCATAACCACTTTTTCATTCAAACCCATCCCCTTGCCCTCCTAGTTGCCCAAGTTAGACATTGTTGTAAGTGGGATTGCGTTCCTACAACCAATCCCTAACCCCACATTCCCATGGTTGTGGACCATAGTGGGAAAACGCCTAACCCCTATTCCCCCTAGTCAACCTTTGAATGTGTTCCCACATTGACTTGACTATCCCAACAACCCTTACCTAGTGGGACTACATTCTTTCTTTTATGAGCATTTTCTCACCAGTAGATCCACTATCCAGTGACATGTTCATTTCGAGTTCAATTTCTCGTGAAAGCTTTCATGAACCCCCCATTATATGCTCTACCCTCAGCCCTTTTGTGAGAACGTTATCCCATGAACCCTTTCAACATTCTCATTGGAATTATGTATATTGGACCATGTTTTTGATACACTAGGAATGCTATAAAAGAAAAAATGCAAAATTATGAAATTTGGATTTTGAGCCTATCGATAGATTTGGTGCTTGTTGCGTGCGCATGCACCATACCACATTTTCTCGATCCTCTAGTCATCCTATGAAGCTATTATGTTCTATCACCTAGATTTCTAATCTCACAATCTCTAGGTAATAATATGAGAGCAATTAGTCCTTCCTAGCCCTCCTAGAGCCTTTTATAGGCCTCGTGTGATGCCCCTCTTCCCCTTCCTTGACTCTAGCGGCCCCCTTTCACCTTGGCCCTATTATTTTTGTAATTTGATCACAATTTTAACCCTCTTTTAGCTATTATGTGTCTTCTTGCTCATCTTGGCTTATTTTACCTTTTAAAGAAGTTGTCAATCCTCATGTCCTCTCCCCACTACCTTCTTAAGGGGGCATCACACAATCTAATTTCTCCCTTCTCTTTTCAAGACTAGGGAAATATTTTTTTCTGTATAGATCTTCTTCATTTTTCTTACATCCAAAACTTCTTTGAAATAATGTTGTCTCAACACTATGTCAAATAGGGGAAAAATGTGAGCACTTAAATCTGATTACATTATTATTGTAATCTTATTTAGTCATCTCCTAGGACATTATTTATTAATTATTTAATAATTAATGAATTAATCATCATCCCCTAGTTAATTGATTTATTTAATTAACTATAGTCCAAATTGATAGAATCAAATGACTACTTATAGTCTAAATTATCAATTTAATCCCCATTCTGAGCTATTAAGTTGGATAAATGTATTAACCTATCAAATTTAATCCAATATATCTCCCTTTTGATTTAATAAAATATTTAAATCTAATAATACCCCAAAACCATGAACCTAGCCCTTACCCAAATCCTAACCCAAGATCTTAATCCTAATCCACCTCCTTCACCCATACTAATTCTCCATTTCCCTAATTAACCTCACTTAATTAAATCATCCCACTTGGCTTCCTCTAACATGCCACTTGCTTCCTAATCCATCCCTTAAAACCAAAGCCTAAGTCCTTCCTAATCATTTTCACATCTTTAAGCACAAATTAAGACTTCCTAATCTAAACCAAAGTCTCCCCTCATGTCACATCCCTCACATCCTTACCCAAGTGCATTAAATAATACACCATAAATTCCTCTTACAAGACCGCACCCCTCATAAATTCACTTTTTCCCCTCACATTCTTAGAAATGGTGACATTCCCTCAAAGTCTTTCATCCTCTCACATTCACCTTCCTTCTGACAAGTGTCACCCCTTGATTGACCCCAAACAAGCACAATCCATGTGCTTCTTTTTTAGGACATCCTAGTCCTTCCTCAATAAGCTTCTCATCTCACATCCTAACCATCCATTTCACTACCCCTTGACATATAAATTGGACCCTTTCCCTCTCATAAAATATCCACCCTCATATTAAAACTTATAATGCTATTTTTAGAGCTTAAAAACTACCAAAATACCATTATAATGGAAAAATCCATCCATGCTTCCATTGTTGAATCCTTCACCCACCTCCATAGTTTGTCATAGTCCAAAAACCTGAAGCTTGAAGCATGATTGAGCACACATCCTCTATCTTGGACATACCCAAACATCATGAGGGCTTAGGAGTATTTTTCATTGGTATTGATTCCTTTTTTGAGATGTCTTTGTCTTATCTTATATGTTTTTTTGTTTTTTTTTTGTTGAATGCTTAGTTTACTTTATGTTCTTTTACAAAGCATTTCATATCATACACAAAAACACTCAAAACATGGCTTATTATCTTCTCCAAAGTTGAAGATATCTACAAAGATCTTTAGAATAAACAAACTACCTTCTATTTCTTGCTTCATGTATAAGTTATAATTGTGACTTGTTCTTACAAACTCAATATTTTTCAAGTATGAGTTTAGTCTCTCATACCATGCTTTAGGTGTATGTTTCAATCTATAAATGGATTTTCTCAATCTAAATACTTTATTTTTGTCATGTTCATTCTCAAACCCCTAGGGTTTCTTAATGTACAATTCCTCCTCTAGAACTCCATTAAAACATGTAGACTTTATGTCCATCCATTATACTCAGTATTTCTTGTAGGGTGCTTGTAGGGTACAAATACTAGGAGTATTCTAATTCCTTTCAATCTAGCCACCAATAAAAAGGTTTCTCCATAGTGTTGGCTTCTTCTTGTGCATATCCTTTACAAATAGGTCTAGCCTTATTTTTTACTACCTCTCCATCCTCATTCATCTTTTTTGGGAACACCTACTTTTTATCAATGGCATTCTTGTCCTATAGTTGGGAAACCACTATCCATGTATCATTCTCTTCTATTTGATCAATCTCCTCCTCTATGACCTTTCTCTAGTCTTTATCTTTAAGAGCTTCCCTCCTAATTTTGGGATCCATATGTGAGAGAAAACATATTGTCTTTCTTTCCTTTCTCCTAGTCATCTCCCCAACATCCTTTTTCCAATGATTTAGTCATTTAACTGGTGCCTTCTTGCACAATTTTATAGAATGCATCCCCCTTTAAGTTCTTCTTCTCTTTATTCTTCATGTTGAGATCCTTTTGCCTAAACCAATACAACTTCTTGTACAAGTTCCTCTTCTATTGACACTCTCTCCACTTTATTACTTTGTGGGATTTATTCAAACTACTTTTAGTCTTCCAATTCTTTCTTGATTTCTTCCTTGTTCTTTTCCAAGGAATCATCTACCTTTACATCAGCAAAATCCATAGTCTTATTTGTTTGGAGGTTCAAACACTAGTATGTTCTTCTTTTGGTAGAGTATATTAGAAAGATACCCTCATTACTTTTTGAGTCAAACTTTCCTTGGTATTCATCTCTCTTGATGTAGAATGTTCTTTCAAATACCTTGAAATAACTAATAGATGGTGTATAACCAAACCATCATTTATAGTGAGTCTTATTTTTTCACTTCTTCACTTGTACCTTGTTCAAGATGTGCATGACTATGCTTAAATATTATCTCTAGTAGATCTATGCAATATTGTTTTGAATCATCAATATTTTAGCACAATATATAATAGTTATATTTCTTCTTTCAACTACATCATTCTACTGAGGTGTCCTGAAAGATGAAATCTATATTTTTCATCCATCATTCTACTGAGAAACAAAATGCTCAATACCAAAATGATAATGCTCAAATAATCTAAAGAATAGCCAATTCCTATAATCAATTACACAAGTAGATCATCTAGACCCAACTTCAAGAAAACCAATGATGGCTTCCTACTATTTAGGCTCTGCTAAACCAAGGTGGGTATACCTAGGGATGATTCTAATGCAAACCATTGTATGAAATTATCTTAGTGTCATTTTGATTCTCATCTTCTACCCTTAGGCACATACACAGAGTACCAATTTCTTTAAAGATCTCAAATCTATATGCATCTCCTATAATCAGATCTAGTCATAATTCTCCTAGAGTTTACAAGTATTCCTAGAAATAGCAGCTACCTAACACCCAAAAAAAAAATGTAAACAAGTGGTGACCAGAATTACAACCTTGAAAAAAATAGAATAAGAATGATTTTGAATTTATAATAGTTTTGACATGTAGAGACAAAATTTACTCTCAGTCATCTCTAATTTCTATGACCAATACCTTATCAATTGGACACAGAGTCACTTATTAGCAGGTGATCTTGTTCAATTAACTTGTAATTGAACCTATCAACTATAATCACCTATTTCCATTCTTACATAATATCCTCTTCACAAACTCATGAATTCTATTGATTTATTGAAGCATTTACATAATCCATTGAATTAAAAGCAACAATATAACCTATATAAATCCCATCTAGAATGAATTCAATCAAATGAACATTATTCAAATGACCTCAAAATTAATAAACTCATGAAATGGAAACAAAAAATAGTGACACAGATATGATGTAATTACCCCTTTGTATTATCCTTTTTGCTGACTAATACAATAATCAATATAAACTCAGTACAAAACCCAAAAAATCATATTGATTCTGCATTTCTATTTGTCATAAAAAAATGTACATGACTCAAAATAAACTCAAAACAACTACATATGACTGGACCAAATGTGCTTTGTTGAAAACTAAAAACATACAAAAATTTTGGACCATCACAATGCCTTGAAAACTCATTTATATAATAGAGTTGCAACAAGCAAAGAGAAATTGTGATTGACAGGTGTCCTTTTACAACAATGAGTAAAACAACCTTTTTCAAAAATATCTAGACACCTTAATTCAAAAGAAACAAATAAAAGTAGTTGCAGATGACAACTGGAGCATAAAATCTTCAACTTTGTCCTTTTCTCTAACTACTCCTTGTTGGTAAAACTTTTATCTCTACAATTGCTTCCTAGACAATAACTTCTCTCTTAGTGGGCCATTTGCAAGTCTTGGTTGTTGCTAGTTCATTAAAAAACTTTTTCCACCTAGCATCAGTAATCACATTCCCCTCTATAGTAAACCTATTCATTTCAGTTTCAATCTCAAATAGGGTGTCAATAAGTTCATTGAAAATACACTCATCAATATCATCTTGGAAAATGGATGCCACCTATGGTAAGTCTACAATATGGTCAAAAGAACTAGACCATTCATTGAAATCCTTCACTATGCTATTAGAATCAAGAATAGAAAGAATTAAAGAATGAAAACCACTTGTTAATACTTTCATTTTGTTATTGTATGGCTGCCAATTTCCTTGTGAAAAATTTCAATAGGTCTTTCACCTTGTCCATACCCTCCTTTACAACAATAATTTTATTTGGGAGATCTAGCTTTTTGGCTAACAAGGGTATCAATCTATCAAAGAATTGCATATATGGTCCCCATTGTTGAAAAAATAGCTCAAGCCATCCAATTGCATCCTTGCATACCAGCTCTGTAGATTGTAGATTTATGAATGCATTATAAGCATGTTGAGATATTCTTTTCAAAGTCCTTATTCTATAGCTTAACACATTCATCATAACACTTTTCTTGGTTACACTATTAGATTGAAAAGCTTCTGTCTCCATATTGACCACATGCACTGGCACTATTACCCTTATAGGTATCTCCTTTATTTGGGCCTCTGCTTCTACAGTGTGCCTTTCTTCTTCCACCTACCTAGGTGCATGTACTGCCTTAGCTGCTACCTTGAGTTGTTCCTTAAGGGATATTATTTCTACTTCTAGTCTTTGAATTTTCCCCTCCAACTCTTCTATTCTCTATTTTTGAACATGGCTCATTTTGAGCTACTCTTCATAAAGTTTTCTAATGTCAAGACAATTTTTGGACACTGCAGCTAGCTTATCCTCAATTTCATCCACCTTCACCTCATTCGTGAGAGACAAGTGTTTGACCAAGCTAGAGATTTCTTTCCAAGTGGTGTTCTCCAATGTCCACACAATCATATTGCCCTATGCAATTTCCTATATATCCATCATTCTAGACTTTTTGGTGTCAGGGGCCACGCTCCACACTTCTAGGGTTTTTGTGTCTATGTCAAATCCTGACCCTCTCTTTATTCCCTCATTGCTACTAGCTTCATAACTAATGGCTTTTTCTTGTCTTCTCATTTGATCCAGAAAAAAAGCCCTCTCAATATCCCAATGTGGTATTAGAATCATACCACTCCTATGTATCAACTCCCTGGCTTCTACAAGGGTCATTGTCTCACTCTCAGGATCATAGGCTAATAGTTTTTCAACTAGCTCTTTGTTCTTCTCTGGATCCTCTCCTAGTCTGAGACTCAATGTGAGCTCATTTTGTTTTATTTTGTAAAGAAAACATTTAAACTCTAATGTTTTAATGAAATCATCATCTTCCATGAAATTTTGAAATTGAATTAGCCTGTTATCCAATCTTGATGCCACAACCTGCAAATTAGTAGAGGCCTTTCCTGCCTTTGTAGCCCTTTGATGTAAATAATTTTGCCTAATTTCAGTAAAATACTCACTATTTTTTTGGCATCACTTGTAAAGCTCTACTTACCACTCTCTCTGGGATGTGCATTGTTTTTTTCCTTTTATTTCCTTTGGGCACCCAAGCTGAAGTTGATGGTTGCTCATCTTCCAACTCAATCTCCAACTACACATATGGCTTAGGGGATTCTTTGTTTACAATGGCTTCCTCTCCCTCTGGCTCATGTGGCATTTGTGACATGATATAATCAAAATTGTCCACCATTTTTCTCAAGTTACCAAGATATGGAACTTCTATATAAAAACCCTTAAAATTAGGGTTGGTCATCTTCAAAGCCTCCTCTACTTTCCTTATCTCCTCATACTTCCTTAATAGCTCATCAGCCTCCCCTGTTGCTACTATATTGGCAATTAAATCCTTTACAGGGATTGGCTTGCTTGGAGGCAGGATGTATTCCCTAATGGCCGTGACCTCATTGGTAATGTAATTGTCAGGGTCATACATCATATAGGGCCCAGTAGCAAATTTGTACTTGCCTAGGTACTCACTCAACTCCTTATATGCATTTTTTCCTATCTCAAAATCTCCCACTTTAAAGGTTCTACAAATAAAAGTAGGCTTGTGTAGAGAAGGAGGCATCATTTCTTTATTTATCAATAAAAATTGCCAAAAGAATTCAATAATGGCCAATCTAGGGGATAAATATTTAGGTAGAAGGTGAGTAGGCTATGGGCATGCATAGAATCTCATCAATGTGCATTCTTTGAATAAAAATTTGCTTCCCCAGTTATGATCTAATTTGGTTTTCTCATCTAAAAATGAGGGCCTATTGGTGCCCTAAAGAGAGTATGGTCTAATTTCCTCATGATAACAAAACTAAATAAATTAAAAAATACAAGTGCATTTGAATAATGAAAGGTTGTATCCCAAATTCGAGTCCATAGTTACACAAGTAACTCACCAAATTGATCAGAGGTTTGATCAATGAAGTCTGGGATGATGTAACCAATGTTGTGATATAGGATAAGGTGCATTAGTAGTGAGTAACTGTGGAACTTGAAATTCTTCATTTCTCCCTTCTTCACACTTACAAGCTCATTGTGCATGCTATCCATGATAAAGGATATATAGTCATACTCCTTATGGTGGAAGGAGTCTTGTATATCACAAGCCATCAAAAATAGGGAACCATAAACACAATCCTCTACACCATCACTTCCTAGAAATTTGTGCAACCCATATACTATGTTCTTGAAATATTTCTTGAATTTTCTTAAGGGAAAAAAATCCCCCACTTTCCTTGGAATCATCCTTGCCTTTTTCACATTATAAGGGATGTGGGGCAACATGACGTTGTTTACAAAGTAGGTCTTATTGCTCCCAAATTTCATCTACAAGTCCTCAAGATCAATAGCCACATCCATCTACCCTTCCAATCCAAAAGCTTCTATAAAAGAAGTTCGATCCAGTGTGCACAAAAAAATCCCATTGTGCCTTTGAAATGTCCTGGTGATTAGATTGTAAGAATTTATCAATGCTTTCAATAGGTCCACATCAAAAAATACTTTTGGAAATATTAGCTTTGCCATATTTCTATTCCATGGGTTATAGACTAGCACATTTTCTATTCTGTTCTGTTAAAAATATAAAAACAAGTTGAAACCATCAATTCTAGGGAACTCTACATCCCTAACCAAGAAATAAGGGTCTTTGAAGATGTGGTCATTTGCTAAGATAGCATTTGATGACCCTGGAAGAAGTTTCAACCAATCTTCAACATGCTTGTTGGGCTTCCTAACCCTCACTTTCTTCTCAGTTTTGGTAGTACTCTTCTTTCTTTTCACTTCTGCTATGACTTCTACAACATCATCCCCCTTGTCTTCAACCTTGACCTCTTCTTTAGGAACCTCTTCAACCTCCCTGTTAGCCATTTTTTCTACAATTTATACTTTGACATTTTTGCACAGCAACACATAAATCATGAGGCTATGGATGCTTGGATAAAAATTTTAGAGCAAGATTACAATTTCTTCAGAGTGGCAATATTTTGGACGTTCAATCAAATATTTATGTTTTAATCATTCAGTCCACCAGCTTTTTAATTAATTCTACATGCACGAGAGTTTAATACCACCTTCATAGGCTGATAGCAAGGGATATCAAACATGAAATTTGATCCTGATGTTCTTTTCAATTTTTTATTTTACTTGGTTATGGTGATTTTGTCCTTTTTCTGAACTGGCAAGACACTTCAATAGCTTTCTTTTCAAACTCTATACTTTTGCTCTTACATGGAGTCAAGGTTTTTTAATCTTCGTAACCCCAAAAACACCTTTGGCAAGCCTTTACACTCCTCCAGTGACACTTCAGAACATTCCAAGCGTAGAAGCATTAGAGCCCTTTTAAACACTTCATTGGAATTTCCTTTACGCCTTCACATGACCCCTTACACCATAGAATCTCAAGCCTTCTCAGCTGATCTTTGCTCTTGCACATCAAACATTCCTCGTATGAGCATAAAACCCTTGCTGCAACCTTCTCTTTACCTTTTACGTTCACACACACACATATTAGCAGAAACCTTGTAAAATTCCTTTATGTTGCTCTGCTCACTTCATTACCCAAGACATGGTAACTCTTTATACACCCATCTTTTGGTCATACGCTTAAGGCTTTATCCATGACACTATAATGGCTCTTATCTTTTCTTTATTCCTCCTTTACATTTTCATGAGTTACCTTATCCTTGTAATGCCAGAAAGCTTTCATAGACGACATCCCACTCATACGTCTTTCCTTTCTCATATAAGCATAAAGCCTTGACTTCATTCCTTCATCTATCTTTTTATGCTCATACACTTAAACTTAATTCGTAACCATGGAGAAAGGATGAAATGGCTCTTTGTTCATATGGTTACCTTGCAAGCATAAAGCCATAATGATAAAATTTCACATTTCACTGTTCAACGACCTAGATTGCATCATAAACAAATAGAAAATTTTTAGCACATGCAAAATTAAGAACTTAAGTTGTCTGCCATGTGGGTTGGGCCCATCTGATGTTTGTGATGTGTCACCATTTGATTCACTTGCACTAGGGCACATCTAACAACTCAAAAGGTCCCACTTTAAATGATCACTATTATAATCTAGCTTTATAGTTGTCCACAAGCCCAAGGAACATATACACGTAAACACAACTGAATCTCATCTTCGCTCTTACAAATTCCTTTTACCAATAGAATTGTAAAACATTTTGTGCATTCTTACAAACCATTCCTTTACATTACACTAGGGTATTATGCTCTTATGCCATTCATTAGAACATAGATGCATAGATCACAACTCAACACCTTTCAGTCCCTTCGCTCAATTGTTTACGTGTAATCCTTCAAAGCGGCATGACACATCTCCTTCAAAACCTTTTACGATCACATGCTCAACACTATATCATATGATCAGGGATACTTCTTCAAGCTTCTTTCACCCACCCACTCAATTTTTTACTATCAAACTATAAAACCACTTTCAAAGCATAAAAAGCCTTTACATTTCTTGGCTCAAAGACCAAACGTATGATCAAGGAGACTCTAAATGAACTATTCTGCTATTACAAAAGACAAAAGCGTATGCTAGTAAAATAGAAACTTCTTTACGCTCTTATGCTGCATTATAAAACATGACCATAGAAACATGAGGAAGAAGGTATTTCTCCCTTACATGAAACCCTACACTGTAAGATTGTAAAGGGAAAAATTTAAGCACTTTACAAATCTTTTCAAGAATTTGAAAGGAGACCTAGGGTTTTTTCACACTTAGGGTATTTTAATGGTTGTGTTGAGAGAAAAACCTTGAGAATTTAATAGAATTTGACAACACATGAATTAGGGCATGACTAGGGTAACCTAAAATTATGAAAATTATGAGGAATGAAATCGTAATCTGCAAAATACAATGACCTAACTAATTTTTCATTGAAATTTCAGACTTTTTCTATATTATGAAAAATTAGACCAATAATTGTCCTAGTAAATTTCAAATTCTTATGAGGTAAAATCACCTCCCCTATTTGATCTCAAATATTTCAATGCTTTAGTAGTCTCTCGTCCCACTTTTTCCTTGTAGATTTTGAACATATGGAAGGCGGCTAAATTTTCTTTAAAGTAGATAGCCCACATTATTATAGAGAAATCATCAATAAATAACATAAATAATCTATCACTAGATAAACTCTTCATCCTCATGGGACCACAAAATTTAGTACGAACTAGATCTATAGCTTATTATAAAATAAATGACTTGCTAGAAAAATTAGTGTGTGCCAACTTCTTAGTTGACAATCTTTACATGTAACATTGTCTAGTCTAGTAATAGGAGGTAAAACACTTACAAAATTAAATTAATTCATTCCTTAATGATGCTTTCAATACTCATATGATGTAGCCTTCTATGACACAACTAGTTTTAATGATTTTTAGTTGTCATGCATCTATTTTTAGAAATGTTGAGGTAGAAAATATTACCTATTTACTATCCTGTAGGTAAGAGTTTTTCCATCTTGTCAAATATTTTTCAAGATCCTTTATTAATATCAAACCTATAACCTTTATCCATTAGTTGGGGCACACTCAAAAAGTTATATTTCAATCCTCCCACTAGATATACATCTTCACAAGTAATGGATTCATTAAGGGATTTAGTACCCTTACCTATCATTATGTATGGTGAGATACTTCTAAACTTCACCATTCCTCCATCATTGGTCACAACATCATGGTACTTTCTCCTGTCTCTAGATGTATAGTCCAAGAAACCACTGTTAATTATCTAGCTCTTATTGAGAGATTCCTCTATTTTTCCTATTATTTTCAGTTCTTGAATCAATGACACCCTTATGAAATATTTGGGCTATAGAGTCCTTGGTATCCTAGTCACACACTCATCTTCTTGTAGTACACATCCAAATTCTCTAATGACTAGCATAACATCCTTCACTAACTTGTCATATGCCTCAATGCTAATGGCTTCCTTCATCCTCATTTCACCAAAGATTCCTCTTAGGATTTTAAATTTAGCTTTAATGACATGTTTGTCACCACCATATATGATTTTGAGCTTCTCCCACATCTGATATGTTGTTTCTAGGTCTTCAACATCTTTGTAAACAAAGTAGAAAAAGGTTCTTGCTAGAGTATCCATTATGGTTGTGTGCATTTCTTTCCCCTCTAAATGGTCCAAACTAAGTTGACCAATATATTTGAAAATTTTTTCCTCTATATGGGTGTAGTAGGCATTACCAAGAGTTCTTAGGTGTAGACACATCTTTCTACAACATGAACTATAGTTTTGCTTTGAAAATTCAATGCATCTCTCTTAAACATTTTGATCATTTCCCTGAGATGTTAAACTCTTTACTTCTGAGGACCTAGGCTTTGACATGAACTACTGGTCCAAAAAATGGTTAATATACTAAGGTGAGAGGTGGGGGGGGAGGGGGTGTGTTGATTCATTATACTTACTAGTTTTGACTTTTCACCTTTAACTACACTTCACACTAGTCTACAAGTTTGTGGTAGCTATAACTTAACTAATCAGGATTAAGTAAAAATAAATAACATGAAAATTATAACACATAAAATAGTATTTATTTCATGGAAAACTAGATAGCATAAAAACCACAGTGTATGACTTAATCCTCACAAAACTTGCACTCTTGTGTAGTGTGCCCAATCAAGAGCTTATCTCTGTTAAAAGATTATAAAGACACTATTAGGTGACACCTAGTTAAGGGATTTCACTAACACCTATTAAAGTCTTTCCCTATTAGGAGTAGCCTAATTAAAGGACTTTAGAATACAAGTTAATGTGTCACTCAGTTAGGAGATTTGAAACAAATAACTTATTAGGGTGCACCCTCAATTGGATTTATTGTTGTAGATTAGTAAACAACAAGGAATGATCTAGCAATGTGGCTACTACACTTAGCATGAAATTAGATCCTTCTTCATCTCTTTTAACCCATGTCAAACTATGCTCTACTTCTTCTTGGCTCCATAACTTCAAACATTATCACTTGTACACTTGGCTCTTCTTTTTCTTATAGATGATCACACTTGTATTAATCTAGCTTATTGGCTTCTCCTTGTCATATTTGCTAAATATTTATTTGTGACTTCTCTTCTATTAGTTTTCTTCACACTTTGAGATTACACTTAGCTTGGCTTGCTTGGCTCTCTCGCTAATCACTCAACAATCTAACCTTTTCTTTTTTTGTTATGTCTTCTTTTATTATCACTTATTTCTTGGCTTTGATACTTGAAACCCTAGTCCATGGATTCAAAATTTAAATTCTCATCCCTACTTCTAGCTTGACTTTGAGTTGCAATAGTGTGCCACTCTTTTTATAAGTAACATGTTTGTATAGGAGTCATGGGTGTCTTATGTCATTGGTGACTTATTCTTGTTGAAAAGGATTCAAATTTGAATTCTTTCAACTATTCCTTAATATGTTAACCCATCATCATTAAGTGCAATGATGAGTGCACTTCTACCCACTTCATGACATGGAAGTCATAGGTATCTTGCTTCAAGCTTTCCTTGCTGACTTGCCCAAACCATTCTTTATAGTCACCAATCAATCTAGTTCCTTTATTCTTTGCATCCATCTATTAGGTCTACACTTCACCTTTCTATGATTAATCTTGTGAACTAGACTCACACATCCTAGATCAATGTGCATTTTTGCTCATTGTTGCATACTAGTCTTAGTTCCTTCTTGTTCCTTGAGATAAATGATGATATCTTTAATAACTAATTCAAACAATTGGTCTACCAATCAATTTTTAGAGGTTCAAGAAAATTATGCCAACAATAAGTATAATTACATAATTACACTTAGTTTAAGTAGAATTTATAAAGTTATACTTGATGAGTAAATAATTGAAGGGGTCATCCTAATTATCTTTTATAATTGAATTTTTTATATTTATCAAAAAAATTATAAATTAACCCCTTGATTTATTTGTGAATCCTTAACTTTAATTAATTATAGAAGGACTCTTTGATGATTCAAACATATGAAACAAATCTTTTTTTGTAAGAGTTGATCATGTTCAATATGTTAATGCAATTTTTCATAATGTTAGCCTTGAACATGGAGCCTTGGTTTTGAATTCTACCTATTAACAAGAATACAAATTAATGTACATCATCAATCATACTTTAAAATCACATCAACACATTATTTTAAGGTATTAATAAACTTTTATTTGACACATACATGAGCATGCACATACATGTCGATGTACATAATCACACACACATATGTCTATGTTTTTATATTTCAATCTGTTTAATTTCTATAATTTTAATTTTATAATTACTCATTCAATATTAAATTTTTACATAATTTTATTTCCAATCAAGCGTTATAAATCTAAAAGAATTAATTCATAAAAGAATGTTCAAAATATAAATTTAAGCTACTAGCCAACATATTGAATTTTTATATTAATGTAAAAATATTTTAATAATAAAACATTTCATATAATTTAAAATTTATTCTAAACATTTACGTAATAAAAGTATAGATGCAATAATATGCATCTTTACAATAACTAATGATAAATAATGATCAATTAAGACAACTAGGATTATCTCCTCCAGGACCACCAAAAAACATGTAGTGACCCCATCCTAGAGTAGTATTGTCAACACCAAGAGTTAAATTATAGCAAAGCGGTTTAGGTACAAAACTGATTTCTTGAGGGGACAAAAGAGCATTGTTAGAGTTGTGCACTTGGATGTCCCTAATGTAGGCTACCTTTGGAAATCCCTCTTGAGCAAAATGACCACTTCCCATGTGTGTTTTTGAGAATGGGGTCCCTGGATCACCAACAGAATGCGCAACTTCCCCTCCATATTGCACAATATTGGTTGATTCAGCCAATGAACTAAATAAAGATCCAGGCCAATATCCCATAATTTTGTCTTGTATGCATAAGGACCATACTGCTTCACCATTTAAGATTTCCTACATATTGAAAGCATTGTTGTTAGTTTACTAAGAAAAATAGTTTAAACTATAATTGATTTATATTGGTTCATATTATTGGTTATTTATTCTTGTGTTGTATATGATCATACTAATATGAAAATGAAAGGAAAACAACTTTTATTTTATCACAATAGTAATAAATAGTTAAAAATAATAAGAAAACGATAAATGTATATCTTACCATGTCTTTCAAAACCTTTATATACTTTACATTTTAGTTGGTTATTTAACCACTATCTAAGTAGAATTTTATAGTTCATAGTAAGAATCACATTTAATTATGCTACAAAGTGTGTTTAATTGCTATAATACTTGAGCCTTTGTCCTCTTTTTAAAATTCAGGTTATATATCAATAGACCAACTTTGATAAACATTATTTAAATCAACCAATGCAAATACAAATATTTTTATTCTATTGAAAATGTCACTTACCTTTTTTATGCTTAACAGTTTTTCAACTGGATCTTTACCATCCTCAGATACTTGGTCAATGGGTTGGCCTAGATAGTTTTGTGCACCATCAGACAACACAAATCCTGGACATTCCACATTCCTACAACCCGTGGACTGGTAATTATCATTCTGCATCAAGACGGGAACATATGTTAATGAGTTGACTATATAACTTAAGCTTTGATACAAGGACAAATATCATGATAGTCAAATTACAATAGTTACCGTCCAATACACAAAGAGTCTAGGTCGAGAATCGCCATTATAATGAGTAGGGAATACCTGAAATTGCATATTATACCACCATATGTTGCAATATCAAGATTATTTTGTTGCAATTTTTTTTGTTCTAGCATTTTAGGTTGTATTGAAAAACTTAAATTACATTAAAATACCTGTGAATAATAATAATACTTACTTCCCAACCAGCCTCAATTGTTTGTGTTGAAGGTTGTTCTTGGACAAGCCAAATTTGTTCAAGGCTAAAAGCATCATTAGGTGCAACATATGGTTTCCATATATTAAACCTTCCTTGTGCGCTATAGATTCCCTCAGAAGCAGAAGTATATTGTAGGACGGCATACTTCAAAATAAAAAGATTAACAATTTTTTAGGTAATATATATTAGATTATTATTATTTTTTAAATAAATAGGAAGCATTTCATAGTGTATATTATAATATAAATAAGAATAAGAAAACAATTTTCATTCAACTTACATCATGAGCGATCATCGAATTATCTATCAATTTTCTTGTCAAAAACGTATTTACAGATCCTGCAGCTTTCACTTGTTCATACTTAATCTCCATAACGGAGACTGTTCCTTCTGGACACCTCTTCCCAAGCCCACTGCCCGATATATTTGAGGGAGCCCCCCCTGGAGCTTCTGTATCCGTCCAACTCATGTTTGAATTCTTCCACAATTGCACGATCCAAGTTAATAATATAGTAGCAATTGAATGACAACATATATAACTGGTAGAAAATTGTCCTCAAAAGTAGAAAACCTCTAGAAATATCGACTTTTACAAAAAAATAAAAAATATTTATAAGAATATTAGAAAACATAAGAACAATAGTCTATAGTGAAGGAATAATCTACAATGAAGGAAAAATTAATTTGTTAGAAAAGACCATTCTTATGTCTTATAACAACACTGCTGTAGAGCAAAGATTTGCAAAACAAAACTTCTCGTGAGAATCTGAAAAGACTATATAAATTGTTACCTGATCATACCCATATTGTCGTTTTGCAGAGCGGAGGGAAATTTGATCAGAATATTTCACACAGAGTATGACGTCTCCATTGTCATGCTGCGTAACAAGATACAAACTTTAATGGCCAAGTTTGAATGGAACAGATATAATAGAAAGAGGGAAGAAATTGACGAAAAAAATACATATATGGAATAGGAAAGAGATCGGCTTACTTTGTACTTGTGAACAGCCGGTGGATTAACATAATTGATATAATCGTGGATGCTCATATTACCCACTTCAGCTGGGTATGCTAAAATCATAAATGGCATACAGAGCACATAAGCAAAGAAAACCAGATTGAACATACGAGAAGCCATTAATGATGAAACCAAATGTAATAACCCAAGTCTGTAAAACCAATGATAATAAATTATATCTAGAGATGCCCATATTTATAACCAAGTCTGTATTGATTGAGACGACTTCAGATTAATGAGTCAAGAACAATTTGATAATTAACACCATAGGATAATGATCCTGTTGCTCTCTGCAATTGCGTGCACTTTAAGGAAGTCTTGATCGATGGAAATTTCTTCCCCTCTTGCTAAAGTCGTTCCGTTCCGTTTACGGAGAATTGAGTGGGGTGGCGTATGATTAATAACGTAAGCGATGGTTTTAGTAATATAGACTTGTTACTTCAGTCAGTCAATCAAAGCAAAACAATGTATGAAATATTATTGAGCATATATATTTTAGTTAATAATAATTAATTATTTGTTTTAGTAATTTTAAAATATTATTACTTTAAGGAAGTTTCTTCCCCTATTGTTAAGGTCGTTTCATTCCTACATTTACGGAGCATTGAGTGGGGTTATGTATGACTAATAATATAAACCATGGTTTTAGCGAAGTCCCCCTTTCCATATTCAAATTTGAGAGGCATAATTCTACAATAGTACAATTATTAGTTCATGCATACCATTTCGCTATTCAGATAATCAATCAAAACAAAATAAAGTATGAAAATTTATTATACATAGATATTATAGTTAATAATATTTAATTTTTATTTTTAGTAATTGTATACACAAATATTATAGTTAATAATAAATTTTTAGTAATTTAAAAATATTATTATTTTTATTTCTTACTAGTTGAGGTAAGAGAAAATTCAAACTTCATTAAAAAAATGTAAAATTATTGATATTAATCATTAGTAAAAAGTTCTTTCGATATGGCATTTTACAATGGTACGAAATGGTGTCTATTGTTAAAGATGACATTGACTATGCATTGGAATTGCCAAACAAAGAGGAAGGACATTGAGGTAGAGATTTCTCACCTTAAAGCTACAACAAATCAACTACAATATTGATAAAAATCTTTCTACATGTATGCTTTAATGGACCTAAATTTTGATTGACATGCTATATGTTTATATAATCATAACTAGCACTTACCCCTTTGAAGGGTGCAAGAGTTTACCCGATAAGCTTGTATATTTTTTATTATGTTGTTGAATAGTTATTAATAAAATCTCTTTGTCTACCACCCTACCTTATCTTTATATCGCTCTCCCTATTTGTATTTTATCTTACCCCTCTTCACCCTTTGCTTCTATGAATCTACATCCCATTTCCTCTATTTTTCTTTGATTTATTCTATGTATGTGCTCTATCTATCTATCTCTCCACTATCCTCCTAGCACTTCATGTATCTTTATCCATCTCCCTCTTTATCTCCCTGCTCTACTCTTCCTATTTCTCCCCCTTCCATTGTCCTCCTCTTTGTCTCTCCCTTCATCTTATCACCTCATATATCTTTGCCATTTTATAACTTCAACTTCCCCCTCCCTTTCCCCTCCTCTTTGTCTCTTTCATAATTATCCTACACTTTGATATTTAATTATGATTTGTCTATCTATACAATACTTATCCCTATATTTTCCTCTCTATCAATCTTTTCACCTCTTTATAAGGTCTTTTTTATTTATACTATTCATCTTACTCACTTACCCCAAGCTCCCCCCCCCTCCTCTCTCTCTCTCTCTCTCTCTCTCTCTCTCTCACACACACACACACACACACACACACACACACACACACACACACACACACACACAAAATCTAATTGTGTGATAATATATCTTTTCGATGAAGATAGCATAAAAAATCAACAAGATTAAGTTGTATAAGTAAAGTGGTCATTTCCATGCATACATTGTTGAAATAAATTTAATTTATGTCGATAGTCTTTATACTACTGATGATGTTCTTAGATAGTTATTCATAAACACTTATTTCCTACTTTCCTACCCCACCTTTAAAGATAGTCCAATGGAAGATATCACAACTAAGAAAAGTCTAATAATTGTTAAGTTGGTCTTTTTTTTCTAATTAGGAAAAATGTGAAGATAGAGCATACATCAAATAGTTAATTTATTAATATAAATTCAAATATTGCAATTGTATATAGTTAGAGTTGTGATCAAGATGCAAAACTGAGCTTACTAATGAAGCAAGAAGATATTTGATACCAAAATAGATTTTTTCTTTGTCACTCCTCTTCCAAAATGATCCTTATATTTGCAATGGTGAGCTAGATGCTAAAAATGTATATAGTTACAATGGTGAGTAAGATGCAAAAACCCAAAAGGAAAAATATATATTTAATAACAACCTATACAAATTGTCTTTCCCACTATTAGAAAAGTAGCTAACCATCTCTTCTAAAATAACCCTCCCCAAAATTGAAAAGTTGAAGACCATTTGATTTACCACATCCACATCGTTCATAGATCAATAAACTCCTCTTCTTCTTGTAATATTTCTTTTTATCTCTATCTTTGATCTTCTCCTCTAATTTTTTTAATTTTATTGAGTAACTTCTTCAATTGAAAAGATCACTATAATCCATGAACAACCTATTGGAATGAAAACTACTTGTTGCATCTTCAATTACATGTTCTATAACTATTTCAATACCAATATATTGACATTGTTGTCTTAGCTTAATGCATCGCTGAACAAAGAGAGGAGATTATACTGAATCATAGTCAATTGAGATTACTCTAATTACTCTAATTCCATCTTAAGCAATTTCATTCAATTTTAAGTTCCATAATTATTTCACTCAAATTCTATCAGGTAATTTACATTACATGTTAAATTCATTCTAAATTCACATTACATTCTAAATTTATTCTAAAATCACATTACATTTTAAATTTCATCGAGCATAATCCTATATTGTTTTAGTTTACTTGTTTTTACTATAGATGTTAATCTTTTTAATTTTATGTTTTTTGACTCCAAAAATATATTGTATTTTAAAAATTGTTTTCAATTTCACTAATTTTGATGTCTATGTATAACATAAATACTAAATCTAATAATGATATATTTTATTGTATTATATTTTTCTATTGAATATAAAAATTATAGTCTTATTAATAAAATATTAAAAATTACTTTTTAAAGCTATAGATTAAGAGGTTGAAATAGGTTTCATTTTACTCTTGAGAAACATATATATTTTCTTACAGCTTGGTTTGAAGTTTATAGGAATGTATGGTAAGGACTATAACAAGAGTTATAATTAATGAATCTAAAAAATACACTTTAATTTCCAAGATGGATAATAGTTTCATCAAAAAAATCTTAATTGTATATTACTTTTTATATATAAATTTATAAATTAAAAAATATTTAAATTAACAAATCTTGAAATAATAAAGGAACTTTAATTTTTGAATTATATTTTGATTTAAAAAGTTAATGATAAATTTTCACGAAATACAAGTTTCATTTTTTTTCTCGAAAATTGTAATTAATTTCAAAGAGAACATTTTATCGTATACTTTAATAGTTCCTCTTTTATATAGGACTAATCTTTTTAAAATATTAATTATAGATAAAGAATTACTTATAGTTGATAACTTCAAACTTGTTCTTGTAGACACTTAAAATCACCCCAAATGCTATATTAATTAATTTAATATTTTTCCTCAACATTATAATTGGTTATTTATTAATTAATTATACTTGTCCTATTCTTCTTCTTATTTAATTAAATGAGTTCACTACCCTAAGGTATTTAAATTTAATTTAAATACATTCCCTCTAATGTGTTAAATTTATTTAATGCATAGTGCTCCATAAATCCCTTTTAAATAAATTCCAATTTATTTAAATCCATCCACTTTATTAAATCCTCTAGATCCATGATTAAATTAAGCTTTATCTAATTTAATCCTAATCCTACATAAAACCTAGCCTACCATCCATCACCCTCATCCTTCTAAGCCTACCCACTAGTAATTCCACTTTATTATCCTAAACCCCCTTCTAATCACCCTTTTTAGCCCCTAAGTGGTTGTTCACACATGCGTGAGCAACACAAGGCCCAAGGGTCCTCCTTTCATTAAACTCTTCAAAAGATACTCTTACACCTTTGTCCCCCCATTCCTTTTTCCAAGGTTTCTCACACGTGTGAGCACACCTTGAGCCACTCAAACCTTAAAGGATTTTTATGAATTTTGCATGACTTGTCCTTTAGCCCATGCATCTCCCTTGTGGTACCTATGTGGATGCCACATAGATTTGTTAGGATGAATGTTGATGGTATTCCTTTGGGTGATTATTCTAAGCATTGGAGAGCATGTGGTAGTATTGACATGTTGCATTCATGACTGTGTTTCTAATTGATATCAACATTGCAATAATCTTGTGAAGACTAACAGAGCAGAAGACAAAGATCATGGTCATACAGATAGAGTCTTGATGATCATGTGACGTGAAGTGAAGGACACATTTCTTATTTTTTCGTGATGATGAGGTTAAGTGTGTAACCTAAGTCGAAGAAATACAAAAGTTATAAGTGATTTGCAAAGAGTAGTGCATAAACAAAGTACTTATAAAGTAGTTTATGGTGATTATGATTTATCTCTTTACTGAGATATAATTAGGATACATGAAGTTATTCAATGGAAGAAGATAGTCTGATGATGATGTCTAAAAGTGTGCAAGCCTTGAAGTTTCACATGTGAAAAGTTGCATAGACTATGAGCTGACAATGCTATCATGATTGTAACTAATTAATTATCTTATTATGGTCCTATTATAATTAATTGGGAAAGCCTCAAGGTGGACTCAAGTAATTGTTTTGAGGATGTGGTATAAAGGAAAGTATTTTCCTTGATTGAGAAATTTTGATGAGTGTGTGAAATGTGAAGTGTTCAAGGAAGTGCAAACAAGAGAAGATTAATTCGTAAATGTGAGTAAGTGTTCCAAGGGATTATTGGATGCAAAGGTTGTGATCTAGTGTCAAGATCAAAAGGAGTAGAAGTCTGGTTGATAGGATGGAGAAAGAGGAAGGATCAATACAAATCAATTCCATTATTTTGTAAGGAATAATACAAAGATCATTTGGACAATAGGTTCATTTGGCTTGCCTCTGAAGTTGTTTGGATAGTGGGTCCATCTATCTTCTACAACTCCTAATAGGGTTCAAATCTCCTAACAAGGATTTAAAGTCTCCTAATAGGGATTGATATGTACTGAATTTTTTTATAGACTCCTGATAGGATCCATCTTCTAATAACGAATATTTATATTAGTACATCATCTTATTGGTACCATCCCCACCAGGGTTTTCCCTCTAATCAAGGCGTTCCCTCATTAACATATCTGGTGTTATTGTGCATGAGTATATTCTTGTGGTTTTTTATTATATTTATCATATGGTTAAGATCTAATAAGGTTGATAATTGTGATAATAGTTGTATAACTAATTTACCACCCCCCACCCTCTCAGTTATATTGGTGGACTATATATTCTAGCAATTGGTATCAAAGCATTAGGTTCTTGAAGAAAAAGCTTAATGTCTTTGGGAGATCAATGGAAAGTCATTTTAGAAAGGATAGTCCTAAGTCAGATAGAGTAAATTTTGACACACAAAAGATAGAGCTTCTTGGCTAGTTATCGAATTTGTCTAGAGAATAGAGCATTGAGTTTCCAGATCTAGAATCCTTTTATTGCATACAAAAGAATAGAACCACAAGTCAAGAAAGATGTAGATCTGAAGAAGACATTAAGATCAAAGAAGGTATTGATCTTCTTATGGAAATAAAGCCAAAAGGTATGGAAATTTTTTTTGTTGGACATGCAAAGAGTTTGGTTATTTTTCATCCAAATGTCCTAAGAGATCAAGAAAAACCATAAAGAATTCACTTTCTAATGAAGATGAAGAATTTAAAGTAAGTATGGAAAGATTCTTGAATGACTATGATGATAAAGATAATAATCTTGAAGTAGTTAAGAAAGATGAAGCAATAGAAGAGATAACATTAGTTACTATTATTGATTCTGATGAAGAAGAAGAAAATATTGGAATTGTTAGAGAGAATGTAGAAGTTTTCTTTGAGACTAACAATGATCTATAGAATGATGTGCAAATTGCTGAGAAAATAGGAGAAAGATATGAACCAAGAGAAGAAGTAAGAGTTGAGTTAGCAACTCCTACCTCTAAAAAGAATCTAACAAAGAATAACACTCCAGAGTAGGTAATTGGATGCAAAGAAAAAGGAGTGATGAATAGAAACAAAGTTAATGAGGAAATATGTTTGATTTCTCAAGTTGAACCTAAGAGTACAGATGAAGCATATAAAGATGATCATTTGATTCAAACAATGAAGGAAGAATTAGATCAAATTGTGAAGAATGACACATTGGAATTAGTTTCAAGACCTAAAGAAAAGAATGTTATTGGAACCAAGCGAGTATTCAGAAACAAGATGAATGAACAAGGAAAATTTGTAAGAAACAAGGCTAGACTTGTGCATTAAGGTTATTCACAACAAGAAGAAATAGATTATGAGGAAACATATGCCCCTGTAGCTAGAATGGAAGAAGTGCGAATTTTCTTTGCTTATGCATCAAATAAGAAGTTCAAATTATATCAAATGGATGTTAAATCAACCTTCTTGGATGGAGATTGAGGAAGAGGCATACATTGAGTAATATGATGGTTTCCCTCTGATAGATGAGAAAGATATGGTATGCATATTGAAGAAAGATCTATATGGCCTAAAGCAATCCAAGCTTCATAGTATTAACTAAGTTTCCCAATGTCAACTGTGGTCTCCAGTATCTATCAAGTCCGCAATATCAGTGATGTGAAACTAGTGTTGACCAAGCTAGGAAGTGTCAACCAAGTGATTCAATTTATAATTGAGATGAACCTCCACCTCTAAAATAAGGACATTCTGAGCTCATATGACTGACTTACTAAGTAGAAAGCTTCCATAGACAAAAACTTGATATTGAGACAACCCTTATTCAAACAACTAAAAGGAAATATTTTTGGGTGATGCAAGATTGCTCTTACACCCAAGATTCTCTTGTACTAGACACCTGGGATAATTTGAGAAGTGACCCTATTGTATCTCTATTGTTGAGAGGAAAACCAAGATGGTTAACCTCCTCCCTTGCTAGCCATGATCAATCTTCTACTTGCCTCCCTTTCCATTTGACTAAGTATTCTTCATAAGTTTTGTTCCTTGTGTTTCTACCAATACAAATGTCCAATATATCCTCAATCTTTGTTGTAGCTAAATAAGATGTTGGAATACTCCACTGGGCATCTCCAATTTCATCCCCATCACCTCTTCCATGATACTTTTTCAATTTTGAAATGTTAAATACTAGTGAAATATTAAATTCAACAAGCAACTCCATGTCATAAACATTTCCATAATCACATCTTTTCACTATCTACATGGTCCAAACTTCTTCATTTTCAGCTTATTATATGTACCCACTGGAAAATGCTCCTTTCTCAAATGAACCATGTCTTCATCTCCAATCTAAAATTGAACTTATACCTCTTTTTCACATATGCCTTAGCCTTGTATTGTGTATTCATATTTATGATGTGCTTCCTCACCTCCTCATGGATGTTCTTCATATGTGCAACAAAGTCCTCTAATTCAACACTACTTATTTCTCTTTATCCAACTTGCTCAATCCAGAAGCACTTTGGAACTGCTCCCATATACAATCTAGAATAGTGATTGACTAGTACTCTTATTGACAGAATTATTATATTCAAATTCTACGTGCAGTAAAATTATATACCATCCTTTTGGTTTTTCTCCAACTGAACATCTTAGCAAGTTTCCCAAATCGTGATTCCCAAATTTGATTTTTCCATTAGTCTATGGATGATGTGATGAAATAAACTTCAAATCTATCTTCAATTTCTTCCACAATGTATGCTAGAAATACCCAACAAACCTGGTATCCCAATCAGAAACTATACTCTATGGGATACCATGTAGTCTCACCACTTCTCTGAAAAAAACTATGCCACAGAAACAACATCACTTCTCTTCTTGCAAGGAATAAAATGTGTTATCTTTGTAAACCTATCAACCACCACAAAAATAGAATCATACCCATGTTGAGTCCTATTCAACTAACTAACAATGTTCCCCTTTAGGATTTGTGACATGGTTTAATCACTGCCTATGTTCTGCAAGTCTAGTGGTTGTATCAGGCATTAATAGGTTGAACTTTTGGTGCAGCGACAACTCTAGCTTGCAGCAAGTAGTATCAAATCTTAGTCATAGGTTCAAATCTCCTTAGTTAATGTTGAGGGGGGATTTTTGGACTAATCACCAACGTTCCCTTTAAAGATTCGTGACATGGCTTAATCGCCTCCTATGTTCTAAAAGTCTAGCAATTTTATCAGGCATTAATATGTCGACCTTTTGATGCAATGACAACTATATCTTGTAACAAGTCCTTAGTAGTCCAAGAACAAAATCCATGCTAACATCCTCCCATGACTTCTTTGATATAGGCAATGGTTGATACAACCTTGTATTCTACTTCTCTCCTATTTCCATCTAACATACTCTACAACTCTGTACAAACTTTTTCACATCTTGCTACAATTATGGCCAGTAATAATTCTCAACAACCAAAGTAATGATTTAATATTTACCAAAGTATCTAGCCAATCCTTGACTATGCTTCTCATTGATGAGATTCTCTCTCATTGAACTTCATGGAATGCACAACTAGCTTCCTTTGAAAAATATACCATCTTGGATTATGAAACCCAACCACTTTGTCCTGTCAAGTGTAACTAGTTTTGTAAAATCCTTACATGCTTCACCAAAATTAGGATCATCTATATACAAATTTTTGAGTTCCTTGAACCCAACCACCTCAATTTGCATTTTTGTCAGCAAAATTTGTCTGTTGCTAAGAGCATCTACAACTCTATTAGAATTCCCACTCATGTGTTTCAAAACAAATGTATAACTCTAAAAAAAATCAACCCACTTCAAATGCCTTTGGTTTGAGTTTCCTTGATTATTCAAATATTGTAAAGCTTGATGATTAGTATACAAAAAAAAACTCCTTAGGAAGAAGATAGTGTTTCCATTTCTTCAATGCTTTAACTATAGCATAAAAATAATGATCATAAACAATTTTTTTTTTTTGGCATCATTCAAATTCTTACTAAAATAAACAATAGGTCTACCTTCTTGGCTCAAAAAAAATCCTATTGTAGTACCACTAGCATCACAATCTACTTGAAACACCTTGTTAAAATTTGGAAGTGCTAAAATAGATTGCTTTGTAACTTTCTATTTCAATAGATTAAAACTCTTATATGCTCCTACATTCCACTTAAATTCTTTCCTATCTCCTCTCATTGTTTTAGTCAAGGATACTCAAATACTACTAAATCCTCTTATGAACTTTTCATAAAAACTAGCAAATCCATGGAAAGATCTTGCCTTAGTCGCACTTCTCAGAGTGGGTCATTCAAGGATAGCCTTCATTTTCTTAGGGTCTATTTTAAAACCTTTTTTTGATACTACAAATCCCAAGTATAACAACTCCCTCACAAAACTGTACTTCCTCAAGTTTATGGACAATTTTTCTTCCCTCAACTTATTAAACACCTTCAAAATATGCATCAAATTCTCCTCCAATGTTCTACTAAAGATCAAAATATCATCTAGGTAGAAAATGAAAAACTTACCCAAAAATTCCTTTAGTACCTCATTCATGAGCCACATGAAAGTTCTATGTGCATTAGTTAGCCCAAAAAGCATGACTAACCACTTGTATAGTTTTTCCGTTTTCTTGAAAGTAGTCTTTCACTCATATCCTTCTCTATTGTAAATTTGATGTTATCCACTCTTTAGATCTATCTATGCGAAATATATAGCTCCACTCAAATAGTCCATAATATCATCCATCCTTGGTAGTAGAAATCTATACTTGATAGTGATCTTGTTGAGAGCTCAAGAATTTATACACATCCTCCATCCTCTATTCTTCTTAGGTGATAATATTGTTGGTATAAAACATGAACATAGATTCTCTTGACTCAACCATTTCTACAATAAATCATGCACTTGTCTATTCAAATCCTCACTTTTTGCTGGTATCATTCTTTACACTACCTTGTTTGGAAAATAGGCTCTTAGAATCAAATACATCTAGTGACTAATCTTTCTTAATAGTGCTAATCCATCTGGTACATCATTTGATACAATATCTATAAATTCTTCCAACAAATCTACAACTTCTACAAGCACCTCTTCTACTTGTTCTTTACTATCATTTGGAATGACAAGAAAATACATATTCTCATGCTTCATATCTTGGAGAAACTTATTTCCATCAACGAAACATATTTTGGCAACACTACATGTCTTTTCTTATTTCTCCTTCAATGACTTCAACTTATGTTTCATTTCATCCTTTGTCAAAGTGTAGGTATCACGTACTGTGTTGGTGATTTGAAACAACACGGTTTCAAATTAAATCGATGAGAATAAGATACATCTAGGGGTAGCTACTTCCCATATTTAACATACCCTTTTAGACACTAGGCCAACTATAAGGCTAGACCCTTCTTCTACTTCAGGCTCTACAAAACTTAGGTGACTGGACCTCAAATTCACTTATATTGTACCAATGCTAAAACATATTCTTGAATCTAACAAAGTAGATAAAATCCTTAATCTTCTAATACTTATTCAAAGATCTCAGACATGCAATAGCTAATAACATGGTCAAAGAAATTATAAAGCTAAGTGAGGGCAGCCTTTTCAGTTCCTTCAACATGAAAGGGAAAATATTTTGATTAATGATGTTGAATATCAACACAGCCCAAGTATGCAACAAAAAACACATGCAATCTCCTAACTGATCAGCCCCTTATCCATTGAGCATAAGCTAAGTCAAAACAAACACATGGATACATGAGAAATACTAAATATATTCAGATTTCTTATCTATCCATTCACCTTGTAAATAGACATCTATCTTCATAAAAAATCTCATACTTATTGTAATATCCTCCTAGTGAAACCTGCAACCCTGTCAAGGTAAATAAGCATTTACTCGACTCTTTGTTCCAATAGAAAACCTATCTAGACATACAACCTTAAGGGATTGCGAATGAGTTTAAGCTCTTTTTTCTTAAACAAAAAACATTGTAGACAATAGAGGAAGGAGATGAGAATCAGAATGAAACTAAGAAAATGAAGCTTTGTATTAATCTCCTGGAAACCAATACAACATGGTATATGCCAAAACTCAGAATATACACAATAAACAACTAAATAATCTATTTTCTTCAAGGGAATTACAATACTATTGTTCATAGTAGATAAATATGCTTAGAGTGGATAGTATCACAATAATAAAATTGGAGTCATCCTTGTGATCATAGTGGTAAAGAATGGAACCCCTTTATTGGTCTCTCAATAGTGAGAAAATTCCCAAAATTTGGACCCTTACAAATGAGATGAAGAGAGAATATATAGACAAGAAGAAATTTTTGGATCAGATTTGATGATGCCATTTTTCCACTTGAAACTCTTCCTACTATTGTTGTTGAAATGTATCTCTTCTTTCTTGGTGCCTAAGAATCAAATCTCATCAAAACCAAATAACTGTTTTGTAAAATATCTCCTTAGAGTGATGAGAAAAACAACTTTATTAGAAAATATTAGATAAGTAGGAGCCTTTAATTTAATTGTTTTTGTCTTCGTCTGCTCATGATCATGAAATTCTCAACTACCTCTACAATTCCTTCAAGATATTTACTTTTTCTTTGGTGGTCATTCAGAATCTGATTTTATATGATTTTTCACCATATCCCCTCTCAACTACAAAATTTGATCCTTACTCAAAGACTACATCTGCAAATCAAATTATTCACTCATCCTATTTGTCACTATGTAGAACCATGCCCTATTCCTACATTTTTTATCAAATATATCTACCACCCTAGATCAAAAACTAGCTACCTTTCCATGTGTCAAGTTTTGATTCACTGACTATCTAGGTGGGCCCCACATTATCTCAACATCATATGCCTCTTGTTTTAGCTTTATGATCTCCTGATATTACTATCCTATGACAATGGCCTTTGGTGTGACATCAATGCTTGATCTTTTTCAGCATATAATCTCATGATCATGGCCATTTTTATAACTTTGTAACATCTTTGGTTACCCCTCAAACTTCTACAACATTATGATAGACTAGTGACCCTTTGCACCATAGCATTATGGTCTTTGCAGTTTTGATCACGGCTTATTTGTAACATGAAAACACATTTTTATCACCCTAAGATCTTATGATGAGTTGTATATCATAAGATCACAGATAACCAAATGCTATTCAAAACTCATTATAAAATTTTTTTTGGTCCCACTGATCCAGCTAAGTGTATATTTGGTATTAGTACCACAATTTGGCCAATTGAAACTAGACACCTATCTAACAGTGGATCATCACCTTTGCTTATCTTTAATATCTTAATGATCTTATGATCATAAATATCCCATAACACTACAACAACAAAATACTTCCTCTATGATCTTAAGATGTCCACTAATTTGTAACATTCTAACACCTCCTTTCATTGTTCCCAATGCTACGATGACCTCCCTGTTGTAACTTTGTAGAGAACAAAATGAAAACCATTTAAATTGTGATGCAATCATATAATACAAAGGAAATTATATGATCAAGAAGACCAACTTTATCATCCACAATACCACAACAACACATTTTTCTTAAGATCGAGACATAGAAAACTCTTCATTGCAATGCTCTACTAACCCTATTATCATAACATCAAAGAAAATGATGTAAAAGAAAAAATGAAAACTTGCTTAGTTTTAAAACCTAGGGTTAAGGCTTAGACTATGATTTTACGAAGATTTCTTATAATATGAAAATAAAATCAAAACTCTACGGCGCCAAATTTCACACTTGGGACAATAATGAGATAATTAGATTAGGGAAAAACATGATAGGGTTTCCTCTGCAGACAAAAAAAGAAATATACAACCCTAGAAAATACAACATTGTGGTATTTTCACCATAAAATTTGAAAAGTATGCTTAGTGAAAATAAGAGCTATCATACTCCATGTCTATCAAACTACCATGTCCTACCTAGCAACATATGACATATTTCCATAGGTATGATATCACATAACTCCTCATCCTGGTAGCTTCTAATCTTGAACTTCACTAAGCATTTCTAACTAACCAAGACTTGTTGACAATTGGCTAATGAAGATATGTATTTTTTGTCATTTAATGTAGCACATGATGTACATGCTTGTAGAAAAGCTCAAAAATAAAGATACTTAGCTTTTGGTACTAAGAAAATTGTCTAAGTATGAAATTGGTTTACAACAATGTATTATTTTATATATAAGTTGTTACTAACATCATATTATGACTAGAAAAATTAAATGATGATAGTATACATATTGATGATGATGTGTATAATCTTTGACATTAGTACAAATAGCATGAAAAAGAAATTCACATTTTACCAGTGAAATAGAATAGTGGAATTAAAGGTAAGGAATTATTTTATTTACAAAATAATTACTTGACCAATTAGGGCTGACATCCTAGATGTTTATTCTAAGTTGTAAAAGTATATTATGGTCTTAGCCAACCTAGTAGCAATTTCCATAAAGGCATGGTATTTATACAAAGTACATTTTGAAAAAAGAAGTGTGGAATTATATTATAATAAGTAATATGTGAACTTTCTATGAAGTCATATATGCAAAGATCAGTCAAGAAAGAAGTTATATCACCTACATGCCTGAAGACTAATTGCTTGTTTCAACAGTGAGCTCTTCTTGTAATTGGAAGTGCATGTTTGGGCAATGGGCTCATCTTGCATCTACTATACTACAACTCCTAACAGGATTGGAATCTCCTAACAAGGATTCAAAGTCTCCTAATAGGGGCTCTCTTTACTAAATTTGTTCATTGACTCCTAACTATTGAGAGATTATTGAAGCATTAATGTCAATGATTTTCCTATGGGGGAGTATTGTAGATATGTTACTCTGATGATATGTTACATTCTTGACTGAGTTTGTCATTCATGTCAACATAACAATTTTCTCTGGTATTTGACAGAAGAAAAAAAAAAAGATCAAGTTGGTAGGGACAACTAGTTGAGTATTCTCACCATCCAAGGTTATGAGAGATATGTTCAAATATCTAGTATATGTAGTTAATGTCAGATGAAGAAATGATAAGTTTGGAAGAAACCATGTAAGTTTTGGTGATGTTTAATCAGAGATAGAGTTTATAGAGGCATGTTTTGGTAAACTTGTTATATCTCTTAGAAGAATTGTTAGTCTAAGAATTGAGGTTGAGGATGTGTAGAAGACATATTGGTGATGACATGGCTAAGTTTTCTCATCATAATATTGCATGCACAGAAAGTTATTCAAGTTGCAAGGTAGAAGATTGATGTTATCACTAAGTGTGACATGTTCTTAATGTGGTCCTATAATGATTAATTGAGGTCTAACAACTGACTCAAGGAATTGTTTTATGGACTTGATATAAAGCAAGGACATTTTCCTTTATCATGATATATATGTATATGTGTAGATGAGATAAAGAATTGATTGTAAGCAGTAGAGAGAGTAGAATGCAAAGTTGAGCAAAGAAGAGTAGAAGTGAAGGAAACTTCATTTTTTAGGTTTTTCTGAGTGATCTAAGGTTTGGTATTTGGATCTGAGGTTCATGAACTAATCTATGAGGTCTAACAATGTTTAGTTTGGTTGAGAAAACAAAGGAAAGAAGAACATAATAGTAAATTGCATGTTTGAGTAGTGAGATCTTCTTGTAGTTGAAATTGCATATTTGGGCAGTGGGCTCTTCTTGCATACATTTTACTACAACTCCTAATAGGGTTGCCAAAACCCCTAATAGGGTTGGGATCCCCTAATAGGGATTAAAAGTATCCTAATATGGACTCTATGTACTAAATGTGTTAATAGACTCCTAATAGGGTCCATCCTCTAACAAGGAATATTTATATTAGTACATCATCTTGTGGGCATCATTCCCACTAGAGTTTTCCCTCTGATCAAGGGTTTCCCTAGTTAACATATCTGGTGTAATTGTCTATGTGCATCTTATTATGGTTTCTATTTCCTTTGGTTGAATGGTTATGTTTTTTTAAAGAAGATAAATGTTTTAATTTTTGGATAACTGATTCATCTCTCCCCCACCCCACCCCCAGTTATCTTGGTGGACTATTATTTCTAAAAATTGGTGTTAGAGCATCAATTCCTTGAAGATAAAGTTTAAAAAATTTGGGAAATCCATGGAAAGCATGCTCAAGAAAGATAGTACGGTGTTCAATAGAACAAATTATGACATCTAAAAAGAAAATATGAAGACACATCTATTGTGCATGGGTTCAGGATATTGGATCTTGACAAAATCAGTGAAGACAATCATTGTTGAAAAGGATTTGGAAAATTATATCAAGGATGAAAAAAATATATTTATGTGTGACATGAGAGCTAGAGAAGCACTATTGACTACACTTCTTGAAATTGAATACAATCAAGTAAAATCACTTGCTACTTCACATTTGATTTGGGAAGTTTTGAAAACTAGTTTTGAAGGTGATGCACATTCTTAGAAGTTGAGGTTACAAAGTTGGATTTGTGCATTTCAAGATGCTAAAATGATGGAAGATGAATATGTCACAATATATGTACGTAGAATATCAGAAATTACTGCAAGTATTGGATCTCAAGGAGGAACCAAAGAAGAGGATGAGGTTATATGGAAGATATTGAAGACATTAACACTGCCATTTAAGTCAAGAATTCAAATGATATAGTTGTTGATATCTTGTACCAAATATTTCACAAGGGGGACATTGCTTGGAAGACTTGAAGAAATTGAGAATGAACTTAGATAGTATAGAGAATTAACCGAAATAGAGACAACTTTTAGTGATTTGAATATTTGACCTAGTTTATCAAGGAACACAAGTGCTAGAGGAGATTTTGCTAGCAGTAGCAAAGCTAATGAGGATAGAATGATTGAAGAAGGAGTAGCCCTTATGGTAAGAAGAGAAAAAGATGGTAAGAAAATCTTTAAATGTTAGAATTCTGATGAATATGGTTATTATGCATCTAAATTTCCTAAAAGAAAAGAAAAATTAAAAAAGGAAATTACAAACTTGCAATAAATAGAGAGTTTTTGTATGCAAATGAAGAAAATGATTTTGATGAACAAGCAGTAATTGCTAGTGATAATGAAATTGTATTTGTGGCAATTACAGAAGAAAGTCTAGAGAAAGTAGCTTTGATGTCACAAGTTAAAAATAAATGTAATTAGATAATTAATAGTGGTTATTCACATCATATAATTGGTAATATAAACAAATTTGTTGACTTCAAAAGTCAGGAAGGAGGCATTATCAGAGTTGGAAATAATGCAACATGTCAAGTTAAAGGTATTGCATCTATAACTCTTGATGGTAAAACTAATACTAAGGATGTATATTTTGTTTATGGTTTAAAGCACAAACCTTTAAATGTTGGACAACTAGTGGAAAAAGGTTATCAGTTGTAGTTCATAGAAAAGGCATGCATGATCATAAACAAAGATGGAAAGGTAATTAGAGTAGGAACTAGATCTAGATGTAGTGTATTTCAATTGAATCCTACTGAAATGACATGTTTGGTTGCTATGGTAGATGGTAGTTGGTTGTGGCATAAGAGATTTTTTCACATAAACTTTGATAATATTGTGAATACTAGTAATATGTTTGTAGTTAGAGATTTGCCTAAGATTGTAAAGCCTACTAACACAATTTGCAAGGAGTGTGTTTTGGCAAAGCATAATAGAACTTCTTTTCCCTGTAAGAAGTTTACTACTAAAACAAAATTGAAGATTGTAGACACAGATCTTAGTAGTCCTAAAAAGACTAAAGGATTCTATGGTGAAAGATATTTTATGATTCTAATTGATGACTTTTCTAGAATGATGTGGGTTGCATTTCTTAAAGAGAAATCTAAGGCATTTGATAAGCTTAAGGTATTCAAGAATAGAGTTAAGAATGAATCTGGTATGAAGATTAAATGTTTAAGATCCGATAGAGGAGGAGAATTCACTTCAAATGAGTTTATCATGTTTTGTGAAGAAAATGGAATCAAAAGATGGTTATCAACTATGAGAACCCTTGAACAAAATGACATTGTAGAGAGAAGGAATAGCTCAGTTATAGAAGCAACAAGAGTTATGTTAGCTAAGAATGATGTACCCAAGATATTTTCGAGAGAAGCTATGAATACAACAGTCTACACTTTGAACAAAGTATAAGTCGGGAAAGACACAAACAAGACCCCTTATGAACTGTGGTTTGGTCACTCACCTACAGTTAATTATTTCAAAATTTTTGGTAGTAAGTGCTATATCAAAAGAGATGGTGATATTGGAAATTTTGATGCTAGAATTGATGAAGGAACATCTCTTGGTTATTCATTGAAAAAAAGGCTTATAGATTCTATAATCTGAGAACTAAGACTATTATCGAAAGTGCGAATGTGAGAATTGATGAGAAATTTAGGATACAAGAGAAAATAGTTGATTACAATTCAGATGATGATATTGTTACTAAGCCAAGGAATGATGAAGTGTTTCTTGAGACTAACAATGATTTGCAAAATGAAGGAGAGCCAAGGTATGAAGAAAGCTTAGAACCTTTAGTAAAGCCAAGAGTTGAATAGCAACTCCTACTTCAGGAAAGAATATGATAAAGAATCACCTATCTACGTAGATCATCAAAAGTAGAGATAAAGGTGTGATGAAAATAAGTAGAGTCAATGAAGAACTATGTTTGATATCTCAAGTTGAACCTAAGAATGTAGATGAAGCATGTAAAGATCATTATTGCAAACAAGCTATGAAAGAGGAATTAGATTGGATAGTAAAGAATGAGACATGGTAATTGGTCTACAAACCAATAGACAAGAATGTTATAGGAACTAAATGGGTATTCAAAAACAAGATGAATGAACAAGGCAAAATTATAAGGAACAAGGTAATATTGGTATGTAAAGGTTACTCATAGCAAGAAGGAATAGACTATGATGAGACCTATGCTCAAGTGGCTAGAATGGAAGTAGTAAGATTATTCTTAGCCTATGCAACACAAAAGAAATTCAAAGTATATCAGATGGATGTCAAGTCAATATTTCTAAATGGAGAACTTGAAGAAGAGGTATACATTGAATAGTATAAAGGTTGTCCTTTGGAAGATGACAAGGACATAGTATGCATATTGAAGAAAGTATTACATGGCTTGAAGCAAGCACCGAGAACCTAGTATGCAAGGTTGGACAAGCATTTGACAAAGCTTGGATATAGCAAGGCTATGACAGACAATAATCTATACTAAGAAATTGATGATGGTTTGATGATTTTGGTAATTTTTTTGATGATATCATATTTGGAGGAAATGATGAGGAAAGCGAGAAGTTTTTAGAAGAGATGAAGAAAGAATTTGAGATGATTATGATATGAGAAATGAAATATTTTATAGGATTGTAGATGGGTATGTGCAGGATCATGGTGTGCCAAAAAGTGGCGATCTAAAAAATATGTAGTTCTGAAATGCCTCAAAGAATTTTAAAATCTATTCCAACTTTTTTCCCACCCATCTTGATACTAAATGAAAAAAATTAATACCTTTATAATTCCTACTATATCTTTCGATACCAACCTTATATGGTCATCTTTAAAACATCCCGAAAATGTGTTTTTGGCATGTTCTTATGTGTTTTTTACTTCAAGCATGTAGCTGACGACTTTTTTTTAACCAAAATTTCATGTAATGAAAAGGGTTTCTTAAGAATGTTCCTAGAATTTCATAAATGTAAGGTTTGTCAAATTATGAGTTCAGTAAGTAATTAATACTTATTTTCTAATGGAGTTAGCTACAAAGGGCTGATTGACATACTGGTTGAAAAATAGCTATAACTTTCAAACCGTATAAAATTTGTGAAATCCAAAAGATGCGTCACATTCTATGCTTTGACTAGTATAAGAAAAAAAAACAAAAAACTTAATTTTGATTTTTTTTGAACTAGTTAAGGTGGTCAGACAAGGGAGTTTTTTAATTCTTAAAATAGTATAGTAGAAAATTCATAATTAATTATTTATTTGAAATAAAAATTCTCAAAAATATGCATCACATCTAGACATGAGTCTACTTTTTATATATAAAATTATATTTAAAAAAATTATCATTTGATTATGATTAAGGTGGTCAGACATACACCTACTTTTTTATTTTCGCCCTAAAAATTTTGTAGTACTGCATTAAAATCCAAACTTTTGACCAATCAAATAATTTTTTCTCTAGATAAGGCCTTGCAGTTTAGAAATTAGATTCAATTTCCTACAGATTATTTGCTTACAACTTTTTGATATAAAGTCCAGAACCACTTTAAAATTATGTGTCAAGTTGACATAACCCTGATTTGCTGGTTTTTCACTGCCACTTAAGGCCATAGTTTGGTACACCATGATCTTGCACATACCCAGATTGTACATAATAAAGAATGAATCTTCATTTCTCAGACTAAGCACTTGAATGATTTACTAGAAAGGTTTGTTTTGGAAACATGTAAAAATATAGGAACACCTATGGTAATTGGACTCAAGTTATCTACAAAGGATGAGACACCTACTATTGAGTAGAAGAAGTACAAATCTATGATTGGAGATTTGCAATATCTAACTCACAAAAGGCCAGATATAGAAAATGCAATTAGAATTATTGCAAGATTTCAAGTTGATCCAGAGAAGCACATTATGCAATAGTAAAAAAGATATTTAGATATTTGAAAGGAACATTAGAGTTTGGATAGTGGTATGATAGATCTAATGATTTTACTCTAAGTTCTTATACTGATGCTAATTGGGCAAGCAATATGGATGACCAAAATAGTATCAATGGTGGAGCCTTCTTTCTCGGAGGAAGATTAGTTTCTTGGCTAAGAAAGAAGTAAGATTGTACATCATGAGGTACAACAAAAGAAAAATATGTTGCAACAACAAACAATTGCAATCAAGTTGTTTGGATGAAGCAAATACTGAAGGGTATAAGGATAGAAATTAGTGAACCTATTGTCATACATTGTGACAACACAAGCACAATAAATATGTCTAAGAATCCATTATTGCATTTGAGGACTAAGCATGTTTCTATTAAGTATCACATGTGGAGAGAGAAAGTTGTAGATAAGGAAATTAGATTGGAGTATGTGAGCACTAAAGAGTAGATTGCAGATATATTCACTAAGCCTCTTTCCAAAGAGATTTTTGAGTATTTTTGAGGTATGCTAGGGGTTATGCCCTTCTCTATATTAGAATAGAAGATGCAAGAGTGCATTAGTCTAGTGTAATAGAGCACCATTGTTGTCTAGACTAAATATTGATGCTTCTTGTATGGGGGAGTACCTGTGATGGACAAATTCATCTAGGACTCTTGTTGGATGTTGTTTTTGAATAGTGTCTTTGGACACTTGAGCTAGTAAGAATTAGTTGTTCCAGATTTTGATGTAGTGAAGTTGGTTGCTAAAACCTTTGACATTGATGTCAATGAGGGAGAATTTTAGCATGAAAAACATGTTGGGGAGAAGTACTACACCATGGCAGACGATCATAAGGAGAATTATATCATGGAATGATAGATTGATGGAAAGCACATTGAGGTATATCAATGGGGGAGAATTATTGATGAAGAGGATTTAGAAAGAAAGATGAACAATATTTTGTTGGTATTCTTGGAACTAGATGTTTTTCATCTATGTTGCCATCAATGCCAAAGGGGGAGATTATTGAGAGATTATTGAAGCATGAATGTTGATGATATTCATATGGGGGAGTATTGTAGATATGTTACTATGATGATATGTTACATTCATGATTGAGATTTTCATTGACGTCAACATAGTAGTTTTCTGTGGTATCTGACAGAAGAATAGTGGAAAGATCAAGTTGGTATGGATGGCTAGTTGAGTATTCTCACTATCTAAAGTTATGAGAGATACATCTAAATATCTAGTATATGTAGTTAATGTTGAATGAAGAAATGATAAGTTTGGAAGAATTTATGTAAGTTTTGGTGTTGTCTATTTTGAGATAGAGTTTGCATAGGCATGTTTTGGTAAACTTGTTATATCTCTTAATAGAATTGTTATTCTAAGAATTGAGGTTGAAGATGTGTAGAAGACATATTGATGATGATGTGGATAAGTTCACTTGTCATAATATTGCATGTACAAAAATTTATTCAAGTTGCAAGATAGAAGATTGATGTTACCGCTAAGTGTAACATGTTCTTAATGTGGTCCTATAATGATTAATTGAGAAGGTCTAATAGACAACTTAGGGAATTCTTTTATAGACTTGGTATAAAGTAAGGACATTTTCCTTTATCATGATATGGATGTATATGTGTGGATGAGATAAATAACTGATTTTAAGTAGCAGAGAGAGAAAAATGTGAAGTTGAGCAGAGGAGAGTGGAAGTGAAGGAAGCTTCATTACTGAGGTTTTTCCGAGTGATCCAAGGTTTGATATTTAGATCCAAGGTCCATGACCTAGTCTACAAGGTCTAACAATGTTTGATTCAATTGATAGAAAAAAGGAAAGCATAACATAATAGTAAATTGCATGTTTGAGAAGTAAGCTCTTCTTATAGTTGAAATTGCATGTTTGGGCAATGGGCTCTTCTTGCATACATTGTACTACAAATACTAATAGGGTTTGGCACAACTCCTAATAAGGTTGGAATCTCCTAATAGGGATTCAAAGTCTCCTAATATGAAATCTATGTACTAAATGTTGTAATAGACTCCTAATAGGGTCCATCCTCTAATAAGGAATATTTATACTAGTATATCATCTTGTGGGCATCATTCCCATCGAGGTTTTCCCTAGTTAACATATTTAATGTAATTATCTATGTGCATCTTATTATGGTTTTTGTTTATTTTGGTTGAATGGTTAAGTTTTTTTAAAGAAGATAGGTGTTTTAGTATATTAGTATATTATCTAGTCAGTATCATCCCCACTAGCATTTTTCCTTGACCAGGGTTTTCCTAGTTAACAAAAGATGGTGTTATGAGTTATTATTGTGCATGGTTATTGTTATTGTTAAACATTACTTTTTTAATTTATTATGGATGGTTCAAAGTAATTAATAATATCTAGTTGGGACAAAACTTTGTAGAATACTAATTCAGCCCCCCTCTTAGTATTCCCTATTTCTAACAATTGGTATCAAAGCATAGTTACTTGGAAGAGGCTTAATAGTTGAAGAACCTTGAAGAGGCACTTGAACAAATTGATTTCCTTACTAAAGAAAGAGATAAGCTGAATGATAGATATGTAGACTCCAAATTATACATTGGACAACTGAAAGGAGAAGATTGAACATCTAAAATCCAAGCCTAGAACTACTAAATCTGAAGTTGGTGATGATGATTATTCAACGCTAAAGATACAGTACAAGATCTTGAAGCATGAACTAAAGATTACCAAGCTAAATTTGACTTTGAAGAATGATCCTAGAAAAATAGAATCTATTTTGAAGACTAAAGATTTAGGTCTTAAAGCAAGTTTGGCTAAGAAGACATCTAAATTTGAAACACTAAAAGAAGATTATGAAGAAATTCATAAGTACAACACTATTATGAAAGGTGAACTAACTTAGTGCAAACAATAGCTTGAAAAGCTTTATTCTAGCATATAAAAAACTTGATGATTCAACGTCAATACAAATACCCACCTATAATAAGACTAGTCTTGGTTATCTATTTAACATGTCTACAAAGAAACTTAAAAGTAAATTACATATGAAAGGAGAAGATAAATATGATGATAAGATTGAATCTAGTTAATCTTCTGATAAACCTAAAGAAGTTGGACAAGACAAGGAAGTTGAGCTATTGGATGAGCCAAAGAAAATTGAATCTTTTAAGGAAACTAGGTATAAATTTAGAGGAAAATATTTTTCATGTAATGAAATAGGTCATATGAAAAGAGATTGTAAAAATAAGTTATGTAATCATGTTATAGATTTTTATTATCATAATTGTCATGGTATGGGTCATAAAGTAATTGATTGTAGGAAACCTAAATATGAAAATGATGGAAGGAATAGTAGAATGTCTGGAAATACTAATCCTATAGATAGAGGAAGATCTAATGAGAGGACATCAAGAGAATGAACACCTTATAAACAAAGAAGGCAGATCATGTGTTATAAGTATAACAAGTTTGGACACATAGCCCAAAATTTTCATGCACCTTTTGATCGGTAGAATCCTAGAAGTAGACCTCCAGTATGTTAGTTATGCAACAACTTTAGACATAAAAAAAAGTATTGTAGAATAAACATAAACTTTGGAGATAGAAGGAACAATGGAAGAAACTTTGGAAATAGAAGGAATGATGGAAGAAATGATGAAAATGATAGAAGGAACCATAAAAGGAACTCAAGAACTAGAAAAGATAATGAACAAAAAAGAAATATAGTTAGTGAACGTTGAGAAGAACTTAATGAGCCATTTATGAAGGGATCAAATATTTCTAAAGGAAATTTAGATGATTGAGAGATAGGAAAATTGAAGTCAATAATTAAGCTTGATTCAACTAAGTTGAATTAATCTCCAAACTGAATTTGAAACTTCATTTAGAGATCAAACTATGGGTAGCCAAGTTGGGAAAATGTGTATCAAGATTAGTTTAGATTATAGCTAAGTTCACTTACAATTTGGAGCTTATTGAAACTTATTATGAATGAATTAAGAGCTACTCTTTATAGTAGAGAAAGTTAATTCTATGGCAAAAGATGAAAACTATGTTTTAACAATAAATTTCATGGAGCAAAGTTTTTTGAAGCATTGTCATGATGCAAGGAAGCTATGGTAAACCTTGGGTAGCATTTGATGATCAAACAAAGATTTTGAGTAGATATTTGATTTCAGAATGTAATTAACAACTTTTTTGTGTTTGCAAAGTACACAATTAATGCAAGTTCAAATTGAATGAATAAAATTGAATACAGACTTGACTACGACTTCATTGTGATCACATCAGAAGCATAGAGCACTCAAAAGTGACTTGACAAGGCAATTTTGAACTAAACCCTATTTCAAAAAGAGGTATTTTATCATTTTTCCATAGAATTTATTTGATAAAGTTTATATTTGATAAAATCACGGATATGTCAATAGTTCATAATGTTGAGAATAAGGAGAGACCAAAATTGAAGGTTGTTTCTATGAAACCCATAGAAGGAGACCCCAATTCAATATTATCTATTACTCCAAATAATGTAGTGTATATGGAAGAAATAGGAAGTTATCTTAACAGCAAGTTTGAAACTATTGGGAGCAAGTATATGAACAAAGATATGGAAATTGTGTTTAACCATGATATGTTAGTAAAGTATGAATTTGAACATTTAAAAGAACTAGAACTATTCAAATATCACTTCTACTAAGAATTGGACAACAAAGAATGGATTAAGATCATACTAAGTAGAATTCATGATGGAAAATTGTAAATGGAAGACAATGTAGTTGAGATTTCAGCCAACCTTATTCATGAGGTAACTAGTCTTAGCAAACAAGGCAGTGTACCTATAGGTGAGAAACTAGTTAAGAAGGTTGAAAGCTACACTAAAGTAGTTTATAATGGGAAGGCCATGATGATTAGAACCATTAAACAAGATGATTTAAGATTCCTAAGTAGAGTCATTGCCTATTATATTTGTGCAAGTTCTAAGATTGATGAATTATTAGCAGGATTCGTCTATGCAACTTATTATATTTTTGTTGAGAAGGAACAAGTTAATCTAAGTGAAATTCTAAGAATGCAACTCCTTGAAAACTTAGATAAAATCAAGAGGACCAAGAATGGTGTGTTTGGATTCTAGTCATTGATCAATCATATATTCTTTTAGGTACTTAGGAGATTTCCATAATTATCAATTATAGAGATTATGAGTAGTGAAAGATGTACTATGGAAAAGATTACAGATGTGTGTAGAAGACATCTAGAAAAAAAATATTAGACAACATAAATTTGATCATGAGAAAATTTTAGAATGGGATGAAATAAAGATTTGGAATTACACCTGCAATTGTAGAAAGATTTAGAAATGATATATGTGTTACAATTGATACATATTTGACACATATTCAAGCAATAGAACCTCAAGAAACATTCCTTGATCCCTTAGGTTATAAATTAAGTGATCATGTGGCAATTAGATATATTGATTTATTGTTGAACTTCATAAAGGACCAAGCTAAGTACAAATTTGGGACATATGAAGAGATACCTAGTCAACTCATCAAGCATCCTTAGAGAAAGTATCTCACAAAAAGATTGAGACAATAATGAAGAAGGCTCTAACTCAGATAGGTATGATAGAAAGTGAGTTACAAGTAGACAATGAAACAAGGAATAATGTATGTGCAACCATTATCATTTGGGCAACCATCTGGTATGTCAATTGTAGAAACTTCTTCAAAACATAGCATTCAATATGCTATAGTATCAATTGAACAACCATGTGAACTAAAGAGAAAATCTAAAAGATTAGTAGAAGTTGTCACTACCAAAACTAAAAGATTCAAGAAATAGACTACTAGACTATGGAAAAAATAGAAGCCATTGTTGACAATTGTGGAATCCAACAAAGAAGAAGAAGTATAGGAAGTAAAACAGGAAGAAAAAGTTATTGTTTCTAAATAGTCAATAGGAAAATCAAGGCAACCTTGGAACCTAAAGATTGAGAAGATCAACTCATCCATTGCAAATGAAGGGAACTTTTTTTAGATGAAAAAATTCTATGATTTATATAATGATATTGAGAAAGAACAAATTGATATCTCTACTATGAGATATATGATTCCTAAAAATTAGAAACTTGAGAATATTGAAGGTACAATAAATAAGAAACTCTATAACAAATTTATAGAGAAGAAAGCACCAACTCAGGAAGACGACATGGAACTTTGGAATTCCATGTTAAGGACTATATGCAAAACAAATGATGAGAAAGAAGTCAAGAAATTGTTGAACAAGCTGGAACCTTGCTTGAGAAACAATATAAGACCATTTCTATTTATGCCAGGTGAGAATACTACATTAAGGGGTGAAACAACTACAACTATTAGTTAGATGATGATAGAGTCAAAGGAAACACCTACACTAGCACACAAAAATTTAAAAGTGTTAGTAAGTGGTGACATTATGCAGATTGATTAGACCAATGTTACTATCAACAATGATGACACTAATCCTTTTGAAAGTTTCAATCAACCTGAATATTAGGCCAGGGTCATTCAAGATTAGTTGAAACAATTGAAGAAGAAAAGAGGCAATTAGAGGTAGAAAAGAGAAAGATCAAAGAAGCCAAGCAAAAATTGATTGAAGAAGAAATGAAAAGGAGAGTAGAGGAAGTGATGCAGAAGAATCTAGTAGTGTAGGGGCAATCCTGTATCACCCAAAAATATTCTTAGAGATAGTTTCTATTTAATGTGATTTTATTTCTAGATACCCATTTGGGTCAAATAAAGGTTCCAACTCTCATAGTTCCACTATTAGTTTTCTAGGTTAGATTTTTTAAGCACCTTGGGATATGTGTAAATGCAAAAAATGAGTTATTATGTAATTGAGCAAAAATTGTGATGAGTTAGAGGGTGTAAGTTGGAGGGATGATTATACTTGTAATTTAAAATGCTCAAGAAAAAGAATCAGGTCAAACGACTTTACGGTTAGAAATTTATTGTAGTTTTAATTTTCCTAGATACCTCCTAAGAGCACTTCAAAGTTAGATTCAGGGCACTAAATGGCCTTGTATGGGTCCAAAAAATGGGGGATGAACTAAGCTCTTACATAGGGTTGTAGAGAACTTTGAGCTTTTCATAAATGTAAAAGATTCATCAATCAGAGTCACAGTTCAAAAATTATGCCTCCCAGAAGTTGGAATACCATTTCTGGATTCTTCTAATTTTACACCAACTTCTAACATGACTTCTAGAACCTTCCATTGTGGTGGTGGATTCCAAATAGCATATTATAGAATTTATTCCTAACCCTAAACCATTTGGTGCTTATTAAGAATACTTCTGAAATTGTAAAGGTAGTTCTCGGTGGAGTTTGAGAGAAGGTACTATGTGGAGGATTTCTTTCTCCAAAATCATACTATTGTAATCCCATAGTGTATTTTTCATTGATAATAATATTTTCTCTTTTCCTATATGTTTATTCTAGTATTTGATTGTGTCTCCATCAAGTGGTATCAGAGCAGGTTTTCATAAGTGTGTAGACAGAGTGCTGACTATTAAGCAGTTTGCACCAGGACTATGAGGATGTGGGTTTGAGACAAGAAGATGCCTCCATGAAGGGAAAGTGGTGGAAAGGATGGAGTTGTTACTCCTAAGGTTAGATCCCTCTAGAGATAAGTTCAAGCATTACAGGAGGAGATCCATAGAGGACTAAATGTTGCCACAAGCAATGAAAGTGATGAAGAAAATGAAGAATAAGAAAATATTGGACAAGAAGGGGGAGACGAAGGGGAAGTCCTAAATTAGGTAGAGGAAAGTCTTTTTAGGGCCATTTATAAGCTTGGAAAAAGACCTAAAATTGATGTGGATATGTTTTTAGGAAATCTAAACATAGATGAGTTGATCAACTGGATCAATGAACTAGAGGAGTATTTTGAGTATGAGGATATTAGGGATCCAAATAGGGTTAAGTTTGTAAAGACCAAAATGAAAGTCCATGCCAAAATTTAGTGGCAAGAGGTTCAGTTGGAAAGAAATAGAAGAGGAAAGGAAAAAATCACAAGATGGGATCGCATGTTGGATAAACTAAAGAAGCAGTTCATTCCTATTGATTATGAGCTTGATTTGTTCAAGAAAATGCAAAGATTAAAGCAAGTAGGAAAATATTTCCAAGAATATACAGAGGAATTTTATCTAATTCTTATTAGGGTAGGGTGTGCAGAAGAAAATAAGGAGAAGGTTGCCCATTACCTTAGTGGGTTATGATGTAGCATTCAGGAGGAGTTAAGTCTGGTTAGAATGACTAGCATTGAAGAGGCATACCATTTTGCTCTACGAGTCAAAGAGAAGCTAATAAAAGGTTTGAAGGAAGGAAAAGAAAGCACAGTCAAGGAAGAAGGGGTGGCAGTAGGTCATTTGGAGGCTAAAATGAGACCTAAAAGAAAAATGAAGATGTGGGTACTAGTAGAAACTAGAGAAATGAGGGTTTCAACCACTCTTGTGATCAAAACTTTGGAGATCAAAGAGGAAGAGGTAGAGGACATGGACAAGGATTAGGAAGAGGAGGCTTTCGTGGTACCTACACTAGTACAAAAATAACAATATATTACTAAATAAACTACTAAAAATTGTAGATATGTGACTAATTTTGTTCACATGACCAATGGTAGTTAATTGCTAGACATTTATCTCCCAACCAAATTTATGACTAAACTATTTTAATCATTGATTAGGTCATTGATTTGGTCGTTTATTGTTGTTACTTGGTAGTTTATATGGTAGTTTATTTGATAATTTTGGTAGATTATTTTGTAGTATATTTGGTAGTTTTTTTGGTAGTATATACGGTAGTTTTTTTGGTAGTATATATGGTATTTTTTTGGTAGTATATTTGGTAGTTGATTTGGTAGCATATTTGGTAGTATTTATGGTAGCATATTTGGTAATAAATTTGGTAGTCTATTTGGTAGTTTATTGAATAATTAATTTAGTCATGTTAGGGTATGATGGAATATAATTACCATCCTCTTGCTTATAAAGCAGGTGCTCTTCCCTTGAGCTAGTACCCTTTAAAGAATAATGCAAAAAATTGACAAAATTGTCTTCCCAACATTAGATCTACCATGACCATGGTCACTATAACATGATACACTCTTCTTAAAGATCACAAATTTTAATTATTATGGAAAAAAATCTAAATCTTTATCAATAACAATTCAATAATTTTAAATTCTTCTATTCAAGCATTTTAAAATTTTATTTCATGTCGATTACACTTCTCTAAATTATTGTAGTGATAGATTCTTATAAAATATAATTTGGAGCACTTTGGCCACACACAAGTATTGCTTCTTGTGCTAACTTCTTAGAAAAATATACAAATGATTATGCAATTTATGTCAAAAAAAAAGATCTTTGCATTAAATAAAAACATCAAAACCCATTAAAAATCACATCTATTAAAAAATAAAAAACACAATCAATTGAAATACCTACTTTTTAACATATGGAGGTGCTAAAGGATCAAATATTTCCTCTCCCTTATACTCAAGTGGGTGTTAAAATTGTTCATTACACCTGAATAAACACCTTTAGCACCATATGGCATTAACACCTAAACTAACACTATATAGAATCAACACCTAAATGAACACTTTTAGCAAGTATATTCCATCTGGGATGAAGCATCTCATTCAACACAAGGGACATTTATAAATATGATAGCGGAGAGCAACAATAACCCCATCTCAACCACTTAGGTATGTTGTCTGTTTAGTAAACAAAATGTTGAAGAAGTTGAGATCCAACAAATGTTTTCCTTTTGAGTATGTGTAGCTTGAGAAGGCTGACATACCTTTAGTTATGATGACTCCACCAAACAAAGAAACTAGTAGCAAAATGAGTGTTGCTCTAATATTGGATATTGTCTTCGTCCTACAAAGTCCTCCTAAAAATCTTAAAAGAAAAGATGATGTCTAATGAAGAAAAAATAGTATAAGAAAATGCCTAAAAAATGTGCATTGTTAGTGACACTAAAAAATGTAAAGGTTCTAAAAACCAATTCATCCGATGATAAAAATTCTGAAATTTCTTGCAAAATTCTGTGGATTGTTCACAAAGAAGTGTCACTTGTTATGCTAGAGAAGATAGTTCATGAAATTAATGAAAAGAGAAAATGGTTCAAGCTTGACAGTGCATCATTTCTCAATGTTGATACAATCTTGAAGCTTACTTTATAGCCTCAGGGGAAAATCCTACTCCATAATAGGTCATGGCAATCTAGACACTCAGTTCCAATAATGAGATTAGAATACTCAGCAAAAAGGATGGAAGAGAGAAAGCCCATGCTGGATACAACAGGAGGTCTCAATGTTTGTAAAATACAAGTAGTTTGGCAAGTGTCAATGGAAGCTTAGCCATGCCATTTAACATGTTTTTCATCAGGGAAATGAAGAGAATTCCAAGATATAAATTTATATACTTGTCATCTGGTTGATACTTTCATGTTCTCAAGAACATTGTAGTTGCTACAAATGCTACGAATATAATCTGCATAATAAACAACTTTCATGAGGCCTGGTTATATTGAGCGTGAATCACTATATGGTAGAGCTTCTTATTGTATAGTAAGGCTTACCTATACACTCTTGAATATGTAAATGAAGGAATTACATTTGAGAAGGAGGTATTCTTTAGAAAAGAAGACCCTAGAGATCTCCATTTTACTAATTAGGTTTTTACTTAATACATGAGATTGCTTGCTGCTAGAAATCTTGTCGTGTGGTAAATATAATTTGCTGGAGAGCCTTCTATCTACATAAAATCTTTTGTATATATTCAAAAATTCATTCACAGAGATATATTTATATGGTTTACTCCTATCAAGCCAATATTGCTCTTGGTCCTTCATTGAAGTCATCTACAAATTACAGCCTAGTTACGTGTGTTTTTGGAAAAATACAATGAAAATGAAAGTGAAAGTCATGAAAAAAGAGAAAACCAGTTTGTGCATTGTGTAAATACCTATGGATTCAAAGGGGGGATTCGAACTAGTGGATTTTAGTGGACAAGTTGTCGAATCTTATTTATGCTAGAGTAACTCCTAGATTATCTATGATTCAAATTTAGAATCCTCTATTTATTTTTTGAGTGTTTCATTATTACTGAGCTACTGCTTTGATTTGAGTTTTAATTTAGAATCTCTCATTTTTTTATTGGAGTGCTCCATCATTGAGCTACTTCTTTGATTTGGGTTTAGCTTGTTTCCAATACCTTTTTAAACTATTCTATAGAATGCATGGATTTTTTTTGGCTTGGTTATGATATTATGTTGATTTTTTAATAAATTAGTGACAATTCTTGAACAAGCTAAAATAGTTCTATAGAACTCATTTTTGTGCCATAATCAATATGTTTGGCATGGAAAAATATACTCTTATAATTGTGTGCGCATGTAAATTTTTACACTATCATTGATTGATGATAAATTACACTATATTAACAACTAATAATCAAATGAATTTTCACAACACAATGACTGCATAAAGAAAAAAGGATACATAAATTGGTTTTCTATAGTCTGAATACTCTATGATTAGGAGTTATAAATTAAAGAAATTATTGTACTCTGTGCTTAGTAGTGATAAATTAAAGAAATTAATACTGTTTCATAAGAAGCTCCAGTGTGATTTAAGAATTAAGAAACATAGTTGTGTGGTAACAGATTTTGAATTTGTACTCCACATTATAGAAATATCTTGATAGCAAATTGATTTCCTAGATCCTGGTCACCCTAGGAGTCTCATGCTCTTATAAACCTAATATTTGAATACCCTCAAACATTGAAGAATATTCTAATTGGTGAAGTGGCTAATTTCTTTTACAATCTATATTCTTCGCATTTTTTTGGTTTACCTGTCTTTGCCTAATCTCCTAATGAGAGCTTCCTTCTAAGACAATACTATTAATATTTTCTTGAATATTCTGATCTCCACATTTGATATTATTATTCATTTAAGCTAGATAACATCCCTATTGTAATTGAGATTGAAGTGCTTATAGTCTTCAACTAGCTTAGAAAAATGGCAAACAATAAAAAATTTCTAAGATTGCTTCTATTTACTAATAGAAAAAACATTAATATTGCAATGTTTATTGGTGATTACAATATTTATTACTAATTTTATACTATTGTCACTATTGATCTATAGCTACAAGGAAGGGTGTATTGATTTTGATGTAGGAATGGAAAGAGCACAAGAAAGTAGAGAGTTCTAGAAGTAAGAAACAAGAGATTATATTAAAATACTTCTAAGGAGAGGACACTAGACAACATAAGATGGCTACTAGATAAGTTAAATAATTGACTAACAGAAATAAAGTATTCCTCTTCTGGCCATATTTTATGTATTTAATATCTATCATTTATCATTTGACATAGCTTATGCTGATCTCTATATGGTTTTCAGCTTAATGATATAAGAATTAGTTTTTAGCATAATATTGACACCCTCTTTTCATTCTTTAAAGTTCTTAAAATGTCTTATCTAATTTTTTTCAATAGTATAACATAAGTGTTCATAAAATTCTTCTATATATAGCGTTTTTGGCCCCTTAAATTTACAACCCTAAAAAAAGATATATTATTAAAATAAAATGAAATGAATCTTGTAAGAATATTTTTTCATCCATCATATAGCTGACATCTTACTCCACAAAAAAAATCATATAGCCCACTATATAGAACCACCCTCAAATTTTGAGGGATATCTACATCCTAACATATCATTATCTAGATTAATTATGTCATATTGACACTAATTTCATGAACCCATCTACTTCACCTATATTAACCATCACTTAAATGCAACAAGTGCTAAATTTTCCATTCGTATCCATCTCTCATTATAATAGATTATTGATGTCCATTAACTTGTTGTGGTGTTTCACCTCTATGAGCATCATATTGCAAAGTGTGTCAATTGTTCCATTTATTTATATCTCTATGACTTTCCAAATGATCACCTAAACACATCTCTCATGAGATGAGTGTGTGTGTGTGTGTGTGTGTGTGTGTGTGTGTGCGCGCGCGCGCGCGTGCACGCGTGTGTGAAGTCTTAGTGTTTTACCTCTGTAAGCATCATCTAAATGCAATACATTTCAAGTGTTGCATATAGATTTCTATTTTTTCAATGTGCATTTACTTTCATCATACAAATAAAAAGCCAAAAATCTACATGCAATGCTCAAATGGATTGTTGAAATCTGAATAATTTTACATTTCATTCATGCCCATCTCTTAGGATGAAAAAAATGCATACCATAATTACATCAAAGTCATACTCAAAGAGGTGAAAGAGAAGGATTTCTCTATAAAACATCTACCTAGTAAAAAATGGATTCATATGAACCTCTACTTATAAATATGAATTGTTTTAAAGAATCAAATTATGATAACAGTATCACATTTTCCCTTGCCCTAGTAAATATTTAGGTAAATATCTCACAAGGCTCCACTCCATTATTAGAGTTGCTAAGTTTACCTAAGAATAAGATAATTAAATCATGATAAGAAGATAACAAGTACTAAGTGCAGCTTTGAAACTAAAGTAATTAGCAACTGGCTACTATCTAATGTTTTGAAGCTATTTAGCAAATTGAAAATTGAACATATACTTGTTCTTTTTTGTTGGTGAGACTCCAACTTACTCAATATGGCAGGGCCTCATGACATTTGGTTTGCTGGAGTTGCCATATTCGAAACCTAGCATTAATCAAATGTCTTCATGACAGTTGTAAGCTTCTCCAGTCAGGTTTGCAGGCAAGCAAGCAGCATGAATGACTAATTCATTCCATTTGGGTATGTATCGTTCAATAGTATAAAATTCTTTAACACTGCAGCTCATCAAACAAAGAATATACTAATTATTTAACATCGCAGCTTGTCCAATCATCGATTCACAGATGTTGAGGTAAGATGGGAATTTGAATGAAAATGATTTGAACTTGGAATTGCCGTAAAAGTAAGCCGATATAGTTTACTGGCGTTGACTGTAGTGAAGTCTGAACAAACCGGTGGCACTTTTGCTAGGAGTAAGCCTATCCGCTTAATTAAATATGGTTTTGGATGTATGAGATCTTTTACCTTTCAAAATGTGAATTATTTGAAGGGATCTTGCATGCCCAAATAAAACACAAAATTTATTGGAAATCAAGCACTGGCTGAAGGTTATTGGGAGATTCCTACAAGTCTATTTGTGGAGTTTCTTTACTAGGGCACAATATACATGCATTTCAAAGAAGAAATCTTAGGTGTATCCATAACCAATATGTTTATGAAAAATATCATCCTCTTTTTCAAGAAGGCCTTCATTTAAATGAAATGGAAGAGAAATACAAACCTGTCTTCTAAAAAGGAACAATTTTATATAAAAAACTAGAGTAAAATCCACAAAAACTCTCTTATAGGCTATGGACATAGTAAGAAAAGAGAAATTGGTTATAAATAGAGAAAAACCATGCGAGCCACAAAACAACATTAAAAAACAAGATTAGAAGAAATACTATTTTCTAGAACTTCAAATGCCAAGTATGGTAGGGTGGCTGGCATGAAACAATAACACAACAACCCAAAAGTCAAGATTAGCCCTTGTAAAGGTTATCTGTACACAAAGAATAAAGAAATTTGAATGATAATATGGTGTAAAAAATAAAGTTATAATGGAAAACCCATCATTTAATCACAACATTCAGTATATAGTGCCAAGTATCATTAAATGTTTAGACAATAGATTCAAATATTCAAAGATTATTCAAAATTTCAATGGAAAATAGTAGTTACCCACAAAGTAAAAATCCAAAAAGGCATGCTTATGCATAGATACAACATTATAGACCAAAGAAGCTTACCTGGTAAAAAATAATCGTTCTACAAATTTCTACACAGAATTTTATGGAACACTCTGAAGTTTTGAGATCTTCAAACCCTACAGCTTCAAACTCGAAATTAATAGAAGAAGGGGGGAAAACTCACTGAAAAATAAGGTTTAGGATTACTCTTTTTCCTTTAGATACGATCAGAGCCCAAAATATATTAATTTAATTACAAATTTTAACGGATAACCTTGTGTGTATTTAATCAATACTGGATAATATATAACTAACTTGTAGTTTAGAACACTAGACCAATATTAACACTAATAATAATAATAATTCATTCCCCACTTTTGTGTTTACCAATAAGAATTTATACTTTTAATAATAATAATAAATAAATTTAATTTAATTATTAAATTGAAAAATAATAATAAAGAAATTAAAAATAATATTATTTAAATATTAAAAATAATTATATTTAATATTTATTTTTATTTATTATGTTTTAATAATATAACATAGAGTAAATAGAAGGTATATGTCCCTATAACAGTAATATTGAAGATAAATCATTTATTTATCTAATTAAATTCAAAAATAGCAACTTACCATTAGAATGTTCAAATGTATTTTTCTAAAAGGAATATTAAAATATTTAATACTAGAACAATACTTCATTTAGCCAATTAAGGTTTCAGCTATGCTTTCAATATAATCTTATATTTTTAGCAAAAGTTTGTAAATAAAGAAATTCAAAGTAAACTATTAAAAAACAAATTAAAATGCAATCTTTAATAACATCTACCATAATATAGACAAATAACAAATAAAAGGCAACACAGTGTTCTCTTCTTTGAGAGCTTTTGAAACGCCACAAAATAGAAAGATAATGGTAGATCACAACACATTGTTGTATTCTTCAATTTTTGAAACAAAATCAACCACCACAAAACAAAGACATGATGACAGATTTTAAAAAATTAAAAGAAAGTTTAATGACATTATGTATAAAAAATATATAAGAATGACACAAGCAACATACATTTTGAAGAAAAAATCAATCATATAATAGTCCTCATGAAATCTCTTTTGTACAAGTACATTTTTTTCTAATATTTATGACATTATTTACAAATATAAGAAAACATCTAAAACAAAATTTTAATTTTTTTACAAATAATTTTTTGTTTTCTCAAACTACAAATAAATTAAATGAATATGTTAAAAAAAATGGAACACTCATTTCCTCTACAAATACAAATAAAGAAAAGATTAGCATCAAGATATACTTAAAAAAATAAAATAAAATTTAAAACACATTTGCAAGCCAAAAAAATGAAATGATTATGACAAGAAATTATTCTACAGATTTTTTTAATTCTAAAAATCTTAAACTCTATATTACTATCTATGCAATACAAACTAAAGAAATATGCCCCACACTAATAACATGCATGACAAATTGTTATGGTTTTCTATTGACACAAGATTCTTGAGGAAAATTATGAGAGACTTAATGGTAGTTTTAGCGTCATTTTTATTATGAATAAAAATAAATAAATAAATACAAATTATCAAGATTTGGTTCTTATCTATTTCCATTAAAATCATTATGGCATTTAAATATTAATGCATATTTCATTCAGAAAAAAATGAAAAAAAGAAGAAGAGTATGAATAAATAATGGATTCAACTTCTCTGTAATGGTGATCTAGCATTGCCTTTTATTCTAGAAAAGAATAAAGAATGCTTTCAACATACAAGATCACTCATAAATAATGTTTTCAAAACACAAGATCACAATTTTATAAGTTAGTTGAGAGGAAGATCCCATGCAAACCAAAAGACCATAAAGCTAGAAATGCAATTAGTAATAGCCAAAAAGAAGTGATTCATAATAGTAAATTTTAAAATATTAAAAACATTTATAAAAAAAGGTGCAACAAGATTTGTACAATAAAGTTCATGATATAAAAATGAATGCAGGAAAACTCTCACAAATACCTTCACCTAAATTATGTTATACATTGTAATTTTATTCAAAATATTATATGATATATTACAAACTTTTTTATAATAATTTATAAATAAAATGATATCATATAGTATAAGTTAATGTTAGCCTTATATTATTATGTTCAATATTAAGTAAATTTTATCATTTATAAAATATTAAATATATTAATATTAAGTTACCATTTTAATTTTAATTCTTTATATAGATATGTGTTGTCAAATATTAAAAGAGCATTAAAATTGTTAACTTGTTAAAATTTATAGTGATTTTTCTTTTGAAGTGGAGGAATCTTGAGTACAAATTTGACATATAAGGGTCACGTGGAGTTAAAGTCTTTTTGTACAAGGAGCTAGATTTTAGACCTAGATTCTACTCCTATAGTAATGGAATTATTTTCTTTTTCTACGTATTAAAAGTATTTTTATTTATTATTTTAGAAATGAAAACTAATATTATTATTATTATGTCTTATATTTATTAATTCCTATTAAAAAAAGGCATGTATTTATTAACTAATTTTTATAGATTATTTAAGATAAATTAAATATGATAAAATTATACTTTTTCTTATCATTTTGTAATTATTATTGATGAATTGATGTGTTATAAATTAATCAATAAATATTAGCTTTTATAATACAAAATAGAAAGGGTATTTTTGCACTTTGAAGGGAAATTTGCATGTATTTTTTTTTGAGGCACCTAATTGAGGTAGAGGATTTTTGTGCTTTGAAGGGAAAAGAGGGAGTTTTTTTTTTTTTCATGCACTTAATTGATAGAGAGGATTTTTTTTCTTTTACAATATTTGAGAGGATTCACAAATTATTTTTGAGATAATTCACCATTAGTTGGTATCTTTTTGAGTTCTATAAATTGTTGTCTTTTTTAGTTTATTGTCAATTGGTGCCCTTTTTATTTTATCATTAGTTGGTGTTTTTTAAGTTCATTATTGAGTGATATAGGTACTTTCTTGCAATAAGCAACCTAGGTGTCCCTGTGGCCTAAACAATTAGAGTTCTCATGAGGGGGCTTAAGCTCTATGAATTATCATCAAATTTGAAAAAAAATAAAAATATACTAATAGCAATCATTTATACTTGAAAATTATTTTGAAAAAAGATTAGTATTCATCAGAATGTATTAATATAAAAATAAATAATTTATCATTTATTTAGTCATTTGTTTTGGTGACTAATTATTAGTAACCAATTATTTAATCATTTATATTATCATTTATTTAGTCACTTATCTTTGTCTGACATTATGATTTTACGTAAAGACCAAATTAGTCATTTATTTAGTCACTTATACTTATAAATTGCAAAGTGTTACTAGAATTTGATCACTTTTAGTCATGTGACTAAAATTTTTAGTCACATGGACATTTATTTTCCAAAATTGTACTAGTGCTATTTTTATTGCAATGAAGAAGGTCATCCTACATTTGAATGCCCTCAACAACAAGGAAGGACATATAGGAGAGTTGATGGTCAAGCAAGGTTGCTCATGTGGATGAGGATGCACTGTAATCACATTCTGAGGATGCAGAAAGAGGAGAGGTTCTTGTAAATTAAAGGGTCTAATTAAGTGGTGAGACCAAACCTAGACAAAGGAGGAGTTTGTTTCATACCAAGTGCAAGTGCAAGGGTAAGTGTTGTGATGTGATTGTTGATGGTGGCAGCACTAACAACTTGGTGTTTGAGGAGATGGTCTCTAAGCTAAAGCGCAAGAGGGAGAAACATCCCCAACCCTATCAGATTGCTTGAGTGAAGGATGATCATAAGGTCCTAGTCAATGAAAAATGTTTGGTGAAGTTCAAGATTGGGAGTAACCATGATGAAGTTCTCTATGACATTATTCCAATGGATGTCTACCATTTATTGTTGGGAAGACCATGGCAATTTGAAAAACATGTTGTACATGATGGTCATGCAAATACATACTCTCTAACAAAGGATGGAGTTCACCACAAACAAAAGCCCTTGGTAAAGGAAGGTGAAAAGGTATGCAGTAGTGCTAGGATATGTCTTGTTGATGGAAGAAATTTTTTGGATGGTATGAAACATCAACATATGTGTTATGCTTTGATTCCTAGAAAAGATAAGGAAGGTAGTGTTGAAATTCTACCTGAAGTTTTAGGCCTATTAAGTGAGTATGGAGATGTCATCTCTGATAATGTTCTAGAAGGGTTTCTACTAATAAGGAAAATTAGTCATCAGATAGATTTAATCCCTCGAGCTAGTTTGCCTAGCAAGGCTGCTCATAGGATGACTCCTACTAAAACTAAGGAGCTAAATAGATAGGTTCAAGAGCTATTGAGGAAGGGGTTGATTTGAGAGAGCTTGAGTCCATGTGCAGTACCTGTAGTACTAGCACCAAAGAAGGATAGAGAGTGGAGAATGTACACAGAATCTTGATCTATAAACAAAATAACCATCAAGTATTAGTTTCCTTTGCCAAGAATGGACAATCTTATGGACTGCTTGAGTGGGGCTTAATACTTCACAAAGATAGATCTCAAGAGTGGCTATCACTAGATATGGATACAAGAGGGAGATGAGGGGAAGATTGCATTCAAGACCAAGGAAGGTCTATATGAGTGGTTAGTCATGCCCTTTGAACTGACCAATGCACCAAGCACCTTCATCTAGCTTATGAATGAGGTACTAAAGAAATTCTTGGGAAAATTTGTTATTGTCTATTTGGATGATATTTTAATTTTCAGCAAGACTTTGGATGAACATTTATTGCACATACATTGAGTCCTTGAAAGGTTGAGAGAAGAGAAAATGTTGATTAATTTGAAGTAGCTTTGTAAAAAAAGAGTTAGCCTACTTGAGATTTTTTGTATCATCTGAAGGTCTTAAAATGGATCTAGAGAAGGTAAAAGCCATCTTGGAAAGGCCTACTCAAAGGTCTACTATTGAGTGAGATCATTTCATGGTCTAGTTAGTTTTTACAGGAAGTTCATTAAGAATTTCAGTGGCATATATGCTCCCCTGACTGAAGAAACATTAGTGCATTAGGCCCCTATTTCGACCAAATTTTTTGACCAAAGGCCTATTTGGGTTGTTAAATTCATTTTTTTAAAAAATGGGCCCGATATGGTTGAAATTTTGACCATGGTTAAATTGGTTGTCAAAATTTCAACCTTGAGAACATAAGATGTGATAATAAAAAAGGGCATGTTAGTGTTAATTTAGTTTTCACGTGTGTGACTATAGTAGGTGGGAGTTTGGCATAGGGTCAATAGGAGAGGAGAAAGGAGGTAAGAATCAACCACCCTGTAGTTTATGGCCACCAAGATCATCTATTCGAAATGCATTTGTTTTGCTATTAGGGCTTTAAAATCACTGTCTATGTATGGTGTCTATCGATAAAATCTTTAATTACCTTATACCCTTCAAGCAACTTATATCTATCAATAAAATTTTTCAGTATACAAAATGTGTGCCTATGATTCAACAACAAAGTGATTTAGTTGTTGGATTACACTATTCATGGTTTAGACTCTTGCTACCTTAGTTTATGTTGATAAAAATTGAAGAGAGGCTACCAAAGTGAAGCATAAATGTTAGCATCTTTAGCATGAATTCTTATGTTGTAGACCCCTAAATATTTTGCAGACTTGGCGATTTGAGAGCCCTGTGTCAATAATGTAACACATTTCAATAAGCATTCTTGAATTGGGTAATCCAAAATTTAACATCTTGAGCATGAATTGTCATGTTGCAGACTCCTAAATATTTTTGCAGACTTGGCAATTTGAGAGCCCTGTGTCGATAATATAATGCCTTTCAATAAGCATGCTTGAATTGGGAAACCCCAAATTTAATAACCCAAAATTTAATGGTAGATATTGGGTATTTTATGGTGAGCTGAATCGATTCTTGAAGTTTTAGAAATGGATCCTCTTCAAATTTGCCACTTTTCATATAGATTGGTTTCTATAACAATGCTTGGATTGGGAAAATGAAGGCATTACTTATCCATCTAGTCTTTTTCAATGCCCCCCACTTCTTAACAATATCTTTATCTTTTTACACACATACACATCTCATGCATAAGAATTTAGAAGGAATCCCTCAGAAGGAACTAAACTTATGATACAACTTTGAAGAACTTTGATTGTGTACTTGAAGGTGCACAGATTGCATGAAGTGGGTATTATAGCACAAGAAACTATTTTTTACTTCTCAAGGTGTGTTTGGATTTGTTTGAATGCATCTTATTGCCACTTAGTTTATATAATCAGATATGATGGAAAAATCAGCTTTGATGGCTATTTTATTCTAGGGAAGTTGCATCATTGGAACATTTCAATTCAAGTATGTTAATGGCAAGAGATCATTAGGAAAATCTTATCTTCCTGAGAGGCAGAGGACTCATTCCCTATCATATGCACTGTTGCATGCTCCCAGTTCACATCCTCTTTACCATTCTTCTATAATGGGTAAATGAACTTACATATTCATTCTCTATCAGGAGCTTTCATTTATTAAAACTAAATTATGGATGCTCCAAGAGTCAGAGCATTCTAATTTTATCTATTTTTTTAACATTTCAAGTTGTGTAGATATTACAGAAACCTAAATCTAGTAACACATTTTGTTCCATATGATAGATATTATGTTTTTGATTATTCCAAAACAATGTTTCAGCAACAGAAATGGAACAAACAAATTCAGCAAGCCATGAAAGCCACCATCTTAGAGTTCTAATCCTTGTGGCTATCATCTTTGCACCATTCCTTATTGGAGCCATCTTGCTATTTGCATATTGTAGTTGGGTGCACAAGTGGAATTCAGATCTAGTTCATCCACCATCTCAAGTTCAAGCATATGAAAGATGAGTACACATTGATGGTTCAGGTTTTCTTCTCTTTTCTTAATGGTTGAAAAACTTCCTATGGGATCCTCTTCAATAGATATTAAGTTTACAATTTGTGAAATTCAAATAAACATCATCATAATCTCTTTATGGGATTTTGGGCCATAGATACATCCATCAAAGGAATTTTTGGGCATTCTTCTTGTAGTCCCTTTTTGGTCCCAAATGGAATTAAAAGTAGTTTACTAATAAAAATTTGAACCAACTTGTCTTTTCAGATGGCAGTAAGCGAATATCATGTGGGCCACTGATTAATTGCTTGAGCTCTTTCCAAATTACAAATAGGAGAGAATGTGCATCTACAATCGATTACCTTGTTTTGCATGAGGCAACAAATAATTTCAGTAGTTATAATCTTTTGGGAAAGGGTGGCTTTGGTTGTGTATATAAAGCCTAGTTCCATGATGGATTTTGTGCTGCTGTGAAGAAGCTGAATGGAAAAAGACAACAAGAAAAGGAAGAATTTCAGGTATGTAAATTAAAATTCTAATTGTCTACATTAGCCCTGTTCTATCAATGTTTTTCTGTGGAATTCATGACATGGCTTAACTTTTATGTAACACTGAAGTCACTTTTCTTGTTTCTCTTTTGGCTCGATGATTCAATAATGCTGATATCTCTTTTCTTTTTTTACTTTTTGGTTTAATGACTAATAATTCTAGGATCCCTTTTCTTATATCATTTGTCCAAATATCTTAATATACAAACTCAGTTGTTCATGTCAACTCTGAATGCTTCAATAGTATTGAAGTGTCTATGTTACTAATTTTTTTCATGTTTTCCATGGCTAAAATTCTACTTTTCTAATGGAATGTTACTTCAACTGTACTAAAAATTTCAATTGAAATAACTTTTGAATATATGTAAGAAATTAATGTTCCAATGTGTACTCTAGAAAAATCTGTTAGGAAAATTCATCAATTTTCCTTTCAAAATCCAGTTTAAATACTTCCTATATATTTTATAAGTCTAGTTGTATTGAGCACTAATAGATTGATATTTTGGTGTAATGGAAACAAAATTTGTAACAAGTGGTATCAGAGCTCAATCTCATTTGAGTCCTTTCCATTAATGTTGAAGGCTAGATTGGTAACAAATTGGTAAGCACTTCCCTTAGAATTTGTAACATGATTTAACCACTTCTAATAAGAATTCCACCTTCATGAAAACTCACAAAGATGTTATATTATATAGCAGCACCACCCCTACCAATGCACCACCATTGTTCACCCACTGTCCCTCCACCATCTCCAAATTTAAACCCTCATTCCCATCCGTGAAACCCTACATCCCTGCATCTTCTATCAATAAATTACTGTTGAGATTGTCAATTTAGTATTCAGTGCCTCTTTTGTGATCCATGCCATGGATCAGAATAAATCTACCATTTGAATCTAACATTAATAGTTCAAATTTTTCATGCAATGAAAAATACTTATAACAAATATATGCAACTATGGAAAACACATAACAACTTTGGTTTTCTTTGTCTCGAGATAGATTCCTGTCAAAGAGTTTTCTTGTTTTCCACACAATCAATTTTCTTGTTCATCATGGTGTCGACAAAAATAGTGAGAAGTGGTTACAAGGGTTTGTTCAGAATTTATTCTGATGGGAAGAGTAATGGGTTGATTGTATTTTTGTCCACATGATCATTACATCCTGATCTGGTCTATTCATTGGCATTTTCTTTTCCAGTCTTCTTCATCACATTAAATCTTTAGTTATATTTGTTTTCAAGTGAGATTCTATACTCATTTATTATTCTCTTTCAATTCTTAACCTTATCCCATTTTTATTCACCATTTCAATTCTAAATAGGTTCAATAAGCCTCCTTAAGCGGTTATGGGCTGTTAAAACTTTTGAATAGACCATCCTTTGTTTTGGCATTATTTTATCTCTTTTTTGATGCCTATTCATTTAGTTTCAGTGAAAATGGTTTGATCCAATAGTGATAATGATTTGAGCCAAGAGCATATTCTTTGTGTTCTTTTTTGTAAAAATAAAGACAATGCAATATAATCTGAAGTCATTATGCCCTAAATATTATAGAGTGTTGAAGCATTTGCACGAGCACTACGATCCATCTATCATTCACTATGATTTGAAATCATCAAATGTTCTCCTTGATCCAAACTACAATGCCAAAGTAAGCAAATTTGATTGTAAAGGAATATTTTCACATAGAAAGTATGTTTCATAATAGTCTTGCCTGTTTAATATGGCATGCAGCTTTCAGATTTTGGTCTTGCTATAACAGTTCGAGGAATTGTGGACAAATTTTTTTTTCAAGTTTTGGGAACCTTGGGATATGCAGCTCCAGAATTGTAGATGGTATGCCTCAAATACTAGTTTGAGCTTTCAAATTATGTTTATGGCATATACGCTTCCAAAAAAATCACATCCTAGGAAAATAGATATAATTAATATTAATTTTCTATGCTACAAATGCCCCCATGACATTGATTTGCCTCTACTTAGATAATTTTCTTTGTACAACCAATGATAGGGAAATTGATGGAAAAAAGTGATATCTATGCATTTGGAGTAGTTCTATTGGAACTAATTACTAAAAGAAAGCATGTAAACAAATATATGCCAGAAGGAGCCCAATCTCTCATTACCTAGATATGCTTTATCATTTTATATTTTAGCTTTGGAAATTCAATGTATTAGTTTCCAAGAAAGAGTACTGACATATTTTTGAAGGAGATCGGTGTCATTGATCTTAAGACTATTGTTATAAATGTGAGTGCTTTCAATGGTAGGCATGAAGTCACAAGGACTAGTCTCTCTCAGTCCATGTGATATGAAGGCACATGTAGTAGTGGTGTTACTAGTTAAATTAAAAATTTACCAAATATATTGTAGTTTATAGGGAATTAATCGATTGTTGAATATGTTTTTGATTACTTGAAAACAAGTTTTTGAAGGGATCTTGAAACCTTTTACAAGATAGTGCTAAAGATAGGCAGAATTATAGTACTAACTGAGAAACATAACAAAAACAAAATAGGCTAGCCAACCAGAGATGATGACAAAAAAGCAAGGGCTAGGCTCCCCAACACAAAGACCCAAGATAGAAAAACACAGACAAGAATCACAGACAAATAGCTACCCAAATTTTTTGAGTAGCTCAACCACTTCTAATGCAAGCTTCTTCATATTCTCTACCACTTTCTTCAGCTCTTTAAGCTCAGAGGCTAACGAAGATTGTTTCCTCTTATAGATGGCTCTAGTCCTTCTACTTAGTCCAATAGGATTCTCTATTGCATGAGGAGCAATGTCATCAGTGAGCTAGATAATGGTTCTATCCTCATTAGAATTCTCCATTTTACCAAGAAGGATCTTGACATGCTTATTAGAAGCCTTAAGAAGTTTATAACTTTGATTAGCAATGCTCATCAAGGCAGAGTCCAAACTAAAAAACCTTGTACTTAATTGTTGAATATGTTAAAGAAGAAATGAATGCTAGTGAATTTATTGACTAGAACTAACTTGAATTGCTAGATATATTTTTTAAATGTTGAGATGCATATACTAATGAATTTTTTTTTACTGCAAGCCAAGCCACATTTGACAGATAGGTCAAAGCTTCCAACTATTGTGGATCCTATGATTAAAGAGTTTCTAAACTTGATACATCTTTAGCAAGTAAGTTGCATACCAAATATTTCTTTTGAAGGGAATTGACATTATTTTTTTAAAAAAATTCAGTTTATACAATTTTACTGATGTTTTGGTGGATAAAAACTTAATTTTCTTCCACATATCTTGCCCATTTTATTGTATACCTAAAATAAGACATAATCTTGCCATTTTCCAATATCTAAATGTCTTTAACTGTGACTAGAATTTGGCATAAAATTTATTTTTAAGGTTAGATTGTCAACTAGTTCTAGTTGGTCACCATTTGAAAATTAGAGGCACTAATCCTTTCATTGAAGACAAAGTTTATAGTGCACTACATATCATCACACTTACCCAAAAAAAGTTGAGCCAAACTCTAAAAGTCCTATTGAATCCATAGAAGGAAGAGAAGAAATTGATTATCTAGATTGAAAGTCATTGTCCACTTCATAATCTTAGCAAGAAGAACATCATAAGCACTTGTGAACCAAGTATTTATGATTAACCAAGAAGGAAAGAAAAATGACAAAATGTGTTGAGTCGAGAGATAGACATTGGAAAGAAAGCCATTGATTATAAAAAGTATTAAGATCAAGTTTTAAAATAATGTTTTAATTGACAAGCACAAAGCAAGATTAGTAACTAAAGAGCAACAAATTGAAGATTGAGGAATCTTTGCTCTAGTTGTAAAGATAATTATGATTAGAATCTTAACAGCGCTTGTTTCCAATCACAGTTGGAATATCCACCAAATAGATATGAAGTACATTCCTAAATGAAGATCTAAAAACCCAATTTTGTTAGAAAAGAAAAGGAACACATGGTATGTCACTTGAAAAGACACTATATGATTTGAAATGAACTCAATGATATTAGCATTCAAAACCAAATAAGTACTTTCCTGAAAGGAAATTGATTTTTTTTAAACCCAATTTATACATCAAGAAGTCTAATTGCACATTATTGTTCCTTCAAAATTTTGGTCATAGGGTATTGGTCATAGTGCTAGAGGTTGATTTTCTAATTATTGTAAATAACTAATACGTGAGGGGAAAAAAGATATGAGGATCAATTTGGAGACCTTGGGGAACTGCCCACAACCTCAAGCCAACTCATCTACATGTGCAAGCTTAGTACAATAAACTATTATGCATATGTAATTGACTATTACTATCTAATGTTGCAGGCTGCTACTTTTACTAAGGGACTCAAGTGCCCTGTGAGAATGGTGGACTGTGGTAGAAGGTTGTGCCAAGGCAAACAATGAATAATTTAAACCTTAATAATCTATTTAATAACTGTTCTGAGCAAAATTCATGTTGATATGTTTGGTTAGGATACCAAACCACCCTGAAAACTAAGGAATCGATACATATTTTTATTGAACTGAAATTATAAAGAAGGAAGTTGAGAAAAAATAGGGACTAAATGGGATAGAAGAGAAATGGAATTGTCTTATATTAGGAAAATTAATGTAAGATGTTTAGCAAAGATTCTAGGATATAAAATATATTGTAGCTCAAGACACATATCAATGATAATAGGAATCATATAAACTACATATAAGATAGTTATATAAAATGGAAAATTTTGATGTGTACAAGATCATAAGGCAACAACTACTTGAAAATCTAAGGATAATTAAACATGAAAAGATCTAGCCATTTAGATTTGGATAACTGATTATGTATATATACTTTCATATCTTACATAAATTCCCTAATATGTCAAATTCATCTTGGGTGTATGGTAAAAGCATTATGGAACTTATCACTAATTAGTACAACATGTAGAATAAGGCTAGAATTATAGAAGGTAACTTACTAACAAATCTATGATTTCAATAAACCAAATCATTACTAACACTAATATTAAGATGAATTGTGGCATGCTTGAATTTAATGCAACCCATTAATTGGGACTCAAGACTTTAGCAAACTAGCTAAGTGTACTTGTGGTTACTGCTTTGAACTTGTAATAACTTAAATAGTTAATATTGTTTTCAAAGCATAGAAGTATCTGGAATCCCCCCTCAATGACCAAATTTTTCTCATGTTCCTCTTTTTGAAAATACTTGCACCTAGAAAAGACCTTGTCCAAATTTATTAAGTCCCTTATAGAAGGATAGACATTGAAAATTCAAAGAAAACCTTTAAATTCTATTGGAAAATTCTCCTGATAATCATCATATGGGATAGATGGAATGAAAGAATATCAGCAATATCAAGACAATTTGATATTTAATTAGTTAGTTTAATTAATTTCTTAAGAAAAATATATGAGGAACAAAGACATTGCATTAGTGTAGACTATAGTAAATGACTTGGACACTTAGATATCTGGAAATTTGTACTTGTTTCAAATTGAAACATCTAAGTCCCATTAAATTCTCAAGCATTACTAGAAGAGGTAAAGTAGAAAAAGATTAAGATATTTGAAGCTTGATAAGTAGAAGATATTTTACACAAGAAGTCAAATTGTGATCTTACTATTAGGATTCAGTTGTGTGTTTTTGAGGAAAACAAACATATTATGATTTAGCAAGTAGGTTTATATTAGAATTAGAATTTAAAAAATATCTTAATATCATATGTTTGTACTCCAAAGTTGAGTCCCAAACATCTTTGTTGGTATTTGTGCTTTTAAAATTTTCTTTTGTGTTCATTTTGTGTTGTATTAGTTGGTTTTCTAAATAAAAATTGGTTCCCATATTTAACTTTATTCTCACCTGAGAACTCACTGGTGTTATTCCAAGGAATTTTAGGTAGGAATTGTAACAAAGCAAGCATGTGCTAAATCAATTTTATCAATTTCTATGGATTTGTATACTGATCTAAATTACAATGTTCATGAGATTCCAAAATGTTTGTAGATTTTTTAACTAAATTTCTATAAAATGTGATCTAGAAAAGCACTTTCAAGGATGAAAGCGATGATGATATAGATCTAGATGAGCAGTTTGGTACTTCAAGTACTACACCAAAAGTGCCAGAAGAAAATGTCAATGATGATGAGATTGTTGAATCAAACATTGAACTTGACAATGAAGGAGTTGTTGAACTAGACAATGACCCCCCATAGAAAGTAAGACTTGGATTTATAATATTTTCTATTGAAAACTAAAATATGTATGTCATAGTACATTATGAGTTTGAGTTAGTATTGCTTTTGGAGCTTCTACGTGATTGATGCTATTAACATCAACTCCTTAATTAACATATGTAGTTACTGATAGATGGGAGATCCCTCTATTGAAGTAACTGAAGAACAACGAGATTTTTCCCAAGTAGCCAAGGGCAAAGCAATGGAGGCAATGTCAAAAAGTATAAAATCTTTGCTAATAGAATCCCTAGAGTGGATGTCATATATTATTTATGGAGGGGTATCACATAGATTTCCTTTTGCAGTTGTTCTAATCTTAGATTTTCTCAGGTGATTTGGAAGAGGCTATAAACCATCTTATAGAAGCATAAGGATTTTTTTTTATCTTCAATTCCTTTCAGCAAAAATAGATTTGAAAATTGAGTTTCTTTAGGAATTCTCTTTCAATTGAGCATGCAAGGAAGATCAGCTAGCGAAGATGCTTTGTTAGTTTTTAATACACTTCATAGATGAGATTGCATTATATGGTTTGAACAAGATGTGGAAAAAAATTAAGTGTGTGATATTTTAGAAGAATACTCCCAAAAAGATTGTCAAATTAGTGCAATATTACAAAATATCCTTTGCAATTACTTGCAAATGCATCAAATGTTGTCAAATTGTTGAAGTAGTGAAACATGACAGAAGAAATTTGAAACGAATCGGTTTTGATGCTATTTTGGCTGTTAACTGTCATTATGCACTAGTGAGTGTGTTTTTCCCATCTACTCATGCTTCTTGACAAGGAAACCCCAAAAAACTTTCTAGTGAGTTTACTTACCCAAAGAGATTTCTTTGTGAGTGCTTGCAAGTTGGTGAGTTTGCAAGGGAAAATAAACTAGTTACATAAATTACTCACTTTAGTGTCTATGCACTTACATGAATGTGTGTTTGCAAGGGAAAATAAACCAATTATATAAATATCTATGCTATTTAGGTAAGTAGAGTGTTTATTAAATAAATGCCTTAGTTAAATAAGAAAAAAATATATCATTTACAATGTTGGACTTTTAGGGCTTGTTAAGTTTATTTCCTTAGTACATTAAAATTGAAAGTTTACCTATGGGAGTGCAAACTGAAACTGAATTTGTTATGTTGATTTGAATTTTGAACTGTACTTGAGGTTGTTAGATGATTTTCTTAGATCCTTCAAACTAAGTTAACTTTGCTCTAGTTCATCTATATAAGTGGATAACTGACCTTCACAATTGTGAAACTTTATTTGATGTATGCATATGAATTGTAGGTAACAAAAATGATTTGAGAGAATTTTAACTACTAGAATTGCTCACCTCTATCTTTTTAAATTTGAATTTTGTATGGAAATTGCAGTGTTTACAATCACTTTTTGAGCATGTAATAAATCATAAGGGTTACATTCTTAGTCAGCCACCTTAATTGGATCAATTATTTGGCTTTGGAATAATTTTTGAAGACAAGCAGCAAGCTTCCAATGGCTAATGTCATGGTGTATTAATGCTCTATGATAAATATTCTTCAAATACTCTAACGATTTCTAGGATAATCCTCTTTCTAGCATGATTTTAAATAAATGATTGTCTTTTAAAAAATACTCTGATTTTGATCAATTATTCTAAATACAAGTTGGTGTCGAGTTTCCTTTTTATTATTTTGCAAATCTATTGCTATTTATTTAATGAGCAATTGTGGAGAACTTTTCAGATTATCAACTTTTGTGTTTCTAAGGTTTTCTTACAAGTAAGAAATATTATTTGATTAAAAAATTCACAATGTCTTTTAGACTCCTGTGGGGTAGATGTTACACATCCACACCCTAGAGAAGATTCCAGTCCATCAATAATAGCAGTAGGTTTTCAATATAGATCATTGTTTGTTATTGTTTTGGTTCACACAATTCATATGAAAAATGCTTATCTTAATATTTTGGGTTTGGTGCAAATGTCAGGTGGTTGCATCTCAAGACTGGCTTGAAGTCACAAAGTATGCAAGCCTAGTTTGTGTTTAGGTGCACTGGCAAGAGATCATTCAAGATTTGTATAAAGCCTGGAAAGATCCAGTATGAGGCACTATTATTGGAGGAGTGATAAAGTAGGCATCATATGTGGTATTTGTTTAGTCTACAAGGTTGTCATGCTAATTAGAAAAAGATTGCTACATGTTTTTTTCAAAAGTTATATATTTCAGGGATGTGTATTTGTGCTAGGGATTTGCTTGACTATAACTTTGCATTTTAAAAGTAGTTTTTTGGTACATATCATATGTCTACTTATGTTGTTATGTCCTTGTAAGTTCTTTTTGAGATGTAAATGTTAGGATGTTGATTTAGTTTATATTTGATTTGGAGGTGTTCTACTTGAAATAGTGACCACCTTTTATACCAATGTATAGTACTCAATTTATATTCAATCTTTAGCTAGGATGATTACCTGTATTATGTAGTGATAATGTATAACTAGTACAATCTGCAAATCTAGAATGTAAGAGATTTAATTTATAAAGAATTAACTTGGGGAAAAATTTTACAACTTCACACACCATGGATTAGGGACATGTTCTGAATTACTAAATGAAAAAGAGGAGAAAACCCTCTAGAGCACAATTTCTGCCTTGATCATTATTCATTTTATTAACACTGAACCAACCAATGAAATTGAAAATTCTTAGATAAGTTACTACTCCTCAAAATTTAAAATATGATTTTTATAAATCCACATGCTACTCAAAATTTAAAGTATGATATTAGGAAATTTGAATGATTATTTCACTTTGATTCTTTGCAGGGAGCTACTGATTTCTTTTCACAAAGCAATAGGACAAAAGCCTCTACGAATCATATTTTATAGGTAATTTATTTAATTTTGATTGGTTTTTGTGGTGAGATTTAGTTCTGCATTTCTTATGTCTCCTTAGTGATAGCTTTGGTATTTATTCAGAGATGGTGTAAGTGAAGGACAGTTTTACCAAGTTCTACTTTATGAACTGGATGCTATTCGTAGGGCCAGTTTCCTAATACTCACTATAGTACTTGCTATTCAATTGAGATTGACATAGCTCATTAGTTTGTTTGTATTCTCTTTGGATTTTGTTAAAGAAAATAGCTAAGTGCTATATGAACTAAAAATTTTGTGGTGTGATTAGGCTTGTGCATCTCTTGAGCCAAATTACTAGCCCCCAGTGACATTTTTTGTTGTTCAAAAGCAGCACCATACTAGACTATTTGCAAACAACCATGCAGATAGGCATTCTATAGATAGAAGTGGGAACATCTTGCCAAGTAGGAAGGCCCTATAAGGCTATATAGTACTATCCTGCTCTCTTCAAAGGTCAATTTGTAATGTTGATCTAGGTTTCCTATATTTTGTCAAGCATTGTGGTTGATTCCAAAATTTTCCATCCCATAGAATTTGACTTTTATCTCTGCAGTCATGCTAGGATACATGTATAATACTTATTTTTTAGATCAACTTGTCATGATTTCTTTTCTATGTATTATAACAAAAATTGATCTGGTTTTTATCATTTATAGGGGACCAACAGACCAACACATTATCATGTGCTTTGGGATGAGAACAAATTGCCAAACTAGGAATGTGACTAAAGGATCAGGGGATGCCTGACATTAAATATTAGGCATCTCTGGAAGTAATACATGGTTAATGCTGAGGTATAACTCAAACCACTCCATTCTCATAGATTTTATTCTTGGGATTAAAAGTACTATTTTGTCATTTTAAGTAATGGATAGATGTGAAATTATTAAGCTTTGAGTGCAAATGAAATCAAAGATTTTTTAGTAATATATTTAATAGTAATGGTTGCCTATCAATATTCCCATAGGCCCTGTAAAGAATATGCCAACTGTCTATAGTCATACACATAGATTGAGAATTTGATGAAAAAATGTAATAGTAGTATCATTAATACAAGGAGAACAAAAATTGAAAATAGACTTTGATCTAATGATAGGTAGTTTGCAAACCACTTGTCAAGATGGATTGATTATTCATGTGATAAATGTTCCCCAATTCTTCAGAGTGCCTTTATGGAGATTATCATTTCATGCTAGTTCTATTGTAGTTGTCTGCTCAACGTGTGTTCCCAGCCACTCCATATCTTCCATCTCCTTGTCTACGTGTGCCCAAATTCTATATTGTTAAGCTTGAAATCATTTTGAATAGAGGCAAGTTGAGTTCATTTTTTGTTGATAGATCCTCTGAGATCATCAATGAAAAGTGATAGTGGCATCCTGACAAGGCATGATGTTGCCCTTTCTCCTTCTTTCTAATTGTTTGATCAATACCAATAGTCCCATATATAGATTGAGAATTGGTTGATAACACATAATAGCCATAATACAAAGATAAACAAGAGACAAATTAAAACCAACAAAGAGTGGGTGGCAAGCCACTATTCAATAAGGATTTTTCATGCATGCCCTGGAAATAGCCCAAAAATTCTAGTTATCTTTATGGAGATTATCATCACTTGCCATTTTTGCAACGGTTTTGTCTTAAGTTCTCAATGGCCATTGAGAAGCCATAGAAAGTGCAAGTTTCATTGGGATGAGAAAGAGAACATAAGGACAAATGATGACACCATTAAGGAAATACCTAATATGTTGGATTGCACTTTTGATATCTCTAACGAGTAAGGTGTAATCTCTCATTTTAGGATAAATAGGGATAATGGGATGATTACTCTAATTTTTTAGATTTACATTATATAACTTCATAATAAAATTGTGTAATTGGTAATATACTACTTGCTATCCAATTGACGGTACACTATACAATTGTACAAGTTGGAAGTTTTAAAGGTAAGAAGTCTCCAAGTCCAATGCTTTTTAAGTGTATTTTCTGATTGTAATGTTTACTAGATTTTGTTTTCTATAAATTTTGAGCTAAAAATCTTAGACTCTGCATCAATGAAATGATTTTTATCCTTGTGAGTTAGTTGCTTTTGCCTACAATGCTCAAGTGTTGTTGTAATTGTTTCATGTTTGATAATTGTTTGCTTGTTGGTGAGACTTGCTCAACTATTCAACACTGTGATGATTCATTTTCTAGTTTTATTGGAATATTAATCACTTTGAACTTGAAGTAATCTTTTTTACCCTACAAGGTCAATGTTACAAGAATTTCATTATGTGTGCTTTTTTTAATCACACCTTTTGAGGATATATTGCCCCTTATTCCTGTTGTAAATAACCTATGCAATTTTTTTCTTTTAAATGGGAGAATTTTTTGTCTTTAATTAGGATTGTTGTTTGGAGATTGCAGTGTGGAAGAGTATGCTCATTACTTGGAGACAATCAAAACATACGAGAACAAGCCAACTAACAGTATTCTAGAGTGTACAATGACTATTTGTCACAAGTATTCTTCATACCTCTATTGAATAAAAGTTGTGCACTGTTCATGTAGATTCAAAACATAGAAATATTCATTTATTTTAGCTAGGAATAATAAAGATAAAATGACTAAAAGAAGAAATAGATTTAGAAGAACCTCTTTAAATGAATATAAGGCATTTGTGTTAAATTGTAGCTTGTAGTTTGAGATCACCACACATAACTTAATGTTGATATCAATATGTTTTAATAGTTAGAGCAGCCTTATGTTAATTGGATATTGCATTAATATTGGTACCAAGTAGTACTAAGACTTTCTTGTACTGAAATGATAAGCTAATTATAATCTAGATTCCTAGTCAAGGAAGAGGATGGATATGATCTGTAGGACTTAATACTCAGGATTGTTGATATTGTGAAAGTAGAACTGCATTGATAATCATCAGATATCTTAAGGTTGAATTGAGGGTTGGAAGTAGGTTGTTTTTTATTGGTTATTGACTCATATTACATCTATTAATTGAGGCTCCCAACCAAGGAAATGAAACAACCACCATGCTTCAAATCAATGTTTCAAATCTGCTGGACAAGAATTACTGATTAGGTTTCTCAATTTGTTGACTATATTGGTGATTGTTTTATACTGCTCAGAAGCTATCAGATGAAGTTATGTTTATTGTGGTTGGGGTTGATTGGATGTCATTTGATGATACGTCCTTTGAAAAAGTAGTCATCTTTATGCATAAAAATAGGGTACCAGTCAAGGGTAGTTGTGCTAATCCAAAATAAACATAAGGAAATTGATGAAATGTCATAATACACCAAATAAGGCATTAGTGAGCATCATTACATTGTCACATATCTTGGGAAAAGCCAAAGTCATCCCCATTTCAAGTATGCAGTAGGCCTAAAGGGCAGAGAATTGGACTGTTGGAACAATTTGAGAGAGTGTTGTATTGGGGTATTGAAATTGTGTTGGAACCTTGCAATCCTTGAGTTTAAATGTTTTAAAGTTATGAAGCCAAATCCTTCATTTAGGGACCCTTGAAGATACATGATGATGGATGTCCCACATTCTCTTTGGTATTTTTTTAGTTAGCAGGTTAATTTTACAATTTAGATATTATGGATTGCAAAAATTAGATTTCATTCTTTCAGTATTTGTATCCATTGATGGAAATTCAACTATTAAATTCTTTAATGTAAAAGAGACATTTTTCTTTCACTTCAACTATGTGATGCATGCAGATTTAGAAATGTTTTGTTGGCTAGAAACCATTTAATCAATTGGATATCACTAGATAAGTTGTTTCAACACCTAAATGTTTTGAAGGAATAGTAGATTTTCATTTCTCACTTTCAATGTAATGGAAAATGGGCATTAAATATCTGTTTGGCACGAGGTTTTTCACATTATGGCTTAGTTTTGATGTAATTGATCACTACATTTAATAAAAAATGATATCAACTTTTCAAGGACAAGTCTTGGTCATTCTTCATGAAGTAAATAGTATTTGAATTGCCAAAGTTGAACTCTGATATAGAATTTGTTTCTTATTACCTGCATTGCTTATGTTCAAACACCAAAAGAAGTTCTTGAGCCAAGCCTCATTCATGTGTAGGTGGAAATTCAAGATCCTGATGGATTGTTCAAAATGTTGATCCTGATGGTAGCTTTAGACCATTCAATTAAACTATGTATTTTTTGTAGCCTTCCTCTAGGAGGAGGATTGAATTGAACTATTCATCTAGGATTCCACATTTTGCATGCATGTCTACCAAGGCAGTTACAACTTTAAAAAATATATTCTCTTAATATATCTATTTTGTGCATATCCAACAACCATGGCTTTTGATGAACACATTACGTTCAGGCATCCTATCAAATAGTTCGCATGACTTATCTATGCTTCCATTTTGCAAGCATGTCTCCCAAGGCAAATGCTACTACTTCATCTACACCATCTAAAAAAATCATTTATGCTTTGATGGATGCCTATAGCTTATCCCAAAACTCTCATTCACTAGTTATGAGATGATCAATCAAGAGGAAACAATTGAGAGCTTAGAGTGACACAATTTTTAAATGATCATATGAAATGAAATGGGCATGCGAGTAGAAAGAAACTAGAAAGACATTGTGTACAAAGATGGGCATGAAATGGATGGTTTTGGATCACTCAGCATAGACACTTAACATTTAGTACATCTCATCATTTGAGATCAAATGGGTGTGTGAGATTACACACATAGTCAATAATAAAGGAGGGAATTGAACCCTCCTTGAGGCTCACACTTGTTGAGGTCTAATTCAGCAATGGCCCTTGCTATGAAATTGATGTCTAAAACCTTTCTAATGAGATAATGTGTTATGAGCTCTTCATTAGTGGGATGCAACGTGAATCTAGGAGGTAGTTGTGCATCACCCATATCATGATTGTAACTAAAGTTAAGAGCCTCTATTATTGAATTATCTTCCCTATTTATTATAGAAAAGGAAGTGAATATGGGTGATAGGGAAGAGAATTCTATAATAGAGGCTCTTAACATTAGTTATAGTCATGATATGGGTGATGGACAAGTGCCTCCTGGATTCATGTTTCATCCCCTTGATGAAGAGCTCATAACACATTATCTTATTAGAAAGCTTTTTTGACCAATGCATGGCAGTTTTCTACCAAGCATTGGTTGAAATTTTGACCAATGCTTGGTAGTTTTTGACCAATGTTGTGTAGTTTTCTACTAGCATTGGTCAAAATTTTGACCAATTCTTGGTAGAACTTGGGCCAGCATATTTGAAAGATTTCGACCAATGGGTTCGTCACATTTGGTCAAACTTTGGTCAAAAAATGGGTCAAAATTTTGACCAATATTGGTCGAAAGTTGGCCTCAAATGTACTAGTGCAATAAGGGGGGATAGGAAAGAGTTCAAGTGGACTATAGTAGCTACAAGGAGTTTGGAATTATTGAAGAAGAAGGTGATAGAACAACTAGTGTTGGCACTTCTTGATTTTAGTAAAATGTTTTAGGTAGATTGTGATGCTAGCAATAGCGCTATTGGGGCTGTATTGAGCCAAGAAGGTAAGCCTATTGCATATTTTAGAGAAAAGTTGAATGATGCAAAGAAGAAGTATTATGTTTATGATCAAGAGTTCAATGCAATCGTTCAAGCCTTAAAGAAATGGAGGCATTACTTATTTCCAAAAGAATTTGTCTTGTATCTTGATCACAAGGCATTGCAGTACCTAAATAGTCCAGGTAAATTAAACTAGAGACATTTGAAGTGGGTAGATTTCATGCAAAGCTATACATTTTTGTTGAAACATAGAAGTGAAAGGTCTAATAGGGTTGTAGATGCATTGAGTAGGAGACAGTTGTTGCTAGTAGTAATGCAAGTTGAAGTGGTTGGGTTTGATGAACTTAAGAATATGTATGCTGAGGATCCTGATTTTGCTAAAGCATGGAAGGCTTATAAAGAACCTATTACTGTAGATAGAAATAGGTGGCTAGATTATTTGATTTAGGATGGTATGTTGTTCAAGGGAAATCAGTTATAAATTCCAAGGAGTTCCATGAGGGAAACTTTGATCAAGGAGAAGCACAATGGGGGAATGGCAAGACATTTTGGTCGAGATAAGACCATTTCCATTCTTAGAGAACATTGTTTTTGGCCTCAAATGTCACAAGATGTGAAGAAGTTTGTGCAAAGTTTTCAAGTATGTCAAGTAGCCAAGGGATTTAGTCACAATACTAGACTCTATCAGCCATTGCCTATTCCATTAAAGCCATGGGAGGACATAAGTATGGATTTTTTTCTTGGATTGTCGAGGACACAAAGGGGTAATGACTCAATATTTGTGGTGGTTTATAGGTTCTCTAAGATGGCACATTTCATTCCATGCCACAAGACACATGATGCTGTACATAATGCAGATTTGTTTTTCAAAGATGTGGTGAGACTACATGGCCTCCCAAAGAGTATTGTTTTCGACAGAGATACTAAATTTGTGGGGTATTTCTAGAAGACTTTATGGAAGAAGTTGAGGACAAAATTGAAGTTTAGTTCTACACATCATCCATAGACTGATGGATAGACAGATATGGTAAATAGAAGTCTGGGAAATTTGCTAAGGTGTTTAGTGGGAGATAAGCCCAAGGGATGGGATTTAATTCTAACACAAGTGGAATTTTCTTGAAATTATTTTCTAAATTGGAGTACTAGTAGATCACCATTCCAAATTGTTTATGGAAGTAGCCCAAGGACTACACTAGAATTAAGGAAGATGGAGAAAGGAGAGAGGACAAGTTTTGAGGTAGAAGAATTTGTTGAACATGTTAAGAGCCTACATGAGGAGGTCCATGCACACATTACCAAGATGAATCAATAGTATAAAGCTAGGGTAGATCAAAGGAGGAGACATAAGGAATTCCAAGTAGGGGATCTAGTTATGGTACACTTACGAAAGGAATGGTTTCCAGTGGGTACTTACAACAAGCTGAAGATAAAGAAATTTGGCCCTTGCAAAATTTTGAAGAAACATGACTCAAGAAATGCATATGAGGTTGAGTCACTAGATGGGATTCACATTTCTCTGATCTTCAACATTGCAGACTTAATAGAATATCATGATGATGGTGCAGATGAGGGTTTGATCCTAGAGCCATGTCCAATTCATACTTCTAAGAAGGAGGAGATAGAAAAGATTCTAGATAGTCGTGTGGGTAGGAGTACCAGAAATAGGCAGTATGAAGAGTATCTAGTGAAGTGGAAAGGACGACCAATAGAGGAGTCAACTTGGATATCATTAGTGGAGGTTGTCCATTTGGGTTTTCCTCTAACATAAAATGATAGGGTCACTTTTCAATCTACCTTGGGTGTCTTATTCAGGAGCATCCAGTGGTGTAAGGGCAATCTTGTATCACCCAAAAATATGCTTAGAGATAGTTTTTGTTTAATATGTTTTTATTTCTAGATACCCATTTGGGTCAAATAAAGGTTCCAACTCTCACAATTCCACTATTAGTTTTTTGGGTTAGAGTTTTTAAGCACCTTAAGCACCTTGGGATACATGTAAATGCAAAAAATGAGTTATTATGTAATTGAGCCAAAATTATGATGAGTTAGAGGGTGTAAGTTGGAGGGGTGATTATAATTGAAATTTAAAATGCTCTAGAAAAAGAATTGGGTCAAAAGGCTTTATGGTTAGAAAGTTATTGCATTTTTAATTTTCCTAGAGACCTCCTAAGAGCACTTCAAAGTCAGATTTGGGGCACTAAATAGCCTTGTATGGGGCCAAAAAATGGGGGATGAGCAATGCTAGTCTACAAAGCTATAGAGCACTTTGAGAGCTTTCCACAAATGTAAATAGTTAGTCAATTGAAGTCACAGTTCAAAATTTATGCCTCCCAAAAGTTGGACTACCATTTTTGGATTTTTCTAATTTCACACCAACTTCTAACGTGACTTCTAGAACCTTCTATTTTGGCAGTGGATGCCAACTGGTATATTCTATAATGTAATCCCAACTCTAAACCATTTGGGGCTTATTAAGAACACTTTTGGCATTGTAAGGGCAGTTCTCAGTGGAGTTTGAGAGAAGGTATTGTGTGGAGGATTTCTTTCTCCAGAATCATACTATTGTAAGCCCATATGGCATTTTTTATTGATAATGATATTTTCCCTTTTCCTATGTGTTCATTCTGGTCTTTGGTTGTGTCTCCATTAGGAAGAAGGGAAGAAAAGAGTAGATGAGGAAGAAAAGAAAGAGAAGGAAAGAAACAAAAAGGAGGAGAAAGAGAAAGAGGAGAGAAAAGCTAAGGAGGTAGTAGAGAAGAAGCAAAAGGAAGATGAAATTAAATCATCTAGTTCATCTACTCCACTTTCTCTTACTAGCCTAACGAGTAATGATGATGATCAAATTGACTTGATCTCATCTCTAACAAAACTAATTGAGAAGAATAGAAAAGTAAAGAGCTTACAAAGAACCTTGATGGAGGTAACTAACATATTACATAGAACTCTACCAATCAAGAATACAAAGGTAGATCCCAAATAGAGGGCACACACAATGTTAAAGTCTTTTGATGAGGAATTAAATTTTTTTTTGAATGTTGTAGAGTCCAAGGCCCAAATTTATCATGATGCCAATCTATTTTGGCACCATTTGTCTGAATATCAAGAATGATTTGATAAGTCTTGATGCTTGTATCAAGGAACTTTGGAGATGTCAACAAGATGGAAAGGTATTGTACATTAAGTGTACTTTATCTCATAATTTGACCAAGCATTTTGACAACAAGATTGGAGGAAAGATGAGTGAGCTAGAAGCTCTAACAAGCCAGATACAACAACCTTCCAACAAAGTTCATGACTTTCAAGGACAAGTGGCTGGTGTTCACAATGATATTAGGAAACTAGAACATGAGAAAGAACAAATTTTGAAGAGATTATCTGAATTCAAAGAGTCTATTGCTTTGAAGATATCAACTATTGAGAGACAATTGGAGGAATATGTCAGAGCCAAGCATGCCTATTCAAATATCTTATACTCTGATCTCAATGCAGTTGAGATTACATCATATGCCCTATGTGAAATTCTCACTTGTACTGAAACAATCAAGGACACTTTGGTAAAAGGTTTGAATAGTCTCAAGGAAACTTTTGACAATTGCATGAAGATATTATTAGCTTAAGGTAGGCAAATAGAGTTTTTGATAGTAGATAAACATTTTTTGATAGATTTTTTTTTGACATTTTGATCTTTTTCATTGATGTCAAAGGGGGAGAAGATGCATAAGAAAATTGTAAGGTAAGGTATGAAATCAAATTAAAAGGGGGAGCATGTGTAAGTTTTGATACTTAGCCAATTTTCCTTATTTTGTTGCCATCAATGCCAAAGGGGGAGATTGTTGATAATTGGCTAATGTAGATATGTAATTTTTGTCATTTATGGAAACACATGATGTACATTCTTGTAGAAAACCTTAGAAATAAAGACATTTAGCTTTTGGTACTCAAAAAATTGTTTAAGTATGAAATTGGTTTACAATAGAGTATTGTTTTATATATAACTTGTTACTTATGTCATATTATGACTAGAGAGGTTAGAAGATAATAGCATAAATATTTATGATGATGTGTATAACCTTGGACATTAGTACAAATAGTACAAAAAAGAGATATATTCATGTTTTACCGATGAAATAGAACAACATAATTAAAGTTAAAGCAAATATGTTGTTTACAAAATAATTACTTGACCAATTAGGACTGACATCCTAGATGTTTACTCTAAGTTTGAAAAGTATATTATGGTCTTACCTAACCTAGTATAAATTTGTTTAAAGGTATGGTATTTATGCAAATGACATCTTGCGAAAAGAAGTGTGCAATTGTATTGTAATAAGTGATATGCAAACTTTTTGTGAAGTGATATATGTGAAGTTTTGAGAACCTAATTTTGTGATCTGAGATCTAGTTGAGGTTAGAGATCAGTCAAGAAATAAGTTACAACACCTATATACATGAAGACTAATTACTTGTTTGGGTAGTGAGCTCTTCCTATAATTGGAAGTGCATGTTTGGGCAGTGGGTTCACCTTGCATCTATTGTACTACAACTCCTAACAGGGATTCAAAGTCTCCTAATAGGTACTCTCTTTACTAAATTTGTTCATTAACTACTAAAAAGGTCCATCCTTTAATAAGGAACATATATATTAATATATTATCTAGTGGGTATCATCCTCACCAGGGTTTTCTCTTGGCTAGGATTTTCCTAGTTACCAAAATATGGTGTTATGTATTATCTTTGTGCATGGTTACTGCTACTGTTAAGCATTACTTGTTTACTTTATTATGTATGGTTCAAAGTAATTAATAATATCTAGTTGGCAAAAAAAAATTGTAGAACACTGATTTAGCCCCCCTCTCAATATTCCCTATTTCTAACATGACCTTATAGTCATCTTGCACCCAAGCAATATGGTATAGATGTGGATGTTTCTTCCTTTTTAGCTTCAACTTTGTGACCATCTTTTCTAATACTATATTTTTATTAATTCCACCATCAATGATCACATCACAACATTTATCTTCACATTTTCACCTTGTGTGAAACAAGCTTCTTCCTTGATCAAGTTCATTCTCACCACTCAGTAGGACTCTTTTGTTAACTAGGATTTTTCCTCTTCCAACATCTTCAGAATGTGATGATTTAGCATCTTTATCAACATGCACAACTCTATCTTGGCCTTCAATTCTTTAGTTAGTCCTTTCTTTCCATTGGGAACATTCAAATGGTCTATGCTCTCCTCCATAGTGAAAACATTTTCCATGAAAACTTCCTCTTCTAGATCCTTTCCCTCTTCCTCTCTCTCTCTAATCTCTATTGTTCTAGTCATGGAAGAAATTGGAATTGTTTCCCCTTTTATTTTGAATACTATTGTTAGCCTCATCCTTGTTCTTTTGATCATCATTTCAGCCTCCATAAGACTATCCACCAGATCTTCCACTATGACCCCTTCTATTATTCTTGTTATTTTATTTCTTCCTCAACTTCTCCTCTACTCTTAGGGAAAACTCATATGCCTCCTCAATACTGGTCATTCAAACTAGACTTAGTTCCTCCTAAATGTATGGCCTCCACCCATTAAGATAATGGGTGACTTTCTCCTTGTCAGCTTCTGCATGGCTTATTCTGATGAGAACTTGGTAAAACTCTTTTGTATACTCTTGAACAAATCTTATTTTTTTCTTCAATCCTTGCATCTTCTTTAGAAAATCAACATCATAATCCATGAGAATGAACTATCACTTTATTTTATCTATCATTTGATCCCATCTAGTGATTTTTCCTTTTCCTCTTTTATTTCTCTTTGACTGGATCTCCTACTACTAGATTTTTGCATGACCCTTCAATTGGGAATTCACAAACTTGACCCTATTCAGATCTTCAATATCTTCATACTAAAAGTACTCTTCCAATTCATTGATCCAATCAATCAATTCCTCTAAGTTAAGCCTTCCCAAAAATGGTGGAACATTAAACTTAGGTCTTATTCTGATCTTGGAAATGGCCTTAAAAATCTTTTCCACCTTTGGCTTAAGGACTTCATCTTCTACTACCTGTTCAACATTTCCTCCTTCTCTTTCCTCCTCATTCTCATTATTTCTTATGGAAATATTCATTTCCCTATGCATTTGTTCTTGAAATTATTGCATTTTCCTCTAGAGGGCTCAAAAATCTTTGGCCATAACACCTAGTACTCTTCGTGGAGGTATTTTTGCACTTCTACTAAAACCCTAGTGTAAACTGCCTCTCAATTGATGATCTATCTATAGGCTCAAACCAAGCCACAGTTCTAGTGTGAACTACCTCACTATTTGTGATTTGTCTACACACTCAAGAGCTACTCTTATAATTTAATGAAGAGTCACTTGCTTTGATACCACTTGATGAAGGGTGCTCACCTTAATACCACAAACACAGAACAAAAAGAAAAGAAATAACAATAATTTGTGATAAAAAAATATAGGCTTTCTATTATATCCACAAATGTGAAATTACAGAATTCAATATTATTCCATGCTAAGCCACATGGGTGCCTTCTTTATAGAAATCTACAAGATAAAGCTGCAAACTATCACCTAGAGTTGTCCTAGACAATCTATAGGCCTTTCTTAAAGAGGCAATTTTATATTGCATGGGAAGGTTCTAGAAACTCAAACTTAATACCTAGCACTAACAGACCCTAACAATACATGCCAAGTTGGCCAAATATAGCTTTGATATTTATTTTGAAGTTCTGGTCAGCCGACTTCAGAAGGCCATAACTCTTTAACCATTGCTCTAATTTTCTATTATAACCACTTTTCAAAATCCTCAAGTCATGATCAATAGGCTTGAATCTGTACAAGCATCCATTCATTGAGTTTTTAGGCCTCATCTAGGCATGTTTAGGCCTTCCAAAATGAGCCTAAAGTTTATGTACCAAAAAATTTATACCAAAAATCTGCAATAACTTCACTGATACTTATGATATGGCACTAAGCCTCAACTAAAAAACTAATATGACTAAGATGAAACTCCACCTCTAAAATAAGGACATTCCAAGCTTATATGATTGACTTACTAAGTGGAAACCTTCCATAGACAACAACTTTGCATTAAGACAACCCTTATTCAAACAACTCAGATAAAATATTTTTGGGTGATGCAAGATTGTTCGTACACTTAGGATGCTCCTGCATAACAAAGATGACCTAGATAAATATGTCCATGCCATCACCATAGCTGACCTCTCATCACCTAACCTTCTACTTACCAACCCTAACATGATAGAATGGAACTTTCAAGACCCATCGCCAGCTCTTGATATTTGCAAGTCTGATAACACCACCATGGCTTTGTTTACCATCAAGAATCTCCAAGATTACACACATGAGATTGAATACCACCCAGAAGCCTACTTTGGTAGCCAAGTCAAATTATTAGTCACAAAATTGAAAAATAAATACAAAGTCAAAAAGGTGACCCATCATCCTTAAGTGAAACCCCTATGGGGTACTTCTAGATGAGGAAAAAGATAAAATAAATGAGACATATTCTGGTGAAAACCTTGTTGAGACACCAAAAGAGGAAGAAGTTGACTTGCCCTTAAAATTATACCACAAAAAAAGTCATATTGATCAAAGACATTATCCTGGTTAACTTGGGTACTAAGGGAAATCTATAGATCACATACATTACTAATACTCTCAGTCTTGAAGAACAAAAGTTGATGACTAAATTCCTACACAAAGGTAAGATAAATTTTTCATGGATCTATAAAGACATGTCAAGCTTCGACATAGATTTGGTTTTCCATCATCTTGTAGCTAATCTCAAAGAAAAACCAGTGAAATAGAAACTATGAAAGATGCATCCAAAGGTGGCATTATTGCTCAAAGCTAAACTACAAAAGATGTTAGAAGACAAATTCATTTATCATATTGATTATCCTGAATGGGTTTCAAATATTGTACCCATAGGAAAAGCCTATGGGGCATCAAAAATTGTTTAGATCTCTTAGATCTTAATCTCACATGTCCTAAGGATGATTTTCCACTACATAACATAGACATTATAGTGGGCTTCATGACCAAACATGAAATGTTATATCTGATGGATGGCTTTTCAGGGTATAATCAAATCAAAATTGCTGAAGAAGATCAAAATAAAATAAAATTTACCACTCCATGGGAAAGTTTTTGCTATTAAGTCATGCATTTTGGCTTGAAGAATACTAGTGCCACATATCAACATGCAATGACCACTATTTTTAATGATATTCTACATGTGATTATGGAGGACTATGCTGATAACATCGTTAGAAAATCCAAGACACGTGACTCACTCATTGTTCTTCTCACTACAATATTTCAGCACTTAGAGAAATACAAAGTTTGGCTTAACCCTAAGAAGTGTGTCTTTGGTGTATAGTAAGAAATTTTTTTGGGCTACATAGTCTCATGTAGATGAATTGATGTAGATCCAATGATGGTGAAAACCACCATGGAAATACCTCCTCTTACCACATTAAAAAAACTTCATTGCTTCCAAGGTCATCTTCAGTCTATCCACCATTTTGTATCACATCTTGCAAATAAGGTCCACCCACTACAACATTTTTCTCAGAAAAGAGACTTAGTTCTAATAGGATGGCCTGTGACAGAAAGCCTTGAACAAGTGAAAGCATATCTAGCTAACCCATGAGTGCTAGTTCCACCCATCATAGGCCAACCATTAATACTCTACATTTCACCTAATGAGAGCTATTTACAACCTATTTAATGCCATATTTTAATCCATTGCATGCACTTTCCTACTTACTTCCCTATTCCATTTCAATCCCATTTGAACCCATTTTACTATTTTATGTTGCATATGATTTAATATATATTAGTAGTATTTAATATTGTTTTGGGATTAAAATATAGAAAATTCATTATTGATTACTATCATAGTATGTTGATACGTGGAATAGAACTTCCTGTCACTTACAAATCTTCCTGTCACATATTTTACACACTCTTCCTATTGCACTTTGGACATGAACCAATGTGGGTGGTTGATCACTAAATAATCATTTCTATTAGCAAAATTATCTTGGTCCATGACTACGTTCATTAATGCATCATCAAAATCATCTATGTAGCTACATTTATCAACTTATTTACTATTGAAAGATTATTTTACCATATTAGTTTATGGGTACAAAATCTATGAAGTATTATTACTGTGAGATTCAAGGGATCTATTACTTCCAAAGTTTTATAACTCCTTTTATATCTAAATAAAGGAAGGGAGTCAGTTTTGTTGTATAATGCAAAATGTGCAAATAGTTTCATGCCTAAATCTACTCCTTTATACAAAACAACAAAACCACTATACATCTTAGTTTTATATTAGTGGGTTCAATCCGTACAGGTTACTAGTTTGATGGCTTTAAGCCAAACATAGAACATCTATTATTGTATGTAGTTTTTACATGCTTCCTATATAAGAAATGTAACATGAATATGTAAGGGACAATCATGTACCATTTTTGAGAAATAAAAAACTATCTATTGTGCTAAGAAATCTTATGTTCAGCATTGTCCATCTTATCACCTGATAGACTAGGGAGGGGAATCATTTCTTGGGAGATCTAGTGTGTTTTATGCTTTTTATTTTAGTGTGGTATGTTTGTCTTTCATTAATATAGAGTTTCATTTTAACTAGTAATTAATTCAATTGTTGTTTCTATATTAGTTGGCAATATGATTTGCATTGATATAATATGATTATTGTTTCGTCATCATTTGAATCGCTAATGTTTTATCATAGTTTTGATTTACTGAATAGAAGTAATTGTATTGTTATTGCTGCTAGAAAGATTTTTTCATTTCTATTTTTTTTTATTGTCTACATTATTTTAGTAGGTTTCAATCAAGTTCCTATCATAGAAAGCAATAGTTCCTATTGCCATTTAATTAGTTTTCTATAGGTTCATTTTTGTGTGTTTTAGCTACATCCATAATTGCTCAAATCATAACTATCATCCCTTGATATCATATTGCTTAGACACCTTTCACAAGCTTCCACTCTCAAATTGACACATATAGACCAGCTTAACTTCATCATAAATTATGAATTATTTCTTATTATTTTCCCTAGTGTTGGCCTTTCATCAACCACTATAGTTGAACTAGGTTCTCTTTTAGCACAACTGGGTAATAAAGTAAATGAGTAGCCTATTCTCAAAAAAAATTTGGTTGTGTATGAGTTGAATTAAACCCCCATTGAGAGAGTGTGTTTGGTTGTGGTCTTCTACACACATAAATTATGCCATTACATGCTCAACCATAGGACACAACTCATCACCAAAGTCAATACTCTCAAGTACTTTTTCTCTTAGGATGCACTTATAGGATGTGCTATGAAATGGGTCTTAATTCTCAATGAGTTTGACATTGTGTACATAGACTGCAAAACCATTAAAGGTTAGGATATTGTGAGCCAACTTGCAAATGCTCGTCTCCAAGGCACACATCCTATTATTATAGATTTTCTAGATGAAGTGATCATGATTGTCTCACCTAGTACTCTATGGAAGCTCTATTTTAATTGCTCTTTCATGTAGAAAGGACCAAGGATAGGAATCTTGTTTGTTACACTACAAGGAGATCTCAGTCCAAAGTCTTACAAAATATCATTTCCTTGCACAAAAAACATAGATGAGTATGAAAGACTAGTCACAGGACTTTTCTAGGCTATTCACTAGAATATCAAGAGTTTAGTTATCTTTGGTGACTCCTAGATACTTATTAGACAAGTTACAGATTAATATCAAACAAAGGATGAAAAACTCTTACCATATCACTATATAGTCAAAGATCTCAAGAAACATTTTAGTAAGATAGTCTTCTAGAAGATACCATAGAAAAATAATAAATTAGTAGATGTCATGGCTACCATTGCATCATTAATCACCATGCCAGAGTATATTCCTAACTGTGAGTTTCTTGTTGAGAATCTATTGTTGCCTACATATGAACAACTAGAAATAGAGTTGGTGTGTGAGATTGTTGGCCCCGAGTCACCATGGTATACTAAAAAATTTTCCTACCTTCATCAAAAAACCATCCCCATTTCCCTTATCACAAACTAGAGAAAAAAATTCATCCATCGCACTGCCTGATACACTATCTTAGGTGACACCCTTTTCTAAATTTTTTTTGATGAAATCCTCCTCTAATGTCTCAATTTAGATGAAGAGGTACACCAAGGAATTTGTGGGGCCCATTCTAGTGGGATCATATTGGCTAAAACGATTCTCAGATTGGGTTTTTATTTGCCCACCATGAAGGTCAATGCACATCACTTTGTGAAGTGTTGTGTTCCTTGTCAGCAACATGACAACTTGATACATGCCCCCTCCCAACACCTTCAACCCACCATCATACCATGGTCTTTCTACCACTAGGATTTTGACCTTGTAGGCCAAGTATATCTTAGTTTTGCCAATGGCCACAAATACATTATTTCCACCACTGGGTATTTCATAAAGTAGGTTGAGGCTATTCCATTAACTTACATCACCAATAAAAAAATCTCTCAGTTTATCCTAAATTACATTATATGTCATTTTTGCATTCCTCGGGACATAATCATAGACAATAGGATTCCTTTAAAAAATTAGGAAGTCACCATGTTATGCTAGAAATTTGGAATCACGCATCTTTTTTCCACTAAGTACTTTCCCCAAGGAAATAGTCAAGCTGAAGCCACCAATAAAACCATATTGAAAATCCTTAATAAGATCATTGATTTTTCTTTCCATGATTGGAACCTCCATATTGCTCCCTCCCTATGGGCCTACTATACTTCCATCCACACCCCAACTTGCACCACTCCATTTTCCCTAATTTATGGTACTGAGGTTGTCTTGCCCATCTAAATTGAGTTCCCTTCCCTTATGATATCTCTTAAGAACCCAATGTTTAAAGAAGAATACTAAGTTTCCCACTTGAAAGAGCTACAACTCTTGATGAAAGATGCTTTAATGCCCTAAAACACCTCTGTGTGTATGTAAAATTGCTTGCAGCTTCAGTTCCACAAGAAAGTTAGGCCTTGGGAATTTGACCTAGGAGATCTCATATTGCACCACAACATGAAGAACCTCAAGAACTAAGAAAAGAAATGAAATTTTGAGCCTAATTGGCTTGTCCCATTTATCATCATAGAAAATATGGTTCTAGGGCCTATAAGATTACAATGTTAGATGGAGAGTCGCTCCCTAAGCTTGTAAATATTCAACATCATAATTGCTTATTTGCTTGAGTCTAGTTTTTTCCTTTATAGTGTAAACAAAGATCCACAAAATACCAAAAAAAAGAGTAGAAAATTAAAAAATACCAAAAACATTTTTAAAATGATCCTTAAAAAACCACATAAATAGTGGAAAAACGTTCTTGAAAAAATCATCATTGCCATGCCAGTTGTCTCAAAAACATCCAAAAAATCACATTAAAAAAAGAAAAATATAAAAGAGAAAGAGAAAATAAATGCATCTAGTAGTGAAAACTTGGTAATACAAGCACTTTGGATAAGCACTATGGTGAAAACCTATCTCATGCACTATGTGTGGTAACCCAATCCATTATCTCTTTGACTTGTTCCATTCCAATCTTTGATCATTCCATCTACCCTAGTGTAGAAGTCCTACCTCACCACTCTTTCCTAATGAAAGACCTCTTGCTTGCAAGGCCATCATCTACACCCATTTCAAACAAAGCCCTCTAGTCTATGAGGCATTTCCCCATCACATGTTCACACTACACCCATTACACTAAGATATCCCACACAATGACTATAATAGGACTCATAAATTGATGTTCAAACTCAATGAATAATGTCTTCATTTTTTCTCAATTATCTTGACTAGCGAACATTCACACTATGAACCAACATCCTCAACTTAGCAACACAGATGCCTTATAGGATGTATCCTTCCTATCTAGGGTTTCTAGTTTCACCATCATAATAAAGTTCATGGAAAGAAATATCAAATGAATGACTAATTGGTTAGGTGGTCTTTCTATTGGCTTCATTTTTTGTGTGTGCATTAGTGGTGGTCTCCTTAGATATACCCTAATCATCAATATCCTTTTGATACCTGAATGACTCAACACTAACCACATGTGTTGTTTGTATTATGACCTATTTTCATAATTCTTTAGCCTATTCATATTAGTTTGACATCATGTCTATGCATTAGACACTAGGGGCAATAGGTTAGCACACTTTCCACCAAGATCCTTCAAAAGAATTTGGGTGTGCCTAGACCTCTCTAGTGCATACATGTCATTGTTCCAACATGACTACACATACTGCATCTATGTTCCTAAAATCTCAATTCTGATTGAGAGTGTAGTCCATGCAAAGGAACCTTGTCATTGATGTTATTATAGCACCTAATGCATAATTCCTTCGCCACTGTAATCAACATAATAGAATCTCATGATATCATGTAGTTCAATTTCATTTAGCTTAGGGTTATTCTACCTTGTTTGAGATAAAGGATTTGTTTATCAACTACCATCCTAGCCCCCTACATGATTCCTACATCCTGTGGTTTGATATAATGCATTATAGATTCATTTTAGAATTCATCTTAGAGTTCATTCTACTACATTTTTTGTTCAATTTAGAGTGCATTTCAGTTCATTTAAGGATTTTTCTAGATTTTAGGATTCTTTTTTGGTTTCATTTTCATTATCATTTATTTTCATTAATGGTACTAACATTATAGCTCATTCTATAGAATGCAATTTAGGTCACCATAAGTGCATTTTAGAGTGCATTTTTAGAATACATTTTAGGTCATCATAAGTGCATTTTATAGTTCATTTTTTTAGAGTGCATTTTTTTGGTTCATTTTAGTTCATTGAAGTTTATTTTAAAGAGTTCACTTTTAGATTTCATTTTAGTCCATTTTAGGGTTCATCTATATATATATCATACACATTAAATACATCTTTAAGTCATTTTGCACATCATTTAGTTTTTACATATTTTACATCTCTTATTGCATATCATTTACATGTCATTTTCATTTTCTCGTAAATAGTAAAAACATGCATACACTATAAGCAAACACATCACATTGATCACATAAGCATTAATCCTTGCATAATCCCTACATCATACACATGTCAATAATCATATATACATCATATCCTATCATATCACATCTTAAATCACAAATGTTAGTACTAGCATCACAAGTTACACGACACATATATCATAAAACATCATCATAACATATAGAGTCCATATCATAGACCCAATGAATCATATCACATGTATAAAAATGTCAATCAATAGTTAGTGTTCATGTACACAAGGCTCAAGGAGCCTCCTTTCATTATAATCTCCAAAAGGTACTCTTACACCTTTGTCCCCCCACTCCTTTCTCCAAAGTTGCTCACATATGTGTGAGCACACCTTGAGCTAGTCAAACCTTAAAGGCTCTTTTGGACTTTTGAATGGCTTGTCCTTTAGCCCATGTGTCTCCCTAGCAGTACCTATGTGGATGCCACATATATGCCACCTCCTCAAGGCCATTCTTAATCCTATAAATAGAGCCCTTGTATCAAGAACTTATCATCTCCTCATTTTGTATTTTTATCATGCTAGTTTCATTCTAGAGCTCTTAAAGAGTTTGTATTTTTATCATGCTAGTTTCATTCTAGAGCTCTTAAAGAGTTTATGATTATCACTAACACTTTGGTGATTATTGCATTATTTCTTAAATTTCATTCATTTTCATGGTAGTCTTTGAATTCTTAGCTTTGTTTCTTGCACTCCATCTTCATCATCCTTGAATGATTTCAAGAGTGGTTGCTTCCCTAACAATTTTTTGGAGTGTTCTTCATTCATCTAGCTTTATACATTTTGCATATCATTTTCAATCATCTTGGGATCCAATATTGTGCAAATGGGGAGATCACATCCACATCCTTCCATCTTGAGTACATCAACAAGGTTCTTTTGGGTGCCCTTGTTGATCTACTCCAAAGTTGCATGGGATTCTTATCTTTGGTTGCATTAGTAGTGAAACTCAAGTAGTTGGTAGATGTTTGGATTTTAATCTTTTATATATGGACATGTTACTAATAGTTTCTTGTTTATGTGTGCTCTAAATAAATTAGGTTTTCACCTATATAGTCCTTTACTGCAAAATATTCATTAAGAAAGAGTTAACAAACCATAAAAAAAGTCTTTTATTTTATTTTTATGAATAGACATTTTCCATTAACTTAAAACTTTAAAGATACATATTCACAAAAAGAGGTCGAGGGATATAGGGTCATCCTATGAGTTAAAATGGTCCAAGGTCAGAGATCAACTATTCATCAAAAAGCATATATAAACCAAAATATAAAACTTCAAGCTGCAAGAGTAGTGCCAGCCAAAGGAGGATCTTTGTCATTCGAACCCCATAAATCCTTGGGTTTATTGGTTGGATTAGGGGGAGCCCAACCATCAGCAACAACAACATCTTTATCTTTGTCTTTATCTTCCTCAACCTTGGGAGGAGAAATGGCTAAATCTAGCCAGAGGAATGCCCATTTGGGGTCATGATGAGTAGATAGACAAACTACATCAGCCGTAGTAGGGGGAGCCACTAAGTACCAACACAAGCCTAACCTCCAAGGAGGCGAGGCCAAGTGGTGATGGACATGAAAGTCACCACTAAGAGAGCGACAATGAGGCTATGACCTGGGGGTCTGTGAGCAATGAGAAAAACTACTCTAGCCTCTTTGGCAACTACAAGGAGGAGTACAATCACTAGATAAAGAATCCAAAGACACTCATGTAATTGTATAAGGGACATTTACCCAGTGAACAAGTAGCTCCTATAGGTGAGCTAGTTCCAGTTTGAATTTGTCAATTTGTACTTGAATCTGCATCATGACATTATTACATATGCATGCCTTAGAGTACATTGCAACATAAATATCAAGAAATTTGTGAGAGAATAAAACAACATTACGATCTTTCTAGATTGTACAACAATATCTCCATTCTGAAAGCATGTCAAATCTGGGCATCTAAAAGGGAGTTTGGGAGTATCACCTAGAACCAAAATATGCCATTTGAAGGCCTCTAGATGAAAAGGCTTGAAGAAATAATAAAATCTAGAGCCAATAATTCTAAGCTCTTCTACAAAACCAAAAAAATATGCAAAAAGCCTTCAATTTGGCCACAAAAAGGACATCTAGGATCAGGAATTCCTAGATGCTAGAGACGAGGACCCAAAGGCAAGCCCTAGAAGAGGAGACACTAGGTGAAGTTAGAAATCTTTAGCTCATAGATAGCATACTAGACAATGGAAAATCTAAGACATTAAGTCTTGTGCAAAGAATGAAAATGCCAATGCTGATTGAGGGTATCAACCATCAAAAGATGGGGCACTAGCTGCCAATACACTAGCCTAGGCTTGTAACTAGTCATTTGAGTGGTAAGGTACCACTTCCAATCTTTCCACCAAGAGTGAGATGAGTGAATTCCAAGCTTGTGTAACAAATTGGTAGAAATTGCAAAAACTAGAAGATCAATTGTCTATTGATCTGGATGGATAAGCCTAAACTATACCTACAAATCCTCCCATGAGTGAATGCTCATTGTAACCCTAGAGAATAAATATTTAGGTGTTTTGATACCCCCACAAAATAAACACAAAGCACTGGCTCCTTGAATCTTGGGTAAAGACACCCCTTGAGTGGCAAACAAGGGCGACCACCAAAGGTTTTGTTGATTCATTAAGAGCCCATCTCTGAATCTGTTACTGGCCCAATGAAGCCAAGATTTAATGGCTTGCCAAGATTTCCAAATGCTCTTAGCAACAAAAGTGCCTTGAATCTAAACAAGTTCAGAAGTCACAAGAAGGGTTTGAAAACCAATTCCCTTCTAGGTTGGATGGTTAACTAGAAAATATGAAGAAATGTAGTGATGTAACAAAATTTTCTAGGCCTCATCTCTAGTGAGAGCCTGTATGACCCATTTGGCGCAAAGGACTATCCTTTGCTTGCAAGTGGAAAGCAAGCCAAGACTATCAAAATCCTTGGGTAAATAATAGAAGTCTCAGGCCACTCTATGAAAGCCATGATGCACAACATCAAAGGCCATAAAAAGTCCCTAAGAAGACATTCAAGCTTAAAGTATGAGGCTTTACAAGAAACCCAACAAGAAGAATAATAGATAGGAGTAGTAGCAAAAACTTTGGAGCATATTTGAAACTTTCCTGCAAGGGAAAGGGGCTTGGTGATCCAATATTCCAGCTTCTTCTCAATTTGAGCAAGCACAATGTTCCAAAACTCCATAGGAGATGCTTGAAAAGCAAAGGGAATGCCCAAAAATTAAAAAAATTCACCATGTTGGACCCATTTCCAACCATAATGTTGTAACTAGTGATGGCTTGATAGAAAATATTATTGGTAGCAAATGGTTTTGTGCCATTGGATAACTGACCCTGAAGCAAGACAAAAGGTATCTAAACACTACAAAGCATTGGCAATATTCTTCTCATCCTCAATCAATGTGAGAAAAGAATAATCTACAAAATGGTCATTAACTACCTGAGTGGTTGACTCTGGTAAAGAAATACCATGCACCAGACCTTGAGAGATGGCATGGGCTAGCAGATAACCAAAGCCCTCAGCTTTCAAAACATAGTGAGAAGGTGCAAGAGGACAACCTTAGTGGATAGACTTGAAAAGCCCAAAAGCTTTAGACTGATGACTATTAATGGTGATTCAAGCAAAGGCATCCCCAAATAGCATCTACACCGATTGACAAAATACTCATCCAAAACAAAGGGCTTGAAGCATAGCAAGAATAAAGGACCATTCAATATGGTCATATGCTTTAGCAAAATCAATCTTTAGGAAAAGGGCCTATTGTTTGGATTGCCTAGCCCATTCCATTCCTTTCCAGATAAAAATGATGTTGTCCAAGATATAGTGAGACTTGATGAAGCCAATTTATTCATCTCAAACAATATGAGGGAGAAAATGTTAAATTTTAAGAAAGAGGGCTTTGGCAATGATCTTGTAGCAGACATTCAACAAAGTGATGGGCCTCCAATTGAAAATATCTTCAAGATCTCTAGCTTTAGGTATGAATTTAATATTCCCTTTGTTGATAATGTTTCCTAATGAATTCAAATTGTAAGCTCTTCAAGATAAACCTAAAGCAAATCAAGGCCAATCTCATCCCAAAGCATCTTGTAGAACTCACAAGAGAAGCTATCACATCTAGGGGCTTCGTCATCAGCCATGGATAAGATAGCTTCCTTTAAGTATGCAAGAGTAAGCTTTTTCTCACAAAAGGCATACCATTCAAGAGAAAGCCTATTGGGAGGAACATCAAGGTAGGTTTGCAGTGCTTGATCATGCACAATAAAGGGCCTTTGAGCCATAAAAACCTGCTTATAATGATGCACAAAAGCTTGGAGAATATTTAAAATGTTAGTGAAAACCTACTAATCTTCTTGGATGCACTTAATACCCATAGCAGAATGATGAGCCCTCAAAGCATTAAAAAATTCCTTAGAAGCCTGATCATTGACCTCCAACAAATGGAGACAAGTTTTGATTTGAGCTCCCCTAGCAGCATAACTATTCACAGCCTACTTCTAGTGCCAAAGGTTGGCAAGTTGAACCTAGAGATCGATATCAAATAGATTCATGGCAAGGGCTTTAGAGGTTGTACGTAGATCAAGAGTAGTGGCTTCATAAGATCACTTGTAGTACATAGCTAGTTGTCTTCCATAAATGTAAAGAAATCTTATAGTATGAAGGATAATGTCATTCCACCATTTAATCCATCCAAGTTCATTATAGGGTCAAGGCTCAAGATTCCAAACAAGTAGGATGTGAGCAATAGTTGGTGGATTGGACAAAAAATAAGTGTTGAGGCAAAATTGGGTTTTATTTGAGGGAGGGAGTTGTCTACTAGGTGATGAAAAAGAGGATGTGGGAGTGTTCTAACAATGTCACATTAGGCAAAGGAATGATAGGCAAGGCATGCTTTTGAGAAAAGGAAAAAAAAAGACCATGTAGAAACCATAGCCCTATCAAATCTTATAAAAACTCTATCAAATCCAACTCAAAAATTGGATCAAGTGAGCCCAATACCATTAGGGTGGCAACAAGTAACATTAGAATCAAAAAGTCCTAATTTGTTATTCATGTAAAACTAGGCCTCCTATTCACCAGCTGCACATCTAAAGGGCAGAAGGTCTTCCTTTTCAGAGGCTAGCTCAACCATATTGAAGTCTCCACAAAAAACCCATGTCCTAGGTGGAAAATGATTTGCCAACCAACACCATAGGAGTGAATGTTCAACAACATCATTGGGAGCATAAATATTAACAATACCAAAATAATGATTCTAAAAAGACAACAAAATCCAAACCACCCTGTGGAAAGGGTCAGAACCATGTGAAACAATAGAGGAAATTAAATGAGGGGAGAGAAGAGGACATCAACAACACCTCAACTAGCTTCATTTTGAGAGGCAAAAAGAACACTATCTAGCCAAATAACATGATAGGCTGAGGTAAGAAGAAACCTAGCAACTTTAATTTCCTAGAGGCAAAGAACATCAAGATCAAACTAACACTTGGTATCATGCACAAAATATTTTCTAGGGAGGTCTATCAGCCCATGCACATTCTATGACATGCAATTTATGGTAACCTAGCTTGCATGTCATCCTTATTCCCAAGAGAGGAGAAACTATTGTGCAAAAAAGAGGAAGTCTCAAAAGAGGGGTCATCAATAGCAATGAACCTTCAAAGCTTGTCCTCATTGTCAAAAAACTCATCTTGGCCATCTAGGCTACAAGATTGGTGTAACTTTTGCTAGGCAATCATTGATATTTCTTGTGGTGCACAAGTCCAAAGAGGATGCAGATCTAGGCTATCAACACCCACTGCCCCTAGCCTCTAGGGTCTGAAATAAGAGGCAAAGGGAGCAATGAAACTGGGGATTCAGTGGGTATCTAGCTTGAGCTAGATTTTCCTTGATCCATAAGCATAGAGTTAGCCTTCTCCATAGTTGAACCTTTCACTTTTTTCACCACCATAGTCCATTCATCTTTCTTGGTAGCTAGAGCAGACTTGGTTTCTAAAGCAAAGGGATGGTTACAATCCAACAAGCGATAATCTCTAATCTTATGCTCAGCTGACTGGCACTGATAGAAAGTATTTAGAAGCTTAAGTTAAAGCACCTTTTGAGTAAAGGTGGTACCACCTATTTGTATATCCACTATATCTTTGAGGTCCCTAGATTGGCTAGCCTCAACAAAAGCCCTATGTTGGGGACGAGCATTGAAAAAATAATCTAGTTCAAGGAAAACAACCTTGCCAATGGTTTGCACAATAACAGGTAAAAAAGACTAGCAAGGAATAGGAAGCCTAGGGAAATCCACCCAAATGGGTACCTTAAGTATTTGATCATCAAAAATAGCAAAATCTCATGATCAACATTGAAAAACTAGGAGGGAGGACATTACAGTCTAGGGGCCTCACACAAAAACATGTTCAACTTGGTCTACATTACCAAATTGAAAAAGAAAAAAGCCTCTAGTAAGGCTTTGAATGCCTTCAAGGTGAACCCCCTGAGGTCTCCAAACCTTGGAAACCCAATTCCCATAGTGTACTTTCAAAAGGAGTATGACCCAAAAAATACTCAATAAGGGTTTTTTGTTCTAACTAGGTGCGTGCACTACCAAACTCCTTGGCATTCAAAATAATATTAGGAGAGGAATTACCTCATGGAACACTTTGGGAAAAAACCTGTGCATGTGTTTGGTCAGTGGAGCAATTATCTCTCATAGTAGCAACAACTCTAGCACCACCATCAACTACTGGGCCAAAGAAGGCCGAAATCATTATAAATGAAAATATTCCCATAGTAAATGTGGTATGACAAATAGTGGAAACCAATAAGGATTCAGACGGAGGCTGTACAAACCCTAGCAAGCTAATTTGCATCATATTAGCCATAATTGGAAACATTGTGGTAGCATATTTGGATGAAAAAGTTTTAATAGAAGTCTTTAAAATCAAAGCTCAATCCAATGGAGAAGAAGAATGATGAGAACAACACTTAAAATAGTAGGCCTACACTAGACAAGTCCATGAATGATTCTAACTTTATATTTACATGTTTCAAATTTGAGTTCTTATAAATTTCTTTTTCTATGTTGTTATAGATATTTAAACTCAAATTCTATCTTAAACCTAAATCAATTTTAATTTTTATTGGAGTTGACTAAAACCATGCATATTTCATTGCCATGTATGTTTTAGGGGGCAAAGGACATGTACTCTGAATTCAATGAAATTTAAATAAAAAAAGAAGGTTGTGAAGCTCGAATGATATTTTCAACAATACTAGCTACTTTTATAACTTCAATGACCTATAATGATGTAGAGGATGTGGGATATTCTAATGAACTGAAGACCAATGACATTTCCCTTTTCAACAAGTAAGGTTGCAAAAATAAATCTATAAAAAAAAAATACATTTATATGTTTCCCAATGACAAGATTAAAAATCAAAACCTGTGTAACATATGGACTCAATATTGAGAGGAAAGTTATGAATTTCTTTTCTATCATACAATTTAAACATCACACAGTTATATGAACTAAATGTCCCAAGCCAAAATTGGGAGCCTTTCTTATTAGGGTTTCTTATCACTATCACAAAATTTCCCTTCCCTTGAACTTTCTCCACTCCCCTATATCTTTTTCTTCCTTCTTCCTATTCTCTCTTTTCATTTTGTGTAGACAAAGTAAGTGATTTCCTCTTGCCATCTACAACTTTCTTCAATGTTATATCATTGTAATTTGACAAATTTTGGGACCCTATAAGTAGAATTCTAGCTAGCTTTCAAAGTGTGAATAACATAATTGGAAATGGAAATAAAGCTTCCCTTTTATTATTTTAAATTGTTACTAAAATTATTGCTTGTTGACACGGGTTTATTTTTATTCGATGTTTGACAATGTTAGATTGTCACAACAATATTGTGGCAATCTTGATAGAAATAAGCATATCAGCTTAAATATGACACTTTAAAATATTGATAGACCTTAAAAATTCATTATACATTGATATAATATTTTACTTTATAATATAAATATATATTATATTAAAATATTTAATTTAAAATGATAAATAGAAATATTTCTAAGTTTTTAAATATTAATATGTAATGTGTATACTTCTATTTTGTTTATTGCATATTCATATTAATTTAAAATCTTTTTTAAAGAGAGTATAAGATTTTAAGAGTTTTTTAAGTAAACTTGAGATTTTTGCATATATTACTAATTTATGATTATTTTCTTTTTTTTATCATAAATAATTTTTAAATATATTTATTATATATTATTAATTTAGAATTTTTTTTTGATAGGTGAAAAATAAATTTGATATACATTTTTGTGAGATATTGAAGATTTGTGTTGGATTATTATTATTTATTGAAGCTTAAAGAAATTAATCATTTGAAGCCAACTAGTTAACTTCCATATTTGTAATTCAACTTTTTTGATATCCTTTTAGAAGTACCTATCAAAATAAAATAAACTAAGATCAAGTTGTTAGAAACAAGATTAATACATTATAAAGTACAAGTCAACATTTTCTAATCTATTGTACAATCAAAATATGCTGTAGAAAATTATTTTGATTATATATATTAATATTTGATTTTCTTATTTCTTTTTATTATTTTAGAACATATATATTTAATGTTTATTAGATTATATCCCAAATAAATTTGTATCCCTCTACTATTATTACTATCTAAGTGTAATTGTCTTTCTAATGGTTAACTTATCAATTTGATCTTATTAGTATATCTTCTCCATCAGCTCCTTTATTCACAAGGTTATATGTTTATTTATTACCTTCTCTATAAATATGCTTGATGATTATTTCTTCAAAATTATTGACTATATCTATGGCATATTCAAGTTTATAATTTAGGATCTAATTAGGGTATTCCCTTTTTCTTAACACATTTAAAATAATTTTTGAATCACCCTCTATAATTAGTTTCTTAATTCTAATATCTTGACTAAGTCTTAATCTTTCTATCAAGGCTTCTAATTCTGAGCACTGGTCGATCTAGTTCTTTTGTGCTTGGCATCGTTTTGCACATTTTTTCACAATTTCATCTAAGTGATTCTCCTCTATCATCCCTTCTAGTAGGTCTATACTTCATATTTCTTTGATCACCCTTCTAAACTAGAGCTACACATCCTAGATCAATGTACCTTGTGAGTTGTTACTCCCTTTCAGCCTTAGTTCTTTCTTTTTCCTTAACATCAATGAATTTTTTTTTTTTAATAACTAAGTCCAATAGTTGGTCTATTGGATAATATTTGAGGTTCAAGGAAATTATTCCAATAATCTCCCCTTTGGCATTGATGAAAACATTTAAACATTTTAAACATCATATTGGTGCCTTTGTTCTCTTTCTCTTCTTCTTTCAACATCTCCCACAAAGATAATGCACCCTCATGCTTTTGAATATTCTTCTCCTCTCAACTTCTTCCTTGTGTCTTTGTACTTTCTCTTCTTATCTTATTTTGTTTGGATCCCCCTTTGTTCTCTTCTTCAATTTTTCTCTCCCCCTTTGTTTCCCTTCTTCCATTCTTCTCCATTTCTCCCCCTTTGATAGCAATAACAAAGGCAACCATCTTCCTTGTTTGTGTGACTACACTCGCTATGAAGTAGTCATTTATTCTCATCAATCTATCATTAGGAATCACTTTGTCTTGATCATGGATTGATACTTGTTTGTCTATTCTTAGTTTAGGCTAGATAGGGATAAGATCCCTTACTTTTCTCTTAGATATTCAAAGGTATCCTTTTAAAGAGCTTTTGTGAAGATACCAACAAGTTTCTTCTTTCTCCTTTTCTTGCACTTGTTCTCTTAGAAAATGGTATTTGATTGATACATATTTTTTCATTGAGTTCATCACTAGATTTTTGGATATGGTGACTGTGCTAGTGCTATCATAGCTAATAACTAGAAATTCCTCTATTTTCTCTTGAATTCCTTCAACTGTATATTTTATCCAAAAAACTTTAGTATAATTCATTTGTGTAGTAACATATTATGCATCAAATATTAATTGTGATATGCAATTCTACTTCTTGTTGGCTCATGCAACTAGTCTTCCTCCAAGGAAGATTGAAACATTGATTCCACTCTTTCTGTCATCTATGTTCTCCACCCAATCAATATTAGTAAAGACATTTAGCTGAAATTTTTACTTGCAAGGATATCATATTCCATAATCTTTAGTACTCTTTAGATATCTAAATATCATCTTCATAACTACCATGTGTCACTCTGTGTTAGTGAAAAATATGGATACTATTTCAATTTCTTGTGCTATGTCTAGTCTATTGTGCAAAATATTTTTTAGTTTATCAATCATGGATTGGTAAAATGTCTCATTTACTTCAGGGATTTCATCCTCCTTTAATAGGTTGCAATCGATCACCATTGGAGTGCTCACTAATTTTGCTTCATCCATACCATATATTTCAAGATTTTCTTCTCATATTTTACTTACCCTATGAATATCCCTCCTTTTAGTTGGGATAGTTGAAGTATAAGGAATAATTTTATTTCTCTGATCATAGAAATTTCAAACTCTCTCTCTTCATGGATTTAAAAAACTCAACACTTAGCATATCATCTTCTCCTAAGTTGTTGTTAACTATAAATATCTCTACAATTAGTAAAATGCCTTTTATTTCTTTCTTCATGTATAAGTTGCAATTGTCACTTGTTCTTATGAACCCAATCTTTAAAAAGTATGAGTTTAGTTTCTCATACCATGCTCTATGTGCATTTTTAAATCTATAAATGGATTTTCTCAATCCACATACTTTATTTTTTTCTTGTTCATTCACAAACCCCCTGGGTTTCAGAATGTACAATTCCTCCTCTAGAACTCCATTAAAAAATGAGGACTTTACATCCATCAAGTATACTTAGAAGTTCTTGTAGGCTATGAATGCTAGTAGTATTCTAACTCCTTCCAATCTAGCCACTAATGTAAAGGTTTCTCCATAATCTATGCCTTCTTCTTGTGCATATCCTTTACAAATAGGTCTACCCTTATTTTTTACTACCTCTTCACCATCATCCATCTTGTTTTGGAAAACCCACTTTGTATCAATGATATTTTTGTCCTTCGGTTGGGAAACCAAGATCCATGTATCATTCTCTGCTATTTGATCAATCTCCTCCTCCATGGCCTTTCTCAAGTCTCTATATTTTAGAGCCTCTTTTGTAACTTTGGGCTTAATATGTGAGAGTGGACATACTATCTCTCTTTTCTTTCTCCTAGTCATCTCTCCAACATCCTTGTTTCTAATGATCTAGTGAGTTGAGTGGTGCCTTCTCACATACTTCACTAGCTTGCCTTCTTCTTTAGGTGCTTCTTCTCTTTATTCCTCATTTTGAGCTCCTTTTGTTTGAACTAGTACAACTTCTTGTATAGGTTCCTCTTCTATTGGAACTTTCTCCATTGTACTTAGTGAGATTTAGTCAAACTACTTATAGTCTCCCAGTTCTTTCTTTATTTCATTCTTGTCCTTCTCTAAGAACTCATCTACCATTATATTGGTAGGATCCACAATCTTATTTGTTTAGAGGTTGAAATATTTGTATGATTTTCATTTGGCAGAGTATCTTAGGAAGATACTTTCATCACATTTTTGCTCAAACTTTTCTTGGTATTTGTTGGCTCCTAAATTAGCAACTTTTGAATAACCCAATGATAAGAAAAGTTACATCTAGGGGTAGCTAATTTGTGTGCTCAACATACCTATTTAGACACTGGAGCCAACTATAAGGCTATACTCCTTCTTTAGGCTCTACAAGACCTAGGTGGGTGAAAACTAGATTCATTCATATGGTAGCAATTTTGAAAGCATATATTTGAATCTAGATAAAGCATATTGGAACCCCAACTCTTCTATTACTTATACAATTAAAAAAGACATGAAACAACCAATAACATGACCTATGAACTTGATAAGATAAGTGAGGGAAAATCCTTTGAGCTCTTCAATAGGAAAGGGAAAAGGATAATTGATTTAAGTTTGATATCAGCAAAATCCAAATATGCAACATCAAGAACATGTTGATCCTATAACTAATCACTACCTTATCTAGTGGGCAATTCCACAAGTTACAAATAGACATCCATGATATTAGTGATATATCGCATACATCAAGATATCCACTTTGTGAATCAGACAGCATTGTTCATAAATGCCCCATACTCATGAAATATACTTCTTATGTAACCAACAACCCTGCCAAATATATGAAGCATTTACTTGTTTTGTTCCAAAAATAAAAAATATTGATACATACAACTTTAAGGAGATATAAATGAGTTTAAGTTCTTTGTTCCAAAACCACAAAATATTGTAGACAATAGAGATAGGAGACGAGAATAAGAATGAAACTAAGAACTTTGATGTTCCTTGTATTCATTTCTTTGAAATAGTATATTAAAGATGCATGTGGATAACTCATAAAAATACTAAATAGATCATAACTATATATAAAACTCCATTAAATGTTGTTCATGCAAGAGAAAATGTTGGGCATGAATGGTGGGATCACAGCTAGAGCTCTATTCAATAGTTTGGACAAACAACCAACCATCAACCCAGAGAAAGAAAGAAATATAGGAGAGGAAAGAAATCATAGATCTTATCTAAAAATGACACGTGTCCACTTGAAACTCCATCCCCTACTATTGCAAAGCTTCTCTCTTCTCTCTACAATTGAAATTTGAATCTGGTTCTCATCATTCAATTTCAACAAACTTAAAATATCTCCAGGAATGATGAGAAACCCCTCTTCTAATGGAAACATCAGAAATGCATCTAAAATTCTGATAAATCCTTTAATAAACTAATTTAGAGGTAAAAAGGAAACACCAATTGCATCTCCACTACTTTTGGAAGACACCCAATTCATCATTTCACTAGAAAACAAGTCTAAACTGCCATACTAGAATGTAGTTTTAAAAAAGCACCTCAAAAAAAATACCTAACTATCTCACACATGAAGCTCCTTATGCAAAAATAAACTATAAATTTAGAAAGCTCATTTTGAGACCTTCCCATCAGTATATGATAGGCATATACTAGCTTAACAAAATTGCCCAGAGTGTCCATTTGAAATTTAGGTTCAGACATTGTTCTCAGGTCTATATTTGTGCAGAAATTTAACTTTTTCTAAACATAAAACTTTATACTATAATCTTCTTTGATTTAAAATTGTCTAGACATTGATTCAAAGAGATAATAGAAAATGTATTTTCTGCACTTTGATATTTTTCATCCAATTTTGCACTTGGGTCAAACATGTTTGACTGGGCTTTGACACATGTTGCCATGGGATTGGTTCATCTCTACATTGTCATTGCCACCTGGGTACCATGTGGCACCCTTTGATTAGTGCACTAACCACTACCTATCATCTAATGCATAGCCACATGGCAACCTCTAATTAGATCTTCATACATAGTCATCTTGCCACATCATTAGCTTGCTAGACACCCTGCCACATCACTACCATGTGATGTCACTTGATTGGTCCACTCTCTACTCATAGGCCTCTGACATAGGGCCACATTTTGACATCTAGTTCATCTTTGCATTGTTGTTTTGACTAACTAGTGAGCAATTTTATTTTGTGACAATGTGATGATCGTTGATCCTACCATGTCTCACAATCCTATGCATCTGATCTGCTTGCCACCATGTTAGCACTCATGACATGTGTCATCTTGTTTCTTTCTTGCTTTGGTTAATGATCATGCATCTTTATATTGATGGAAAGTGACATCCGTTGATCTCACCATGTGTCACAAGCCTATGTGTCAATTTTAGAACCTACCCTATCATCAACTCCTTGATTTTTGTGCCACTTTTCATTCTGTGATTTGTCCACATGGGTGCCATCTATCATCTCTCCACTTATCACTTAGATCCACATCATTGTGCCACATCATCATATTTATTCAAAATTAACTCTACATGGTCGAATGAAATTGGGTCCCACACATGAGCACCTCCCATTGTCTTTAAGTATAGAAGTTAAGATGACATGATCTATATTGTTGGCTCATATAAAGAATTAGATGTTTCTTTAGCCCATTAATGTGGGACTAAAACTCTAAAATGGAGTCTTCTTTTGCGGTGGCCAAATCGAGCCCAGCTCTTTGCCCCTTTTTTATTCATCGCACACAAATCCTTTTTGATGATAACTATTGTCTAGATATGTTCAATGCAATATAAAATAGGTACTCTCCTTTCCCCCAAGTGGTAATGAAATCTGTAGATGAAAATGCTTATTCTACTTCTAACCCCTTAGTGAGACTTCCCTCCTATCTTTCATAATCAAACCAAATATCAATTGCAAACATGGCACTGCCTCTTGCACTAACTTTATCTTTCACCTTCATCTTCATAGAAGTAGTGATGACACTATTATTCATTGCTATACCCCAAATTTTCTTCCGTGAGCTCCAATAGGAACCATTGCTATAGGGTATAACAATCATTTCTTTATTGTAAGAACAAAATACTTCTCCTTCAATCATTGAGCTCATTATTGCTACTGCAATAGCGATCCAACATCTCCAAAACCCTTCTTCACCAAAACCTATAGCAATGTAAGATTTCTCATCGCTATTTGCTATAACAAAATGTCATTTCATCGATCTCTGATGATTATTTTCACCATAATACATGACGAAAACTTTATATCTAGATTCCTTTACCTGTCTCTATAGCTATGGTGAGAACCTCATTAGTCATCACCATAGCCATATCTATGACATCCTGGTTGTTGATGATCACTATATGCTACAGTGATATACCTTCTTTTATCACTCATTTCCATATAAAAAATGAGCCTAATGAGCCTGCTCCACATAGTGATGAACCCAATTGTTGTATTCTATAGAGATATTAGATGCATTATCACTATAGCTATAATGATATTTGAAAAATCATATACAATCTTACACTTGAAAATAAAACCTAGGTTAAAGGTTGAAATTGATCACGGATTAAGGAAATTGCTTAATGAAATGGTAGAAGCCATGATACTTAGGATAATGCAAAAGTCATGTGCTAGGGTAAAATTTTCAAATATGGCTAGGGAAAAACCTACCAGATTAGTTTTTCTATTGGAAATTGACAATAAATGCATAACAAACCCCATCTACACAACATTTTCAAGATCCTTTCATATTAAATTTCCAAAATTTTGGCATAGTGAAAATAAGGGCTATTAGTGGCTCTATCTGGGGATGATGATTAACTTGTATCCATGCAAGAATTAAGAATTTCTAGTTTAAGAAGACCACATGCATGACTTTCTCTCAAATAACATTATTGAAAGCAAGAAAAATTACTCCTCTAGTGTACAAAGGATGGTCCCAAGTCACCAAAAATCAACAAAACTTCTTACCTCTATCATATACTTGATTCTCATTTCCACTTTCATGAGGTAAGATGAAAACATATTTCTCATTAATATCACCAACATAATCAACATTTTCCATTTGTTCACTTGGCAAAACAAAATTACTCTCATCACTCTCATAGTGCATACACATCCAAATTTACTTCAACATCATGCTCATTGTGAGAAAGTGAATTAGCATCCTCATATAAACTAGAATCAAACTGAGAATCTTAATCTATATATGATTGATGCATGCTATCAATTGGAAATATGAAGGCTTCATATTCTACTTTGTTCAAAAACCTGCATATGTCAAGAACTTGCAACTTACCTTGTGTAATTTGGTGTGAAGAGTATATAAAATCTGATTTCTCTACTCTTGCAGTCTCATTACCCATCTGATAAGATTTATCAATGTTGAAACTCCTTTACACTCCAATAATTTATCAGTCACCAAGTTTGAAAAACTGTCAAGAAAGTGCTGACATATAATATGTTGATCATAGTCTTCATTAAACAACTTGTTAGAGTGAACTTTAAACTCATCAAACTTAACATCACAAGATTCATTAGCATAAAATGGAAAATTAGAATCAGATTTACAACTTGCAACCCTTTCCTCTTCATCAGATGAACAATCAAAATTAATTTCAATATCACCAACATGAAAAGAATTTGAATCAGTACCAAATTTCCCTTCAATAACATCCCCCACATCTCACAAGTCCTCATGTCCATAGACATTTGAGGTACTATTATATACACCTCCAAAGCTTGACAAATATAGTTATGATTCTATATCTCTTTCCACATCAAACTTTGGGGAAGTGAGCTCATTAAATGAAGAAACATCATAAGGGAAAATATGAGCATCCTTGGAAACACTCTCAAGCTAAAAGGTCTAAAATTTCATCAAGGTTCAAAAATACTTCCTCACAAATCTTCTCCTCTTGGCTATGATTATTATCCAGATGACATGAAGAACTTACAACAACATGAACATTGGTAGTAAAAATTGAAAAATTAGAAGCCTTACTGAAGCCTTACTACACTCATTTTCATCATAATAAGAATCATCTCTACTGTTGTTATACATTTCTTCACTCTCATACATACTATCACCTAATTCATTTTTAGTTGCATACCCATCTTCTTCATGCTGACTAAAAACATTTGATTCATTGATTCTTGAATCCTCCTCTTCACAACTAGAAGATAAATTATCATTATCTATTAATTCATTACATTAATCTTTACTTTCAACACATTCACTTTCATCATTAAAAGATTCAACATGAATTCTATTGTTATACAAATTACTTTCCATATTCTTGATGTATTCTTTTAGTTTCAAAATATTTTGTATTTTCAAATGTGTTTCCTAATCAACTTAACTAGACACAAATACTTCTAGGAAATCAATGGGTAAAGAAGATTCCTTAGGTCTTAAAGAAAAATGCAACTCCATGAGTGTTGATTTGAACTTCGTATAAACTTGATAGTTTGTTAGACCTTGAATACTTCCTATTGTATTTCTTATGAAATTGACAATCTGATTAAGGAGTTCCTTTTTAATCTCTGCAATACCTTTAAACACACTTTCATTACTTGGTAAACTAATTTCAGATATGAGATCTAACTCCATTTTGAAAAAAAACGTTACCTCTTTCTCCTAGTGTTGAAAGTCACTAAATAGAGGCACTACTTTCTAGCACTTTACTTTCATGAAAAGAGGACACATGAAAGTCATAATACCTTATGTATTGATGCTAAAATTGGATCTACTAATTTTTCATGGGTGAACACCTCAACTTCTTCACACCATTTATCAAAACTATGTAGAGTTGCCACCTCCTTAAAGAGGAAAAATGAAATCACTGCTATGATTCACTTTCTAAAATTTAAATTTTTGAAACAACATATGCATACAACACTTAAACTTTAATCAAGAAATGATAAATTCTTTTCCAAGAACTACTATCAAAAGCTTCAGATCTACCCATACAAGTTGAAAGTCCTTCAAAATATTTAATATGAAATCATCTAGGAAAACTAGTATAGAGATATAGAGTCACCACTCACAATTGTGAGAAAGATTTGAAATGTAATTTGTCACTTGAAAAATCTGATCTAGACTTTCAATTTGTATGAAAAACATGCAAATCATCAAAGCACTCTTGGAGATTTAAAAACTCGTAATAGAGAACAACATATTTGATCATTCTTGACTCTAAACTTTTACAATAACACTTTGAAACATTACCTAGCCGAATTGATTCAAGATAAACTCTCTTAGTAACGATGCAATTTACACTCAACCCTTAAAGCTACTGCTTTTTTGAATAAGGTAACCACTGGGATGCATGATTTTTTGAGTAAGAAACTAGAAATCACATCAGAAAGCTTATAGCTACAACTTGTTTCAAGCACTTCTTATGTTGTATTGAATCTCTTTTAGATTCTTGAGGTTTGTTTTGTTAGCTTAAAGAATAAATTTGACAAGTGAGTGTCAATACACTTAACCAAGATCAAGAGTAAGTATCGAGTAAGATGAAGTGCTGAGCTATATCAAGTGCCGAGTAACAGTAGGTGCTGAGTGTAACAAGTACCGAGTGTCAACAAATGCTGAGTGTTAACAAGTGTCGAGAGTAACAAGTGTTGAGTGGTAACAAGTGCCGAGTGTTAACAAGTGCTGAGAGTAACAAGTGTCGAGTGTCAACAAGTGCGGAGTGTTAACAGGTGCCGAGTGATACAATTTTTTTTAGGTGTCGAGCTATCCAGGAAATAGCATGTGTCGAGCATCAGCAATGCTTCAGGAGCCGAGTAACATAGAATATAAGCATAAAATTTTGAAATTGCACAAACTATGATGCAAACAGTTTTTGCAGTCGACATAACGTAAACTTCGAGGGATTTAATGATGAGATCGAATCTTTTATTTTTCCCATGCAATCTACATGTAGCCAATAAGAAAAATGATAAAGGCATGCAACCAATCAGTAAAAGACAAGTATTGAGCGGGAAATTGAGATTCAATATGGATCATAGATCCAAATCCAACCCTAAGTCTTTGAAGTCTTTATAAGGAAGATGAAATTTCATTGTAGACATACATGAGTGGACATACAAGGGTGCACAAGGGAAAACTATTTTCAGAAGAGAGGGTTATCAGATCACAAAAGGATCAAGATTAGAGAAAGTGGAAAAGGTGCCTGCAGTCAGCAATCAAGGATTGTAATCTATCAGGTTCATTATACCTAATACTTTCTAGCAATCGTATTAGAATGGAAATCCTATGGTGATAGGTTAGCTTAACAGCTATTTTGAAGATCCTTTGATTAGGCGATTAAAATCCTTTAACAGGGTGACACTTCATGTTAAGTGTTTGTAAAGCCTCTAACCAGGTCACTATTAACACAGTGTAAAGCCTTTAATAGGGCAGGCCATCAGAAGTGGTTGAACAATATTGCTGCAGTAATTTTTGTGGGTACCATCCCCACCCCAGTTTTACCTTCTTATTCCTAGAGGGTTTCTAGGTTATCAAGTTCCAATGTTATGAGTTGTTGATGTGTGTATTTAGTTTCATAGTTGTTTGATGTATTTACATGCATGCAATTTACTTTCAGTTAAAAGTTTTATTGGATAAAGTGTGATACTTATGATTCACCCCCCCCCCCCCTCTCTCATAAGTACTCTTTCCATATTTTAATATTCCAACAATTGGTATTAGAGCTAATCCAAGTTCTCACAAGGAAAAGCCTAACAGCTTGGAGGAAAAAGATCTAAAGATGGAAGCTTTCAAACTTGGAAAGATCATTGAAAATCAGGTGATAGATGTGCAACTTGCTCTACATAGCTTGGAGGAATTTAGAAACAAGTTGAGACATTCATTAAAAAAAAGGAAGGATCTAGCCATAGCCAAAAATGAGATAAACTACAAAGAGATTGATACCACCAACATATTTTCAAATAGAGATACAAAAGAGTTTGATGCAGCAATAGCAGAATTGATGGAGAAAAAAAAAGTTCAAGCAAATGAGATAAGATCTCTCAAGATGGAACATGAGTCACAGGCCATAATGATATGTGAAATTACTGAACAAAATAAAAGAGCAATTGATGATAAGGTCATGATGGAAAATGACAAAAGAAATCTTGCAAACAGACTTGAAGAAAAATGTACTGAACTCATAAGGATCTCAAACATGCAGATGGATACACTTGCTCAAATGATGAACCTTCATCATGAACTCAATGTGAAAGATATTGAGATCTCTACTTTGAAGATGCAAAATGAACAAATGCAGAATGAATTAAACAGAGAAAGAGAGGTGGTAGAGAATCTCAACAAGTCAAGTGAAGCCATCAAATATTTTGAGCAAATACTGAAATCCCCAAGATCAACCCATGATACATCAGGACTTGGATACAACAGCACTGAAGTTGGAGAATCATCAAAGAGTGCAGAACAAAGAAGTGATAAAGGTAAAGATGTTAAACCTACATGTCATTTCTATGGAAAGAAAGGACATACATCTAATGTATGTAGAAGCAAGAATGCTCATCAGCATGACAAACCTAAAAGTACAAGCCATTGTCATAAATGCAAGAAGCAAGGTCATCAAGCATATGAATGCAGAATCAAAACTACTAAGACATCAAGATTTGAAGGACATTGTTATAATTGCAAAAAGTATGGTCATAGAGCTTTTGAATGTAGATCAAAGCCTATGTGGACATTAAATCAACCAGCAAAGACATCAAAACATGAATTTTGGGATTATAACACCAGGTATAGTTGTCACTATTGTCAAGAATATGGACATATACCACAAAACTGCATAAGAACACACTTTAGAGGGAACTACAAAAGATGGTTGAGTCAAACTACATGTTTCAGTTGCTTAAAAACTGGTCATGTCAGCAGGAATTGCCCAACAAGGTCAAAGGCATCAAGTTCTAAGTTCAGCAATGGAAAGGAAAAAATAGATGTTGGACATATCAGAAGTGAAATGAATAAGACATGGAAGAAGAAAGATGAGTATAACACATCAAGTGTAGAGATCACTTCACCTAATAGGTCAAGTGATAATGCTTCACCAAATTAAGCAAGAATAAGGGTATGGGATTGATAAACCAAGTTACATCATAAATCAGTCCCAAGACATAGAAAAACTGCAAAGAAGAAATCTGCATAAGCAAAGATGCCAAGTCAAAATTGAAAACTTTGTAAGATCTGTCAAAGTTGTCTTCAGGTGCCGAGTTGCTAACAATGACCAAGTTGATAGATGATGTCGAGCTGTGAAGTATCAATAGGAGCCAAGCAAAGTGAAACACAATGGGTGCCGAGTCATGTTGAAACCCTTCAAGTGCCGAGTAAATGGTTGGCAGTGTACTAAGCATTAATTACTCTTTTTTGAAGGGTACATAAATCTGATTTTCAATCATTTTCCCACCATTCAAATGAGAAGCAAAGCTGAGAAGAGTGGAGAAGATCAAGATCAGCTCAGAAGCCATTTGTGAAGATTTCAACAGCAATTCAAGACAAGTTTCATCGATTTGAGGTATTTTACTTAAGTGCTGAGCTACGTAGAACTTATAAACTTGTTTAAATCGTAAACCCTAGTTTGGCAAACAATGGCATCTGGGTCAGGAACCACTAAGGGTAGAGAGAGTCATGAGATACAGTTGGTCAACAATGAAGTTAAACAACCTGAATTTAAGCCCATTCCAGAAGTAGCATACAAGAATGATCCCGCAGGAGCATTATCAGTTATTTCGGATAAAGTTGTTATGGTCCAAGATGTTCGCAGATGTTATAACTGCAAAATTGGAGCCATAGGAGATCTAGAAATCTATAATGCATATGACAAATTATGTGAGAACAAAAGACTGAAAGATGAGTTATCAATAATAGAAAGAAAAGGATTAACCAAAACCCTAGCATTTTCGATTGTTTTCAAAACTGAATGGGTACGGGTAGTTCTGAGCTGAATACACGATGGAGCTTTTTGGTTAGAGTCAGGGCTAGTAAAATTCACCAAGAAAACTGTTCATAGGGTTACTGGTATTCCAACCCTAGATTGGCCAAAGACCTTGCGAAGTGACAAAAGGGAAGTAATAAAGAAAAATGCAGGTGCTAAATGGAACAATAGAGGAATGACTATCGACACAGTCATAGATCCCCTACTAGATTTTGCTGTGAGAATCATTTCACACAAATTCTATCAATCAAGTAGGTTAAACAATGTACCTTGTATAGCAGTTGATGTCACATACAAGATAATAAAAAAGGATCACACTTCTGATCTAGCAGAGCTCATGTTTCAACAAATTAATGAAAATATGGGAGCTATAAGGAAGAGCAAGGGAGCTCAATGCAAATTTGGATCAGTTTTAATGTGCATGTTTTTCTATCTAATGAAAGAATTCCCTTCTATGGGTAAGGTAAGATGGAGTCCAGACAAAACAATTATTGAACAAATCAATGGATACATTGAACAGATGGGTGAAAATTTTGATGCCCAAGTGACTAGTTACTTTGAGGACTTCAAAAAGTCCATGAAACAAAGAATGAGGATTCCAGTCTCATTGACTAAGAAATATGAAAGGACATTTGTTTTCTTGCAGATATAGATTATACCTATATACAAGCAGTTATACCTAGAGTAAGATGGCTTAGGCCACTAGGTTATGAACTTGATATTGATCAAGCTTCTGCAACAATAACAGCCCTACTTGCAGAAGAAGCTGATAAAAATGCAAAAACTTTTGGAACCTATGATGTTGTCAAATCAAGGGTAATAATAGATTTAAAGACTGCTTCTGCAGTAAAGAAGAAAGAAAAAATGGTGAGACAAATCAAGAGAAAATTTGGTGTGGAAGAAGAAGGAACAACAGAAGAAGAAGGAGATAAACTTCAAGGTCTGACTCAAGGGTTAGGAGAAGATAAATAGGAAAGTACTGAGGAAGAGGAAGCTGAGGAAGCACCAGTTAAAAGAAAAGCCACAACTCCTCCTACTCCTCAATCAAAGGGGAAGAAAGTAGCTACTCCTGCACCAAAGAGATTGACCACAAGGGCTGCAGCACAAAAAGCCCAAGAGGAGGCAAAAGGAAAGAAGAAAGACTCAAAGAAGACTACTGCCGAGTCCAAGAAAAGAAAATTTATTCCCCAGCCTGAAACTGATGAGGAGAAGATAGAGTCAGAGGACAACAGTCAATTTCAAGTGGTAAGACACAAACCTTAGACTACTGTTGATAAATTATGTTCAAAAATTAGGAATAATGATTTGAAAGGTTTAAAGAACTTGAATTTTTCTAAGCTCACCAAAGAAGAGCAAAATAAATTAGAGGAATCTGTGTATGCTATGATGGCTGAATATAAGCACACACCTCTAGAATTAGATAAATCTATGCCAAAAGAGTTGTATAAAATTGTAGAGGATAAATGGCATTTTTGTTTACAAATGGAAAAGGAGATAAGGGAGTCAACATTAGCCAGATTGTTGCCTGATTTGACTAAAGATCAAGTAACAAATGCAGTAAAAAGGCATAATAATAGATTCACTCCCAAGCATAGAGCATTCAACATATTGCAGAATAAAATTGAAGAGGTAGTTACTAAATCCACAAGATTGTGGAAAATAGTTTATAAGAAAATAGAAGATGTGTATAATGAAGAATATAAGGCAGAAGCAAGTGCCAAGAAAAGGTAAAAGAAGGTATCAGGAACCAAAGAAAAAGAGAAGGAACAAGTGGAGAAGAAAAGTGAAGAAGAAAAGGAAGAAAAGGCACATACAGAGGAGAAAGAGGAAGAGAAAGATACAGTTGAGCCACAAGATCAAAGTATGCAAGACACACAGGTATCTCCTCCTAGTCCTCCTCATGCCACCATCACACCTGCAGATATTATAAAAATAAAAGATGTTATAGACACTTCAAATCCAAACATTAATCCATTAACTGCAGAGGATTTAGAAATCCTTGACCAATCATCACTTGTAGCAAAATTAAGTGCAAATCCTGTATTGGTCAGTGTTGATGAATTGCAGAATCCAGAAGTTAAAACAGAGATAGTCAAGGTAAAAGCACAAGTGCCACCTTCAACCATACAAACTACTGGTATTCTATTTCTTCCACCACCACCTCCACCAAGTGTAGTCACTTATACACTTCAAATGTTGAGTATAGTACCAGGGGAAATAAAAGAAACATCTGAACAACCAACAAGTTCAACCCCACCTAGCGATCATAAAATTGATACTCAAGCTGAAGAAAAAGATGAGACAAAGAAGAAGGAGGAGACTGCAATACAAACATTGGTTGCATTACCAAAATCTGGTACTCCAACACAGACTCTTCAGCAGCTGAGCACAGATGGATTGCAGCTACAAATCAGGACACCAGACTCGAGCTCATCAAAGGCAGTCAAGAAACTTCACTATGGAGTTCCTAAGCTTGATGAAGAAATAAAGATCCCATATTATGAATCTAGCACTCTTACTGAAGAAAAGATCAATGAAATTCAGAGTGCATTTGATAGAAGAAGGAGACAAGAAGCACTAAGAAAAGAACACAAGCATAAGCTTACCTTGAATGAAATCAAAGACATATTCACAGAAGCTTTTTGCTTACAGTCTCTAGATGAGTCAAGACCAATTATAGAGCAACTATCTGATATAGTTGACCAGGTGACTAATGAAGACCAGGAAACAAATGCCAGATTTCTTCAATGGTCAGAAAGGAAGTTCCAAGGCAAGGTAAATAGTAAAATATCCGATGATATAGCACTATCACAAGAAGAACTGGCAAAGAAAATTAAAATAGTTAAAACTGTACTAGGAAACATCTTTTCCCTGTACAACAAGTTGTGTGATTTTTCCACATTCACACAGGACACTAGCCAAAAAATACTGAGCTTGGAAAACAATCTGAATATTTCCAGCATGCAACTCCCCACAAATCCAGCTCAGAGTGAGAAGCATTTTACCCAATCGCTTCACACACAAAGAGAGTTAGCTGTCTTAGCAGCAGAGGAGGCAACCACAAAAGCTAAATTGATGCAAATTCAATCATCAATAACTCCTCATTTGGAACTACTTCACAAGGAGCAGATAAATGCAGACACAGTCCTCAAGAAAGACCCAAATCTTCATCTGATGGACTTGTACACCTAGCAGCAGAAATTTCCATCCAGCATAAGACATTGGATGTTGCACTAGCAAATTGGGATGCAACTCTGAAGGTACTCCTTGAAGTAAACAGTACATTTTTGGCCAAGTATGGCATTTCATTGTAAGACCCTTGACATAAGTGTCAAAAGGGGGGAGAATAAGTATGGGGGAGTGATAAGAAGAGATTAAGGGGGAGATAGAAAATCTTGGAATCGAATTTTGAGATAGCAAATTTTGAACAGGACAAAACTCACTGAGTGTACATAAATTTGACAATTGAGTGTCAATACACTTAACCAAGATCAAGAGTAAATTTGACAATAAAATAAATTTTTAAATTTAAAGAATAAATTTGACAATTGAGTGTCAATACACTTAACCAAGATCAAGAGTAAGTACCAAGTAAGATGAAGTGCCGAGCTATATCAAGTGCCGAGTAACAGTAGGTGCCAAGTGTAACAAGTACTGAGTGTCAACAAGTGCCGAGTGTTAACAAGTGCCGAGAGTAACAAGTGTCGAGTGGTAACAAGTGACGAGTGTTAACAAGTGCCGAGAGTAACAAGTGTCGAGTGTCAACAAGTGCGAAGTGTTAACAGGTGCCGAGTGATATAGTTTTGTTTAGGTGTCGAGCATCAACAATGCTTCAGGAGCTGAGTAACATAGAATATCAACATAAAAGTTTGAAATTGCACAAACTATGATGCAAACAATTTTTGCAGCCGACATAAGGTAAACTTCGAGGGATTTAATGATGAGATCGAATCTTTTATTTTTCCCATGCAATCTACATGCAGCCAATAAGAAAAATGATAAAGGCATGCAACCAATTAGTAAAAGACAAGTATTGAGCCAGAAATTGAGATTCAATATGGATCGTAGATCCAAATCTAACCCTAAGTCTTTGAAGTCTTTATAAGGAAGACGAAATTTCATTGTAGACATACATGAGTGGACATACAAGGGTGCACAAGGGAAAACTATTTTCAGAAGTGAGGGTTATCATATCACAAAAGGATCAAGATCAGAGAAAGCGGAAAAGGTGTCTCCAGTCAGCAATCAAGGATTGTAATCTATCAGGTTCATTATACCTAATACTTTCTAGCAATCGTATTAGAATGAAAATCCTATGGTGATAGGTTAGCTTAACAACTATTTTGAAGATCCTTTGATTAGGTGATTAAAATCCTTTAATAGGGTGACACTTCATGTTAAGTGTTTGTAAAGCCTCTAACCAGGTTGCTATTAACACAATGTAAAGCCTTTAACAGGGTAGGCCTTTAACAGGGCAGACCATCAGAAGTGGTTGAACAATATTGCTGTAGTAATTTTTGTGAGTACCATCTCGACCCTAGTTTTACCTTCTTATTCTTGGAGGGTTTTTGGGTTATCAAATTCCAGTGTTATGAGTTGTTGATGTGTGTGTTTAGTTTCATAGTTGTTTGATGTATTTACATGCATGCAATTTACTTTCAGTTAAAAATTTTATTGGATAAAGTGTGATACTTCTGATTCACCCCCCCCCCCCTCTCATAAGTACTCTTTCCATATTTGAATATTCCAACATGTTTATCATATAGATTCTGAAAATGCATAGATTATACTAGAGACTCTAGTACTTTCAACAATGAATTTCTTCAATATACTCCTTAGTAGAGTCACCATTTAGTTGGATCCTAAATTAAAAGCTTTTGAATAACCTAGTGATAGGCATGAATACATCTAGGGGTAGCCAGTTTCCATGTTCAACATACCTATTTAGAAATCAAGGCCAACTATATGGCTATACTCCTCCTTCTTCAAGCTCTACAAGACCTAGGCAGGTGAATTTCTTAGATTCATTCATATGGTACCAGTTTCCAAAACATATATCTAAATCTGGATAAAGTAGATTGAAACCCTAATTCTTCTATTTCTTATGAAAGTAACAAAGACATGAAACAACCAATAACATGACCTATGAACTTGATAAGCTAAGTAAGGGAGAATCCTTTCATCTCTTCAACAAAAAAGGGTAATGGATACTTGATTTAAGTTTGATATCAACAAAATCCAAATATACAACAACAAGAACATGTTGATCGCGTAACTGATTAGTGCCTTACCTATTGGGTAATTCCACAAATTACAAACATACCTCCATAATATCAATGATATATCCCATACATCAAGATATCAAATCTATTGTATCACTTTGTGAATCAGACATGAGTGTTCATAAAAACCCTCATACTAATGAAATATCCTTCTCATGTAACCAACAACCCTATTAAATATATAAATCATTTACTTGGCTCTTTGTTCCAACAACAAAACATATTGAGAAAAAACAACTTTAAGGCACAACACTTGCACAACACTTGGTGAAGGTTTTGCAAATGGGGTTGCAAGCTTTGGGTTTAACCATGGAGGAAACTCTGCAGTTAAGCACTCTTAGGCTAGAGTAGTACTAGGATGGGTGATCTCCCGAGAAGTCTTGATGCTTCACCCCTATGAGCATCACCTAGATCCAATGAGTGCTAAGTGTTCCATTTATTATCATGAGAGATAGATTTAGGTTGTATCACTACTCATAAAACATGGGTCAATGAGTTTGACTCAAAATCACACAGTTAAATCCTAATAGCAATATGACAATTTGACTTGTTGTGGAAATTATCTCCTACTTATCAATTGATGAGCTTAAGGGGATTTCTAATGAATGGTTTATAAGGAAAAACACTTGGTGAAGGTTTTGCAAATTGGGTTGCAAGCTTTGGGTTTAACCATGGAGAAACTCTGTAGTTAAGTACACCCAGGCTAGAGTAGTACTGGGATGGATGACCTCTCAGGAAGTCCTGATACTTCACCCCTGTGAGCATCACCTAGATCCAATGAGTGCTAAGTGTTCCATTTATTCTCATGAAAGATAGATTCATGTTGAATCACTACTCATGAAACATGGGTCAATGAGTTTGACTCAAAATCACACAATTAAATCTTGATAGCAATATCACAGTTTGACTTACTTTGGAAATTATCTCCTACTTATCAATTGATGAGCTTAAGGGGCTTTCTAATGAATGGTTCATAAGGCACACCACTTGGTGAAGGTTTTGCAAATGGGGTTGCAAGTTTTGGGTTTAACCATGGAGGAAACTTTGTAGTTAAGCGCGCTCAGGCTAGAGTAGTACTGGAATGGGTGACCTCCCAGGAAGTCTCGATGCTTCACCCTTGTGAGCATCACCTAAATCCAATGAGTGCTAAGTGTTCCATTTATTCTCATGAGAGATGGATTCATGTTGAATTACTACTCATGAAACATGGGTCAATGAGTTTGACTCAAAATCACACAGTTAAATCCTGATAGCAATACCACAATTTGACTTGATATAAAAAATGATCTCCTACTTATCAATTGATGAGCTTAAGGGGATTTTTAATGAATGGTTCATAAGGCACACCACTTGGTGAAGGTTTTGCAAATGGGATTGCAAGATTTGGGTTTAACCATGGAGGAAACTTCATAGTTAAGTATGCTCAAGCTGGAGTAGTACTAGGATGGGTGACCTCCTAGGAAGTCCCGGTGCTTCACCCCTATGAGCATCGCCTAGATCCAATGAGTGCTAAATGTTCCATTTTATTCTCATGGGAGATGAATTCATGTTGAATCACTACTCATGAAACATGGGTCAATGAGTTTGACTCAAAATCACACAGTTAAATCTTGATAGCAATATCACAGTTTGACTTACTTTGGAAATTATCTCCTACTTATCAATTGATGAGCTTAAGGGGCTTTCTAATGAATGGTTCATAAGGCACAACACTTGGTGAAGGTTTTGCAAATGGGGTTGCAAGTTTTGGGTTTAACCATGGAGGAAACTTTGTAGTTAAGCGCGCTCAGGCTGGAGTAGTATTGGAATGGGTGACCTCCCAGGAAGTCTTGATGCTTCACCCTTGTGAGCATCACCTAAATCCAATGAGTGCTAAGTGTTCCATTTATTCTCATGAGAGATGGATTCATGTTGAATTACTACTCATTAAACATGGGTCAATGAGTTTGACTCAAAATCACACATTTAAATCCTGATAGCAATACCACAATTTGACTTGCTATAAAAAATGATCTCCTACTTATCAATTGATGAGCTTAAGGGGCTTTTTAATGAATGGTTCATAAGGCACACCACTTGGTGAAGGTTTTGCAAATGGGGTTGCAAACTTTGGGTTTAACCATGGAGGAAACTTCATAGTTAAGTATGCTCAAGCTGGAGTAGTACTAGGATGGGTGACCTCCTGGGAAGTCCCGGCGCTTCACCCCTATGAGCATCGCCTAGATCCAATGAGTGCTAAATGTTCCATTTTATTCTCATGGGAGATGAATTTATGTTGAATCACTACTCATGAAACATGGGTCAATGAGTTTGACTCAAAATCACATAGTTTTATATTGTGTTTAAAATTGGTGGAAAAAAGGAGGGAATGAATAGAGTTCCTATTTTCAACTGGGAAAGTAGTTTTAGCGCTAGTAAATTAAATGGGCATCAACAATCAAAATGTGGATAAAATATTGACCACCCATTTCACTTAATGCACATTGATTGACATTATACTAGATCAAAGACATCTAAACTTTCTTCATTTATTTTTATTTTCTTCTTTGTATTTGAGCTCTTATAATCTTAATTTTGATAAGATAGTTGTTTATAATTTGGATAATCTTTTCTCCTTCAAATAGTTGATGCTTCCTATCAACTTGAAATGCACATTCATAATGAAATATGCTGATTAATCTCTAAGATGTGGCATTTCGAAGGTAAGAAATGTTAATTAAGGAATGTTTTTGGTCACAATGTCAAACATTTCTAGAAGATTTCATAATGCACTTGGGTCAAGAAGGATTACATGTAGTAATTGTCTATGCGGTATACTTGCATTTAATAATTAAAAAATCAATATAGAATTATAATCTATCTTTTTATATAATTATTATTAAATAAAGAATCAAGTCTTATCACAAGACAAGACGAAAGCTCAGTTATCTATGCACAAGGGAGTAAATTTCGTAAGTAGAGAATTGTAGCAAACTTGCTATCTTGAAACTCCTTACGAAGTATTTGTCTGGAATTTCCAAGTGTCATGCCTGAATTTTACAAGGCAAAAAACACAACCAATTTTTTTTTTTGAAAGGTGAACTATAGAAAATCACACATAGACCTATGTTTGTTACAAATACTCTATCAAACTACAAGGTGTTTGAAATATATTAACTCATGTTTACTGGAGGTTCAACTAAGTACATTAGGGCAATTCATATCCAAATCACTAAGTTGAAGGTAAAGTTTAACATCTTTTAGGAAGCATTATCATTTTGATTCCACATCTTAACCTTGTAATTAGATATTGCATATATAAGTGTGAAGCACCAATTCTTTGTTAATATAGTTTTGAGAACTTAAATATTGAGGATGTGTGGGTATGCATATTTGTTTTAAATATTTTGTTTGCATCTCTCTCTCTCTCTCTCTCTCTATATATATATATATATATATATATATATGGAATTTATAGGGTAACTTTAATTCATTGTGTTGTCACGCCAGTTCTTTTTCATCTATTTTATATTTTACATAGGTATACATATTTTAATGAACTCTTACATTTTATCCTTTCACTAAACTTTAACCATACGATTATCCTACTAACTAGGTACTACTAACTAGATTTTTTTGGATCAGTTCTTAATTATTATTATTATTTCCCCAAAATACTACAATATTTATATATTCATCTACTAACCCTTAAATGAATATTTAATTCTAATAATCCTAATACTGAAAATAGTTATGTTTACATACAACTAATAGCCTTTACTCACTAATATGTAATACCCCTTATCCATTAACTTAACCACTATCTAATTTGTACTTACCCTACTAACTTCATTACACACTCAAATCCACTAACAACCTCTAACCATATTTTCCTCCCCCTCAACCTCACTAATTACTGTAATCTAAAACATCAACTACTAAGTAATCCTAAAGTTTCTAACTATCATAACTATTTGCCAACATCACCTAATTATAACACCATATCTTTAACAAATTATATTAGTTATCTTTTTATCTACTATCTAGTTAACAATCAATCTACATCCTATTAATACATGCCTAACATAACCAATATTACAAATCTCATAGACCCATATTCTACGACTATTAACCTATATTACTACTTCCTAGGATTTATCATATTTCCAAGTTCCTCTACTATAATTACAACACATCCTCCCAAATAACATTTCCCAACACTAATCACATGGTAATTTTTCTACATCCCCTAAAGCCTCACGTCTCTAACCTCTAACTCTTCACTAATTTTGAACTAAAGTTCCTATTGCTAAGACCCATGTCCTATCCTAACCGATCCCAAAGCATATCGTGGCCCACTTGGCCGACCCCACCCCTCTGCGCCTATTATGGGCCCAACTCGAACTTGGGTGTGGGGATAGTCTGATATATGTCAGCATCCTGCAATGCTAGGAGGGAGGCGTACATATTGGGTAGAGCGCATGGGTAAGGCGGGATGCTTAAATGCTCTTGCGAAAGTGAGGAAGGGGATCTTGAGAGGTGGGGACCACTTCCCCTTCCATGTGTTGTCTTCCCACGACACCCTTTTTAAGGTCGGTTTTGACATGGATAAGTTATTGTTGTTTCTATTTTTTTGTTTAAAGATTTAATTTAGGTTGTGTGGGTCTCTTCCAAGCCACGTGAATATCTTGTACACATCTCTAGCACACTTGGTGTAGAGGTGATGTTGTTGTTTATTATTATTATAAGTATAGGATTTATTTTATTAATAACTTCCAAGTTGTCCCTTTGTTTTTAATGCATGTGACTTCTTGAGTTGGTAATGCACGAGTCCTTTAAAAAAAAAATCTAATCATTTTATTGCCTCCTTTTTGAGACAAGGTACTATGGAATATTTCCTGATTATTTTATTGGACTGTAATTGGGAAGTGGGTTATTCTCCCACTTCCCATACAAATTCCAAAGGATGATTTATGCACCTACAGGCTTGTGTCTTTATTTTTTTAGTGAGTTTAAAGGTTGTTTTCCGCTATGTATACTTATACACTTGTTTTTATGAGTTATAATTTAACAAATGTCTTACATTTCAATGTGATGCATAGGTAATGGTTTAAACTAACTACTAATGAGCATAACTTAAATATGAGTATTCTATTTTGAGCAAGATCTAATATCAAATAGTTAGGTTCTCATTATTTATCACTACGGAACATGAGTTTTTTGCTTCTTATTGGACTAATGTAATTGCAGATCCTTTATGTAATCCATTATTTCGAGATGTATTTCCTAAAATTAATTCATAGATCCAAATGAATGTAGTTCTACATTAATTTCTTCTTGCTTGAACGTTCAAACACAATGGTTATCTTCTTGAAGAAAATCTCTTAACATTTCATATGTATCTACTATGCCCAGTTGATCCCCCTACTTTTTTAATGCAACTAGATGCATAATAATAAAGTTTACAATACAAATAACTAAGGAAATATCAAAATTACTTTCTTTCTCTCATGAAACCATTTTTCACAGTGATATTCATAAATTGTAGAGTCTCTCCTTTGTAGCACAATACACAAAATAATAAAAAAAGACTTTGTCCTTACAATGACAATGTTCAATGACATAGAGGGAGGCCTCTCCTTTCAAATACTTCACAAAATATAACCATGGAGATTTTGAGTTTGCAAAAACAATTCTCAAGACATAGAGGGGGATTTCATCCTTCGACATACATTATATGGCAACATATATCTTTCTTCTAATGTAATAGGGAAAACATGTCTTCTTAATAGGGTCCATTCTCACAAACCTGCAACCACCACACAAAACGAGAACTATGGAGGCTCACCTCCCATCCTAGGCTTCTATGAAGCCACCCACCGAGCAGGGGAAACAAGATTGAAACTAGGTTTCATTCCAATCTTACAAATGCATAAACATCACATAATGACACTTGAACAATCCCATCCCAAGGTATTTCACAAAGGTTCGCCAATGGAACCTTGAACATAGGGTGAAGTTGTGCTTTCAAATAGGACACTTACCATATCATACCATATTTTCAATAAATAATTAGATCATGTCCTTTCAGGGCTTTTTACAAATCAAAAAATTTCATGCCCTTTTGGGGCTTCCAAAAACATCCTCCAAACACACTACCAACAACTATAGCTTCCTTGAAGCCCATAATCCATTAACTTCCTTTCTACACCATTTTCCCTTATCACCCCCAAAGAAAGATATGAATGAATATGGCATCAAATGGAGCCCATACTCCAAGGTTATCAACTATATTTCAAGCCCAACTAAGCCCTTCACCCTGGACTTCTCTTCCCTTCACAAAGGGTGAGTGAAACCCTCACACCCATAACAACACTCATGCACAAAATCATGGAAACTCAAAAAAACAAGAGAACAATGAAAATCCAAAGTTCATGCTCATCACAACACAACACAACACAACACAACAAGATATAATATGATACCACACATTTTTCTTACAATTCCATTCTCCATACCTACATACTCATGAATGCAATACCAAGATTCAACTTCAAAATGGAAGAAGTTTAACTACATGGTAAGAACACCAACCTTGAATTACTTTGCAAAATGGTAATGAAGGATTGTAGAAGAGCTCCCTCCAAGATTCTAAACAATAAAAGTCTCTAAACTTAGAAAGTGGGTGAACACCCCACTAGTTTGTCCAAGACTTCTCTAAAAGGGTTTTCCTACTAACTATTTTGGCAAAAACACCCAGCCACTTCCTCTTACAAACTTGTCTCCCCCTAAGTTGCTATTTTTGACTTAGTGGAAACATGGAAAAGAACTCATGTGACAACTCCATTTTCGAATTGGTGGAAGAATGCATGGGTAAAGGGGCCTGTAAGCTACGTAGGCATTAACATGGTCAAAATTAGGTCCCTAACATGCTATACTATCAAATGGGTAGCTTATTTTCACACAAAAGACACTTTGGGACCACCTAAAGACCCTTCAAAACCCTAGTCAAGTATAAATTTGAAATCCTTTGATAATGACCCATCCTACCCCTTGTCAAGTGGGTTTACTTAATCATTAACATGGTAATTAGTTTTAGGGTAAAATGCCACCATGACCAAAACCTTGGATGACATGTCATTGACACACAAAATCCACAAGTGTCAAGTGACACATAAAAGCACATTCCACATCATCATGACATGTTCTTAATGCATCTTTATCATTAAAAATTTCACACACAAGCAAGATCACATTTACGAAATAAAATACATCTCAATGAGGCTTTTGAATCTTCCAAAGATTTGCCTTGGCTAAATCGTGTTCACAAAGGTTTGGACCTTGTTTCCTCCAAATATTTCCATGGTTCCACTTCTTGCAAACTAAACACAAGCATTTGTAGTCCAAGGAGGTCATATAAAATACATATTATAAATGTAAATGAATTTAAATGTTACGTAATCCACATTAACATAATTCAATGAAATTCCTTTACTTAATCATATCAATTAAACATTAAAAATGTTAAAATATAAAAATCTGTACATCACATTTAATCATAAGTCATCATAATCAAAATAACATTTCACATCATATCATAATTTAATTTCTATCTTGCCATATGTAAAGTTGATTCACATTTGTTTGATCATCCCATTCACAATATTAGGTTCTTAGTACATATCATAGATGCAAAACACTATTGTAATATCAAAATCGATAGATAAAACAAACCACTGTCCATCTAAGTCTCGAATAAATTTTAAAATATCAAAGTCATAAATATCAAAAGGCAAGTAAAATATCTATGCTATGACAAGTCGGGTGAGGCCTCACACCAAGGATTTTGATATTCATGATGTTTCTATAATTACTACCTATAAAGTTTATAGCTCCCACAAGCTTACCTTTCTCCTTGTTGAAACATCTAGATAGAGGGAATGCACTTAAGAATTGGTACAATAGCCGATAAAGAGTACCTAAGAAGAGATGGATCTCACATTCATTCCTTAATAAAACATAGAATTTATTCATTATCACATGAAGTAAAAAACAATTATAAGCATCCATAAAATAATCTCATAATGTCCCAAGCTAACATCTAACATTAGTTCATCTTTTAACATTCATTAACAGTAGCACATAAACACATAAAATTCAATAACATGTGAAATAAGGTATTTAAACATGCCTCAACCAATTATGATTTAATTTTGGATCACCTACTTGATTAGTTTGGAATTTTGTTCTCACCAAAAATCATAAACTATGAGAACAATTGTGCCAAAAAGAGCATAAAAGATGATTATCATGCACCAATCATATTTTTTAGCTCTTTTGGCACAATTGTTCTTACAATTTTTTTGGCTTAATCTCCAACTAGTCAGCATGTGTTTTGAAAAATTATTGTTGGACTATAAGTGAGGAAAAAGAAAAATATCAAATTCGAAAAAGATGTACATAAATGCAATTAACTTTTAAACTTCAATTTATAAACTTACAAAGAGAACCATAGAATTATAAGAAACTATTGTGCTTTTTACTATTTAAAAATTATGGTTACAAGTGACAAAGTTATATACCTTTTATTTAGAGAGTATAAATAATGGAAATGAAGTATTGCAGAAGGTGCAAGATCAACTAACCCCCCCTTCCCCATGTGGATGATATTGTTAAGTAGAGAATAGTTACATCCATCCATACATACATGGTTAAGCGCTACCTATGCATGCCAATAATTAATCAATCAATCATATTTTAGGGGAGGGGCCCCTCCTCATACTATTGAGGGACCTATAATTTTATGGGGGTGCATATTATTGCCTATTATTTGTATTGTACCCCCTCTAGCATTAAAATAATGCCCATAAAATTCTAGGGTTCCCCCTAACATTAAAATAATGCCCATACCCTACCATAAAATTCTAGGGCTAGCCCATAAAATTATAGGGGCCCCTCCTTTATCCTCTAAATAGATTATTGTAGGGGCCATCTGCACGCTAGAGGCATACTCAGCCTACCAGGCTGCCTACATACACGTATCCACGAGATGAAGACTCTTGAATTTTTCACTCTAATGAATATGTATCTTTGGTTTCTAATTTTTTTGATGTATATGTATTCCTATAACCATTGGTAAGCTTTACTCACCTAATACAGTTCTTCACCATCATACACCATTTGGGCAAATCAAGCGATTTTCTATAATTACAATATTGTAATACCTTGGTGCAACCTTTGTGTTGTAGTTTACAGTTAATGTAAGGTTAACCTGTATACATCCTAACTCACTCTTTATATAGTTATGTTTAAAAGCTTGTGACAATAATCAATGGGTCTAAATAGATCAATGAAGTTAATGCTACAACGTAGAGTTTAGCCTTCTATTTTTAGAAGCTAGGTACACTAGGTACATATAATGTCACATATAAGCATCATGAGTTAACATATAATATCTTAAAATAGTTAAGTGCTACCTAACTATGTCCAAGGCATCTACACATTGGAGGCATACTCCGCCTACTAGGTTGCCTACATACTCGTATCCACGGGATCAAGACCCTTGAACTACTCACTCTAACAAATATGTAGCTTTGGTTTATAATTATTTTGATGTAGTTGTATTCCTATAACCACTGATGAGTTTTACTCACTTAATACAACTCTTCACCATCATACACCCACTCAGGTGAATTAGGTGGTTTTCTATAATTACAATACTTTAATACCCTGGTGGAACCTTTGTATTGTAGTTTATAGTTAATGTAAGGTTAACCTATATACATCCTAACTCACTCCTTATATAGTTATTTTTAAAATATTGTGACAATAATCAGTGGTTCTAAATAGACTAGTCAAGTTAATGCTAAAATGTAGAGTTTAGCCTTCTATTTTCAAAAGTTGGGTACACTAGGTACATATAATGTCTTAAAATATAAGCCTCATGAGTTAACATATAATGTCTTAAAATAGTTAAGTGCTACTTAGCTATGTCCAAGGAATCTTCACACTAGATGCATACTCCACTTACTAGGCTGCCTACATACCTATATCTACGGGATCAAGACCCTGGAACTACTCACTCTAACAAATATGTAATTCTAGTTAACAATTGTTTTGATGTAGCTGTATTCCTATAACCACTAGTGAGCTTTACTCACCTAATACAAATCTTTGCCATCATACACCCACTTGAGTGAATTAGATAGTTTTCTACAGTTACAATATTGTAATACGCTAGTGCAACCTTTGTGTTGTAGTTTATAGATGTAAGGTTAACTTATATACGTCCTAGCTCACTCCTTATATAGTTATGTTTAAAAGCTTGTGACAATACGTGTGGCCATGTTGCCTGTTAAGTGACTTTTATTTTTGTTGTTGTTCTAAGATCTCTTTATTTATATACATACATATATACATACATACATACATATATAGAGATCATAAGGACATGACAACAAAATGTAGATATCACAAGGACACAACAATGAAATACAGTGATCACAAGGGCACATCAATGAAATCCTCGATCTTAGCTGATCTCCACAATACATGATATACATACACACATACATATATACATGCATACATATATACATGTACACACACACACACACACACACACACACACACACACACACACACACACATGCATACATACATCTACATATGCAATTTTATCAACTTCAAAAATTATATTTGATCCTGCTAGCTAGGAACAAGTGATTGTTCATTTTATTATACCTAATCTGATGATAGTTCTATGAGAATTTGTAATCAACCCAGCAAATCAGAAACTAGACCAATTTAACTAGGTTTTGGCTTCTTTCTTTCTAAAAATATCTACTATGATATGTTTTTCTAAAATTTCTTGCCCATTTTTCTTAGTCTGCATTATTTTTGTGTAGGATCTTGAGCTAAGTTAGTTAGCATAGGTTAAGTGAGTTTTATTATTTTATTATTTGAATTCTGGAATATGGGTTTTGTTTTATCATTGGCTTTGTTCAAGTCCTGATTTTAATGAATTAACAAAGTGGTTTTTAGGGTGGAAAGGACTATATAATGAAGAGGAAACTTGAAAACTTGAATGTCCAAATGTTAAAATGAAAGCTATCAAGGATCAAACACCTATGGCAGAGTTACAACACAATGTGAAGTTGATTTTAGATATTAACAAAAAAAGAAGAAAAAAAGACATAAATCATTCCCCATTTTTTTTAAAATTGTGGAGAACTACCTGTGAGAAAGAGTGAAGAGCTCTGAACATTGGTGGAGATTTCATTGTTGTGTCCTTGTGATCAATGTGTTTCATTTTCATGCCCTTAGGATCTCTACATCAGTGGAGATCTAGGATTTCATTGTTGTTCCCTTATGATCTCTACATTTTGTTGTCACACCCTTGTGATCTTCATGTCGTTGTTCTATGATTTCATTGTCATGTCTTGCCCTTGTGATCTCTATGCCCTTTATGACACTACAACTTTTGAGGTCAAATTGCAATTGCAATTTGCAATGATGGTGTAATTTGTGATGTTCGTGCCCAAATGTAGTAGTGCTTGCTCTATGATTTTCTTCAAGGGGAGAAGAGGTACCTATGTAAATATTATTTTCTTTACCTTCTAAACATGTATCTCTTTATATTTTGCCCAACATGTGATTAGAGAGGATTCTTTTTATTTATATGTATGCGTATGTATGTATATATAAACACACACACACACACACACACACACACACACACACACACATACATATGTATATATGTATATACATACATACAAACATACAAATACAGAGATCACAAGGGAATGACAATGAGATGCAAAGATACATGTATACATACATAGATACATACACAATTTGCATATGCAATTTTATCACCTTGGAAAATTTTATTTGATCTTTACTCAATCACCAAGAGATAATATAATTTGTAAGTACATATTTTTGCATGCTTAGTTTGGCATGAATAGTTTCGATGAATTCATTTGAGGAGAGTAAGTTTGCTCATGATGACAATGGATCCGTGTATTGGGTCTTTAAAGGAGATAGACTTACATAAGATTAGATGTTGTTTATGGATATGTGATTATTCTTTTTTGTGAATTTATAATCAGGCAAGTTGCAAAAAATTAGGGTGTTAGTTGCAAGTAGTTTCATTAAATAGATAAGGGAATCAACTTTGAAAGAAGGATGATCAAAATTGGCATGTCCAACCTTATGATAGATGTCTCTATCTCATAATAGAAAATTACCTCAAACAACAAGAGACAAATTATTCAATATATGGAAAATCAGAAGAACATTCACCTATAATATTTTTGAAGCACAAAAATATAATAAAAATATAATTTGGTGGAAAAAACCATGAGTTATGTGGCTCCACATTATGGCTATTCCATTATCTAGTAGTGGAAACTCTTCACGTTAAATGTGAATATCTTAAAAATAAAAAAGATAACTATCAAAGATCTATATTTTTTTGTTTTAGTGATAACAAATATATAGTCTAATTTTAAGAAAAATAATAGTCCTAAATGTATATGATAAAAAAAAAAAAAAGAGTACTAGCCATAGCTATATAATTCTAGTATTACTGATTATGTTAAACAAAATGTTCAAAAAAAAAAGTATGAAGTAACATAAATAGATCATCTTCTCGATCCTATTATGACTTAATGTGAATGCAACTGATCATTACCTAGATGATATTATGCACGAGATCTTTACTCAATCACCAAGAGATAATACACTATGTAAGTACAAATTTTTGCATACATAGTTTGGTATGAATAAATTTGATTGAATGCAAGGGTAACTTCTTGTGTGTATTCAAGGCATGAATGATTAATTTAATTTAGCATAGGTACTATGCAAGTGTGTATATATGCTTGTAAAACAATTCACATAGTGAACTAATTTACATACATACATGCACATATGCATGAAATCATCATAATTAGTTATCCTTGAATCTGACCAAAGCTATTATATATGATCAAGATATACATTTTTAGGAAGAAAATAAAAGAACATTTACATAGGTACCTCTTCTCCCCTTGAATAAAATCATAGAGCAAGGGCATGCAGATCACAAGGGAATGGCAACAAAATCCTAGATCTCCACTGATCTCCACCAACATTTAGAGCTTCACACCCTCATACGAATATTTCCACCCTATTTCACATGTAACTCTCCATAATCAATCAAAAAAATGGAGAATGATTAATGCCATGTTTTCTTTTCTTTTTGTTTATAATCCATAATCCACAATCCACAAGATCTCTCTCTCTCTCTCTATATACATGCATACATATATAGATACATATATAGATACATATATACATACATATATACATATATATATACATACATACCTATATGTGCATATATACATATATACATACATACATATACATAAATACATATATACATACATACATGAAAACAAAAATGCACTTTCTAAGAATTTGCAATTATTCAACAAATTAATATTTTACAAGAAAATGCATTTGAAAATTTTTTAGGTTAGAAGCAAGAACATGGTGTTGAAATAGTACAAAAGTGCTTGACATGAGAGGTTTGCAAGTGAGGGTGTTGACCAATCTTGAAAACTTGAATGCTATAATAAAATCTATCAATGATCAAATACCTATGCCAGAGTTACAACACACTATGAAGTTGATTTAGATAAGGTAGAGGTAGATATTCAAAGTTTGATAATCAAAATTTAAGGCATGAGAGAAAAGGAGAAGGAGTGGCCTTAGAAAGAGAACAAGAAGGAGCGACTTTAGAAAGAGACTGTACGATAGAAACAACAACTAGACAACATAGAGGATATTATGTAAGCCATTGGATAGAATCTAGGAAAGTGTTATTGTAGGTACTATGAAATTGGAATCACTGAAAAGTGTCTTTGAGAATTTGAAGTCCAAATATCAAATACTTATAAGAGTGTTTCAAGTATTGGCATAGTCTCCCTATGATGATCCCAAGTATCAAATGCTTATAAGAGTGTGTTAAGGTTGGGAACCAATTCAACATCCTTTGCATGGATTAGAGGTAATATCATTGTGGCAAAGGCTTCTGCAAGGGAATGAGCCTCATGATTATGAAATTCAAACAGAAGTAGAACTTGCTTCTTCAATTCCTTACACTCAACTCTTCACTGAAGTTATTCTACACTTTCCTTGCATATGCAATTTTATGACCTTGGAAAATCGTATTTGATCCTGCTAGCTAAGAACAAATGATTGCTTATTTTATTGTACCTAATCTGATGATAGTTCTAAAGGAATTTGTAATCAACCTAGCTAATCAAAAACTAGATCCATTTAACTGGTTATGGCTAGTTTCTTTCTAAAAATATCTACTATGATATGTTTTTGTAAAATTTCTTGCAAAATCTACCTATTTTAAATGGTCTACATTATTTTTGTGGAAGATCTTGAGGTATGTCACTTAGCATAGGTTGAGTCAGTTTTATTCTTTTAATATTTGGATTCTGAAATATGTATGCACCTGGATCAATTTTTATGCTATGTAGCTAAGATGTAATAAGCACCTTAAAAGACATCTCTAAACATGCATGTTCAAATGGAGATATAAAGAGATACATGTTTAGAAGGAAAAGAAACCAACATTTACATACCCTTGAATAAAATCACAGAGCTAAGGCATGGCAACAAAATTGCAAAGCAAGGGCATAAAATAGCAACACAGTCATAGAGAAAGGGCATGACATGGCAACAAAATTGAAAAGCAAGGGCATGACACTGAAATCACATAGCAAGGGCACGAAAATGAAACACAATGATCATAAGGGCATGACAAAAAAATCATAGAGCAAGGGCACAACAACAAAATGCAGAGATATATCATAGGAAAGAAATACACCAAACACATATACATAATGATGAGGCTCATTCCCTTAGAGAAGCCATAACCTAGTTAAATATACATATATATCAACCCAACTAATTGGCAACTAGACCCATTTAACTAGTTATGGCTTGTTTCTTTCTAAAAATATCTACTATGATATGTTTTTGTAAAATTTCTTGTGAACTTGGCCCATTTTTGTGGTCTGCATTATTCTTGTGCAGGATCTTGAGGTAAGTCACTTAGTACGGGTTGAGTGATTTTTATTATTTCATTATTTGGATTTTGGAATATGTATGTAGCTGGATCATATATGTAATGCTTAAACTTTGAAAGAGATTTCTCTGAATATATAAAGAGATACATGTTTAGAAGGAAATATAAGGACATACATGTTTACAAGAAAAATAAAAAAATCATTTACATATGTAACCCTTCTCTCCCTTGAAGAAAATTATAGAGCTAGGGCACGTAGATCACAAGGGCCTGAAACAACAATGAAATCATAGAGCTAGGGAACAAAATGATAATAAAATCATAAAGCAAGAGCATGGCATGCCAATGAAATAACAAGGAAAGGACACAACAATGAAATGCAGAGATCATGAGGGCACAACCAAATGCACTAATCACAAGGGCCATGGCAACGTTCATAGCTCTCCACATCTTTTGTGCATAGGTCTCTCAAAATAAAAATGATTGTTGTGTTTCTCTTTTTTTTGTTATATACTCGCGAGGATGCCACAATTACAATGTAGGCATCGATATTGCAATAACGTCAAGGACAATTGCAAAAAAACATGAAAATGGCCAAAAATTACTCCATTATCACAAATTGCCATTACAAATTGACCCTAAATGTTGTAGTGTTTGTATTCTTTCAACTATTCCTCGATATGCTAACCCATCTCTATTAAGTGCAATGATGAGTGCACTTCTATGAGAAGTTAATGACATGGTAATCGTGAGTATCTTACTTCATTCCTTATTGACTTGCCCAAACCATCCTGTATAGTCACTGCTCAATCTAGTTCCTTTCTTCTTCTCATCCTTCTACACTTTGTGTCATACTCTCATCTAGGGGAATCTCCCCTATCACCCCTTCTATTGGGTCTACATTTCATCTTTCTTTGATCAACCTCATGAGCTAGATCCATGCATCCTAGATAAATGTGCCTTTCTGGTCATTGTTCCCTACTAGTCTTAGTTCCTTCTCATTCCTTGACATCAATGATAATATCTTTAATAACTGAGTCATCTAGTCAGTCTACCGATCAATTTTTGAAGTTCAAGACATGCCAACAATAAGTGTAATTACATACCAACATTTAGTTTAAATAAAATTTATAAAGTTGTACTTGATGAGTAAATAATTGAAGGGGCCATCCTAATGTTATCTTTTATAATTTAACTTTTACATTTATCAAAAAAAGTATTTAATCCCTTAATTCTATTTGAGAGTTGTTAACTTCTATTAACTGAAAAATGACTCTTTGATGATTCAACTATATGACAAAATCCTATTTTGTAAGACTTCATCATGGTCAATAAGTTAATGTGATTTGTTCTAATGTTAGCCTTGAGTATGAAGGCTTGGCTTGACATTCCACCTATTAACAAGAACACAAATTAATGTGCATCATCAATCATACTTTAATATCACATCATCAAATTCTTTTAAGGTACTAGTAAACTTTTATTTGATATGTACATGAGTGTGTACACTCATGTCCATGTACATATTCACACACATGCACAAGGGCACACACACATGTGTGCATGTGTTTATATTTTATAATTATAGTTTTATACTAGCTCATTCAATATTAAAATTCTACATATTTTTTTTTGATCGGTAAATGGCCAAAGCCTTAAATTATATTAAAATTAATAAGTATTATAAGAGTCTCCATTCTGACGTACATTGGTAGGAAAGAATGAAGAAAGACAAAGCTCTAGTCTAGCCCAGGACCATAGTCCTTTATTATACATGAATGAAAGGAGCATACCCTCGTAAAAATTACAAACAAATGGGTATCTTAAATTATACTTGCATTTATACTTGATGGATTTTAAAGTTTACATTTCTCCTGTACTCTGAGGATTATTGGCTCATTTGATTATAATCCCTATGTATAAAGAACACCACAAACTAACCACCATACAATGTTAATTGTTAATCCTAAAATAAAATCTACTCAAAGGCCATATTACTACAACCAGAGAGGGGTTAGTCACAAAGGAGCCAAGTTGATTTAATGTCTAATAATAATATGAAATTGAGTGCCCAAATTTAGGTAGTTCCATGCTTTCCTAGGTTTCTTATAAATAGGGAATTTAAATAAATTTGACTCAATTAATTGAATTTATAGTTAAATTTGAGTGTACGTGCTAACTTATATGCATTGGGAGGTGTTGAAAAAGAAACGATTTAATGTTAATTTGATTAATGTACCCATTTTCTGATTTTAATTCTTGAAGCCTTTATTTGTCATGAAATCTTGTTCTCCTATGCCAAATCTTTGCCTTTAAACTCGAGAAAAGTTAAATGTGTTTCAGTTCAAAAAATGATAAACGTAATCTCAACTAAAGACTTTCTTGCCAGAAATCATGCCAGTTCAATACAATTTTTGGACAATATATGTTAAATATAGTTTTCATATTAATATAGCTTAAAATATTGTAATACAAGTTTATATTCCAAAAAACCTAAAAAGATATCCTAGTTGGTAAGAAACAACCTAGTTCAACATTTTTCCAACTTTATACAATATATGAGCTATTGGGATAAAATGCAACCATTTCATGTCTAAGAATAATACATTTACATTGACATGGAAGTAACAAACATATCTCAAAAATTTGAATATAAACTACAGAATTATCATCTATGAGGCTATATTGTCAAAAGAGGGAAAAGTGAAACATAGTAGAGATGTTGAGACACCAACTAGCTATTAATCTGCCTAGCTCTATTTGTTGAAGACTGTAATAATATCCATGGCTTCTTGTAGATTTTTTTCCTTCATATGTGTTCCTTGCCCTACTTGAGCTGTCATAGTTAGGAAGGCAAAATTTGATAGTGTCCAAGTTAGCAAAATTCACCTCCAGGTGGATGTAGGCATCAAAAGCTTGAAGGTAGTCTCTAGTTGGGTGCTCAATGATTGTTCTCCACCACAAAAGAAAATGTACACTTGCCTTTATTTTCAGTCATTCTCTGTAAAAGAGAATGTTGTCTCGAATCACCAAGCAGCTTGGGCATTTTGGGCTTCTCATGAGTTTAGGGCTACCTAATTCATATTCCATATAGGCCTCTAGCAAGGGAATCTTAAGCTTGTCATCAATATTGAAGATAACCTCCTCCAATCCTACCAACCAACTAGGTTCAAATATATTGAGGCTTAATTTGACAATGTCCCATTTAGCTACTCCTAACCTTGCTAAACATCCTATCCAAAGCCCTAATATATCACTATTTGTCCCCACAAATGCTCATAATTGAATACCACTTCTCCCAGGACCCTACTAATAGCTACTCTACTCATATTGCCAATTGGTCAAAACAACTAGTTCCATTTTTCTGGCTTAATTGGACCACAGAATGCCATCATTATACTTTCAAAGGCATTATATAGGCATATGTTAGTATCCATAATGTAGTGGCTATACTGGCCTAATTGTTAAAAGCGGGGAGTAGAAATGAAAAGGCTAGTTTCAAGAATGGTATAATATACCCCCGGAGTGAATGATCTAGAATTTCACATAATGATGCCATATCTAAGATTGTTTGATGATAATTTCACCTCTAAATCATCATTGAAGTGTCATCTTGGTGATTAAACTTTAAGAAGCTGAATTGTGTAATCATAAAGGCAAGTGCTAAAGTATATGCCGATTTAGGAAATCATGATGCCTAGTCTTTAATAATTGATACTTTGTGATTTAACTATGATTAAAAGTTAAGATGTGTTCTCCATCTATAACTACATTTGCTAGCTGATTTGGTTCATTATTACCTTCTCTAAAAATATAAGAAAATATTATTTCTTTGACTTCTTCCAATAATTTTAAGGTATTTCCAATCAAGAGTTTATAATCCAATTTGGGGTTTTTCCTTTTCTAAGAGCATTTAAGACTATCTGTGAATCTCCTTTGATTATAATTTTTTAATTCTTAGCTTTATACATATCTTTAGACCTTCTTCTACTACTTCTAGTTTCACCATATTATTTGATGTCACTCCCAAAGGATTTTCTCTTTTCATGATCCATTTTCCTGTTTCTTCCCTAAGTATACATCCTATTCTTGCTTTGTCAAGATTGCCTCTAGAGGCCCCGTTAAAGTTCAGTTTCTTCAAACCTTATGGGGGTGGTATCCATTTACATTCTTTCATAGAAATTTTATTCTTCTTCTTATATATTAGGGGGGGGTTTATTAAAGGATTCCATTATTTTTTGATTTCGGCATCCCAATCAGTAAATGAGCCTTCTTCTATCATCTTTTTTCTTAATTCACTATTCATAACTTCCACTACATTTGCTTCAATTTTGTTGCAAAGTGTTAGTGAATTAAGTTCTTTATCTTGAAAAATCTATCTATTTCTTTCTTTCCATATTTCCCATACTAAGATTGTTAAGGTGATATTCAATAGTTTTCCATATACACTTTTGTTAGTGTATTTTGGCCATCTGACTATGTGGTTTTGCCAAATTTCTAGTAGGGGTTTGTCCAATTAAGATTTGAATTGGGCCAAGTCCAACATTTCTTCACAAACTTGCATTGATAAAGTAGGTGCTCAAAAGTTTTTGCTTCTTGTTTGCATAGAATACATCTTGATGGTCCTTCTATTCCCATCTTTCTGATTCTGTCTGTTGTGAGGATTCTTTCTTGGATGGCTACCCATAGAAAGATGCCAACCTTGGGAAGCCCTACTGGATCCCAATAGAGGTTCATTGTGATGTTTAATGCTTCCCATTCCCATGAGTTAGTTATTTGTTTATATCCTTCTTTGACTGTATAAGTTCCATCTTTAGATGCTGCCCATATTAGCCTATCTTCTCTATTTTAAACTTTGATCAGCCTATCTTTCAAAAGTTTTTCTAGGAACTCTTGATCTATTTGACTCAAACTACAATTGGATAAGGATTTCCATTCCTAGGAGGTTTTTGTAGAGGTTTGAGTTACTGTGATGTAATCTTTAACTTTTGATCCCCATTTATTCTTTAAATGGTTAATGATGTTATAATTCAAACCTAAGTTTTCGAGGGGGATGTCCATTCTAGGAATCTTCCCAAAATAATGCTTTGTCTCCTTTCCCAACATCCCAAGATATGTATTTGGTTATGAGGAGGTAACACTTCATGAGGAAGTTCCATGCTACCGAGCCTTCGGGGGGATTCCTAGTTCTAAATATTGAGATGCTTTTCTTTGTTTCTAAATATTTTTAATATTGTAAAGGATTCTTGCCCATTTGTTGTCTCTTTCTTGATACATTCTCCAAACTTGTTTGGCTCCTAGGGTTTCATTATACCATTCTAAGTTTTTTATTCCTAGACCTCCTACTTCTTTAGGTCTACATATCTTTTCCCATATAATTAATGCCACTTGCTTCTTGTCTTCTAAACCATTCTAGAATAAATCTTTAAACTTCTTTTCAATTTTTTGATTCATGTTATTTGGTAGTTGCAAGTAGGAAAGATGATATGTAGGTAAGGCTGATAACACTTCTTTGATTTTTGTCACTTTCCCTGCCTTGGTTAGCCATTTTTCTTTCTAGGCTTCAGTTTGTTTATCTATTTTTTCTAGTATTTGTTTCTAGCCTTGGTTGCTTTGATTTCCTTTTTCCAGGTGTATTCTAGGTATTTGAAGGGGAATGTACCCATTTTGAATCTAAATCTATTGCATACATAATCTTCTCTTTCCCTTGTATTTAAGGAAAAAAAAAATCAATTTTTTTGCATTGATTTTTTGGCCCGAAGCTTCAAAATAATTGTTGAGGATAATTTTGAAGTTCTCTATCTCTATTTAATTTCTTTCTCTAGCAAGAATTGTATCATCAACAAATTGCTGGTGGGTAGTATTTTATACATTATTGTTGACTTTTACTCTTGAGATTTTGTTTTGGAGATGTGTTGATTTGATTGCTCTACCAAAGGATTTAGCCATAATGATAAACAAATAAGGAGAGATAAGTCACTTTGTCTGATCCCCATTAAAATACCGAAGAATCCTTCTCGTGTCCAATTGATACAGATTGAGATTTTGGGGTAGAAATACATTGAAAGATGATGCTTATCCATTGTTTTTTTTTAAAAAAAGCCTCAAGAGATCTACACAGGAATCTCCAATCCACTTTATCATAAGCTTTTTGAATATCTAGTTTTAGTAGCATACATGCTTCATTAGTTTTGATTGCTGAATAGATTATTTCTTGGATGATTGAGATGCCATCTAAGATAGATCTCCCTAGTACAAAGCCTATTTTTTCTTCTGATATAAGCTTAGGAAGAAGGATTTTAAGATGATTAGCTAAAGTTTTGGAGAATACCTTGTAAATAGTGTTATACAGAGTGATAGACCTCTAAAGTCTCCTGGTTCTACTCTTTTGTTTTTCTTGGGTAAGAGGGTTAAAATGGTGTGGTTAATTTCTATTAGAAGTTTCCCTCCATTCCTAGTTGCTTCTAGTGCTTTCCATAAATCTTCTCCTATTATCTCCCAACATTATTGACAGAAGAAATTCTACATAATTTTAGTAAGAAATTTACAAATTTTATTTCTAGTCGAACCTTATAAATTTAAACAAATTAATTCATAAAAGAATATTCAAAATAAAAACTTAAGCTAGTAGCCAAGAGAGTGAATTTTATATTAATGTAAAAATATTTTATTAATAAGACATTCATATAGTTGATAAATGTATTCTAAACATTTACATAATAAAAGTATAGATGCAAAATAATATGCATTTTTACAATAACTAATGATCAATTAAGACACCTAGGGTTATCTCCATTAGGACCCCCAAAAAACATGTAGTGACTTCGTCCAAGAGTAGTATTGTCAACACCAAGAGTTGAATGATGACAAAGTGGTTTAAGTACTTTAATGCTTTCTTGAGGGTACAAAAGTGCATTGGTAGAGTTGTGCACTTGCATGTCCCTAATATAGGTTGCCTTTGAAAATCCATCTTAAGGAAAATGACCATTTCCCATATGAGTTTCTGAGAATGGAGTCCCCACAACATAACTAGAATGCAAAAATTCCCCTCCATATTGCATAATATTGGTTGATTCAACCAATGAACTAAATAGGGATACAGGCCAATATCCCATAATTTTTTCTTGTATATATAAGGACCATATTGCTTCACCTTGTAAAGTTTCCTACATATTGAAAGCACTATTGTTAATTATTAAAGAAAAATAGTTAACTATGATTAATTTCTATTAGTTCACATTATTGATCATTTATTCTCATGTCTATTCATGACTATAGTAATCTGAAAAAGAAATAAAAGAAGATTCAATTTTATTGTAATAGGAGAAGAGAATAGGAAAAGGAAAAACACATATCGTATCAAGGTAGATACTATTTTTTCATAGCTTTTAGATATACTTTACATTTCAGTTGGGTATTTAGCTACTATCTAAGCATGATTCTACATAATAACTATAATTATAGTTCATAATAGAAGTGGTATCTAATTATGCTACAAAATATACGTAATCACCATTAAATTAGAATCTATGACCTCTTTTTAAAATTTATTTACTACCACTAAACCAACTTTAATAAACATTATTATAAATCAACCAATACAAATATATATATATATATATATATATATATATATATATATATATATATATATATATATATATATATATATATATATATATTTTAACTCTATGAAAATGTCGCTTACCTTTTTTATGCTTATTAGTTTTCAATCAGATCTTTTTCGTAGTCAGATAATTGTTTAATGGTTTGGTCTAGATAGTTTTGTCCACCTTCAAACAACACAAATCCTTGACATTCCACATTCCTGCAACCTGAGTGTTGGTAATTATAATTCTACATCAAGAAGGTAACATATGTTAATTTGAGTTGACTATATATCTTAAGCTCTGATACAAGGACAAATATCACAATAGTCAAATTGCATAGTTACCATCCAATACACAAACAATCGAGGTCAAGAATTGTCATTATAATAAGATGGGAATACCTAAAATTGTAGATTATACCACCATCATTGTGTTGCAATTCCTTCACTTCTAGCAGTTAAAAATATATTTAAAATGATTAATATACCATAGAATATCTACGCATACATTATATAATATAACTTACTTCCTAGCTAGCCTCAATTGTTTTTCTTGTAGGCTATCCTTGATCTTGGACAAGCTAAATTTGGTAAAGGCTGAAACCATCATTATGTGCCACATATGGATCCCATATATTATACCTTCCTTGTGCACTATAGATTCCCTTAGAAGAAGAAGTATATTGTAGAATGACATCCTAATTCAACATAACAAGAACAAGATTACATTTTTAAGTAATCCATGTTTTCTAAGCAAATAGGAAGTATTTGACAATTTATTGTATCATAATATTATTACAAAATATTAGGGTTCTTGAAATCTAGATAAAGTGAATGTTAAGCAGATCAGTTATGTCAATGAGAAATAAATTTGTATTAATTACTATTCATGAAATGCAAATCAATCTAATTGACTCCAAAGTCACACAAGCTAAATATAACTTTAAAATACTATTGAAAAGTTTAAATAAATTAATAAATAATACTATGAATTTATCTTTAAAACTGTAGAATTTGATTCTTATAACAATATCACAATTGAAAAATATCTTTCAAAAATACCATAGTCATAAAATATTAATTCATAAACTTAATTTTATAAAAGAAAACAATTAAATCCTAATAACAATGTTTTAAAATACCATTTTGCAAGACAAGCATAAAAAATTCATTTTATCTGGCTCAAATTTTCCCTACACTTCTTGTTTTATAATATAAATAGGAAAAAAAAACATTTTTGATTGAGCATACATCATGAACCATACTGCAATAATTTATCAATTTTCTTCTCAAAAATGTATTTACAGATCCTACAACTATCACTTCTTCATACTTAATCTCCATAAGAAGGACTATTCCTTGTGGACACTTTTTTCCAAGCCCACTTACTAAGATATTTGAGGGGGCTTCCTCTGTAGCTTTAGTATCCATCCAACTCATATTTGAACTCTTCTATAGTTGCAGAATCTAGATTAATAATAATATAGTATCAATTGAATAATAACATATAGAAGTGATAGAAAATTATACTCAAAAGTAGAAAACTTCTAAAAATATTAAATTTGAAAAAAAAAATTGATATTAACAAGAATATTATAAAACATTAAAACAATAATCCATAGTGAAGGAAAAAATTTTTTGTCAGAAAAGACCACTCATATGTTTTATATCATTGAACTATAATTTCTTTCCCTCTTCCTAAAGTAGTTGTGTTCTAACATTTACAAAGGACTAAGTCAGGTGACATACGACTAATAATGTAAGCAATGCCTTTGCCAATGGAAAAGGGTTTTAGTAATATATATTATTTATTTCTTACTTGAGCCTTCATTTTCCATATTCAAATTTTGAAGGTATAATTATAAAATAGTACGATTGTTAGTTCCTGTTAACTTCATAATGGTTTTTGACACTTGAGTGCCAATACACTTACATACTTTCTATATTGGAGCCGAGTACACCATGAATGCCGAGCCACAACAAACGTCGAAGTAGGAAAGACTTCAGGTGCCAAGTAGTTTTTAGATGCTGAGTGATCTTCAGGTGTCGAGTGAAGATCAGGTGCCGAGTGAAGTTCAAGTGCCGAATGACTTTAAGTGCCGAGCAGAATAAAGTGCCGAGCAGAATAAAGTGCCGAGCAGATACAAGTGCTGAGTGATATTCAAGTGCCGAGTCATAGATGATGCCGAGCAATACATAAATGAAACAAGTGCCGAGTAAGCCAGTTTGTTATTAGTGCCGAGCATTTGGAATCAGCAAGTGTCGAGCAACACAGAATGTACATATGAGTTTGTAACTTCATTGATTCATATGTAAATCATTTTCATGGCCGACATGTGACGAATCTTGAAGGATTAAATGATAAGATCGAATCTTTTATCTTTCCTATGCAATTTACATGTAGCCAATAAAAAAAATGATGAAGGTATGCAACCAATGGAAGAAGTGCAAATAATAAGCAAAAAATAGAGATTGAATATGGATCATAGATCCATACCTAACCCTAAATCCTCGAATGTCTTTATAAGGAAGATGAAATTTCATTGTGAATATATGAGTGGATATATAAGGGTGCAAAAGGAAATCTATTTTTAGAGCAAGGGTTATCAGATCACAAAGGATCAAGATCAGAGAAAGTAGAATAGGTGCCTGCATTCAACAATCAAGGATTGTAATCTATCAAGTTCATTGTACCTAATACTTTCTAGAAATTGTATTAGAATGAAAATCCTATGGTGATAGGTTAGCTTAACAGCTATTACATAGACCCTTTAAATAGGTGATTAAATCCTTTAACATGGTGACACTTCATGTAAAGTGTTTGTAAATCCTCTAACCAGGTCACTATTAATACAATGTAAAGCCTTTAATAGGACAGGCCTTTAATAGGGCAGACCATCAGAAGTGGTTGAACAATATTGCTGCAGTAATTTTTGTGGGTATCATCCCCACCCCAGTTTTACCTTCTTATTCCTGGAGGGTTTCTGGGTTACCAAATTCTAGTGTTATGTATTGTTGATGCATGTCTTAGTTTCATGTTTACTTGATGTATTTACATGCATGCAATTTACTTCCACCTAAAAGTTTTATTGGTTAAAGTATGATACTTCTGATTCACCCCCCCTCTCATAAGTACTCTTTCCATATTTGAATATTCCAACAAGTTCCTACCTAAGGTAGGTTATATATTAGTTTCTGTCTAGGGTAGGTTACACATTAGGTAGTATTAGTTCCTACCTAGGGCAGGTTACTTATGAATTCATTGAGCTCTAATTTTTACAATTTGACTATTGAGTCAGTTAATCAAAACAAAGCAAAATATTAAACTTTATTGGAAAAAAAATAGTTAATAACTAATTTTAATATTTTATATTTTTAAAATATAAATTTTTGGATTAATTATTGATTAAGGTAAGTAGAAAATTCATTTTTATTAAATTTTTTTTTTGGTAATTTTTAATTAATTTCATTCATTAATCTCATTTCAATGAATACATGTAGAAGATTCGTTACTTTTCTAAAATATTTTTGGTTTCTTCCACAAAGCTCTCTCGACATCACTTTCTGCAATGGTGTGGAATGATATCCATTGGTGAAAATGATATTGACTATGTATAGGGCTTGTAGAAAAAGATGATATTATTGACTTCTTACTTGAGCCTTCATTTTCCATATTCAAATTTTGAAGGCATAATTATACAATAGTACAATTGTCAGTTCATACCTAAGGTAGGTTATACATTAGTTTCTATCTAGGGTAGGTTATGTATTAGGTAGTACTAGTTCCTACCTAGGGTAGGTTACTTATGAATTCATTGAGCTCTAATTTTTACAATTTGACTATTGAGTCAATCAATCAAAATAAAGCAAAGTATTAAACCTTATTGAAAAAAATTATATTCAATAATTAATTTTTATATTTGATTTTTTTTAAATATGAATTTTTTGATTACTTATTGATTAAGGTAAGTAGAAAATTCATTCTCATCAATTTTTTTATTAATTTCATTCATTAGTCTCATTACAATGAATAAATGTAGAAGTTTCGTTATATTTTTGGTTGCTTCCACAAAGCTCTCCCAATATCACTTTTTGCAATGGTGTGAAATGGTATCCATTGGTGAAGATGATATTGACTATGTATAGGGCTTGAAGAAAAAGATGAAGGACCTTGAGGTAGAGATTGCTCAACTTAAAGACATGATAATTCAACTATAATATATAACAAAAAATCTTCCCACAAATATGCTTTGATGAATGTCCATACCCTACTCCAAAAATCCTAGGTGGGCTTAGGCAACAAATGAGTAGTGTAGTTGAAAGTAATGTTCTCATAGTTGAAGATGACATTGTTATTGCACTTCTAACAAGGGTAGAAAATGTAATTGCAGATGTGTAAGGAATGTCATCCTATCAAGGATGACACATCATCAAATTCCAAAAAATGGAGAAAAGATCACATATATGACAACATGATAACCAAGACTAACTAGTCAAAAATTCATTTAAAATATGAAGAACTTGTACATTCAAAAATAATGATAATAAAATTACTAATATAATATTTTACAATTGATGCTGACCTAAATGTCAAGCATCCCTCATGACCATGATACATGTAACAATACATCAATAATGTACATCATAATAATAAGTACATCAAAATAAAGTACAACTTAAAATATGATACATAAGAATGTCTACAGGCAAATGTCCATTTGTAAATCTTGGTGTCATGAGTCCACAAACATTTGTCCATCTACTAGTTGAGATGGGAGTGTGACCTAAATGCTTTTATCACACAGCCAAAGTGAATAGCTCCCCCAGGGATATTCTTGACATGAAGAAATCCTGACCCTTCCTAAGAAGCCTAGTAACTTGGAAAAAGAGGATCAGATGGATCTAGTGCAACCATGAAGTTAACAATAATAGAAAATATGCCTAACATGTAGACCATAATCATGGATGCAATGTGCTTAGTAGGATTACAATCCTCGTATGTGGTATTAGAACTGAGATGGACACTAGGGCCTTAGTCTACCATGTTAAAGTGTGGAACTATTTCTTAGTGTAGGACTTGAAATAACAACTAGAATAGGTCGATTAATGATTAAAAAAATGATGATTCTAACCAAAGATTGGACTGGATTTTAGTCCTCTTGACTTAACAAGGAGCCCTATTGCAACAATAGGGTCAATGTATGGATAATTTGGAGAATGACTTTAGGGGTAAACATAACAATGAAAAATTGAGGAAGAGAGAGGATTGAGAATCAACATGCATAGGTCTTGTGTAGGTTTGAGGAAGAGAAAAAGAAGAGGGAAGATGATCAATTATTGGAGGCATAAAGAAAGCTTGAGGAGGATAGGAGGATTAAGGAGAAACAAAATATGGACACTAATCATAAATTTGTAGAGATAATGAATGATACAATCTAGATTGCAATAGATCTTAGTAAAGACCTCAAGAAAGTCACCCTTCCTACCTTCAATAGAAATAATATAGGAGATGGTACTAAGGATTGGATGGTTACAATGAAAAAATACTTGCATGTGCATTGTTTTAAAGGAAAATCTAAGGAAGTGTGGGCCACCTTTTAGTTGGTGGGAGAAGCTTCCACTTGGTGGGAGAATATGATGCCTTAAAAGAAGCTACAACATGATGAAATATCATGGGAGGACATCTTCCATCTCTTACATAAGAGGTGGTCGCCTCAGCTATTCCATGAAAAGAAAGTAATTGATTTTTAGAATTTGATTCATGGATTTGTGATAGTTACTCAGTATTGCAAGTGGTTTTTCCTTTTGATCAAATATGTGTCAAAGTACTAGCAAGATGAGTTATTTAGGACCCACAAGTTTCTTATGAGGTTGTGTCTAGAGATCTATAGTGAGGTTGAGATGAACAAGCTAGAAATGATGGATTTTCCACTTAGGAAGGGTCTCGAGCAGGAACAAAGGCTAAATGATGCCTCCCTAATGAAATCAAATACCAATCAAGGTTTCAAGAGAGAGTGCCAATATGATAAGAAAAAAGGAGATGAAAGGAAATGTATTTAGAATATGAAAGAGAAAGGACAAGACAATTCTAATAACAAAAAGTATCGAAATAACAAGAACAACAATAACATGAATGACAATAACTAAAATTGCAACAATAGAAATGGAAATAACATAAATGATTATAGGAAGGGAAAAGATGATGGTAGGAAAGGGAAATAATATGGATGCTATGTATGTGGTGGCAATCAATTTACTTCTAAATTCCCTTAGTATTTTGATAGGGGAGATTCTCAAACACCAATCAAATTCATGTCATTGTTGATTACAAATAGGCTAACTTTTAGGCTACACCTATATAGATGATAGGTAAACTCTTTGGTCATACTATTTCTATTTTGATTGATTTTTGTGCAACATAATCTTTTGTAGATTCTAAAGTGGTAGCTAGAATTCCCTTTAGTGCTAATTACATGCCTAAACCTTGGAAAATAGAATATGGTAAAAGGGAAGAATACCAGGTAGTGAAATGCCTATTTTCTAGTGAGTTGGAACTTCCTTGCTTTCTCACAAAGGTGAATCTTAATGTAGTTATATTAGGTTCGTATGACATCATTTTACGCATCAATTGGCTACTTGGGCATAAAGTCATTGTTAATTACAAGGACAAAGTGTTTGAATTCCTTGATGACATAGGACAACATGTAGTGTTAAGTGGTGTAAAGTGCCTAATTGAGATTAGACTGATTTATGACATTCAGTTGAAAAGGGTAAAAAGGAAGGGTGTATGATGTATGTTTCTCATCAACTAAGGATTTGGAGGATAATTCTCCTTATTTAGAGGATTATCATATCTTATAGGAATTTTAGGATGTTTTTCCAAAAAAACTACCAAAGTTAGCTCCTAAGAGGGAGTTTGATTTTTTTTATTGATCATGTGCCTGGGACTAAACCTTAGTCAAAGGTTCCTTATTGTATGACCACCACTAAGATGAATTAGTCAAAGGTGTAGTTGCAAGAGCTACTAAATAAAGGGTTTGTCCACCCTAGTGTCTCAGCTTGGGGAGCTCCAATGATCTTTGTAAAGAAGGATGGTACCTTGTAGTTGTACATTGACTATAGAATGTTGAATAAGGTAACCATCAAGAATAATTGCCCTCTTAAATGGATTGATGAATTGTTTGATCATGTGAAGAGAGGAAAGGTTTTTTAAAAGATTGATTTGAGATCTAGGTATCATGAGCTTCAAATTAAGGAAGAGGATATATTAAAAACTACACTCATAACATGGTATGGGCATTATGATTTTGGTGTCCTACCTTTTGGGTTGATTAATACTCTTACAACCTTTATGAATTTGACGAATACTATCTACAGGGATTGTCTAGACAAGTTTTTGAAGATTTTTATTGATAATATTTTGGTATATTTCAAGAATATGGAGGAGCATGAGGAAAATTTATGCATAGTCTTGTACTGTCTTAGGTAAAGGAAGTGTTATGGTAAGCTATAAAAGTGTTCCTTTTATCAAAAAGAGATAGATTATTTGGGACACACTCTCTCTGTTGATGGTATTATAGTAGGCCCCACTAAGATAAAGGCTATTCTTGATTGGCTAGCTCCTCAGAATGTGAGAGAAGTTAGAATTTTCATGGGACTTACTAGTTCTTACAAAAAAACTTGTGGAGGGATTCTCTAAGATTGAAGCTTGTATTACATCCCTTCAGTGAAAGGGAAAGAGATATGGGTGGATAGATGAGTGTGAAAACTCCTTTTATTTGTTGAAATAAAAACTTGTTTAAGCTCCTATTTTGATCATACTTAATTTAAATAGACATTTTTTAAACATTGGGTATGCTTCTGATGTTGGAATTAACTTTTTAAATTTATTTTTAATGTTGGACGGCAAAGTTGTGGCTTGACTCTAGGAAATTGAAGTAACATAAGATGAAATACATGTATTGCATGATAAAATGAGGATAGTTGAAGATTCCAAAGAAAAATTTGAAATAGATGAAGGAAAACTTGAGAAAACTATCAAAGAAAAGGATGCTATCATTAAAATAGATAAAAAGAATAATAACACACTAAATGAATACTTGAATGGGACTAATGAATGAAAGAAGGCAAATACTCATTGAGAATGAAAATTTGAGAAAAGAAGTTGAAAACTTGAGGAATACTCTAAAAGTATGCACAAAAATATACAAAAATATGTGTCATGTCTAGGCATGAGTCTTCTTCTTCTATCTATAATATAATATTATCATTTTTTGTAAATTAAGGTGGTCAAACATATGCCTACTTATTTTTGTCTAGAAATTTTTATGTATTATTGCATTAAAATTCAAAATTTTGACCAATCGATTTTTTTTTTTTTTTAAAGATAAGGCCTAGAAGTTTAGAAACTAAATTAAATTTCCTAGATATTATTTTCTCTCAACTTTTTGATATAGTTTTATAACAAGTATAAAATTGCACGTCAAGTTGACATAACCCTGATTTGCTGATTTTTTATTACAACTTAAGACCATAGTTTGGTTGACCATGATCCTACACATACCCATTACTAGCTGATTTACATAGAGAAAATGCATACAAATTCACTACTATGAACTTTGAAAATGTTTTATCTTCATCAAGTTAAATATTATTGATTTAAAAAATAATAACAATTAATTCTAAACTTATTAGATAATTAAGATACTAAACTTATCTACAATTATATACCTTTTATATAATTGAACAAGACTCTTGATAATAACCTAATCCAAATAATTCAATGGAACCTTGTATTATTTGATGTGCATTTATTTAAGGTTTTGTGGTATATTTTAGCAATGAGTTTTGGAAATTTTAATGTGATGTTTTATTATGCGATGGCTTTTATGTGAACTATTTAGCTGGCCAAATTAGGATGCACACTAGAGATGTCTTTTAAGATTTCTCTTATGATGTCTATTTGACTATATGTCAGGATGTACTTTATAATTCAAAATTGAGGCTTATATTTATGAGATTTATTTGGTGAGCATATATTATGACTTTGGTTTTGAGAACTAAACTATTTTTGGGTTTCCTATTTAGGAACAGAGTTCTATTATTATGGGTGTTGTGGTATGGGACACAAATGTGGTTTATATGCTTAGGGGAGGTTGTCTAGGTATGTGTCTTTGAGAGTGACTTATAATAGGGGTCTAGAACCTAAAGTGGTCAGTACCAGGGTAACCTATTGTAAGTTGTGTAATAAGTGGTAACATCATAGTTAAAATATCTTGCCTATCCATTTTCCTTGAGATACATTAAAAAGATAAGTTAGAGATGTTCCTCACCCATGGCTTGATTTCTTGTATAGGCTAAGGATGGGAATGAGATGATACCTAGTGAGAGGTATGACTATTTTGCCTCATCTTCATGAGAGGGTATTCTAGTTCTACATGTGTGACATTGAGGGTTTGGGGTCAAGAGTGACCAGTCTAGGGTAATTCAATGCTTGAGGGTTTGGGGTCTAATGAGAGACCCATCCAAGGTAACTCAAGTAGTATGATCTTGTGATAACACTCTCTAGTTCGTTGTTTGAGTCTACTCCATGTTTTTTGTGTTTTTCTCTAGTGGTATAGTTCTTGATGTTGTACTTATTGTTGGATTTATTTATTGTTTGTGTTTACTTTAATTGACAGTGATTGGTGATTCATGGTGATTGTACTACTTGACATGTGTCTTTTGACTTAAGGTGGATATATTTTGTAGAATTTTTCTCAAAATTTTGGTACTCGATATATACTTGGTATATGTATTTTGACTTGGTATGTGGTATTGGTATTGGATGAGTGTTCTTTCAACTTTGGTTATCTTTTCTTCTTGAGTAGTTTGTGTTACCCTTGAGGTAGATTTGGCTATTATTATTCCTTGACTAGGAATATCTTATGGTTTGATTAGTCGTATGTGAATCATTCATTATCTTCCCTACATGGTGGGAGTGGAAGCGTGACTAGGTAACCACTTAGTCGAGAGGTAATGGCTTCTTACCATTTGGGTCCCCCTCAGATTTACAGATGTTGGAAGGTTGATGATGCAATTGCACCTTTACCATTATGATGTAGGAGCATCTTGGGTGTAAGAGCAATCTTGCATCACCCAAAAAATATATTTAATTTTTAGTCTCTTCTATTTTAATAAGGACTAGTAGACAGGGTGGTTACTATTTATGGGAATTTGCTATTTTTAGTAAGTTTTTCATACAAGCTTAGAATATTCTCATTTTCTACATGAAGGTTCATTTTAGATTTGTAAGCCTACCATAAAAATCTCATTACTCAAGAATAAGTATCAAGGAAGATATTACAAATTTTCAATGGAAAAATTTATAGAAAAATATTCAGGCTCACTGTTGGAGGCCTTAGAGTGCCCAGATGAGGTCTGAAAACTCGATGGAAGGGTGCTAGCACCATTTTGGGCCTATTGATTAGGAGTTGGCATTTTTGAATAGTGGTTATAATAGCCAATCAGAGCAATGGTTTGCGAGTTATGGCCTTTCGAAGTTGGGCTACCTGAAACATCTAAAATAATTGTCAAAGATGTATTTCACTAACTCTATATGTATTTTTAGGGTGTGTCAGCCCTAGGTATTAAGCTTCAATGTCTAGAACCTTCTCAAGCCACATAAAATTGCCTATTTAAGAAAGGTCCAAACATTGTCTAGAGTAGCTCTGGGTGGTAGTTCACAACATTGTCTTGTAGATTACTATAATGAAGGCACCCATCTAGGTTAGCATATTGTACTTGTGAATTCTATAATTCAGCATTTGTGGCACAAATAAGAAGTCCATATTTCATTCTCATATTTGCTATTGTTTCTTTGTTTTTGTTATGAATTTATAGTTTTAGAGGGAGCACCCTTCATTAAGAGGTATCAAAGTTAGAGTTCTTGAGTGTGTGGATAGATCACTGACTATGAGGTAGTTCGCACAAGGACCATGGTTTGGGCTAAGTGTGTAGATAGATCACTGATTGTGAAAAAGTTTGAACTAGGATTTCAACAAAAGTGCAAAAATGCCTCCATGAAGAGAGTGTGGGGGAAGAGTTGTGGGTGTTACACCTGAGGGTTTCTTAGACCTCCAAAGTCAAATCCAAGCATTGGAAGAACAAATGTGTAGAGGAATAAATCTTCTTGTAAGATATGAAAGAGAGGATGAGGATGAAGTAGAAGAAAATGCTAAAGTAGAGAAAGTTCTAAACATAGAGGAAGAGAGGCTTTTTAGGGCCATCTCCAAGATTGGGAAAAGACCTAAATTTGAAGTTCCCACATTTTTCAAAAATATTAATCCAAAGGAACTAATCAATTGGATCGATGAACTAGAGGAGTACTTTGAGTATGAAGATATTGATGATCCTGATAGGGTCAAGTTTGTGAAGGTGAAATTGAAGGGATATCCAAAGATTTGTGGTAGGAGGTTTAGTTGGAGTGAAATAGAAAGGAAAATAAAAGAATCACTACATGGGAACGGATGGTAGATAAACTAAAGTAACCATTAATTCTTGTGGATTATGAGCTTGATCTGTTGAGGAAAATGCAAGGGTTGAAGCAAGCAGGAAAATATATTGAACAATTTACTGAAGATTTCTAATGAGTTCTCATTAGAACTGGCCATGCAAAAGCTAATAAGGAGAAAGTGACCCATTATCTTTATGGGTTAAGGACAAGAATTTAGAATGAACTAAGTCTATTTTGAATGAATAGTATTAAGGAGGCATACTAGTATGGCCTAAAAGTTGAGGATAAATTGAACAAGAAGTTTTACAACAAGAATAGTGGAAGAGGTCATAGGGGAAGATTTGGCGGATGATCTTATGATGGCCATAATAATGATCAAAAGAATAAGGATGAAGTTGGGAGTAGTAGTTATAAATAGAAGAGAAATAATTTCAATCATTTCCATGATAAAAAAAATAGAGATCAGAGAGGAAGAGGTAGAGGACAAGGATCTGGAAGAGGAGGCTTCTGCAGGAAATGTTTTCATTGCAAAGAAGAAGGGCATAGAGTATTTGAATGTACCTAATGCTAAGGAAGGGTAGATCAAAGAGCTAAAGGCCAAGCTAGAGTTGCACATGTTGATGAAGATGCCAGGTCCTCACATTCTTAAGATGTTGAAAGAGGAGAAGTCCTAGTTAACAGAAGAGTCCTCCTGAGTGATGAGAATGAACCTAATCAAAGAAGGAGCTTGTTTCACAAAAGGTGCAAATGTGAATATAAGTGTTGTGATGTGATAATTGATAGTGGAAGTACTGACAATCTGGTGTTTGAAATGATGGTCACCAAGTTGAAGCTGAAGAGATAGAAATACTCACATCCATACAATATTGCTTGGGTGAAAAATGACCACAAGGTCATGTTCAATGAGAAGTGCTCCATGAAGTTCAAGATTGGAAGCTACCTGGATGAGGTACTATGTGATATCATACCTATGGACATATGTCTTATGTTGTTGGGTAGACAGTGGTAGTTTGATAGGCATGTTGTACACGATGGGTGAGAAAATACCTACACTCTGACCAAGGATTGAGTGAAACATAAGTTGAAACTGTTGAAGGATAAAGAAGAAAAGGTATGTAGTGCTGCCAGAATATGTTTTGTTGATGGAAAAGGGTTTCTCAAAGGTACTACAATAGGAGCTAGTGGTACTACAATAGGAGCTATTATAAGCCAAGAAGTTAGACCTATTGCTTACTTTAGTGAGAAATTGAATGATGCCAAAAGAAAATATTTTTTTTATGATTAGGAATTTTAGGCTATAGTTCAAGCATTGAAGAACTAGAGACTATATCTTCTTTCTAAGGAGTTTTTTTTGTATACTAATCATCAAGCTTTGCAATATTTGAATAGTGAAGGAAAATTGAACCAAAGGCTTTTGAAGTGGGTTGAGTTTTTGTAGAGTTATACATTTTTTTTGAAACATAGGAATGGGAAGTCTAACAAAGTTGTGGATGCTCTTAGTAGAAAACAAATTTTTCTGATAGGAATGCAGATAGAGGTGGTTGGGTTCAAGGAACTCAGTACTTTGTATCTAGATGATCCTATTTTTGGTGAAGCATGGAAGGCTTGTGCATAACTTGTTACCCTTGATAGGACAAAGTGGTTGAATTTCATGATCCAAGATAGTATATTGTTCAAAGGAAGCTAGTTGTGCATTCCAAGAAGTTCAATGAGAGAGAATCTCATCAAGGAGAAGCATAGTGGAGGATTGGTTGGACATTTTGGTAGAGATAAGACAATTGCTTTGGTTGCTAAGAATTATTACTAGCCATAGTTGTAGCAAGATGTGAAAAAGTTTTTATACAGTTGCAAAGTATGTTAGATGGTGAAAGGAGTGAAGAAGAATATAGGATTGTATCAGCCATTACCTGTACCAGAGAACCTGTGGGAGGATGCCATCATGGATTTTTTTCTTGGATTACCGAGGACTTATTGTGGGCATGATTCTATTTTTTTGGTGGTTGATAGGTTTTCAAAGATGGCACATTTTATTACTTGCAAGAAGACTAGTGATGTTGTTCATGTAGCAGAATTGTTTTTTACAGAAGTGGTGAGACTACATGGTCTTCCAAAGAGTATAGTTTCAAATCGAGATACCAAATTTTTTGGGTATTTTGGGTGCACATTATGGAAGAAGTTGAAGATAAATTTTAAATTTAGTTCATCATATCATCCAAAAATTGATGGATAGACAAAAGTTGTGAATCACGGTTTGGGAAACTTGTTGAGATGTTTGGTTGGAGACAAGCCAAAAGGATGGCATATAATTTTACCATAGGTGGAATTTGCATATAATAATTCTATTAACGGGAGTACTGTTAAATCACAATTCCAAATTGTATATGGGAGTAGTCCTAGAAATTATTCTAAATTGAGGCAGTTAGATAAAGGAGAGATAAGTAGTGTTGAAGTAGAGGAATTTGATGAACATTTGAAGAACATCCATGAGGAGGTGAAGAAGCACATTATAAAGTTAAATACATAGTACAAGGATAAGGCATATGTGAAAAGGAGGTATAAGGAATTTTAGATTTGAGATGAAGTCATAGTTCATTTGAGAAAGGAGCATTTTCTAGTGGGTACATATAATAAGCTAAAGATGAAGAAGTTTGGACTATGCAAGATAGTGAAAAGGCATGATTCCAGAAATGCTTATGAAGTGGAGTTATCTATTGAATTGAATATTTCACTAGTATTTAACATTTTAGATTTGACATAGTATTATGAAGGAGGTGATGGAGATGATAATGTAGAAACACAATGGAGTATTCTAGCAACTAGTTCAGTTACAAAGGATATTGAGGAGATACTAGATAGTCATGTTGGAAAAAGTACAAGGAACAAAACTTATGAGGAATATCTTCTCAAATGAAAAGAGAGGCCAATAGAGAATTCATCATGACTAGTAAGGGAGAAGGTTAACCATCTTGGCTTTCCCATGAACACCTGAGATGTGACAAAGTCACTTCTCAAATTATCTCGGGTGTCTAATATAGGAGTACTTTGGGTATAAGAGCAATCTCACATCACTCAAAAAATATTTTATTTCTATTCTCTTTTATTATAATAAGGACTAGTAGACAGGGTGGTTACTATTTATGGAAACTTGCTATTTTTAGTAAGTTTGTCATACAAGCTTGGAATGTTCTCAGTTTCTACATGAAGGTTCATTTTAGAGTTGTAAGCCTACCATAAAAATCTCATTTCTCAAGCATAAGTATCAGAGAAGGTATTGTAGATTTTTAGTAGAAATTATTTTAGAGTGTCTAGATGAGGTTTGAAAACTCAATGAAAGGGCTCTAGCTCTATTCAAAGCCTATAGATCAGGAGCTGAAATTTTTGAAAAGTGGTTATAATAGCCAATCAGAGCAATAGCTCATGAGTTATGGCCTTACAAAGTTGGGCTACCCAAAATATCTAAAATAATTGTTAAAGATGTATTTGGCCAACTCTATATGTACTTTTAGGGTCTATCGGCCATAGGTATTAAGTTTCAATGTCTAAAACCTTCCTAGGCAATGTAAAATTCTCTATTTAAGAAAGACCCAAACATTGTCTAGAATAGCTCTGGGTTGTAGTTAGCAACATTGTCTTGCAAATTATTGTAATGAAGGCACCCATGTAGGTTAGCATATTGTACTTGTGAATTCTACAATTTTGCATTTGTAGTGTAAAAAAGAATTCCATATTTTATTCTCACATTTTCTATCATTTCTTTCTTTCTATTATGAATTTATGGTTTTAAAGGGAGCACCCTTCATCACATTCTTAACCCTATCTTGGAGACTTCAATTCAGTTGATGTATTTATATATTATCATGTATCTTATATTTTGATGTACTTGTATCTATTCTTGCAAACCCTAGGACATGTGTAGTGGATGCTATCAATTAGATGTATTTTATTGCATCACTTGTATTTATGCATTTTCTTATGGGATTAATATGTTATATTTTTATGATTATGGACATTGTACTTAAATAATTAATTAGAAAAACTTAAATGTGACTCAATGTGAAGGAACCCTTGAGAAATGAAATCTATATTGTAATTACATATATAAATATCATTGTGCTTATGTATATTTCTTCTGCATTGTTACTTTGATGTTGTATAAACATTAGAAAAACAAATAGTTTAGTAAAATTTGTAACATATTAGGTTTATGTCTTTTGTGTTCACGAGTAAGGGGTTACAAACATAATACATATCATGAATGGGCATTTTGTCACTAAGCATCAAAGAACACAAACCTTTCATTTTCCTTGAAGAATGATCACCATGACTAATAGTGCCACCTTTGTAATTAATCAATTTATCAAACTTTTTTTTATCTCCTATCATGTATCTAGAAAAACCACTATCAATTATACACAAGTCATTTTCTTTAGAATGTAGAGCCATTTGAACAAACATATACTTATTAACCTTAGGCTTCCATATCCTAGTCACTTTAATATCAAATTCTTTATCAACTCTTAGACTAGCATAAGATTGATCATTATGAAATGACCTAGTTTTGCAATTCCTCATAACATGACCAAAGAGATTTCATTTGTAACATATCTAATCATTTATTTTAGGAAAGTAATAACTAAAATGAAACTTTGAATACCTCCTTGATATGTATGTACAATTACTTATTCTATGTCCATATTGATGACACATGAAGCAATGCCCATCAAAGAAAGAACTTAATTTTCTTGAGTATCTTTTACCCATGAATGAAGTGCTTGATATAACAAGAATTTTATCATTATAAATCTGATTAAAATCTTAATTTTTCCCTATATTTGAAGTGGTAGCATTATGATTTTTATCCTTACTTTTAGATTTAAATATCTCAAATAAAGATTTATCTTTCTTGTCAGTAGAACATTGTCCAAGTTCAAAATCAATTCATGTTAGATCATTAGTTCTTCTTTGTTTCCTTAAAATATCATCCAAATTAGTGTTCTCATATTTTTATTTCTTTTATATGATACTACATTTATTAATCTTGTACATTTCTGATATTTAGAACTTAACTCTTCCTTAGTGACAAAGACAATTATCTTTTGTTCCTCAACTTGTAATTTCAATTCTATACCTTGTTGATTTAATTCCTTATTTTCTTTTTCAAAGTTCTCTTTTTGCTTTGAGAATTTATTTTCTTGAACACTTAAATTCCTTGATCTTTTTAAGAGCTTAAAGAAATTCATATTCTAAATCAGCCTCAACAAGTTCAACATCATCATCACTATCTAATTTTTGACAAGTAGTTTCTATAGCCATGAATAAAACTTCATTTTCATCACATTCCAAAATACTAGATTCACTGTTCAATACACCAGCAATCAAACTCTTCTTCTTAAAGAACTTCTTTTTGTTATAGAATTTTTTTTGCTTGATTTCTCTTTCTCGTCATCTACTTCATCATGACTATTATAAGGATATTTAGATGAAAAGTGTGCTATTTTACCACAATTAAAACATATGAAAGGAAATTTACCTTTGTATTTACTTGCTCCTTTCTTTAATTTCCTTGATAAATGTGGTTCAAGAACATCAAGGGTTTTGATTATGAAGAGACTTGCTTCACTTTCTTTTCCACCTTGAATGTTTCTTCTTTTCTTGTGGATTCTTTCTTGCCAAACTTTCTCATTTCATAAGCTACAAGTGCTCCATGATTATATTCCATTGTCTACTTGTTAATATCTCTAGTTTCTTCTATAGAACATATCTTAGAAACAAATTTCTCAGGAAGAGATCTCAAAAATTTATTTGCAACATCAATATAATCAATTTTTTCACTAAGTCCTCTTATGCCATTTAAAGTTTAATATACCTTAAGGAGATACTTTTCTAACTTTTCATCATCATCCATCTTAAGTTCTTCAAATATTTCTTTCAAATGTTGTATCTTGGCTTCTTTAACTCCATCATTACCATGATATGTATTTTTTAAATTTGTCCCATACTTCTTTAGAAGAACTACAATGCATTACCTTAACAAAAAAACCTTTAGATAAATTGTTAAGTATAGCAAATTTAGCTTTCATATCAATTTCATACTTCCACTTTTCATCAATATCTATACGTAAAGTATTAGGAAAATTATAACCTTTAACAATTGAAGCCCAAACATCAACATTAATAGATAACAAATATGTTTGCATCATTACTTCCCAAAAAGCATAATCTGATCCATCAAAAATAGGAACGTTTGAAGAAATATATTGATCCATAAAAGATAAGTATTAGATTTAGGTCACCTTTCTCTAATACCACTTCTTGGAATAGAAAAACCATTGAGAGTGGGGAGGTGAATCAGAAGTTACTTGAAACTTGTCCTTTTCAAACTTTTACAATTATAGCATATGCTTATGAAACATGAGTTCAAAAGAATCAAACGAAATAATTACACAATGTTTATAGTGGAAAAACCTTTAGGGTAAAAAACCAATTTGAATCTAAAACTTTATTAGCCTCTTGGGCAAATATTTTAGAGTTAAAACTCTAGCAAGTAGCAACACCCTGTTTTAGAAACACCAATTTCAAGGAACACCAATCCCTTACACTTGAAGCACCAACTTCATGAATATAAATAGAACCATCTTCCAAAATTTATAAATGAGATACAAAATCAAAGTATCACCTCTATTACAATAAAAATAATTAATCACTAGTTTCAACTTCTTGTTGAAAAAATAATGTAGGATATACTTCTATTCTTCTCTCTTACTGATTCTTTTGCATCAAAAATTGCACCAAAGTATACAAGCATCTTTCAATGAATTTATCAAATGATGACATGTATAATGAGATCTAAAAAAAATATATGAATCTATCCTTGAATTAAAAGTCTTTCAACCTATCAACTTTCTTGAAGTGATAAACCCTTGTTTCTCTTCAAAAAATCAAGTATCTAGATATGTTTTCTTTTTCCATTAAATTATCTGATCAAATACTAATATGAATGAATAAAGAAGCAATATATAACCCTTCTTCTACCTCATATAAACTTCTACAATGAAAATCAAATCACAAATAGGAAAATAGAAACATAAAACATTACCCTCTTCTTTATTGTTTAAAATCTACCTGCAAATTGTTCAGTCTACAAAGAATTCAACAAAAAATCCTGCAACTTTTATCAAAACCACTTGTTGGACATTTTAAAGAAATGTAAATCCTCTACTTATAAACAAAAAAAAATTTAACATTTTGGAGGAAGGTACATACCACAAACTTCAATTAAACCAAAATTGCTCAAAATTGCTAAAAGTGTAATAACAATTTGGTAACTACTTTTGATATACAAAATTTTTCTCTTTCGATAAATGTGTTATGAAAAATTAAATTCTAGAGTGGCTAGTCCCTTCTAGATAGTGTTACATTTTAATTGATGAGGCCGATACTATGCACATGTTTCTCTTCTAGGTCTCTTACTTTATCACTTTGACATCATTTAAAATTTAGGCTAGAAAAAGGGTGTTTCCCTTCTAGAAAAATAATGATATTATTGTCATCATTAACACTTTCCAATGTTTGTCATTACTAGGTGCAGTAGGGTGGTAAATCATCTCCACCATGTAAACATCTTTATTTAATTTAGGATGAGTAATAAGAAGGGAGGCAAAGGCTATAAGGCAATGTGCTTTAGAACTCTTCGAATGGGGAATAGATGAGATATGAAAAGCATTAATACTCTAGTTTTTCCCACACCCTATTTATGTAGGCCTTTAACTTTTTGTTCTTTGTTTGATATTGTCCTAAATCCTGGTTGACAATGAGCTTTGCATCTCTTGTCACATTAAGTTCTTAAATTCCTTTCTTATTGGCATATTCAATATCCAAGAGGAGAGCTTCACACTCTATCATGTTATTATTAGTTTCAAAAACCAACACATAAGCATTTGGAAAATTTTCTCCTTTAGGTGACACTAAGAGTACTCGAGCACCTAAGCTAGAAAACAAAGAACTCCCATCTTGTTGCATAGACCATAATTCTTTAGAAATGTTAGGCATAAGGACTTCAGTAGATTCTTCTTTAATAGACACCATCATGTAAGTTTCATGTCCCATGTCAAAATACAAAATTTTAGCTCTCAGATCATTGGATTACAAAATGGTGTACTTAGCCTCAAGCTCAAGATCAAGTTTGAATATTTTTTCACCAATTGGGATTAAAGTTTGAGACTTATCTAGCTTGATCTCTTCATTGAGGTCTCTATAGAAAATTCTACTCAATAACATCCCATATATGGCTGGGATATATTGAACCAAAATATTTAATTTTAGGTTCTTCTCTAGATGTGCCACAAGAGCCACTTGAGAATCCTTTAATTGACCATTAATGGGGATTTGTTTTATCTCCATCTAATAAACTCTTCTTGATGGTTTGTTTAATACAATGCATGAACCACTTTTGAAGGCGTCACATTATTAGATGCACCTGAATCAATAATATAATTGGTCAACTTGCAACCAACAATATAAAGAAAAACATAAAATGGATCAGGTTTACATTATAAGCAAGCTACAACCAATGATTATTCCCCAATCATACAACCTTCTAAGTTCTCTCTAAGCTAGTGCTTGATTCATGATTAATAATGGACTTAGGTGCACCTTTTCTTTTTCCAACACATTGAACCAATCTATCTAGTTTGTGTGGGTTTTCTTTCAAGTATTCTAACTATGAAATTTGTACTTTAGTCCTCTTGCACTAATGATCGATAAAATAAAAATATTCTTCAACAATGAAAGAAGATTTAGCTTTTTTTATTTCTTTTGATTTCCAATGATCCTATAGAGTCTCCTTAAGAAACAAGATGCATTTGGGGTTTTCATTGGCAACCTTTTCTTTTTCTTCTTTGCTCCATTTCTCCTCTAGTCGATGCCTCCAATTTGGGGTGGATGCATTACAAGAGTGATTAATAATATCCCCATCCTTTTCACCATCTAATTCATACTCTATAAAATTGATATAAAAAGTACCAAATGTTTTCTCTATTGTATCTTTAGGAGCCAAGGACTCCTCAATTTTCTCTCTTGTTAGATACATTCAATATATATTTCCATTTCAAGATAAAATTCCCTACCATGACTAGTGGTTAGGTGAAAAACACACATTGTTATTTGGCAATTTGATGAGAATGGGTGTTCAATTGCTAAGCTTTGAGAAGAGGGACTCAAGAGATTTGATTCCATTTTTTGTTGATAGGGAATGTAGTTTGTACTTGGGATATCCTAGTAGAAAGGTACATGGTTTTGTGGAAATTTCTTCTTCAACTATAATAAATCATTGGCTAGCTTTTGTACCATAGGATCGGTAGTAGTAATAGAGAATTGTTGGCCTTTACCTTTCTACATACCTTGGCTCCATTTCCCTAAGAGTAAGTCATCTTCTAATTCAATACAAAAATTTTGTGCTACTACTAAGTTGGGGACTTTAGCTCTTTGTATTTGAAAGCTTACATTAGAAGCTTGGGCACTAATGAAGAAAGCCATCTGATTTCCTTACTGGGTCTTTTATTGATAGGAATTTGATTCATAGTCTTGTTAAAGTGAGCAATGAATTCTTGTATTAGTTCATGGATTTATTTCTTCATTTATGTTAATTGCAAGAGAAGCAAATGTTCACAGTGAGAAATTTTAAATCTACTATCAAAATCTTGAATTAAAGTAGCCCATAAAGTAATTGATCCTATTGACAACCGACCAAACCATTCAACTGCAAAATTAGTGAATTTTTTGACAAAGAGATGAAATAAAAAATCTTCATGTTGAATTCTAAGAAATTCACATGCTATAAATAATGTGCTAATATGTTCATCAGTGGTGACATTTTAAACTCTAGAAAACTTAGGGATAGTTTTCCTAGATCCAGCAGGCATATCATGTAATTGATTCCCCAAATCCAATGGATCAATAATCGCTCCCCATGGGATAGATTATTGTGGTTCTAGTTGTGCCATGGTGGGAAGAATCATATTCAAAGGTTGTAAATTTATGGCTACAGGGATGAGGGTTCCTGACAAGATCAAATCGTGAAAAGATACAGGAGGGACAATGGTCTTTGGTGGCAAAGATGGTCTATCAATTCCCTTAGTTTTTCTTTTCCTTTTGGGAGTTTTAGGATTGAAATATAGTTTTTGAAGATCCTCAAAATCTTTTTCAAGTAGACCTTTATGTTTATCTACTTAGGCATATGGTTCTTTAGATATCTTACTAGTTATTGTTTTCTTGACCTTGAGCACAACTAGGCTTTTGTTTTCTTCCTTCTTGGGATTCAAGAAATTCTTTCTACAACTTTTTCTCTGTGTCCAAAGTTTATTCATCTCAAGAATTCATCAAACTCCTCTTCTTCTTCTAAGACTCGATTCAATTGTTCATACTACTAAACACTCCTTGTACACTTTTAGGAAAGTCTATTCAAGTGTATTTAAATCTGAACTAATGTCTTCTTGCATGTCTTGGAAACCAAGATTCAGTTGGAGAACTAGAAACATGTTTTCATGCTGTAACACCATCTTGTGTCATCATCGATGACTATTTATCTTTCTTGTGTAGGTCCCCAAAAGAATTGCCGAAAATCTATTGGTAAATAGATTTGTCATTTGCAAATTATGTAGTTTGGCCCAATGGAATGTATGTGGAAAATTATTCCCAATAGACTTGCGTTTGTTTACATTTTCTACCAAAACCTAATCAAGAGTACCTTCTGGAACTGTTAGAGATAGGGAAGTAATTATTTCTTGAGCCTTAGAGGAATTGATAACTGAGTTAATGTAAGGTACCAACATTTGAACCTACTCCTTTAGTTATTCATTTGATATCTTTTCTTTCTTAACCATTTGTAATATTTGTGTTGGAAAAAACTCAAAATTAAAAAAATCTCCTTCAATGCTCAATGGACTGAGATCTACTTTGCTCAAAGTGAAATCTTATTTTTTGTTTTCTTCTAGATTCTTCTCTATTATAGGCCTTTCCATTTCCACAAAAAAATTCACCAAATTTTCATTAATGGTCAACCTAGACATCATTTTGATTCTCTTTACTTTGGGTGGTTTTTAGAGAAAGCTAGAAATGATATCAAATAGAGGTGGAACTACTTGAATTACCCTCTTCTTCTATAGAATACTTTGTACCTATGTGGGTGTCAGATCTTGGGATGGTATTTGTGGATTAACTTTAATGCTCAGTTGTCACTATTAAATCTTAGGTGTTAGGAAATTGATTACCCACCTATGTAATGTTGATCGATTACATTAATGGAGGGAGAAAATCATGAGGAGAAGCTACTAATATAGGTGAAGAAGAAACTAAAATTGATTGTGTAATGTCTGTATAAAATTCTTAAGTGTTCTTGTGGGACCTCTCTTCTTCTTGATTTATTTTTCCAACCTTATCATTTAGTTTTGATCTACTTTCTTGACTATAAATTCAACCTTGCATGCTTTGGATAAATCAATTGATTGATTTGGATCTTCATCACCCCCATTGTTACTTTTGGTTGATTGCTGCAATTTCTTATTTGAATTTACTTTTGATGTCATACAGGATGATTCTCCTTGATTGTTGTTCCTTCTATCAGGATACTCTCTTTACTTTGAGGTCTGGTGGTTGTATTTTCCATGCTTTCCTTATTTTCCCATTCCTTTATTGTCTTGATGACATAGGCTATTCTTTCTTTCAAATTTTTGAATTTTTGAATTAACTAGTCAATTGGCAGGAGTTTCATCAGCTCAATCTTCCCATAGTAGAAATGATCAATCATCTTCTATGTTTGTCACATCAATATCCACTATGAAATCTATCGCCTATCTTACAATAAGTTTCATCAAGTCCTTTTTTTATACTCTGAAATCATTCTCACAATCTTCCTAAAAGTTCTATAGCTAGAAAATGACTAAGGTTGGGAGTTAGCTTTAGTTTTTTGGCTATGTAGCCTTTACTATCATAAGGAAATCACATAGTGTAGGAGTACAAATTAATTATGGAAATATATCTTTCTATGTTACTTTCATATGTTGGTGTGCCATACTTGTAATGCCTAATGCCAATAGGAAAAGGAATCTCATCTACTCTTTAGTTTCTATAGAGCCTATTAATTTGATTGATGTGCATATAGATTTCAATCAACACTAATTTGTAATTGATGAACCTAGGTAGCATGAGGGGGAATCCATCATAAGATGTCAACCGGATATAAGTGAACTTCGATAATTATATAAAGTAACTTCCATTCTTTTGAATTGCTATTGTTGCTTGTGATGATATTCTAAGTCCTATGTTTACTTGAAGATCTCTTGTTGTTAACATTGTGAATGCATCATTCACTCTCCTAAAATGATGTAGGTAATTCTCATACTCAAGTTGAGGGAGGTGATTATAAATAAGATCTACATCATCATAGATACCATGTCTATTAAGCCTAGGCCAATTTTCTTTACCTATTATAGCACAAAAGAGGTAGGAAATCATGTAGAAGTAATTGTTAGTTTGAAGCTCTAAGCATTTCTTATGAAGGTAATCATTGATAAGCTCTACCTAGTTAATGTGTTGTTTCTCTTCACAGATCATATTGATAAATAAAAACATCCATCTCTCAAACTTGTGCAAGTCACCAAGTCCCATTTTTCTACTAAGAAGAATTATCATGTTATCCATTTTTTCCTTTAGTGTTTCCTTGTGAATGGACCTTTCTAATTAAGATTTACCTCTTCCTAGTTGTGACAACTAGGATTTGAAAATAATATTCAAGAACTGGGTTTGATTTGTAACATAATACCCATTTTCCATTTCTTTGTCTATATCAACATATCATTCTCTGATAGGTAACTAGAAAGATATGGCAATAGAAAATCGATTCAACTAAGCCATCACCTTATTATTTGATGCAATCACTTCTCTAGTGTGTGGGTGTGGGTGATAAGCCTTCATGCATTTTAATACCAATTTGGGGCATTGTGCCGATACAAGATGACTTTTGGCTTGAGTTAATCCTCTTTACAATATCTTCTTAAGCTAAGACAGTTATGTCACCATTTTCTAGAGATGACCAAAAATATTGTAAGCTGACATTTCCTAAAATGGTATCTCTGATGTGTGGCAGAGTGCTTTACAGATACTTGCAACATTGATATGTGTTCATCGTTTGTCTCAATGCTTCCACTTTGGTCTGCACAGATGAAGTTAAATGGCTATCATGGTAGCTAGGAGTTGTTCCATGTTGCTTGTGTAACACATCACATTTTCCACTTTCATTTGCTTGTAACCTTTGTATGTCATGATGAACGCTCATACTTTACCCATCTATTTCAATGCTACATATTTTCAAACATTGTGTCAAACACTTAGCATGTTCCAGCCACCCATCATGGAATAGTATTTTCATGAGAAATTTTGTCAAAAAAGTCACACTATGCCTATGCACTCTTTACAAATCATTCATTGAGATGTCACTTCTTTGATAGGGAGTCACGGGAATGTGTCTCATCCCACACTTTGCATACATATCAAAGTTATCATCTTAACTAATATATCCAAGGTGTTCATCGCATTACTTGAATGTGTGTAGAATCTTCCCAAGCATCTTCATTTTGGTGCCCCACACTGCAACTATGATGAAAAATTCCATCCAATGATATTGCTTGTTCCCTTATATATTTATCCAAGTATTCATCTAGATATTCAAACAAGTTCTTCACTTCCCTTAATGTTACCATGAGATGAGAGCAGAAATAGATTTATAGAATGTTTGAGATTGGATCACTTTTCTAAACATTGAAGTGGTCACCATTTAGATTGAGATTATCTGCAAGCATTCACTCAAAAATTCAAATGCAACCTCTTTCTTTACCTTGATTCCAGTCATGAACTCCACCTCAAATAGACTGTACATCAATTTTAGCATGGACCTCCAAATAACTATCTTTTATCAAGGTTCATAAACCTTTTGACTTTTAACTTCTCATATTTGGTATAGAGGTTAAGAATCATCTCCAAAACGTGTGTTTTGGTCTTCTTGATAAACCTCTTTTTGAATTTTTGGAGGTTAAGATTTGGTGGTCAAAAGACATTTTTAGAGTATTTTTCTTAAGCTTATTTGTGGATAGGGAGGTTAAGAATTAGAATGCAATTACTTATTTTGAGCCCATTCCTTAGAAGTTAATGTTTCAAAGCTTTCATTATCCTATCATAACTTGGAATTCAGGTGTTTGATTTCAAAAATTTGAAGTCCTAAGCAAAGCTAGAGATGAGTCGGAGGCATGAAGACCATAAAATTATTAAAAAAAGAAAGAAATTGTAGACTCTTTTAAAGCTTGAGTTCTAGAACACTTGAACTTATTTTGACTCAATAACATGATATTTGGCACAACAATATAGGAACCAAGACAACATAGTAATTTAATTTACTACACCCAAATATATTTATATTTCCTTTATTTCTATTTTTTTAATTTTGCACTCTTTCTATATTATGTTTGTCTTATTTAATTTTAAAAAAAAAATTAAGAAAGAGCTCACAACCAGCTATACACCACAGAAAAATGGAGTGGCTGAAAGAAAGAACATGACCATTATTGAAATGGAAAAGAGAAAAGTCTCCCAATTGAATTTTGGGGAGAGGCTATGGCAACAACAGTTTCCCTAATTAATAGGTGTCCTAAAAAGGTAGTTCGTGATAAAATTCCAATGGAAGCATGGTCATGAAGAAGATGGACAGTTGAACACTTAAGGGTGTTTGGATGTGTTGCATATGCACATGTGCCTAAAGAAAAAAGGCAGAAATTGGATGACAAAGGTGTGAAGTGCATCTTCACAGGGTACAACTTAGAATCAAAGGCATACAGATTGTATGACCCATTGAACAACAAGATGACTCTTTCAAGAGATGTGGAATTTCTTGAAAATTAGTCTTGGTATGGTTCAACTGATGAGTCAAAAAGCACTTCAAGTAAAGTGCCAACTATGACTAAAGAAGATGCTGAAGAATAGCAAGAAGGAGCAAGTAGAAGAAAAGGCAAGCAAGTTCAGACAGTGCCGAGCTCCACTAGGCATGATCGAGTGTCAGTTCTGAGTACCAGTGAAGACCGAGCTAGTCGGCAACGTAGCAGCAGTGAAGACTCTGATTCCACACTCTCCTCCCTATTACCTAGAAAGACTAAGAGTCTTAGGGAGATATACCAAGATGAAAAGTATGAAGATTATGATGAGAGTGTTAATTTTGCATTATTTTCTCATAGTGATCCAATATATTTTGAAGAAGCTATTAAGGAGAAGAAATGGTGTAAGGCCATGTATGAGGAGATAGATGCTATAGAAAGAAATGAGACATGGGAGCTAACTGAATTGCCTCTAAAGAAGCAAGTGATTGGAGTGAAATGGGTCTATAAAACCAAATGCAATGCTAAAGGCAAGATTGATAGGCATAAGGCAAGGCTGGTAGTCAAGGGCTACAAACAATAGTATGGAAGAGATTATGATGAGACATATGCCCCGATTGCAAGAATGGAAACCATGTGTGCTGTCATAGCAATTGCAACTTAGCACAAGTGGAAGGTATTTCAAATGGATGTGAAGTCTGCCTTCTTAAATGGTGTATTGAAAGAAGAAGTATATGTGGAGCAGCCATCTAGTTATGAAGTTGCAGGTGAAGAGAACAAAGTATATAGATTGAAGAGAGCTCTGTATGGGCTCAAGCAAGCTCCATAGGCATGGTATAGTAGGATTAACTCATATTTGATGAGCAATGGCTTTAGCAAAAGCAATGGTGAGCCTACTCTTTACATCAAGACAACAAATGGTAATGTGTTGATTGTTGTTTTGTATGTAGATGATTTGATTTTTACTGGTAATGACAAGGATCTAATTAGTGAGTTCAAAGAGACCATGAAAAATGAATTTGAGATGATAGACCTAGGTCTCTTGAAATATTTTCTAGGAATAGAAGTAAAAAAAATGCATGATGGCATCTTCATCTCTCAAGAAAAGTATGCAGGGCAGATCTTGGAGAGATTTAAAGTGCAGAACAGTAAGGCAGCCCCCACACCAATAGTAGTAGGTCTAAAGTTGAGCAAGGAAGACTCTAGCAAGAGAGTGGATCCAACTCTATACAAGAGTATGGTTGGAAGTCTAATGTATTTGACTGCAACTCGATTAGACCTAATGCATGCAGTAAGTCTGATTTCTAGATTTATGGAAACACCAAAGGATTCCCATTGGCAAGCGGGAAAAAGGATCCTAAGGTATGTGAAAGGTACCAAGGGATTTGGGATTTTGTACACTACTAATGATGATTTCAAGTTGGTTGGTTACACGAATAGTGACTAGGCTGGAAGTATAGATGATAGGAAGAGCACTTCTGGGTACATGTTTCATATGGGATCAGGTGCAATTTCATGGGCATCCAAGAAGCAACCTATTGTTGCTCAATCTACAAAAGAGGCTGAATACATTACAACAAATGCAGCAGTATGTCAAGCAATTTGACTAAGGAGGATCTTGATAGATTTGAATGAAAGGAAAGAGGATGGAACCACAATTTATTGTGACAACATCTCATCAATTGCATTGTCCAAGAATCCAGTCTTCCATGGGAGAAGCAAACACATAGAAATCAGATATCACTTCATCAGAGAGATGGTGGAGAATGAGGATATCAAGATGGAATTCTGCAAGTCAGAGCAGCAGCTAGTAGATATTTTCACCAAGCCATTAGGCATTGAAACTTTTGTACACTTAAGAGAGAGTCTTGGTGTAGTTGATTTGGATCAGTTCTGATCCTTGTTTGTTTGGCTTGGGACAAAGGGGGAGTGTTGGAATATTTAAATACAACGTACGTTTTCTCCCTAGAGCTAAATGCTCACCTACCCCCCTAACGTCCAGAATAGATAGAAACATTAAAACGGGTAGGTGAGATTTTCAAATTAGAAAAAGAGGGGGAAAATGGAATGTGACAAAATGAATGTTTTATTCATTCATTCAGAGAGTTCAAGCATATTCAACAGATTAGTAGTTGCAAAGTAGAGCAGAAGAAGGAAGAAGAAAAGAAGTTTGTGCCTGCAGTTGCACGTGTTTCCTCTATTCTCTCTGTAAGTTTGTTATTGTTAAACTTGTCCTATTGAAGCAGTGATTGCTCTAGGCACCATTGTATGTAGCCATTAGAGTTGTAGGTTTAAAGTTTATTGAAGTTTAAAGTTTTATCAATTTAGGGTTGTTTTAGGGTTTTCTGGTTGAAGCCAAATGCTCCCATATTTTACATAATAGTTTAAATCAAAGATTGAATAGAAGGCAAGTAGGCATACTTGAACCCATTGCTCTTCCCTTGCATGTTGCATTTGAGTAATTTTTTTGAAAGCTTAAATCTTTGGCTCTCTCATTTTAATGGTGAAAGCATTGACTTTGGAATTTCTTAAGTTATAATTTTTCAGTTGAATAGAACACTCGGCATCCTCTTTCTCAATTGGAGCCGAGCTCACTCGGCATCCATTGTTGCCGAATATTATTTCTTTGAGTGCCGAGCTAACTTGGCACCTGTTGCCTGTCAATCAGCACCATCAAGTGCCGAGCAACCTACCACTCAACACCATCAAGTGCTGAGTAAGTGCCAGGCAAAACTGGCACTCGACACCTTTATGTGCCGAGCACTTTTCAAGTGCCAAGTAAAGATTTTAGGTTTAGGGTTGTGAGTTGTAATTTAATTTATAATATTTCTCACAGTAATTATTGAAAAATATGTCAATTAATAATCCACTATTCTTTCTTTCTTATCATAGATCATTATGATCAAAATTTGTCTTTCCCATAGTTCACTTTATTCTTTCATATCTTGATTACTATCTGAAAATCATCTCTGGCTCTCCATGAGTTATATCGAGATCTTTATTTCTATACACAAGAGGCCTACATTTTGAGAGATGGCCATTAGTTTATTCCATAGTGTTGAGCATGGATATGTTGAAATATTTAATGCATATTAATGTTTGCTCCTGGAGCCAAATGCCCACCTACCATCCCCGTAATAGTCAGAAATAATGAATGTGGTAGGTGAGCTTTTGAAATTTGAAAAGAGCGGGAAAACATTTTGCCAATGAGACAAAAAGGAATGTTTGATTCATTTGTTCAGAGAGTTTAGTAGATCAAAGAGAGCAGAAGAGTTGTAGAGTAGAAAAGAAAGAAAATGAAATCAGTCAGTAGATCAGCATGAAGTGTTTAGAAGGTAGAAGAGTTTGGATTTCTTGTCATTCTGTAAGTTTGTAGTTTATTGTGTGGTTTGACCTGTGAAGCAGTGATTGCTCCAAGTGCTACTATATGCAGCCATTAGAGCTGCAAGTTTAAAGTTTAAAGGTTGAAGTTTCATTAGTTTCATCAGTTTGAAATTTTAGGGTTATTTTAGGGTTTTTTTGGTTGTAGCCAAATGCTCCTAGATTCTATAATAGTTTGAATCAAAGTCGAATAGAAAGCAAGTAGACATGTGTGAATCCATTGCTCTTCCTTATTCATTGCATTTGTGAAGTTTATTGTTGAATATTTTAAGCTTTGGCTCTCTGGTTTTAATGGTGGAAACATTCACATTATACGTTTTGTCACTCATCATTATCTTTGGTAGAAGTTCTACCGAGCTCACTTGGCATCCATTGGTGCCGAGTTGCCCTTCACGTACTGAGTTCACTTGGCTCTTTCACGTGCCGAGCTCACTCGACACCCTCCTCCCACTCAGCTCCTTAAGGTGCTGAGTGAAAATTTTAATGTTGTAATTTTTATTTTTAATTTTTGATTTTCTACATGGTATCAGAGCTTTGAGGTCCCACATCCACAATGAGTTAGGGCATATTTTTCTTGGATATTTGTAATGGCAAGAGATGGAGGAAAGATATGGCAGCAACCACCACCCTTCAATGGACAAAATTGTGATACATGGGCAAAGAAGATGAAGACCATAATGGTTGCAAATGATTTATGGGAGTTTGTGATTAATGGGTTCAATGATGTGACAGACCCAACTCAGTAAGCTACTCTCACAAATGCACAGAAGACTTAGTTGAAAGAGTCAAGGAGAAAGGATGATAAGGCATTAAGTTTGATTGATGCAGAAATGATAGAGACAATTTTTCCCAAAATTGTAGTAGCAAATTATGCAAAGGAAACATGGGACATCCTTGAGACAAACTTCAAGGGAATTGATAAAGTCCATACAGTAAAGCTACATAATATAAGGAGGGAGTTTGAGAACCTTTAGATGAAGAAAAATGAATCAGTTGTAGATTTTAGATCAAGGACCTCCAATGTGATTAACCAACTAAAGTCAAATGGAGAAGACTATTGAGAGCAAAGGATAGTGGAAAAGATATTGAGAAGTTAACCTCATAAATATGAGAATTTGGTCATGACCATAGAAGAGGCAAAATACCTCACTATTTTGACAATGGATGAGTTGATGGGTATTCTTCAAACCCATGCGCATAGGATCAACGGATCTACATCTTCTTCTTCCCAAGAGAAAACATTCAAGGCTCAGTCAAATCCAAGAGGAAGGGGGAGAGGAAGAAATGGCTCAGGTAAAAATTTTAGAGGCAGAGGCAGAGGCAGAGGTAATGGAGGACAAAGAAATGTTGCAGTAGAAAGCTCAGGAAGAGCAGATGGAGCAAGTAGCTCACAAAATACTTCAAGAGGAGGTAAGAAACACTATGACTCAAATAGGAGTAATATAGAATGCTACTACTATCATAAATATGAGCGTTACATAAGTGAATGTTGGAAGAAGCAAAATGATTAGTCAGGACAAAAAAATTTGGCTGATGTGAACATGGGAAGTGGAAATAATGCCACTACCTTCATCATGTGTAATGTTGGTGAAGAAGGAAGCCTTGAAGTTTGGTACCTCAATAGTGGATGTAGTAATCACATGAGTGGTAATGAAACTTTTTTTTCACTCATTAACAAGAGTTTCAAATTTGAGATTAAAATGGGTAACAATGGAACCCTACCAGTAGTGGGAAAATGATCTATTATGGTATGCACGAAGCAAGGTGAGGAGAAGAATATACAAAAAAGCATAATCTGATGAGCATTGGTCAACTCATTCAAAATGGATACAAAGTGCTGATGGAGAATGACAGGTGTGTCATTCATGAAAAGGATGGGAGAAAGAACTTGCAATAGTTCAAATGACAAAGAACATAATGTTTCCTTTAAGGATTGAGACATATTTCTTATCTCAAGTTGGTGTTGTACCTTCTACACAATTAGCTCTAAGGAGTGTGATTGAAGACCCTTCATGGCTATGGCACCTTAGGTATGGTCATCTTGGATATGCTAGTTCAAATTTGTTGTCAAATAAAAGAATGGTAGAAGGTTTTCCATGAATAGGAAATTCATGTGACAAGTGTGAGGCTTGTATTTTGGGTAAGCAACACATGCTTCCCTTTAATTTCAGAAATTCTAGGAGGGCTGGATATCCACTAGACTTAGTGCATACTAACCTAGTCAGTCCTATGAAAGTTACTTCCATTGGGGGAAGTACTTATTTCATGACATTTATTGATGATTTTAGTCATAGGACATGGGTTTATTTTTTGAAATCTAAATCTGAAGCATTCAATAAGTTTCTTGAGTTCAAAGCCCAGTCTGAAAGAGAATGTGGACACTATATCAAGGTCCTAAGATTAGATAGAGGAGGAGAGTATACCTCCAATTCTTTTGTAAATCTTTGTAAGAAATATGGCATAAAGAAAGAGCTCACAGATAGTTATACACTATAGCAGAATGGAGTGGCTGAAAGAAAGAATAGGACCATTGTTAAAATGGCAAGGAGCATGATGAAAGAGAAAGGTCTGCCAACTAAATTTTGGGGAGAGGCTATGGCAACACCAGTTTACCTAATTAATAGGTGTCCTACAAAGGCAGTCCGTGATAGAATTCCAATGGAAACATGGTCAAAAGGAAGATGGATAGTTGAACACCTAAGGGTGTTTGGATGTGTTGCATATGAACATATGCCTAAAGAGAAAAGGAAAAAATTGGATGACAAAGGTGTGAAGTGGATCTTCACAAGGTACAGCTCAGAATCAAAGGTATACAGATTGTATGACCCATTGAACAACAAGATGATTCTCTCAAGAGATGTGTAATTTCATGAAAATCAGTCATGGTATAGACCAATTGATGAATCATCGAGCACCTCAAGTAAATTTCCAATTATGAGTGAAGACAAAGCTAATGAACAGAAAGAAGGAGTAGATAGAAGAAAAGACAAGCAACCTCAGTCATTGTCGTGCTTCTCTAGGCATGATTGAGTGTTAGTGCCAAGTAACAGTGAAGAATAAGTTGGTTGGCAAAGTAGTAGTAGTGAAGATTCTGATCCCACACTCTCCTCCTTATTACCAAGAAAGGCCAAGAGTCTTAGGGAGATATACCAAGATGAAAGGTATGAAGAGTATAATGAGAGTGTTAATTTTGTATTATTTTCTCATAGTGATCCAATATATTTTGAAGAAGCTATTAAGGAGAAGAAATGGTGTAAGGCCATGGATGAGGAGATAGATGCTATGGAAAGGAATGAGATATGAGAGCTAATTGAATTGTGTTCCAAAAAGTAAGTGATTGGAGTGAAATGGGTCTATAAGACCAAATATAATGCTGAAGGCAAGATTGATAGGCATAAGGCAAGGCTGGTAGTCAAGGGGTACAAATAGCAGTATGGTAGAGATTATGATGAGACATATGCCTCAGTTGCAAGAATGGAAACTATGTGCACCTTGTCATAGCAATTGCAGCTTAGCAATTGCATCTCAACACAAATCGAAGGTATTTCAAATGGATGTGAAGTTCGCTTTCTTGAATGGTGTATTGAAAGAAGAAGTCTATGTGGAGCAGCCACCTGGTTATGAGGTTGCAGGTGAAGAACACAAAGTATATAGATTGAAGAGAGCTCTTTATGGGCTCAAGCAAGCTCCAAGGGCATCGTACAGTAGGATTGACTCATATTTGATGAGCAATGGCTTTAGCAAAAGCAATGGTGAGCCTACTCTCTACATCAAGGTAGCAAATGGAAATGTTTTGATTGTTCTCTTGTATGTAGATGATTTAATTTTTACTGGTAATGACAAGGCTCTAATTGGTGAGTTCAAAGAGGTCATGAAATATGAATTTGAGATGATAGACCTTGGTCTCTTGAAGTACTTTCTAGGCATAGAAGTAAAAAAAATGCATGATGGCATCTTCATCTCTCAAGAAAAATATGCAGGGCAGATCTTGGAGAGATTCAAAATTTAGAATAGTAAGCCAACCCCCACACCAATATCAATAGGTTTAAAGTTGAGCAAGGAAGACTCTAGCAAGAGAGTGGATCCAACACTATACAAGAGTATGCTTGGAAGTTTAATGTATTTGACTGCAACTCGGTAGACCTAATGCATGCAGTAAGTTTGATTTCTAGATTTATGGAAACACCAAAGGATTTCCATTGGCAAGCGGGAAAGAGGATCCTAAGGTATGTGAATGGTACCAAGGGATTTGGAATTTTGTATACTGCAACAAATGAATTCAAGTTGGTGGGATATATAGATAGTGATTTGGCTATAAGTTTAGATGATAGGAAGAGCACTTCCAGATACATGTTCCATATGGGATCAGGTGCAATTTCATGGGCATCCAAGAAGAAACCTATTGTTGCTCAATCTATAATAGAGGATGAATACCTAGTAGCAAATGTAATAGCATGTCAAGCTATTTGGTTAAGGAGGATCTTGATAGATTTGAATGAAAGGCAAGAGGATAGAACCACAATTTATTGTGACAACATCTCATCTATTGCATTGTCCAAGAATCCAATCTTCCATGGGAGAAGCAATCATATAGAGATCAAATATCACTTCATCAGAGAGTTGGTGGAGAATGGGGATATCAAGATGGAATTTGGCAAGTTTGAGTAACAACTAGTAGACATTTTCACAAATCCATTAGGCATTGGAAGTTTTGTACACCTAAGAGAGTGTCTTGGTATAGCTGATTTGGACTAGCAGTGATCCTTGTTTGTTTGGCTCGAGACAAAGAGGGAGTGTTGAAATATTTAATGCATATTAATTTTTGCCCCTGGAGCCAAACACCCACTTACCATCCCCGTAATAGTCAGAAATAATGAATTTGGTAGGTGATTTTTTGAAATCTAAAAAGAGGGGGAAAACATTTTGCCAATGAGACAAAAAGGAATGTTTGATTCATTCATTTAGAGAGTTTAGTAGATCAAAGAGAGCAAAAGAGTTGCAGAGTAGAAAAGAAAGAAAAGGAAATTGGTTAGCAGATCAACATGAAGTGATCAAAAGGCAGAAGAGTTTGGAGTTCTTGTCATTCTGTAAGTTTGTAGTTTATTGTGTGGTTCGACCTATGAACTAGTGATTGCTCTAGGTGCTATTGTATGCAGCCATTAGAGCTACAAGTTTAAAGTTTAAAGGTTGAAGTTTCATCAGTTTCAAAATTTAGGGTTATTTTAGGGTTTTTCTAGTTGTAGCCGAATGCTCCCAGATTCTATAATAGTTTGAATCAAAGTCGAATAGAAAGCAAGCAGACATACATGAATCCATTTCTCTTTCTTATTCATTAAATTTGTGAAGTTTATTGTTGAATATTTTAAGCTTTGGCTCTCTAGTTTTAATGGTGGAAACATTCACGTTATAAGTTCTGTCACTCGACATTGTCTTTGGTAGAAATTCTACCGAGCTCACTCGGTATCCATTGCTCTCGAGTTTCCCTTCATGTGCCGAGTTCACTCGACTCCTTCATGTGTCAAGCTCACTCGACACCCTCTTGCCACTCAGCTCCTTAAGGTGCCGAGTAAAATTGGCACTCGGCAATAGTTTGTGCCAAGTGAAAATTTTAGTGTTGTAATTTTTTATTTTTTATTTTTTATTTTCTACATTATATAGCTTCAAAATAAAAAAAGAGAGAGGGTGTATACAAAAGTGACTAGATAGAAGAATGGGCACAATTTTGTTAAGATGCTCAAATACTAATCAACCTCCCACTACCACAATGGAATGAATGGAAATGGGAGACCATATTTACATAAAGAACACTAGCATGAAGTTTGTGTTGAGTTTCCAATCTTTGCTCACATAATATTACAATTCAAGGAGGTGTTTGGCAACAAAACATTTTGATGCCACCATGTTTACAAAGTCCATGCTATATTTCGGAACATATGGTATGTAGGCTCAGTTTTACCATTTGGCTATTGTTATTAATTATGTGTTATTTTGGTAATTGAAATGTATTTTTGAAATGACATCATGAGTTCAAATTTTATTAGAGTAGAGTATGAGTGTTGATAGAAGTAAAATTAGATCCTTTTATCACATAAATGATAAAAGAGTTCAGTAATATCTTCAATAGTAATACACTTGGAATATTATGTATTCAGTATATTAATTATAAATGTATTACTATTTTTAGTTAATTAATGAAATTATAAACCAATTTTAATTTCTTGATCAATTGATAGTAAATGATAATCTATAAAAAAAGTAATTGAAAAAAATAGAACTTAATTATTATTATACTGATTGTATCCATTAATTAGTATCTTGCTTTATGTTGATTAAGTATTTTTTTCTTTATTTAATAAATATTTTTTAATTATCTATTATTTATTTTATTAACGACCAATAAATTTATCTTATATTTCCTCTAGTAACTAAATCAAATTGAACTATTATCTAATTACACTCTAGCCCTTATAAATTTTAATTTTACATTTAATACTAAAACTTGACCTTAACTATAAACCAAATCAAACTATAACAGTAAATCTAACCTAACTTAATATTAACCAAAATCAAAATCTAAAATTAAAATTTGACAAAATTTAACATTTTTATATCTCATCTCAACCCTAATTGTGACAAAAAGTTAGTTAAACCCTAATTACAAGTATAATATTAAATACAATTAAACCTTAAATTTTAACCAAATAATATCCTAACCCTAATATTGTACTAATATTACACCATAAATCTAAAGCTAAAAAAAAAACTCTTAATTAGATTGAGCCATAATCCTAAAAATTATACTAATTTAATACTGAAGATAATTAAACTTTAAATTTTAACCAAAAAATCCTAATCCTAAGATTAATACACCCTAAATCTAAAGCTAATTTAAACCCTTCATAATTGTCAACTACCTTATGAAATTGAACATTCCAAATAGATCCATACATATCAAAAGTACCAAAATTCTCCTTTTATTATTGGGGAATGATTTATTAGCCTTTGATATACTTGAATAAATTAAATAAATTTAAAAAATTTAATATTCAAGTTCTTACATTAATAGTTAATTTGATTATATATGATATGGCTACTATTAATTAATTTTTTAAGTTATCTATTCATTTTTGGTAAACAAATGCTTATAAGGTACGAAATATTTAGAGACAAAACATTTTTATAAAATTTAGATTTAAATATGGATTTAACAATTTTATTATTTCAAATATAAAAATTTAATTAAAATTTATAAAATTTAAATTAAACTCTACACCTAAAAACTGAACTATAACAGTTCTTTACAAATCAATTAAATAATACGAGAGAGAGTTGTACATAATATATATATATATATATATATATAATTTGGTGGAGAGAGATGTGAGAGATTGAGATAAGGGGTGTAGTTAAGAGAAATGATGCAAAGATAGATGGTAAGTAGAGAGAGGGGACTTAATTACAAGAGCTATGTGTGTGTGTTGAAAATGTGATAAATAGATAAGTGAGATGAGAGAGAGATGATGTAAAGAAAGAATGGTGAGAAGGGTATAAAGATGAGATAAGGCTCAAGAATGATGATAACTATGGCTTAGGATAGATAGGGGGGACATGTGAGAGAGAGGTACTATGTAAGAGAGAATAGGGAGATATTGATGGATATTTCATAGACATAGACTGTAAATAGCAAGGAAATGATAAGGAGAAGAGGGAGGGGAGATAGTTAAAGAGGGTAATGATGGGGTCTAGAGATGGGTTAATTATAGGCCACACACACAGTGTTTGTGTGTGTGTGTGTGTGTGTGTGAGAGAGAGAGAGAGAGAGAGAGAGAGAGAGAGAGAGAGAGAGAGAGAGAGAGAGAGAGAGAGAGAGAGAGAGAGATGGTAAACTAAATATAATGTAGAATTAATCACTAGATACTAAGTTCATGCTCCATCTTATAGATGGTTGATACGATTCATTAAACACAATTAATTTCTTACAATAATACTAAATGAAACTAAACCTAGACATAAAACAAAATTAAATCATAGCACTAAAACAAATTGAAATCAAATTGGTTCCAAACTTTCAAAATTTGATTTGCAATATAATATTTATTGGTTTAATTATCAAAATTTATTTTAAAAAAATTCATGAAGCAATATAAATATATGTATTTTTTTGAAAGTAAATTATTTATAGTATTTTGGATAATGTTGTGTTCATTGGACATTATATTTTAATTTTCAATAAAAACAATCTTTAGAAATAAAATAATTAAGATAATATAAAATATATTGAGATAAGTGTTTATAATGACCCAAATGGAATTTGAACTTTGGTTGGTACAATACTACAACTAAATTTAAATATTAATAAGGAATAAATTATTGGACATAAAAATTACCAACAAATAATATATATAGTGAAGTGACAGCTCTAATAGCTTTAATTTAATAATTGATAATAAAGTATATATTACAAAAATTAAATCTTTCATAACTCTTGTGTGTGTGTGTGTGTGTGTATACATATATGTATATATGTAGATAAATACTTATGTATACATACATATATATACATATATATAAGTATATATATAAATGCATAAATATATATCTACATATATACATATATGTATATATAGACACACACACACACATACATGTATACATATATATACATGTATATGTATAAGCTAGTTATCCCTTTAAGCAATATGATTGTTGGGCTAAACACCCACTATGAAATAATTTTGTATAAGTATAATTACATTATTACATTTTGTTTAAGTAGAATTTATAAAAATTACACTTAGTTTAAGTAGAATTTATAAAGCCATACTTGATGAGTAAATAATTGAACGGGCCATCCTAACATTATCTTTTATAATTCAATTTTTACATTTAGAAAAAAAATCATTTAATTCCTTGATTCTATTTGTGAAAACATGAAGGCTTAGCTTGACATTCCACTTCTTAACAAAAACACAAATTAATATACATCATCAATCAAACTTTATTATCAGATAGGTGTACATGTACATATTCACACACATGTGTGGGTTTTTAAATATGTCATATGTTCAAATTAAGTATCTAAGTTACTTATAGTCAAGAGATTAAAATTTTAAATTACTGTAAAAATATTTTAATAATAGAACATTTCATATTAATTGAAAATTTATTCTAAATGTTTACATAATAATTTAGTATGTATGCATTAATAACATGCACCCTTACAACAACTAGTAATTGATTGAGACAACTAGGATTATCTCCTCTAGGACCTCCAAAAAATATGCAGTGACCCCATCCTAGGGTAATATTGTCAACACAAAGAGTTAAATTATAGTGAAGTGGTTTAGGTACTATAAATGGTTTCTTGAGGGTACAAAAGAATATTGTTAGAGCTGTGCACTTGGATGTCCCTAATATAGGCTGGCTTTGAAAATCCCTCTTGAGGAAAATGACCACTGCCCATATGTGTTTTTGAGAATGGGGTCCCTACAACGTCAAAAGAATACAAAACTTCCCCTCTATATTGTACAATATTGGTTGATTCAGCCAATGAACTAAATAAGGATCTTGGCCAATATATACCTTACTGCTTCACCTTTTATAATTTCCTACATATTGAAAGCATCATTTTTAGTTTATTAAGAAAATTAATTTAAACTATAATTAGTTTACATTAGTTTATATTAGTGGTCATTTTTTGTGTGTAATAAATAGGAAAAGAGAATAAGAAAAGGAAAATCACGTATCTTACCAAGGAGGATACTCTTTTTTTTTCCATGAGCTTTATATAATTTACATTTTAGTTGGCTATTTAACCACTATATAAGTAGGACTCTATCATAAGAGCTATAATTATAGTTCATAATAATAGACCCATCTAATCATGCTACAAAATGTACTTAATTACTATGAGATTTGAATCTATAATCTCTTTTTAAAATTCATGTGCTCTACTACTAAACCAACTTTGATAAACATTATTATAAATCAGCCAATATAAATATATATTTTAACTCTATTGAAAATGTCACCTACCTTTTTATGCTTATCAATTTTTCAACCAGATCTTTTTCATACTCAAATACTTGTTCAATGGGTTGGCCTAGATAGTTTTGCGTACCTTCGGACAACACAAATCCTTCACATTCCACATTCCTACAACTTGAGTGATGATAATTATGATTCTACATCAAGAAGGTAGCATATGTTAATGAGTTGACTGCATATCTTAATCTTTGATACAAGGACAAATATCATGATGGTCAAATTGCATAGTTACCATCCAATACACAAAGAGTCTAGGTTGAGAATCACCATGATGATGAGAGGGGAATACTTGAAATTTCAAATTATACCACCATATGTTGCAATATCAAGATTATTTTGTTGCAATTTTTTTGGTTCTAGCAATTTAGATTATAGTGCAACACTTAAATTACACTAGAATACCTATGGATACATTATATAATAATAATATTACTTACTTCCCAACAAGCCTCGATGTTTTGTTCTTAAGGTTGTCTTGGATCTTGGACAAGCCAAATTTGTTCAAGGCTAAAACCATCATTAGGTGCAACATATGATTTCCATATATTAAACCTTCCTTGTGCACTATAGATTCCCTCAAAAGAAAAAGTATATTGTAGAAATAAATACTTTAGAGAAACAATTTTTTAGGTAATATATATTAAATAATTTTATATATTGGACTTTTTTTTTAATAAATAGGAAGCATTTAATAGGAAACATTATATAATAATAATATTACTTACTTCCCAACTAGCCTTGATTGTTTGTTCTAAAGGTTGTCTTGGATCTTGGACAAGCCAAATTTGTTCAAGGCTAAAAGTATCATTAGGTGCAACATATGGTTTCCATATATTAAACCTTCCTTGTGCACTATAGATTCCCTCAAAAGTAGAAGTATATTGTACAACGACATACTTCAACGAAATGATATTTTAGGTAATATATATTAGATTATTTTATATATTTGAATTTTTTTTTAATAAATAGGAAAAATTTCATAGTGTATTGGAATTTTTATTTTATATATTATAGTTCGACCCTATCCTACACTCCCTCTTTTATAATAAAAATAAAAATAAACAAAACAATTCATTGAACTTACATCATGAACCATCCTTGAATAATCTATCAATTTTCTTCTCAAAAATGTATTTATAGATGCTCGACCCTACCCTACACTTCCTCTTTTATAATATGTTAAAAAAAAATTCACTGAACTTACATCATAAACCATCTTCAAATAATCTATCAATTTTCTTCTCAAAAATGTATTTACAGATCTTGTGAATTTCACTTGTTCATACTCAATCTCCATAACAGGGACTGTTCCTTCTAGACACTTTTTTCCAAGCCCACTTCCTGAGATATTTGAGGGGCCTTCCATCCCTCCAACTCACATTTAAACTATTCTAGAATTGCACTATCTAGATTAATAAAAATATAGTATCAATTGAATGATAATGTATAGAAGTGATAAAAAATTGTCCTCAAAAGTAGAAAACTTCTAGAAATATCAAATTTGAAAAATACATTAATATTAACAAGAATATTATAAAACATAATAATCCATAGTGAAGAAAAATTTATTTTGTCGGGAAAGACCACTCATATGTTTTATATTATTGATTTTATTGCACCATTGTTGTAAAGGAAAGATTTTCAAAAGAAAATTTCTCATTAGAATGTGAAAGAGTATCCTTTATAAAAAAGACTATGAAATTGTTACCTTATCATACCCATATTGTTGTTTTGTAGAGCAGAGGGAAATTTGATTTGTAAATTCCACATAGAGTATGTTGTCTCCATTGTCATACTGCATAACAAAATACAAACTTTAATGGAACAGATAATAGAGAAAGGGAGGAAAATGACAAAAGATAAAGTATAAAGAGGAAAGAGATTGGCTTACTTTGTATTTGTGAATAGTCAGTGGATTAACATAATTGATATAATCTTGGATGCTCATATTGCCTGTCTCAGAAGGGTATACTAAGAACATAAGCAGAAAAAATCATGTGATGGAACATATGAAAAGTAATTGGTGAAACCAAATAGTAGTAACCAAGTCTATATAACCAATGACAATAAAGTAGATCTAGAGATGCATAGTTATAACCAAGCCTGTATTATCTTAGATGACTATAGTCAACAACATTTTTATTAATTCACACCATATGAATAATTGTCTTAGTGGACTATAATTTCTTTCCCTCTTCCTAAAGTGGTTGGGTTCTAACATTTATGCAGGCCAAATTTAGGTGGCGTACATGATTAAGCTGGGTGATGTATAACTAACAACATAACCAATGCTTTTGTCGATGGGAAAAGGGTTTTAGTAATATATACCTAGACTTCTTACTTGAGCCTTAGTTTTCTATATTCAAAATTTGAAGGTATGATTATACAATAGTACAATTGTTAGTTCCTACCTAAGATAGGTTATGTATAAGTTTCTATCTAGGGAAGGTTATGTACCTAGGCTAGGTTACTTATGCTTTCATTGAGATACAATATTTACAACTTGATTATTGAGTCAATCAATCAAAACAAAACAAAGTATAACAATTTATTGAAAAAAATTATAGTTAATAACTAATTTTTATATTTAATAATTTTAAAATATGATTTTTTCAATTACATATTGATTAAGGTAAGTAGAAAATTTATTTTCATCAAATTTTTTGTAAAATTATTAATTTCATTCTTTAATCTCATTACAATGAATAAATGTAGAAAGTTCAATACTTTTCTAAAATATTTTTGGTCACTTCCACAAAGCTCTCCCAACATCACTTTTTGCAATGGTGTGAAATCGAATTCATCAGTGAAGATGATCTTGACTATGTATAGGGCTTGCAGAAAAAGATGAAGGACATTGAGGTAGAGTTTGGTCATCTTAAAGCCATGATAAGTCAACTAAAATATCTATCAAAACTCTTCCCACAAATATGCTTTGATGAATTTCCATACCCTACTACAAAACTCCTAGTTGGGCTTAGGCAACAAATGAGAACTATTGCTGAAAGTAATGTTCTCATAGTTGAAGATAACATTGTTATTGCCCTTCTAACAAGGGTAGAAAATGTAATTGTGGATGTGTAAGGACTACCATCCTATTATGCATGAGACATCATCAAATCTTAGAAAATGCAGAAAAGATCACATATATGACAAAATGATAACCAAAATTGACTAGTCAACAATTCATTTAAAATATGAACTTGTAAATTCAAAAATAATGATAATAAAATTACTAATATAAAATTTTACAATTAATGGAAACCTACATGTCAATCATCCCTTATGATCATGATACATGTAACAATACATCGATAAAGTACATTGTCATAATAATTACATCAAAATAAAGTACAACTTGAAATATGATATGTAAGAATGTTTTCAGACAAGTGTCCATTTGTAGATCCTAGTTTCATGAGTCCTCAAACATTTTCCCATCTGCTACCCAAGATGGGAGTGTGACCGAGATATTTTTATCACACAACTAAAGTGGATAACTCCCTTAAGGATATTCTTGACATAAAAGAAATCCCCAAACCTTCCTGAGAACCCTAGTAACCTAGAACAAGGGGATTAGATGGATCTAGTGCAACCATGAAACTAACTATAATAAAACATATGCCTAACATGTAGACCATAAACATGGATGCCACATGCTTAGTAGGATGATAGTCCTTGCATGTGGTATCGAAGCTGAGATGGACCCTAGGGCCTTAGTCTACCATGTTAAAGTGTGAAACTCTTAGTGTAGGACTAGAAATAATAGCCGAACTTGACCAAGTAATCATCAACAAAATGATGATTCTAACCAAAGATTGGATTAGATTTTAGCCCTTTTGACTTAGCAAGGAGCCCTATTGCATCAATAGGGTGAATGTATGGATAATTTGGAGAATGACTTCAGAGGTAGACATGCCAAGGAGGAATTGGGGAAGAGAGAGGATTGTAGATCAACATGCAGAGGCCTTGTGTAGGCTCAAGGAAGATGACGAGAAGGGGAAAAGATGATCAATTATTGGAGGCACAAAGAAAGCTTGAGGAAGATAAGAGATTTAAGGAGGAACAAAAGATGGAAGTTAATCATAGATTTGTAGAGATGGTGAAATATAGGATCCAGATTGCAATAATTCTTAGTAAAGACCTCAAGAAGGTCATCCTTCCTACCTTCAATAGAAAGACTATAGGAGATGGTGCTAAGGATTGGATAGTTACAATGAAAAATACTTCCATGTACATAATTTTTAAGGAAACTCTAAGGAGTGTGGGTTGCCTTTCAATTAGTGGTAGAAGATGCCACTTGGTGGGAGAATGAAATGCCCAAAAATAAGCTACAACATGATGACATATCATGATAGGACTTCCTCCATCTCTTACGTAAGAGGTTATTTCCTCAATTGTTAAATGAAAAGAAAGTGATTGAGTTTTAGAAGCTGATTCATGGAGGTATGATAGTTACTTAGTATTATGATTTTTTAAAAATTTGGTCAAATACATGTCATAGTACTAGCAAGATAAAGTATTTAGGACTCAAGTTTTTTATGATGTTGTGTCTAGAGATCTATAGCAAGGTTGAGATGACAAGCTAGAAATGATGGATTTTGCACTTAGGAAGGCTCTTAAGTAGCAATAAATGCTAAAGGATGCCTCCCTAATGAAATCAAATACCAATAAGGGTTTCAAGAGAAAGTGCCAAAATGATAAGCAAAAGGGATATGAAAGGAAATGGATTCAAAATATGAAAGGGAAAGGGCAAGAAAATACTAATAACAACAAGTATAGAAATAATAAGAACAATAGTAGGAATGAAAATAACTGAAATGGAAACAATAGAAATGGAAATAACATAAATTATTATAGGAAGGGAAGGGATTATGGTAGGAAAGGACAATAATAGGGATGCTATGTATCGAGTGGATGTCACTTTACTTCCAAATTCCCTTAGCATTTTGATAGGGGAGATTCTCAAACACATTGATCACATTAATGTCATTGTTGATTACAGATAGAATAACTTTTAGGTCACACCTATATAGATGACAAGTAAACTCTTTGGTCATACTATTTCTATTTTGATTGATTTCAGTGTTACATAATTGTTGCAAAAGTGAAGATTTTTTGGTTTCATCCCCACCATAGTTTTGACTTCATCTTGAAGTGTTCCTAGGGAGCCAAATCATTGTGTTATGTATTGACCTCTTTATGGATGTGATTTATTTCATTTATGTTTCAATATTTCAGTTTTAATGATAAATATAAGAGAAGAATTAGGTATGAATGTATGAAATTGGTTCTAAAGTGAAAATTTTAAGTTCTTGATCACAAGATATAATCTACCCTATGAGGGTTCTCCCCTATTAAAATCTTAAGAGGATGTTAAGTCTCACCTTGTTAAAGGAATTTACATTCACAATGAAGTAAGGATTTTTTTAAGAGGTTTACATAGGTCTTAGTTAATAATAAATGATTTTTTCCCTTGGTTTTCTCTACAAGCTGATCTTGGGTCTCCTCTTTGTTAGCTCTCTAATCTAATCTCCTTATATGATAACTCTATTTAGTCCTTCACTGCTCTGATTTCTATCTATTTGCTCTACTTCCTTCACTCCTTCACACACATGCATATATAATTATAGGGTTATAATCCTCCTTAAATAAATGTATTGTGAAGGTTCTAGATCTTGATCAATGACTTACACTTAATTATCTTTTTTCATTTCTATCACTTTCTCTGATTGGTTGAATTGCATGCCTTGGGTCATTACCTTTTACAATTATGCATGATCAACTCCTTTGATAGCTCTTCATATATTAAATGTTATAGAGAAGTCATCCAAAATGGTTTACACATGTGTTTTTTCCATTACAAACTTATATGTAAAAAAAGAACTACTTAGTACTTGAATGCTTTAACGCTCGGTCATATAAACATCATCTTTATGTTGTTACTTGTCTTCTATAATCATGTTTACTTGACTCTTGATAAATTTTCAATATGTTTAGTCTCTAATATGTTTTCTCAGCACATTGACATGCTTGATTGCTATTGAATACTCCATAATCAATGTTATGCTGCGCATAAGCCTTTTTTTTTCACAAATGGAACTTGGCATTGTAGGGGCTAACTAATACTTATCAAATAATTATTGATGACTTGCCACAATATTGGCATAGCCTTTATTCCATCTATCTTGTATTTGTCCCAAAACTTGAAACTGAATCTCTAGCTTGATAGCTAGATCAATGAATCCTTCAATATGTGAAAAAATTGGATCTTTCTTCAAAAAGTCCTTAGTAAAAATGATTGCCTTCTTAATGATAGATCTATGTATGGCACTAACTGATGTTGAATCAATGCAAACTTGTGCCTGATCTCTACATCTTTAGCCATGAGCTTGGCTAACCTCTTTTGATTGAATGCTAGTTCACTATAAGAGGATGAGCTTGAACTTTCATTCTTGCCCAATGTTATGAAATTTTCTCTTATGTCCACATGCAATACCTCTAATGAGCATGTTGTTCTTACTGTAAAGAAATCTATATCGCACAATTTCAAATATAAAGAATTGATGGTTTTCAAAATTGTTTCAAGTTTAGAGATTGTTGTAGAAAGACCATATTGTCTTTGTACAAGTTCTTGTGAGACTTTCTATAGAACTTTATGCTCCATTCTTCTCTTATACCATTGTAATAAGCTTTCATTTGTCTCTATGTCATCTATCTGAATGTTATCAACTAAATACACCAGCTAGTCTACAATTGTAAGCTGATTTTTCACATCTATGATTCCAAACGCATCTATAAAAATATCTTTGATAGTATGAAGTACATTTCTTCTCTTATGCTATCTTCTTAGCTGATTTTTATTTCCATTATGGCTCAACAAGATTTGCAACTCTTGCATTTTCTCTAGTGCAAGATCATTCAAATCTTACTTAGGTAACGTAGTTACCTCATCAAGGATTACTAACTCATCACCTACCTCTTCTACATGAGTCACATCCTAAGATCATGAAGGTGTATCACTAGGTAATGATAATTGAAATTTCTTCCCCTTTTCACTTGATCTTGACTTTGGTTGTTGCACTAGTGTAGAAATCACCTATTGCATAGGTATCACATTTGTTGGTTATGTAACCTTTGCACTTGGTAGTTGAATAAGAGATTGAGTAGACTCTTTCTCTTTCTATTTGACTTCATCCTCTACCAATTGACTACAAGTATCTTTCTCAAAATTTTCTTTCTTTTTAAAAATTTGCATACACATTGGTGGAGTATATACAATTAATGTCTTAACAAGCTTCTCAACACTTGTATCCTCTGTAGCTGATGTCATAGTCAAATGATTAGACTTCAAACTTTGGATATTCAACTATCTCTAGCAAGATTGGGTTAGTACATAGTTTTCTTGAATCTTTCATTAAGGCTTTAATTTCCTTTCCATCATTATATTTTGATTAGGTGGAGGGGTGTCAGTGTTATCTTCAATTGTGATAGTCTATTTTTGTTTACAACTATTGAAAGTTGTTGAATCTCCTCAGTCATCTTGGCCATTTCCTATTTGTATTCATCTTCAAATTCAATAGCATCTCGGCCTTCCCTCATTTTCACAAATGGAGTAAGCACTCCAAATGCTTCATTTCATATCCTAATGCTATCTTGCTCAACTTCATGAGATTTATTTTTAAAAACTTTGTATGTCCTTTCCCTCAGCATAAACTATTTAACAAAATCTTTAAGGGCTATAGACATATGAGTCTTCCCTAAATCTAGCATAGCTTGTGCCAACATTGTCTCTCTTATTTTCTCTTCAGCGGACAATACCCATTTTCACATAGCATTCACTCTTTTATATAATCCCACTAGAAATCCACTTTCTAATTCCACATGTATGTACCTAAACTTGATCATCATGTCAATCATTGTGCCTTCAAGCTTAACTTGATCATCAATGTTCAAAGAATCACACTGAATGTCTTTGAATCCCATAATACTCTTTGACTCTATCAGTTTAGCACATACCTTATCCATAGTCATTAGAGGGAGTCTTTTTATAATTTTTAATTTATTAGTTTCATCAGACTCTATCTTTTCATCATCTTCCTCCTCTCATGCAACAATCAATTATCTCCTCGACCTTGCTCAAATTTAGGTTAGTTTCCTCCTCTTCGATGGACTTCTAGTTAATAGCTCAATAGGGGGCTATGCTAACCATTTTTCATTGATGATCACCTTCCCCTTTGTCCTTTGAGGTGTCACCATTTCTTGCACATCTTTCTTTAGGTCAGCCTACACCTTAGATTCTATAACAACAACCTTTTTTTTGTTTGGTGGCCCTTTTCTTAAGAACTGCAAGATCTTTACATTTGACTTCATCAACCTCTATGGATTGCCCTAAACCTTCTCTTTGTTCCTTATTTCTAGCCTTGACAACTTTTATTTTTCTTTGCTTGCCTACTTTAGGTGTTCTAGATTCAATAGTTAGCTCGACAATTATAGTCTCATATGTGCCAAATTCCTCCCCACTATCATATATTTCCTCTTCCAAAAGTACAATAACTATTTTCATTACCTCATCTACATTTACTTCATAGGGCATTGGCCTTAGCCATGCTACCCTTGGTAACACTACTTATACATACACAAAATCTGTGTCTACAACAAAACATACTTCATATAGTATTTGTCCGCAACTAATTTTGGGATCCTCATTCTATTCTAAATTTAGCATTGACTTTAAATTAGTTATCCATTATAGCTTCAAAATTCTCTCCCAGTATTCTTATCAAGTCACTTAACTATTCCATATAATTTCTATTCCTATCCCATGCAACTATTCTAATGGTTGGAAAATAATTATGTGCATAGAAAAATATGCAAACCAATAATGATCCAAACTTACAAGAGGTGTTCCTTTATTTTCTCACTACCTATAGGTTCTTTGTAAGTTGGTGTAGTTGTAGCTCAGCAAGATCATATGAATGATCCTTCTTCACAATTATGTAGCCCAAAGCAACTGCAACATAGGGTATTCAATTGATAGAACTTGTATGTAATCACGCAAAAAAAATTTAAATTAATGGGTCCTCAATTCCATCCTTTTCTATTCCATGACCATTCCACTTTACCTTGGTCATATTTTCAATTTCACTATTTTTTCTGCTCCTTATGCTCTTCGGTCGATCCAATGTAGGGTACCCAACTTTACCCTATGAATGACTTCGTTGTTGATTTTTATTGGCCCACCTTCCAACCAAATTTTCATATCATGAACTCTACTAAGAAAATCCTTAATCCATTCAACCTTAAAAAATTTCAAAAATCATAGGTCACAGATAAGCCCTTTTTCAAAAATGATATTGAATTCATCCTTTAGGTTTCTATCACTCATAAGTTGTTCTAATCTTGAAATCTCTGATTTCTCCAATATTACAATGATAATAAAATCTTAAATCTTGAATGGTCAAGACTTTGGGTAGAATTGATAATGTTCCAATATCACAAATAGTGTTTTTAATGTTAACTAAATTTTTGAAGTTGAGTGGAGGACTTTGATCATTCCTAATGATTTGTACACTACTATCATTCATCATTTCACTTCCAAAAGCCATATCCAACTAGGATTTCAAACAAAAATTTCAAAAATATCTTCACTAAATATTTATTTTGATACTAAGAATGGTGCTTACTTCATACCACAATTTTTTTGATAATTTGGTGAGATTCTTTTTCTTTGTTCACTAAACTCACTTTAATTGCCTTTTGAAGTTGAGTGGAGGACTTTGATCATTCCTAATGATTTGTATAGTGTTATCCTTTATCATTTCACTTCCAAAAGCCATATCCAACTAGGGTTTCAAAAAAAACTTTTAAAAATATCTTCACTAAATATTTATTTTGGTACTAAGAATGGTGCTTACTTCATACCAAAAATTTGTTGATAATTTGGTGAGATTCTTTTTCTTTGTTCATTAAACTCACTTTAATTGCCTTTGAAATCTTCTTGTGAGATCTTTGATCACTAGGTGAGTGCCAATGAATCATCAACTTTTATAAAAACCTCCAATTTTTCTTTTTAGGATTGCAATTAATGTCTTCGTACTTAGTTGGTGTATGACAACTAGCTTGTTTTTTATTTCAGCTCTGTCAAGGTTACTCACTTGGTCATAATCAATTCACTTGGTTAGTGTGTTAACTTCATCACTCAATCTATACTACAAAGCTTGATCAATATAGATTGCACCACTGATTCTTGGTACTTAATGATTTTCCTTTTCTAACACTCCTTAATGTGTATTTATTTATGCAAATATGAACCTTTACCACTTTTATTCTAGGAAATAATGTAAGATATAACATTGAGTTTATAGTTCCTACATACCTTCTTTTTCTTTAGTGAGATTTTTGGAATTATATTATATTTTTCATTAGTGACAACACTTACGCAATTCTGAATGCTTACTGAGCATCCAGTGGTTACCTTGTAAGCTTTGTAATTATACAGATTACACTGAGCATTCCTAAAGCCTGAAGCTACCAAGTAAATACAAACAATGTGAAGACCAGTAGTATCTACCAAGTTTCTTAGTATCTACCATGCTTCACAATGTCTATCAAGCAGTAAGTTTGTGTCATGAAAATTTAGTGTAAATTGAGCATTGAAATTAGCAGTGTTTACCAAATAAAGCAAGGTAAACTTAGTGTGCACTATCTACCAAGTGACACTACATCTATCGAGTCACCAATATTTATCGAGTTCAAAACTACATCAAGTGATTAGTATGGACTGAGCCTTCACTTCTACCAAGTGCATGACGATGCTGAGTAATGCAGTGGATGCTATGTATCAAAAGGTCACCGTGTCAGTTCAGTGAACCCGAGTTATTTATTGTTGGGTTGGCTTTATAATGTATTTGTTCACTTGTGTTTTGGTCAACCTTGAAATTTTGTAAATTTGAAAGGTATATATTTAAGATGTATTTTAAGATATCAATCATCAAGGAATAGCGAAGTAATGTGAAGTAATTTTGAAGAGTATCTATGAAGGATTTTTAACAACAGTTCAAGGAATACAACAAGGTCAATACAGAGGCAGAAAAGTTGTATTCATCACATAAGGTGTTTAGTGCATAAAGGATCTTATCAGAAATTAGTTGTAAGTAGATCCACTACTTCATCTTAATAGGTGAATTAGTTTTCTAAATCCTCTAACAAGGTAGACTTAATAGTCTTTGTATAAATCTCCTAACTGAGTGCATACTTCATTGTATGTTTGTAAATCCTCTAACAAGGTGGACCTAGCTGTCTTTTGTGCTCCTAATAGGGAAGATCACTAGAAGTGGTCAATGTAATCCTTAACAAGCCAAATTTATTCTTTAGTATTGAAGTTTTGTGGGTATCATCCCTACCCTAGTTTTACTTTCTATTTTGAAGGTTTCTAGGTCACCATAATATTGTGTTTTCTTGTGCAATGAATTTTTTATGTTTTTGAACTAATGAATGCAGTAGAATAGATGTATGTATGGTAAGTATAAAAGAAAGTTTTAAAGTTACTGATTCACCCCTCCCCTCTTAGTAACCTGTCATATCTTGAATATTTCCAACAATTGGTATCAGAGCTTTGTGGTTCTCAGGATAAAAGTTTGGGAACTTGAGCAAAGATCTAAAAGACAAATGGAGATATTCAGACTTGACAAGGCAATTGAAAATGAAAAGCTCGATCTAGAGATGGCCATAGCTCAACTCAAAGAAGCAAAGGAGCACCTTTCCCAATGATCTCTACTTCAGCCATGAGCTTGTCTTCCATTTCTTTCTTCTTTTTTTCAATTGCTTCACTAAGTGTAACTGATTGAATTTCTTGTTCTATCTTGAGATCTTTTACTTCTTTTACTAGGGCACTATTCTTCTCTAGAAATTCTATTATTGCTTCATCATTATTTCCAGTCTTTCCACTATTCAATAGTACTTCCATGCCAAATTCTTTGTATTGAATTTCATTTAGTTGAATAACTATCTCTTTTCTTGATTCTAGAGTTTTCCTTAACTCTTGTTTTTCTTCTTCTAATTCTTGCAATATAGTCTAGATTTCAATCATCTTATTCTCAATGATCTTTCCCATCCTACACACTTCCATCTCCATGATCTTATCCTCTTAAGTTGTTAGGATTCCTGACAAGAGAATTGTGTTCTAATACCAATTGTTGGAATAGGCATATGGGAAATAAGATACTAAGAGGGGGGTGGGGCAGGGCAGGGGGGGGGGGGTGTGTGTGTCGGTGGGGGTGAATAAACATCTTAAACTTTTGACTTTAAAACCAATTTCATACATTCATACCTAATTCATCTAATAGATCTATCATTAAAACTGAAATGCTAAAATATAAATGAAATCTATCACATCCATAAAGAGTTTGACACATAACACAATTATTTGGTTATGAAGAAACACTTCAAGATAAAGGTAAAACTAGGGTGTGGATGAAACCCATAAATCTTCACTATTGCAACAATAAAGTTAACCTATTATGGTTATAATGTTTGATCATACGATATGGTATACCCTATGAGGGGTCTGCCCTATTAAAATTTTAAGAGACTATTAGGTCAAACCTTGTTAAAAGATTTTACTCTCACAATGAAGTAAGGACTCTATTAGGAGGTTTTCATTGGTATATTAGGACCACTCTATTAAGATATTTACCCTATATCAATTAAAAATAACTGATTCAATACATGATCCTCAATTTTCTCTACAAGATGATCTTGGGTCTCCTCTTTGTTGTATATCTAATTTGATCTACTTATATGATAACTCTGTTTAATCTTTCACTTCTCTGATTTCTCTTTGTTTGCTCTTCTTCCTTCACTCCTTCACATGTGTATAAGGATACTTGTCCTTATCACTTCCTCCTTCTTCATAAAAATGCATATATGATTCTAGGGTTAGAATCCTCCTTATATAGGTGTACTATGAAGGTTGTAGATCTTGATCGATGGCTTACACTTCATCATGTTTTGTTGTTTTTATCCCTTTTCTAATTGGTTGAGTAGCATGCCTTGGGATCATTACCTTCTGTGATGATGCATGATCAACTCTATAGTTGGCTCTTCAAATATTAAACATCATAGAAAAGTTGGCCAAAAAGGTTTACATATGTGTTTGTGCCATTACAAACTTATATCTCAAAACCAAACTACTTGGCACTTGAATGCTCTAATGCTTGGTCATATAAAAATCTTCATGTTGTTACTCGGCTCTTAAAAACTTATCAATATGCTTAGCCTCTACTATATTTTCTCCAAATTTTCACATGCTCAATTGCTACTAAATTCTTGACAATCATTGTTCTACTCAATATAAGAGTTGTATGCTCGGACTTTACTAGATAACTCAGTCATAGTGATAACCTTGTAATATTACCTAATAAATGACTAAGTGTTTGGAAATTAATCAAAAAAATAGGATTAGAGATCAATATATAGATGATGGGTAAACTCTTTGGTCATATTATTTTTGTTTTGATTGATTTTGGTGCTACATAATATTCTGTCTATTCTAAAGTGGTAGCTAGAGTGCCCTTTAGTGCTAGTTATATGACTAAACACTGGAAAATAGAATATGGTAAAAGGGAAGAGTTTCAGGTAGAGAAATATCTATTTTGGAGTGAGTTGGAACTTCCTAGCTTTCTCATAGAGGTGAATCTTTATTTAGCTTCATTGGTTTAAAATGACACAATTTTAGGTATTAATTGGCTAGCTAAGCATAAAATCATTGTTAATTGGAAGGACAAAGTGTTTGAATTCCTTGATGGCATAGGACAACCTATAGTGTTGAGTGGTGTAAAGTGCCTAATTAAGATTAGACATATCTATGACATTTAGTTGAAAAGGCTAAAAATTAAGGGGCGTATGATGTATGTTTCTCATCAACTAAGGATTTGGAGGATACTTCTTCTCGTTTAGAGGATTATCCTATCTAGTAGGAATTTTAGGATGTTTTTCCAGATGAACCACCAAAGTTAGCTTCTAAGAGAGAGTTTGATTTTTCTACCAATCATATGCCTATAACTAAACCTCAATCAAAGGTTCCTTATCATACGAACACCACTAGAATGTATGAGTTAAATGTGTAGTTGCAAGAGCTACTAGATAAAGGGTTTGGTCACCCTAGTATCTCACCTTAGGAAGCTCCATTAATCTTTGTAAAGAAGGAAGGTATGTTGTAGTTGTGCATTGACTATAGAATTTTTAATAAGGTAACCATCAAATATCGATACCCTCTCACATGGATTAATGAATTGTTTGATCAGATGAAGAGAAAAAAATCATTTTCAAAGATTGATTTGACATATAGGTATCACAAGAGTAATATTAAGGAAGAGGATATGTTAGAAAAATGTATTTAGGACATGGTATGGGTATTATGATTTTGGTGTCCTACCTTTTGGGTTGATTAATGATCTTGTACCCATTATGAGTATGATAAATATTATCCCTAGGAATTGTCTCAACAAGTTTGTGGAGATTTTATTGATGACATTTTGGTATATTCAAGAACATGGAGGAGCATGAGGAACATTTATGCATTGTCTTGTAGCATCTTAGAGAAAGTAAGTCCTATGGTAAGCTATAAAGGTGTTCCTCTTATAAACAAGAGATATATTATTTAGGATGCACACTCTCTATTGATGGTATTGTAGTAGACCCCACTAAGATAGAGGATATTCTTTATTGGCTAGCTCCTTAGAATGTGAGGGAAGTAAGAAATTTCATGGGACTAACTAGTTATTACAAAAATATTATGGAGGGATTATACAAGATTAAAATTTCTATTACATCCCTTCAGTGAAAGGGAAAGAGATATGGGTGGACAAATGAGTGCGAAAAATCCTTTCATTTGTTGAAATAGAAACTCATTTTCGCTCCTCTTTTTATCATACTTAATTTAAATACATATTTTTTAATGATTAGGTATGCTTGATATTGGAATCGAAGGATTTTTGACGTTGGATAGTAGAGTTGTGGCCCAAGTCTAGGAAATTAAAGTAGCATGAGGTGAAATATGCACTGCATGGTTAAGAATTGGTTGTGATTGTTCATGCTTTGCAAATTATGTTGTGTTGGAAAATTGTTTAGTGCTCCCCTTAGGATTTGTAACAAGTTCTTAACTACCTCCTATTTCCTATAAGGTGAACAATTATATTTGATATTGATAGATCGGTCTTTTGGTGCAATCGAAACCCCACTCTACCAATTGGCCTCAGAGCATAGTTCTTTAGAGGGAAGTTTAATAGCTTTCAAGAGTAGATCAAGGATTATGGAGAGGTATAGGAGAGAAAAACTAAATGGAAGATGATTTGGATGAAGATTTTATATAGATAGATGATCTAAAGAAGAAGCTAAAAGACACATTTACTAAAAGAAAATAATTTCCAAAGAAATTGCAAATAATTCTAGACAATATTGAAGAACTTAAAAAATATCACAATTATAGAAGAATCTAATGTAGCATTTGAGGAGCTAATAGAAGGGAATACTTCCCTTGAGGAAGAAATAATTGAAACTCAAAAGGAACTTGAGAGTCAATCCCTAAGGATGACTGAAGCACTTGATAAAATGAGGACAGTTGAAGATGCCAAAGAAAACTTGGAAACGAACAAAGGAAAACCTGAGAAAACTCTCAAAGAAAAGGATGTTATCATTAAAATATATAAAAAGAAGAAAAACACACTGAATGAATACCTGAATGGAACTAATGAATAAAAAAGGCACATACTCACTAAGAATTAAAATTTTACAAAAGAAGTTGAAAACATGAGGAATAATGTGAAAGTAGAAAAAGAGGCCAATCAAGTCTTAGAAGTTTTGATCTAAACATGTAGAAAATTGATGAGAAACTAAAGAGTCAAAGAAGATTTACAGACATAAATAACCTGAGATGTATTGGTAATAAAAATTTAAAATTAGAGAATCTTCAAAATTGGTAGCAGAAACCCCATTGTAAAAGCCAAAGGGATATGCCCATGCACAAGGTAAGAAACTCACTAAACCTACATGTTACAACTGTGGAAAGCTTAGCCACACATCAATTTTTTGTAAAAGTAGATTAATAAATATCTTCAAAGGTATACTATTTCGTGGGCATTTCTATAATTACAAAAATATTGGACATTAAGCTAATGAATGAAAATCAAGAAATAGTGGCATATCATCAGAAGGAAGCTTTAAATGTTATTGTTTTACATTCTATAAGTATGGAAATAAAGTCAAACTTTTAATATCTATATTTTCACTAAAAAAGATACCAAACAAACCAATAAGAACATTAAGGATAAAAGGAAACATTTCATCTACGTGCAATATATGTGGACATTTTGGACTGTAGTGCTTTTCCCTAGTTTTCATTTTGTTATTATTGCGAAACTCTTTTAGGCTAGTTTATGTGTGATGATTAGTAGCATTATCTTTCAAATTATTATATTATTTTTTCATACTCTATTGATTTTATGATGAGACTACTTGGTACTAGTTACTTCATGTATTCATAATTATACCTTGATGATGATTATTACAATGATTTCAGTTAGTTGATGATGTTAGTTAGATTGATTATTATACGTGTTTTCTTATGGATACTTACCGCATACTACATGTGTTTGGTGTGCATGTATGTTTTCTTTATGTATGATAGTTTTGATGTGGCTAAGGAAGGGACTCAAAGTCACCTGCTAGTTGGGATCTACATGATGCATCATTTCCTATCATTGCCTATTTAGTTTAGAATATTGTGTTTGTACATGCGTGGATTTTATGCAAATTGTAGATACTGGGTATTGACTTCCTTGAATTGCCAGGATGAGCGTACCCTATCACAATATCTCAATGGTAAGGGAGGGGAGATAAATTCTTGAGTCCAAATCCTAACCTTTAAACCATTTGTCTTAGAAAATTAGGACAAGTATCTATGATGATTACCCTTTGAAATTTGTTGTATGACATAAATTGATGATTATAAACCTAGAGTTTGCTATTGTATGTGGTACTTTATGATGGGTTTTCATATTTCATCTTGCAAGTCTTTTGTGATTTCTCTATTAATTAAGTCAAATTAAAAGATTAATTAATAGTTTAATTTAATGGAAAATTATTATTATTATTTCAATATTTAATTAATTGGTAATTAATTAAATAAAAAGAATTAAATTTAATGAGGAAATTATAGTTATATTTTGAGAGCATAATAATATTTAATTAATTTAATAGTAATATATTTATGAGATCATTTTTAAATAAACAATAAATATTATTATTGTGTAAGTTAATGAATATTATATTAAAAGCACTTTGAAAATTATTAAGAGAGAGTAAGAAATTATTTAATAAAGTCTATTTTAATTAAATTGAATAAATATCATGCATGAGATTAAAATATAATAAATTAATTTAAAAGAGAAAGCAAATAAATTTAATAAAGATATTTTATATTGCAAAATGCATGCATGAAAACATAAAAGAAAAGATAATAAAGAGTTAAAGAGTGGTGATCAAGGAGTTCCCTCGGGTGATTGCACAATCAATGCCCAAAATTTAGGAGAGAACTCCTTATCCACAATTTAGAGTTCATTTTCCAAAGAACGAAAGTTTTGTGAGAACTAAGAATTTTGGAGAAGGAATTTTTAGAGAGAAGGTTTTGAGAGAAGAGATCCCTCTCACAATCTTTGGGTGTTTGCAAAAATTTAGCATCAGAATTAGGTAGATTCTTGTGTTTTGTTCACCCAGTTAAATTATGTTATGTAATATTCCTATCTTCTTTGTGATTGTGAATTGTTTATCTGAATTTCATTGTGACAAATTATCTTTCAGTATTGTATTTTGGAATTATAAGTATTCATGTAGGTTACTTTTGTATATGTGAAGATTAAAATATCATTAGAACCCTCTTTTAGTAGATGTAAAATTGAAAATTAAACTAGGAAGGGTTTTGAATGGAATGAAAATTTTAAATTGAAAATTTGACTAGTTTGTTGTGTTTTTCTTATTAGAGTATTGATAGAAATTTTGTTTATATATATATTTAATTGGGGGAGGGGTGTTACTAATATTTATTTTAAAATATATATATGGTGGGGAGGCAGGGCCACCAAACCCCCACCTCCCACCATCTCCCTAGAGACGGCAACAAAGGCTACCAGGGGCAATTAAAGGTCGCATGGCAAGCTTGTTGTTGTGAACAACAGGTATGCCTCTTGTCATGGTAGTAGGGCTACTATGGCAACAACAAGCCTGTAGGCTTTTGTATTAAAAAACTTACATTGAACAAAATTCAAACCTTATTGTTAACTCAACTATGTGTTTTCAAAATCAAACCAAACTATGAAACTACATCGTTATCTGTATGTTGTCTATGTTTTGGGTTGGGTTGACTAGAGCATTGACTAGTATTAGGACGTCTACTAGAGGCTTGGGAGTTCTTTGTTTATGGTATTATGATGATTTGATTTTGATCTTTTGAACTCAACCATGGTAATGTGTCTAGAAAGCTCTATGATGAGTTTGGATTCATCATTCATTATTGCTTTCAATATTCTTGTGTGAAAATGAGATGAATGGTATGACCTATTTGGCTTAACTTTTGAGTCTTTGATTAGTTATTTTTGGTATGCTTTCCAGTTGCTTGTGAAGAATTGTGGTGTTATTGTGGATTATCTTTGATGCTTTCTAGACACTTGTATAGGACTGAGGTGAAATTTGTGATTCTTTGATTTGTACTTTTATAAGCCTAGGGTAGGTAATTTGTATGTTAAGTTGGGAAGTGGCTTACAATGGAGTTTGGGGCCCAAAGTGGTTGCTAGGGTAACCCATTGTAAGTAGTTAATAAGTGATAACACTACACTAAATGAGAGTAAAATGAATCTATTAAGATCTTTTCTTTCTTTGCCCATGCCTAGAATGTTTGTATAGACTAGGATGGGAGTAGAGAGGATGCTTGGTTGTGTCCATGCATCATTAGTATGCCTTGTCAGTGAAAAAGGATATTAGTGTCACATAGAGTCACTAGGGGGCCAAAGGATTAAAAGACTAGCCAAGTTACCCTAGAGTTGGTTCATGCAATGACACTTGCCTACTAGCAGTATAGATTTCCTACATGTCTTTGTTTTCCTCTAGGTCTAGATGTCAATTTATCTTGGAACCTTTGAGTTAGATAACTTATAGGGTTTCCTTGACTTAGATATTACTTTTGATTTTTGGATTGATACCCTATTTGGGACTTGAGACTGTCTCCTCAGTGTGGTGGGAGTGGAGCTTTTTGGGTTACCATGAGGTCCAGTGGTAGTGCTTTTTACTTTAACCATTAAGATCTAACTGTTGATGTCATGGCTAGAGTTCCTTGTCTGCATTTCATTTCATTATATCTTTGTATATTATGATTGTTGATTATATCTGTATGATGGATGATTTCACTTATTGTATTGTACTTTTCTTCATGGATTAGAAAGGGATGATGTAATCTATTTTTACAAATGTATATTCTTTCATCCTTTCATACTCTATGACATGTACAATGGATGATTGTGCATTCCAAATTTTATTGCCAAGTGGCATTCAGAAAAAATGTATATTATTTAAATAGACTTGGACTTGTAATTATTCTTTCATGTAGATATGGTATTTATTAGACTTAGTATTATTTAAATCTAAATGTGACTCAACATCTTGGGATCCTTAAGAAATGTAATCTTTTATGTTTTCTTATGAATGATTATATGTTATTGCTTCTTCTACTTTACATTATTGTTATATGTTATCTTAGAAAAAAATGTTTGGCAAACTTAGTAAAACTTTAGTTTAGTTCTTTTGGATCCCTTGGCGGGGTGTTACATGGACACATGACAATGAAGTGAAGACTAGAGAATCCAAGAGGAGATTCTAGACCTTAGAGGATAGTAGAAATTGTATGTTTCAAATTTCATAAGTATGGACGATTTTCACAAAATTTTAGATATTGACAAACCAGTATAGTGAAGATAACAAAGGAAAAACATTGATAAACCAAGAACAAGTGAGAAATGACATGCAAAAAATTTGGGTCAAGAAGGAGGAAAGATATTAGCATAAATGTAGCCCTCCATCCTCTAGTTAGGAGGATACATCACTAAACTAAGAAAGTAAGCTTTTCTTAAGGACCTAAAAGAAATTGTTATTTAGATGTAATTGTCCCTTACAAAAGGATGAGTTGGTTCCTATTTAAGCATTTCTAGATGCACTAGAACTCATAAAAGATACATTTCATGAAATTCAATTGGTATTGGATATTATTACTTTATTATTTAGATATATACAACTATTAATTAATAATCTTACTTATCAATGTAAAGGAATGTAATCAATAAAGGATATCAGTATCTAGTAAACCATCATTATTTACAAAACACTATCACCAAGAGAATTTGTTGAAAAAAGTAGCTATTTGTACAATTTTTTGAAGATAGATACATGTCGAACCTATTCATTATTACCTTATTTTTATAAAGAGCTAATGTTTGAGATGAATTCTAGTGTTTATTACTATATCAACTACATATTGGTATTAATAAAAAATTATTGCAAGAGTAATCAAATCATTTTCATGCACTACTTGAGAAACATTGAGTGGAGTTTTAGGAAATATTGGTGAATGTTGATATTTATAAGCATAAGAAGAATCATCTAGATACAATGGCAGTAAGAACTAAAAAACCTAGCTATTGTAGAAACTAGTGATGGACTTGCACTTAGTTTCAAGATGTGTCATCTAAAGGCAAGAGAAAAAGGCAACTCTAGAGCCTTATAATCTCTAAAATCAAGAGTGATGTTGATTGAAAACATTAGAACATTCATTTGTAACAAAATTATTGAAATGGAGGATGTAAAATTTAAGAAATTATATAATGAGAACTTGTGTGTTAATAGAATTCTAAAGGACAAACATTGACATATTAAGATGAATTGATTAAACCATATGGTCTTTCTACCCAAAATCTTAAATGAAGAATGGATTCACAATGTTTTAAGATAGGTACATGACCAATTTTTATGGGTAGATGAGGAAAAATAAGTAAAGATAACAAGAGTCCTAATTTATGTATTGGTCACTGGACTACTTGCTGGTGGAAGGGAATGCATGTTGAGACTACATAGCATAGATGAAGTGTAAGGAGTAAAAAGAAAAAATAATATCTTACCTTTAGTAAAAAAATTCTATAATGATAATTGGGTGCAAGATCTCTCAACCAAGAAGACCCAACAATGTACCAAGAAGTGTTGTGCATGCTGCTTATGAAGTAGCTAAGTTGGGAAAATGTTATACCTTGGATGATATGACTCTATTTATTACCTAATAAAATGGTAGGTTTATTAAAAACACCTTCATATAAATTCTAAGGAGAAATCCAACTCTAATGCTCAAACCTATGAAGGGATGGAATAATTGATAAGGATAAACCCTTTCGCACTTTAGGCTCTACAAGATGTAGGAAGGTGGATCTTGGATTCACATAATACAACTAGTTCTATAATAAATATATAATCTCATAGGGAAGACTTCAATCTTGAGAAAAGTTACTAGGTGATGGCTAATGATCCATTGAACTCACATCTTCAAGGAGCATGAGATATGGAGCCTCCTAACACTATACACATAAAACTAAAATAGGATATTGATTTAAAAGTATCGCAACAAGAACACAGCATGAGATGAAGAGAAATATAAGCTCCTAGTTGTGACCAATGCCTTATCCTTTTTGGGAAATGGAGTCATGAGAAGTAAAACATTTGCACAATAGAACTTCAAATAACATTAGATCTAAGAAATGTTGCCTTATGAATTTTTGTTTTTTACCAACATTCATATTTCAACTTTCTTACCATAATCCATGTAAAAACCATATTAATATATATTCCCCATTAAGAACATAATTGATCCCTTGAATCAAAGTACAAATCGAGTAAACATATATCTAATTACAAGACACCTAATGAAGTAAAGCCTTGATTTATTCAGTTGAAACTTGAAAAAATCTTACAATGGAGATATCTGAAATATAATATATTAAATTCATAAAATTTATGCTATCTCTATCATACACAAGAAAATACAACTCAAAGAAACAAAAACTCTACAATGGACTTTAACATAGATCCATTGTTTTGTCAAAGGAAACTATAAAAGGCTTCTCATATAAAAGATACATCCTAGAATGGTAGAACCATAGACATTGAAGCTTGTCAAAAAATCTCAAACCAATTTGAAGAAAAATGCCTCCATAGGTCATTAAAATTTTGTTAACACTATGCTACAACTATATAATTTTTTTTCTATTTTGTAAAATATCATCAATACAAATCACAAAAGGATCACTTTGTAAAAACCATAGTAGGACCCCTTTAATTATTATATTTCATTTTATCCTATTTTCATGTTTTTGCTTTAAAATCTCAGTAGGCCTTTACTTTATATTTTTTACTTTATAATATAGTATTCACACTATATTATTACATATGCCTATTAAAATACATATAATTTAACACATGTAGAAGGTCATGGTTGCATGAGGAGATAGCGGAGAAAAAGAAGGAAGAGGTGGTTCCTAAATTAGAGGAACCACAAATAGTTGATCAAGCTTTAGATGGGGAAGAATGATCAAAAATGTTACAAGAAAAAGAAGAACAAAACTATGATTTGTAGCAAGAAGAAGAGCATGAGCAGAAGAAAGAAGAAAAGATAGATGCAAGTTATAATCTAGAAGATTATTCTTCTAGCATCATAATAGATTTATTCTCAAGGCTTGACACCATACCAGTAGCTCCCAAGGAGGTAGCTCATCAACATAATGAGAAAGAGGTAGTGATCATTTCTTTAAAACAAAAGATGGAACCACTTTTAGACCAGCTAGATCCAAAGGTTACAGAGCACAATAACATGGCCAATGGTGATTTCCTAAACTTGAAGCCATCAAGAGGATGCTCTATACAACATCTAGATCTATAATAATGGATTTTTTCCCTAGTAATTCTTACTCTAGAGCACGAGGGTGAAGATCACAAGGAGTAGCAAGTTGGTCTTTCTCAAAGTAACAGTGTACCAATGTTGGAGAGCTTCATTATTTTCAACATTGGGAAGATGGTCCAAAGTGCAACATCATGCTTGTCATGCTTGCTATTATTTTAAGTTTCCCACATACATGGAAGAAATAATCAGCTTGTATGGAAGGGTAGCTATTTCAACAAGCTAGTCAATGGCTTTGTTTGACTTTTGTAATTATATATACATGTACATATTATAGTAGGTTTTTTCCAGCTTTCCAAGAAGTGAACATGCACAATTGCTCCCCCTAGAGCTTCCCAAATCATTTTAGAGCTCTCTGGAGTTTTTTTTTTGACCTTTTTTGCTAGTTGCAAAATTTTGTAAAGTTATATGTGGGCCAATGCATTGTTCTCTTTGGTGAGTCTATGTTGAATTGATTGCTTAAGGAAACTAATCTTATATTTAGTAGGAAAAGATCCCATTTGAGTGGCCAAGAATGTTGACTACCCCATTCAGCACATCATTGATAACTGATATGAGCCATCTTCAATGGGATGGATTCTTTGCAATGGGTTAACAAACCAAAGTTGGCAGTTAACATTTTGGGTTCGCTTAGTCTGTTCTTTTGTTGAGTACCAATTTTTTTTGGTGTCAAGTGGCTTGGTTAGTTCTTTGACTAGGTAGCTTGGTCTATGGGTATGTGCAGGATCATGGTCAACCAAACTATGCTCTTAAGTGGCAATAAAAAATTAGAAAAGCAAGATTATGTCAACTTGACATGTAATTTTCTACTTGTTATTAACTTTATATCAAAAATTTGAGAGAAAAGAATATCTAGGAAATTGAATCTAGTCTCTAAACTACTAGGACTTATCTCAAAAAAATAAAAATTGATTGGTCAAAATTTTGAATTTTAATGCAATATTACAAAATTTTGAGAACAAAAATAAGAAGTAGACGTATATCTGACCACCTTAATCAAAATCAAATGATAATATTTTTTAATAATATTCTAGATATAAGTAGTAGACTCATGCTTGGATGTGACCCATATTTTTTAGTTTTTTATTCTAAATAAATAATAAATAATTAATTTTTGACTTTAGTATTTTTGGAATTAAAAAAATCTTGTGTCTAACCACCTTAACTAATCTAAAGCTCTGCAAAATTTAATTTTTCATTTTTTTTCCTTATAGTGGAAGAAACGTAGAATGTGATGCCTCTTTTGGATTTAAGAAATGTTGTACCATTTGAAAGTTATAGTTGTTTTTCAAGTAGTGTGTTAGTCAACACTTTATACATAACTCCATTAGAAAATAAGTAATAATTACTTGCTAAACTCATAATTTGACAAACCTTACATTTATGGAAAGATAAGAACATTCTTAAGAAACCCTTTCCATTTCATCAAATTTTGGTGAAAAAAAAGTTGTATTCATGTATACCACTTTTTGGGGTAGATCTAATCTTTTCTATGCAAGTCAATTGTATAGGTGTATGTAGGTCGGTTAATATTACATGTTATCCCTTCTGACATTTTTTGACAATGATGTGATTTGATCTCTTGCGTCCAACACACATCTTCAAGGCTAGTTCTTTAATGTTGAGCAACATCTTTAACCTTGTTTCATGATGTCAATGAATCTCCATGCCTCTTTAATTCTCGTAATGATCATTTTTTTTGGATTGGATCCTTTTTATGGCTTGGTCCATCTCCTTTTGGTCTCTTCCTATCACGTATGCAAACAAGTTGTATTCATGATCATATTTCTTTCTGATTTTCATTTATTGATATCTCCACAACTCTCAAATCTAGTGGTTGGGGTTTGAACTTAATGGAAACATCTAAGTTATGCCTGATCTATAAAGACAAGTTTGTAAATAATTTATGGTTTCTTTTGCACTTCCAATTTGCAACAACGTTATGCTCTATGAATGTATTCCTTGTTTTCCATTAATGATGTCTCTATTTTCTTACCTCTTCTTTCTATTCATTAATTTATGCATGTTTATTTCCTTATTGTGAGTGCTCTTTCTCCATTGTCTCATATTTCCATGTTGTGTTTAATCTATTGGTAAGTGTTGTAATGTGAATATTTTCTTCCTTCGAATGTCTAATTAGTTCTAACCTGCATGTGATTTCTTAGAAAGTAGATTAGAGTTAGGACTTGTGTAGTTTTGATTGTTTCACTAGTGTGTAGTGCATCCATAAGCAGAGATTGTATTCACAATTCAATATGGTGCATCACCCTCTTTCCCTTTCAATATTTTAATTTTGTGCAATCTCTCTCCATTTCCCTCTCAAGTAGTAGTTTAGGTACATCTTGATTTTAAGGAAGATGACCTTCTCTAGAGATTCAATCTCAAAGTACAACTCCCACACTTAGAGGTTTTTTTCCATGTTACACAAGGTCACTTGAGGTTCATACCTCTACTAGGGGTGCATCCTTTTGTGTCAACAGTTACTTTAAAATTGTATTTCTTTTAAACATTACCATTATCCTTGTCTCTCGATGCGCCACACCCACTTTATTAAGTCCCTTGCTCCAAAATGAGCACTCATATCATGGGCATATTTAATTAATTTTTATGGAACCTTTAAAATTTATGTTACTTCCAATTTCAAACCTTGGGCAATGAGTCAACCTCTAAGAGTGCACATATGGATAGCCACACATTAGCCTCAAATTAGCTCATTAGGTCCACATTAGCATCCAACTATCATGCAACATCACAATTTTTCCATGTCATCTCTTAGCCTAGGTGCCCTACCACATCATTGCCACATGTTACATCCTAATTGTATTTCAAATCTACATCATTTTCCATCTCATCACTAACCACCCTTGGACCTACTTCTCCATGTCATCATCTGTGCATTTCCCCCCCTAGTTATTAGTTTAGAAGCTTCCCCTACAAATTTGCAACCACCATCCAATCTTTCTACGATTTTAATGAGGGTCCCACCAGATACAATTTGTATACTACGACATGTCACCTTTTGATTATATTTTTTTGCCACTTCACCATTGATTGGACCATAAAGTCATCCACCTAATCAGTAGCTATTGGTTTTAGGATTAACCACGAAGATAAATAATAGTTACATGCAAATATAACCAAGATTAGGAAATAATATATCACATAGAAGAGAGAGGAAAGACACACAGAGATTTATTGTGGTTCACCCAATCCCTTGGCTACAGCCACCAACAACAAGTCCAATATTCTTATTATCCAATGATTAAAACTTGATTAAAATCCATAATCCCTTGCAACTTAATACTACCACAAGAAGATACAATTTCATCATACATTATGAAATCCATAACCCTAAGCCATTTCATACAAACTTTTTTCTACTTAAAAAAATAGGGCTAGAATACCTCTAATAGAAAAATAATAACTGACACCTTTTATAGTAATAGGGTCATTTTTTTCTTTTGGGGTGTTGCCCCTTTACCCCACCCTGTATTGTGATAGAGAGCACACTTGGAGCTCTACCCCAAGACCCCACAAGGGCCACTTTTCCTTGACCCCACCTTGGGTGCATTGCCTACAAAAATACATAGTAATAATCAGGGGGGAGACCACACTGAATAAACCTCCTAATCTGATTAGGCTCCACATCACAATAATATTCCACTTGGAGACTGATCAAACTCCACCACAATAGCTTCCCACTTGGAGAGTGATCATAGCAATGCTAAACATATAGCTCCCACTCAAATATCAACCACTCTAGAATTTGTTGTTCTATTTTTCTATTGATTCTAGAAGACCAATCAAAGCTAAAGAGGAGTTTAGCTTCTCCCTTATCATTGTCTTTGTAAACATATATGTTGGATTATCATCTATATGCATCTTCTCTAGCTTTAACTATCCATCATCCACTATATGCATTTTATCGTTGAATGTAGAGAAAAATTCTTTCCAAGATGAATGTCACTCTGGCTATCTATAAAAAAATAATCATCTCGCTACAGATGTCCCAATTCTTCCATGAAGAGCTATATCCATATTATTTCCTTGGTTGCCTCTGTAGCAAAAACATATTTTGCCTCTATAGTGGAAAAACATTAACCTTTTGCAACCAAGAAATCTAACTTGCTTATGTCCCACCAATAGTAAATACATAATATATAGTACTTTTTTTGGTATCAATATCCCCTACCAAATCCGAGTCAACATAGCCCTATAAATCAGTATTAGTGCCCCCAAAGTGTAAGTACTTATTGGATGCAACTCTTAAATATCTGAGAATCCATTTAATTGCATTCCATTGTTCAATTCTAGGATGACTCATATGTTTTCTAACAACTCCCACAATACATTTGTAATATTTGGCCTAGTACATACCATAGCATACATTAAGATTCCTATAGGTAAAGCATATGGCACCTTATACATCTTAACCTCTTCTTCTAGTGTCTTTTGATGCATATCCTTAGTCAATTTCAAATGACCAAGCAAAGGTGTGCTAACCATTTTGGCATTCTCCATAGAGAAATGTTGCAACACCTTCACAATATAATCAACCTGAGATAATGTCAATTTCTTGTTCTTTCTATCTCTAAAAATTCTCATACCAAGGATTTTTTTTTGCCCCCAAATCCTTCATAGAAAATGAATGTGATAATTGTTCTTTTAACCATTTATCTGATCCATGTTAGACCCAACTACAAGCATATCATCAACATATAAATATAAAATAATGTAGCTATCATCATCCAACTATTAGAATATATAGTCCACTAATATAACTAAGAAGGGGTGAGGGTAAATTAGTTATCCAACTATTATTACTATCATTAACTTTAAACAATCTTAACCATATGATTAATGTTAATTAAAATCACAACTCTTCAATGCATATTTCACCATTTCATATACCTTTTATTTTTTCACTATTGTCCTCCCAAGATTTTGTTCACACCCCTCATGGAAACATGTGTCAAACTTGGATAAGACACCACATTCTGAACACTTTTCATTTAAGAAAGCATTTATATAAAAGAAACAACCATCAACTCTAGGACACAAAAATTGATCAAGCAAGTCTCTTGATTATTTTGGAAGCCCATTAGAACCACAACTCTCCAACATCTCAGTACTATGCAAAGTAGAACATATGGAGCGTAATAGTTTATGGTGCATAGAAAACTCCACATGATATTTGCAACAACATTTATTTAGAATCTTAAGTGGTACACAATAAAATGGCTTCAAGGATGCAAAAGCCCTTTGTGGTAAATGCAATCTTGGATGAATCTCTCTAAATTATTTGAAAAACATACTTTAACTTACCTCCAAATGATGTCTGGGATGTGGCATACAGCCTCTAATGCCAATTCTCAACTTAAAAAATCTTTAGCATTGGGTGAGACTCTTGAGATAAAATGCCAAAACTATGTAATTTCTTGCTTCACATCATTAGTTAGCTTCTTATCAAAAAGTGGAAGTCTCACACCAAAATCCAATAAATCAATTTGAAGAGGATCATCAATTCTCTCTCATCTAGTAGGTTCTCTTCTCAAAGTAGTATGCTTTAGGTCCAAGTCAACACAAGTTTTTCTCATATATCTACCATTTCTCAAATCATGACTTACCAAAGAGGTTGTGATAACCCTTCAAGAAGCTCTCTTATCCTTCTCCCTACTATTTTTCCCAATGCTATTAAGAGGATTTAAAAGATTCTCCACAATAATGGCATTTCTTTCCATTTTCTTATTGACATAAATCTTCAATTTGGAAAGCATAGGTCTTATCTTTTGCATCTTTAATAAGTGCATAAAAAGTTGACATTGCTCCACCATTCTCTTGTTGCCGAAAAACATATTATATAGTCTTGAAGCCCATAACTAAATGGTTCTTTGTGATTTTATTCCTTTCAAATTACTAATAACTATTTCATCAATTTTAATTAACCATTTTGGTGTTGTAGGACCTTCATTTCAGTTATAATTAGAAGACATGTAACGTTCTTGTGCATTTTCATTTTCAACATGGTCAATCATGGCATTCATATTATAAATTGGTAAATTTTCACTCTTTAAATTTTCAATCCTGACATTGTCATTAACAATTGGTACATTTCATTACCCAACTAAACATATTCATTTTCTGATGATAATTTCACCTTCGATCAATACAAAGTCAACTTGATTGACATTTAACATACGTTGTCTCTTCCTTTGGTGATTTACTCGGTCTCTTTCCCTATTCATTTGATACCTTCCTTTTATGTTTAGCCTTTTGATGACTACTACTCCCTATTGAGACAATAATACCAAACATCTTATCAAATTTTGTGGCCACCTTCTCAAACAATGGGCCTCAAACAAAGTTTTTAATGAAAAAATATTGTTGAACCCCATGAAAAAGCAAGAATAATTTGATTGGAAGGTCTATAGTGACAAAGAGTATTTTGGTTAAAGTTTGTTGATAAACTAATTCAAGTACTCGATCCCATATTAGGTACCTAAAATTTGCACCCAAAATTTGGAGGGAAATCAAGTGTGGACAATTATATATAGTATTTATAATCATGTATATTATTTATTATATAATCATATATAGAGTTGAGAAAAAATTATATAAATATATATAATTTACTAATTATATATTAATGTATAATATAGTTATTATATATTATATATTGTTATATACATTTATTATATATTATTTTGTAATAGATCTTATGGGTTGAAGGTGATCATAGGCTAACCTACGATCTGCTTCAACCCATTTGATCATGGCATGTGTCCCTAGAGGTCCTAAGACCCCTAGTAACATATTGTAATCAATCATATACTTTGAATGGGGTCGTGGGCTAACCTATGACCCCCTTTGACCTATTTGATCAAGACATGTATCCCAATGGGTCCTAGGACCCCTAGGGATATATTGTAATTGATTAGATGGGTTTAAGGGGGTCGTAGGCTAACCAATGATCCCCAATGACCCATTTCAACATAACATGTGTCCCTGGGGGTTGTAGGACCCCTAGGGACAAATCATAATCAATTGTATGGGTCAAAGGGGGTCCTAGGCTAACCTACAACCTCCTTTAAGCCATTTTATCATGACATGTGTCCCTTGGAATCTCTGAACCCCTAGGAACATATGGTAATCAGTTGTATGGGTTGAAGTGGTTCATAGGCTAACCTATGATCCTGTTCGATGCATTTCATTATGAAATATGTCTCGGGGGGTCATAGAACCATTAAGTACATATTGTAATCAATCATATGTATCAAAGGGAGTCATAGGTTCAACCCATTTCACCACAACATGTGTCCTAGGACCCCTAGGGACATATCATAATTGATTGTATGGGTCAAAGAGGGTCATAGGCTAACCTACAACCCCCTTCAACCTATTTCATCATGACATGTGTCATTGGCGGTCCTAAGACCCATAAGGACATTTCATAATCGATAGTATGGGTTGAACAGGGTTGTAAACTAACTTATGAACCCCTTCGACCCATTTCATCATGACATGTTTCCCTAGGGGTCCTAGGACCCATACAAACATATCATAATCAACCGTATGGGTTGAAGGGGGTTATAGGCTAACCTATGACTCTCTTTGGCCAATTTCATCATGACATGTGTCCCTAGTGGTCTTAGGACCCCTAGAGACATATCATAAGCAATTGTATGGGTCAAAGGGGGTCGTAGGATAACCTACCACCCCCTTCAACCCATTTTATCACATGTGTTCTTGGGGTCCTAGGACCCCCAGGGACATTCTATTATCGATCATATGGATTGAATGTGGTCAAAATCTAAGCTATGAACCCCTTTGACCTATTTCATCATGACATGTGTCCCTAGGGGTCCTAGGACCCCTTGGGACATTTTGTAATTGTTCATATGGGTCGAATGGGGTCATAGGCTAACCTATGACCCCCTTTGAAACATTTCATCATGACATGTGTCCCTAGGGGTCTTACGATCCCTAAGCACATATCATAATTGATCAGATGGGTTGAATGGAGTTGTATGCTAACCTAAGACCCCCTTTGACCCATTTCATCATGACATGGGTCCCTAGGGGTCCTACGACACCTAGGGACATATTTTAATTGATCATATGGGTCAACTACAGTCATGGGCTAACCTACGACCCCCTTCAACCCATTTGATCATGACATCATGTGTCCTAGGGAGTTCTAGGAGCCCTAGCGACATATCATAATTAATTGTATGGGTGGAATCATGTCATACGATAATGCATGACCCCCTTTGACCCATTTGATCATGACATGTGTCTCTAGGGGTTCTAGGACCTCTAGGGACATATCATAATCGATCATGTGGGTCGAAGGGAGTCGTAGGCTAACCTACAACCCCCTTTGACCCATTTCATCACAAAATGTGTCCTTGGGGGTCCTAAAAACCCTAGGAACATATTGTAATTGATCATATGGGTTGAAGGGGGTTGTAGGATAACCTACAACCCTATTTGAGCCATTTGATTATGACATGTATCCCTATGGGTTAATAATTGATCCTATGTGTCAAAGGGGTTAGTAGCGTCACCTACAATCCCCTTTGACCCATTTTATCATGACATGTATTGCTAGGGGTCCTAGGACCCCTAGGAACATATCATAATTAATTGTACAGGAAAAGGCTAACAAAAGTATATCTGTTCACCTTCAATGACATAAAATTGGTATTATTATTTTGAATTTGAAAATGAAGTAAACTAATGAAATATGTAGAAATGGATGAAGTTTAGGATTATAATTTAAAATAATTATTTTTAATAAAAATTGATATATTTTCGTAATTTTTATAGATAATTTTTTAGCTGCTAAAAAATGCTGAAAAATAGGGGTCTAGTTCCCACCACAAAACTAGATGGAAATAAAGTTATTTCCCCTTGATCTCAGACTATGTTATAGATAACATATATAGCTAGAATAATCAAAAACAAAAATCAGCTTTAGACCAATATAATCTCTTTCATATTGATTCAAATTTGAACTCACCTAAAATCAATAGTTTTTATCTCCCACCATATTTTCCAAAACAAATCTATTCTAACCAGGAGAAAAATAATACATGCTAAAAGAGGACTCTCTCCTCTAGAATGTCATATAATTTCTAAATTTTTTTTATAGGACTTAATATTTTTCTCTTTATCAAAATTGACATCTTTTTCGAGTGTTAAAATACATACTTGTAGAATTATTTAATTACAATATACTATATCTAATTAAATCACTATAAACTCTATATGAGAATATTCTTGACTCTGAGCTTTATAACATGGTGTTTATATGTTATTAAAAAAATATCATAAAAAATAGTAAGAGTTATTGAAATGCTATTTTTCTAAAATAATTTTATTTCTTTAATAGTTGGATACAAACTAGTATAAAACATGCATTTAATAGACATTTCCAGTTGGAAAAGCGTGAGACCATATATAACTTAGCTAGAATTAGTTTATCTAGATCATATGTTTGGACGAAATTGATTTTTAAATAGAAATACTCAAATTCAGTCATTCTAACCTAAAAAGTGACACAAATTTGTACTTTTACCCCTACAGATAATATAGAATACTATATAATAATATATAGTACTATGATCCTAATATACTATCTAATCATATTTAATACCATAAATATTATTATAACAATAAAATTTATTATATAATATATAATAATAAAATAAAAAATTATTATATTCAAATATCATTATATCTTAAATTTAAAACACATTTAAATATGTTTGTAAGCCTTTTGGTTTAAAATTTACTATTGATCCCCACTATCTCAAATTTGAATTTTTTTAAAAAAAATTGCCAAATTTTATATACCTAATTTCGTATTGGGTACATGATTAGGCTTGGTATTTACCAAACCTATTTGTTCAACTCAAAAAGCATGTTTGAGCAATGTTTTCCTGACATTCAGACTTCAATTGGCCATTTGACAATAATTATTTTATCTGAATTCAATGAAATGAAAAGTGTTTTTTGATAACACTCTCAAGATTCCATCGATAATTGTTGTTAACTTATGAGTGTGATAAGTACTTATTCCTTAATTTCTATTGAAAATGTTTGTAAAGTGTTGATTGACATAGTATTGATTGAAAAATAGCTATAACTTTCAAACGATACAACATTTTTGAAATCTAAAAGTTGTGTCACATTCTATGCTTTTCCTAATATAATAAAAATAAAGAAAAAAATAATTTTTGTAAAGTTTTCAATTAGATAAGGTGGTCAAACAAAAGATTTTTTTATTCTAGAAAAGTTATAATAGAAAATTCATATTTAATTATTTATTTGAAATAAAAGTACCCAAAAATATGTGACACATCTTGGCACGAGTCTATTTTTTATATATAATTATATTAAAACATATTATCATTTGATTTTGATTAAGGTGGTTAGACATACACCTACTTTTTATTTTCACCCTGAGATTTTGTATTATTGCATTAAAATTCAAAATTTTGACCAATCAAATTTTTTTTTTCTCTAGATAAGACCTAGTAGTTTAGAAACTATATTAAATTTCCTATGGGTAATAGTAAAAAGTTGTGTCACCTATTAGGTTTCTTATTAGGATGACTGAATTTGAGTATTTCTATCTAAAAATTATTTTTTTTCAAACATATGATCTAGATAAATTCATTCTAGCTAAGTTATATATGGTCTCACACTTTCCCAATTAGAAATGTCCATTAAATGCATGTTTTATACTAGTTTGTATCCAATTACTAAAGAAATAAAATCATTTCAGAAAATGACATTTCAATAACTCCTACTATTTTTTATGATTTGTTTTAATAACTTATAAACACCATTTTATAGATCTCAAAGTCAAGAATATTTTCATATAGAGTTTATAGTGTTCTAATTAGATATAGAATATTGTAATTAACAAATCCTATAGGAATGCATTTTAACACTTGAAAAGATGTCAATTTTGAGAAAGAAAAAAAAATATAAAATCATATCCAAAAAAATAAAAATTATATTGCATTCTAGAGGAGAGAGTCCTCTTCTAGAATGTATAATTTTTCTTTTGGTTAGAATGGATTTTTTATGAAAAATGTGGTGGGAGATTAAAACTATCGATTTCAGGTGAGTTGAAATTTGAATCATTATAAAAGAGAAAGTATACATCTAAAGTCAATTTTTATTTTTGATTGTTCTAGCTATATATGTTATCTCCAACATAGTCTGAGATCAAAGGGAAATAAGTTTATTTCCATATAGTTTTGTGGTGGGAAATTAGACCCCTAGTTTTTTGCATTTTTTACAACTAAAAAATTACCTATAAAAATTAGGAAAATACATCAATTCTTATTATAAATAATTATTAAAAAATATAATCCTAAACTTCTTCCATTTCTACACATTTCATTAGTTTACATCATTTTCAGATTCCAAATAATAACACTACTATTATGTCATTGAAGTTGAACAGTTATACTTTTGTTACCCCTTTCCTTTACAAAATGATGACATAGATTTGTACTTTTACCCCTACAAATTATTTTCCTACAAATTTTTGATAGAAATTCCATAGATGCTTTAAAATTACATGTCAAGTTGACATAACCTTGATTTACTAGTTTTTCACTACCACTCTAGGCCATAGTTTTGTTGACCATGATCCTACACATACCCACATACTCTATTTTTGTCTTATTCATTCTCAAACCCCTTGGATTACTCAATGTGCAATTTATCCTCTAGAACTCCATTAAAAAATGTAGACTTTATGTCCATCTAGTATACTTAATAGTTCTTGTAGGCTATGAATATTAGGAGTATTCTAACTCCTTCTAATCTAGCCACCAATGTAACAGTTTCTCCATAGTGTTGCCTTCTTCTTTAGCATATCCTTTATGAATAGTTCTAGCCTTATTTTTGACTACCTCTCCATCCTCATTCATCTTGTTTGGGAACACCCACTTGTTATCAATTACATTCTTGTCCTCTGGTTCGGAAACCAAGATCGATGTATCATTCTCTTCTATTTAATCAATCTCCTCCTCCATGACCTTTCTCTAGTCTCTATCTTTAAGAGCCTTACTTGTAACTTTGGGCTCCACATGTGAGATAAAACATAAAGTCTATCTTTCCTTTCTCTTCGACATTTCCCCAACATCTTTCTTTCCAATGATCTAGTCAGTTGCATCGTGCCTTCTCACATAGTTTGCTAGCATGCATTTCCCTTTAGGTTCTTCTTCTCTTTATTCTTCATGTCAAGATCCTTTTTTTGAATTAGTACAGCTTCATGTATAGGTTCCTCTTCTATTGGAACTCTCTCCACTGTATTACTTAGTGGGTTGTAGTCAAAATTTTACTTTTAGTCTTATGGTTCTTTCTTGATTTCTTCCTTGTTCTTTTCTAAGAACTTATCTACCTTTACATTGGAAAAATCTACAATCTTATTTTTTTGGAGGTTCAAACACTAGTATGTTCTTCTTCTGCTAGAGTATCTTAGAAATATATCCTTGTTACTTTTTGGCTCAAACTTTACTTGGTATTCATCCCTCTTGATGTAGAATTCTCTTTCAAACACCTTGAAATAACTGACAAATAGTGTATGACCAAACGATAGTTCATAGAGCTTCTTTGTTCCCTTCTTCACTTGTACCTTTTTCAAGGTGTGCATGACCATGCTTAAAGATTCTCTCTATTAGATCTATGGAATATTATTTTGAATTGCCAATATTTTAGTACAATATATAATGGTTATGTTTATTCTTTCAACAACACCGTTCTACTAAGGTGTCATGGGATCTAACATCCCTATTTTTCTTCTATGCTCCTTGTAGTTAATTTAAGATTCTTCTGAGGGGAACTTACCTCCCCTATTTGATCTCAAATATTTTAGTTCTCTACCAGTCCCCCTTTCCCCTTTTTCCTTGTAGACTTTGAACATATGGAAGGCTTTTGACTTTTCTTTAAAGTAGATTGTATGGAAATTATTCTAGACAAATAATCAATAAATAACATAAATAATCTATCACTAGATACACTCTTCCTCCCTATGGGACCACATAAGGAAATATGAACTTTATCTATAAATTATTTTTAAAAAATGACTTGCTAGAAAAACTAGAGTGTGCCAAATTTTTAGTTGACAATATTTACATATAACATTGTATAGTCTGGTAATAGGAGGTAAGACTCTTACACAATTAAATTACTTCATTCCTTAATGATGCTTTCAAAATTCACATGATGTAGCCTTGTATGTCAAAACTAGTTTTTATCATTTTAGTTGTCATGCATCTATTGTTAGAAATGTTGAGGTAGAAAAGATTACTTCTTTTCTCTCCTATAGCTAAGAGTTTTTTCATCTTTTCAAATATTTTGCAAGAGCCTTTGTTAAAATCAAACTTATAACCTTTATCCATTAGTTGGGGCACACTCAACGAGTTATATTTCAACCTCTCACTAGATATACATCTTCACAAGTAGTGGATTCATTAAAGGTTACAGTACCCTTGCCTATCATTATGTATGGTGAGGTACTTCCAAAATTTACCATTTCACTCTCATAAGCCACAACATCATGGAAATTTCTCCTATTGCTAGACATATAGTGCAAGCAACCACTGTCAATTATCTAGTTCTTATCAAGAGATTCCTTTATTTTTCCTATTGTTCTCAGTTCTTGAATTGATGACACCCTTATGACATATTTGGATTGTAGCATCCTTGATATCCTAGTCACACACTCATCTTCTTGTTATACAGCTTGAGATGCTCTGATGACTAGCATAACATTCCTCACTAGCTTTCTATAGGCCTCAATATTGATTCCTTCCTTCATCCTCATTTCACCAAATTTTCCTCTTAGGCTTTTAGCTTTAGCCTTCATGAAATTCTTATCACCACCATATATGATTCTGAGCTTCTCCCACATCTCATATTTTGTTTCTAAGTCTTCAACATCTTTGTACACAAAGTAGGAAAAGGTGCTTGCTAGAGCATCTATTGTGGTTGTGTGCATTTCTTCCCCACTATAAATGGTCTAAACTAATAAATGACCAATAGATTTAACATGTTTGACCTCTACATGGGTCTAGTAGGCATCACCAAGAGTTCTTAGGAACAAACAAATCTTTCTACAACATGAACTATAGTTTTCCTTTGAAAAATTAGTGCATCTCTCTTAAACATCTTGATCATTTCCTCAAGCTATTAAAATCTTTACTTTAGAGGACATAGTATCTGATACCAACTATTGGTACCTAGATAACATAAAAAAAACAAAGTATATTAGTTAATCCTCATAAAAATTGCACTCTTTTGTAGTGTGCCCAATCAAGAGCTTATCTCTGTTAAAAGATTATAAAGAAACTGTCAGGTGTCAGTTGGTTAAGGAATTTCAATAACACCTATTAGATTCTTTCTTTTTTAGGAGCATCTTAATCAAAAGATTTCTAAATATAAGTTAATATGTCAACCTATTAGGGGATTTGATACAAATAACCTATTAGGGTCCACCCTCAATGGGATTTGGCATTATAGATTAAACAATAGGTAATGATCTAACAAAGTAGCTACTACACTTAGCATGAAAGTAATTCTTGTTCATCTCTTTTGACACATCTCAAACTATGCTCTACTTTCTCTTGGCTCCACAACTTCAAACATTATCACTTGTATAATTGGCTCTTCTTCCTCTTACACATGATCACACTTGTACTAATCTAGCTTATTGGCTTCTTCTCATCACATTTATTAACATTTTTTTTGTGAGTTCTCTTTTATTAGTTTTCTTCACACTTTGAGATTATGCTTAGCTTGGCTTGCTTGGATCTCTGGCTAATCACTCAACAATCTAACCTTTTCTTTTTTAAATTTGTCTTCTTTTATTATCACTTATTTCTTGGCTTTGAAACTTGAAACTGTCATGCCCAAAATACGTGGGCAAAAACACAGACAAATATTTTTTTAAAGTTAATAATTAAAAGTCACTAAGTTGATACGTTTACTTCACTGCTAAAGTATAGGTTCACTACATTTACTCTAAAGTTTATAATCAAGAGGATGAATCAATCGTCAAATTTATACTCTCGTTATTAAATCGATATCAACAATAGTTATGTTATTACTTTAACTTTACAACGATATATTAAAATTTATTTGAATAACAATTTACATGAATACGGGTTTAATTAATTTGAAATATCTAATTTTTTTTAAAACTTATTTTAAATAACTAATCTACCTTTAAACTAAACTAGATCCAATTTCTACTAACTTAAAAATTAAACAAATCTAATTAGAAACATATGAAGATTAACTATTTAAAACATTATTGAGCAAAATGTTAATGAACGATATAAAGTATTAATTCTAAGATTGATCGGGTGGAGTATAAGTCTAAGTATAAAAATCAAGAACTAATTTCTACTATATCCTGTAATATAATAATCCCAACTATAATTAAACTTTATTGTAAAACTAAATCATTTAAAATTTAAGAACTATCCTAGAATAATAATAACATTAATTATATAACTAAAATTGAATGAATGAAATCTAAACTAAAACATACTAAGACAACTAATATTTAAAACGTTTATACTAACCAAACTTATGCTAACATTACTTATGAATCTAATATTTATTACAACTAAACTTTAACTAAAATAAATATTAAAACAATCAACACAAAAGCAACTAACTAAATTTGAAACTCACTACAAATCTAAGTAATATTACAACAAAATATAATATAATATCTAATCAATACTAACTCTACATTATAATACTAACAACTTAAATGATATCAGTAATCTTAACCCTATACTAAACTAAAACTAATCCTAACATTAATACTAACCTAGCATTAAATCTAACTAAAACTTAAACTAAAATAAATTAAAGAAAAAACATGATACTTAAACTAAATGTACTTAAATTAACTCAACCATATAACACACCTACCACTAACCCCCCCACCCCTAAACTCTATCCTACACCCTACACTCCCAAGTGCATATTCCTAAAACCATGCACTTCCCAAGCGCTTTGTCAAGGTAGAGGCGCTCTACCCAAGAGTATTAAACATTGACACAAACCTACAAGTGATGTGGTGACCATGATAAAAGGAAAGGCAATTTTGAAATATGGATGTTGAAATCTCCAATGGACACAGGAACATTAGCACATCCTTTCCATGAAATTTACAACTACAACAAAAGGATGGGGGGTACAGGGTGATGTCACCCACAAATGAGATTTGACTAGTTTTAAAAATTAATCATACCCCTCCAAACAAAAGCTAGCACCAAGGGAAAATGGTGGGGATGGTTAAAGTAGTTTGTTGAAGGTTTAATTTTGTTTATGAACACCCCCAACATCTGCCACCTACTAATCCCAATGACCATGTCAGGGAAGTACATGGGGAAACGTAGGAACTCAGCCTCATTCCCATTCAATGCAATTTGCAATCTTTTTACATAGGTCAAATAAGCCTATGCCAAAAGGGGATGAAGATTAATGTTTTAAAGTTTTATAGGTAGACTCTAGGGTATTTAGGATAGAGGGGAGTAGTAAATGCATAAAGTTAATTGGGTAGGATAGATAGGATATATATATATATATATATATATATATATATATTCTATTTTCATTACTTTATTTAATTTTATTTGATTTTTGAATAACACAAAAGGATCTCAAGAGAATCAAAGAGAGAATATTCTCTGTAACTTGGGGGGATTAAAAATTTTCCCCATACATTTCCTAGAGAGGTTTTTACTCCTGGGAATGCACATTTTCTTTGAAGCCAATTTTTTTTTTAAGTGTTGATATGTTTTGCTATATTCTTTTTTTGTGTTATACTAGGAGTGATTTCTATCTAAGTGTCAACATTAATTCCTTTTAACAAGCATACTATTACAAGGATGTGTATAAGGTTATTCTTTTCTTTTCTCCTATAATTATGTTTAATCAATCATCATATAACAAGGTGTATGTTCCATTTAATTCAGATTCAAGGTGATGCATAACTCTTAACCAAATTTGATTTTGTCCATTATGAAATTTCACAAGGAGAGAGATAACTTCATTCTCCACAATGTAGGATTTTTCATTTCCCCTAAATACATAAAACAATGAATTGGAAACTTCAACATATCAAATTACATTTCCTTAACATAATTGAAAACTTGAGAATTCATAATTCGAAGACATTATCTATTCAGCTATTTTCCCACATACATATGCATAAATTGGAAATCACATAAGAGCAATACAAGGAGTTTTTCACAATCTTTTTTTCTCTCTCTATTATTGAACCTAGTTCAAGGCTCCATCGGGAAAGAATCAGTAAGAAAACTCGATGTCTTTGCTAAATACATCAAAATTTGAAATACAATTTTACATAATGTTACAATTCATTTGAATTCTCTTCTAGGGCTTTCACAAGATATCTTTACCAATGTCTTCAATGCATCAAGGGAAAAACATGAAGAAGACGAGAACAACTTGGGGTAAAACATCACAACATCAAGAACAATTCAAGCATACACCCCAACCTAGTTTTACGCAATAGGTCCAAGCATAGAACCTGAGTAGGGGGGAGGTGGATTTTTCCAATGGGAGACATCAATCACCATGCCATAACATATCCCTTTTGAGGCTAAAACTTCAAGAACTTCTATTCTTCTACAAGGCCCTTTCGAGGCTATTACCACAAGGATTTTCATTTCTTTCCATATAAAGAATTCACAATATCAAACAAGGTATGTGATGACAAGTAGGGGCCCATACACCCTACCCTCTTTCCCTCCTCTCACCATGAGAGGAGACTCTACACCATTGAGGTCCAACTAAGATTCTTCCCCCATACATGGCCACTTCTTCCCTATCCAAGGGTGAGTAATGCCAAAAAAATCCCCATGAAATCCCCTAAAAAAAAAACATCAAGACAAGCATAAAAATAACATCAGAACAAGTTAAAATCCCTCCAAATCAATCCCAACACACAAGCAAGCAAAGCAAAGAAAAAAACAATGCCTTATGCATGATTCAAGCATGAACAACATGAAGAACAAATTCAAATGAGTGAAGAACTCCTACCTTCATAAAGAGTTATGGTAAAATGGTAAGTTGAGAAGAGCTTTTCCTTTTTCTTCCTTCAATCTTCAAACTTTCTCCCAATACTACTCCAAATTGCCTCTAAGTATGATCCTTAACTCAACTAGACTTTAAGTAACTTTAAGATGAATTTTGAGTCACCAACTCAAGTAGGAGACAATCAATTTTTGCAATCAATCAAAAATAGGGTTTTTGAGTGACCCTAAAAGTCAAACAAAGAGGCTAAGGGGGTGGAAAGTACTCCCCACCCATACCCTTACCCCCAGGGCACATAAATTTAATATTTTTAAGCCTTAAAGACTTAATAGGAAAAAAAAAAGGCTAGGGGAATAGTAAGACCAATTAACAACCTTCAAAGGAAAACAATGCAAGGATATCACAAATTAACAAGGGGTTTAGTTCCGTCTTTCCATTAGGTTTCCTGGCTAAATATCCTGCACACTCATTGCACACATTAGTAGGTTTAAGAAATCACATGCATTATGTAGTTTATGTATCAGAAAAATCATATAAATTAAAACATCCATTTTTCTAATAATCAATTATTTATCTAATTCTACTCATATTTTCGACTGCTAAAATTGCATAATCAAAGTGTTAGTTTTGCATTCATTTACTTCATCATTGTACATGTTCATAAAGCATTAAATGACAAGGTCAAATATCTGAAAATAAAGCATCACACATCATAAAATATCATAATAATGTTTAGTGCATCAAATAATGTTCTAACATATCGAGTCATGAGTAATAAAATAATAATGTATCATCGATGCTAGGATGGGTCAGGGCAAGGCCTCACAGAAACCCTAGTCAATGAATTCAAAATTTGAATTCTCACCCCTACTTCTAGCTTGATTTTGAGTTGTAGTAGTGTGTCACTCTTGTTAGATGTAGCATGTTCATATAGTAGTCATGGGTATCTTATGTCATTGATGACTTGTTCTTGTTGGAAAGAATTCAAATTTCAATTCTTTCAACTATTTGTCAATATGTTAACCATAATCATTAAGAATAATTATAAGTGCACTTGTACCCACTTCGTAACGTGGCAGTCAAGGGTATCTTGGTTCATGCTTTCCTTGTTGACTTGCCCAAACCATCCTATATAGTGACCAATCAATCTAGTTCCTTTCTTCCTTGCATCCATCTACTGGGTCTACACTTCATCTTTCTTTGATTAGTCTTGTGAACTAGAGTCACACATCCTAGATCAATGTGCATTTTTGGTCTTTGTTCTCTACTAGTCTTAGTTCCTTTTTGTTCCTTGACATTAATGAAAATATCTTTAATAACTAAGTCAACTAGTTGGTCTACTGATTAATTTTTTGAGGTTCAAGGCAATTATGCCAACAACAAGTATAATTACATAATTACATTTAGTTTAAGTAGAATTTATAAATTCGTACTTGATGCGTAAATAATTGAAGGTGCCATCCTAAAATTATCTTTTATAATTCAATTTTTTTATATTTATCAAAAAAAAAAATTAACCCTTTGATTTTATTTGTGAATCCTTAACTTTCATTAATTGTAAAAGGACTCTTTGATGATTCAATTGTATGGAAAAAAAATCTATTTTGTAAAAGTTGATCATGCTCAATAAGTGAATACAATTTGTCATAATGTTAGCCTTGAACATGAAGGCTTGCTTTGGCATTCGACCTCTTAACAAGAACACAAATTAATGTACATCATCAATCATACTTTAATATCACATCATCACATTATTTTAAGGTACTAATAAACTTTTATTTGATACGTACATGAGCATACACACACATGTTAATGTACATAATCACACACATATGTATGTGTTTTTATATTTCAATTTTTTTAAAAAAATTATATAATACTAATTTTATGATTACTCATTCAATATTAAATTTTTACATAACTTTATTTCCAATTGAGCCTTATAAATCTAAAAGAATTAGTACATAAAAGAATGTTCAAAATAAAAATTTAAGCTACTAGCCAAGAGATTGAATTTTTATATTAATGTAAAAAGATTTTAATAATAAAATATTTCATATAATTAAAAATTTATTCTAAACATTTACATAATAAAAGTATAGATGCATAATAATATGGATCTTTATGATCAATTAAGACAACTAGGATTATCTCCTCCGGGACCCCCAAAAAACATGTAGTGACCCCATCCTGGAGTAGTATTGTCAACACCAAGAGTTAAATTATAACAAAGTGGTTTAGGTATTATAATGCTTTCTTGAGGGGACAAAAGAGCATTGTTAGAGTTGTGCACTTGGATATCCCTAATGTAGGCTGCCTTTGGAAATCCCTCTTGAGCAAAATGACCACTTCCCATGTGTGTTTTTGAGAATGGGGTTCCTGCAGCACCAGTAGAATGTGCAACTTCTCCTCCATATTGCACAATATTGGTTGATTCGGCCAATGAACTAAATAAAGATCCAGGCCAATATCCCATAATTTTGTCTTGTATGTATAAGGACCATACTGCTTCACCTTTTAAGATTTCCTACATATTGAAAGCATTGTTGTTAGTTTATTAAGAAAAATAGTTTAAACTATAATTAATTTATATTAGTTTATATTATTGGTTATTTGTTCTTGTGTCTATATATGATCATACTAATATGAAAATGAAAGGAAAACAACTTTTATTTTATCACAATAGTAATAAATAGTAAAAAATAATAAGAAAATGATAAATGTATATCTTACCATCTCTTTCAAAACCTTTATATACCTTACATTTTAGTTGGTTATTTAACCACTATCTAAGTAGAATTTTATAGTTCATAATAAGAATCACATTTAATTATGCTACAAAGTGTGTTTAATTGCCATAATACTTGAGTCTTTGAACTCTTTTTAAAATTCAGGTTATATATCTATAGACCAACTTTGATAAACATTATTTAAATCCACCAATACAAATACACATATTTTTATTCTATTGAAAATATCATTTACCTTTTTTATGCTTAACAGTTTTTCAACCGGATCTTTGCCATCCTCAGATACTTGGTCAATGGGTTGGCCTAGATAGTTTTGTGCACCGTCGGACAACACAAATCCTTTACATTCCACGTTCCTGCAACCTGACTGCTGGTAATTATCGTTCTGCATCAAGAAGGTAGCATATGTTAATGAGTTGACTACATATCTTAAGCTTCAGTGCAAGGACAAATATCATGATAGTCAAATTGCAATAGTTACCGTCCAATACACAAAGAGTCTAGGTCGAGAATCGCCATTGTAATGAGCAGGGAATACCTGAAATTGCATATTATACCACCGCATGTTGCAATATCAAGATTATTTTGTTGCAATTATTTTGGTTCTAGCAATTTAGATTATTTTGAAAAACTTAAATTACATTATAAATATACCTGTGCATACATTATATAATAATAATAATAATAATACTTACTTCCCAACCAGCCTCAATTGTTTGTTCTGAAGGTTGTGTTGGATCTTGGACAAGCCAAATTTGTTCAAGGCTAAAAGCATCATTAGGTGCAACATATGGTTTCCATATATTAAACCTTCCTTGTGCGCTATAAATTCCCTCAGAAGCAGAAGTATATTGTAGGACGGCATACTTCAAAATAAAAAGAAAAACAATTTTTTAGATAATATATTATTTTTTTGTTTTTTTCTCAAATAAATAGGAAGCATTAATTAATAGTGTATATTATAGCTCGACCCTGCTCTACACTTCCTATTTTATAATATAAATAAGAATTAAAAAACAATTTTCATTGAACTTACATCATGAACGATCCCCGAATTATCTATCAATTTTCTTGTCAAAAACGTATTTACAGATCCTGCAGCTTTCACTTGTTCATACTTAATTTCCATAACGGAGACTGTTCCTTCTGGACACCTTTTTCCAAGCCCACTGCCCGATATATTTGAGGGAGCCCCCCCTGGAGCTTCTGTATCCCTCCAACTTATGTTTGAATTCTTCCACAATTGCACGATCCAAGTTAATAATATAGTAGCAATTGAATGACAACATAGATAACTGATAGAAAATTGTCCTCAAAAGTAGAAAACCTCTAGAAATATCGAAATTTACAAAAAAATAGAAAATATTTATGAGAATATTAGAAAACATAAGAACAATAGTCCATAGTGAAGGAATAATCTACAATGAAGGAAAAATTAATTTGTTAGAAAAGACCATTCTTATGTCTTATAACAACACTGCTGTAGAGCAAAGATTTTGAAAACAAAACTTCTCATGAGAATCTGAAAAGACTATAAAAATTGTTACCTTATCATACCCATATTGTTGTTTTGCAGAGCGGAGGGAAATTTGATCAGAATATTTCACACAGAGTATGACGTCTCCATTGTCATGCTGTGTAACAAGATACAAACATTAATGGCCAAGTTTGAATGGAACAGATATAATAGAAAGAGGGAAGAAATTGACGAAAAAAATACATATTTGAAATAGGAAAGAGATCGGCTTACTTTGTACTTGTGAACAGCCGGTGGATTAACATAATTGATATAATCGTGGATGCTCATATTACCCACTTCAGCTGGGTATGCTAAAATCATAAATGGCATACAGAGCACATAAGCAAAGAAAACCAGATTGAACATACGAGAAGCCATTAATGATGAAACCAAATATAATAACCAAAGTCTGTAAAACCAATGATAATAAATTATATCTAGAGATGCCCATATTTATAACCAAGTCTGTATTAATTGAGACGACTTCAGATTAATGAGTCAACAACAATTTGATAATTAACACCATAGGATAATGATCCTGTTGCTCTCTGCAATTGCGTGCACTTTAAGGAAGTCTTGGTCGATGGAAATTTCTTCCCCGTTTACGGAGCGTTGAGTGGGGTGACGTACGACTAATAACGTAAGCTATGGTTCTAGTAATATAGACTTCTGACCTCAGTCAGTCAATCAAAGCAAAACAATGTATGAAATATTATTGAACATAAATGTTTTAGTTAATAATAATTAATGGTTTGTTTTAGTAATTTTAAAATATTATTATTGTAATGAAGTTTCTGCCCCTCTTGCTAAGGTCGTTCGGTTCCGACATTTACGGAGCATTGAGTAGGGTGACGTATGACTAATAATGCAAGCCGTGGTTTTAGTAACATTGACTTCTGACTTCAGTCCCCCTTTCCATATTCAAATTTGAGAGGCATAATTCAACAATAGTATTATTTTATCAGCTTTCTTCAATAAAAAAATAATAATAATTCAACAATAGTATTATTTTATCAGCTATCTTCAATAAAATAATAATAATAATTCAACAATAGAACAATTATTGGTTCCTACCTACAATTTGGCTATTTAGTCAATCAATCAAAACAAAACAAAGTATGAAAAATTATTTAACATAAATATTATAGTTAATAATGATTTATTTTTATTTTTAGTAATTTTAAAATATTATTATTTTTATTTCTTATTGGTTGAGGTGAGAGAAAATTCAATCTTCATTTTAAAAATGTAAAATTATTGATATCAATCATTGGTAAAAAGTTCTTTCGATATGGCATTTTACAATGGTATGAAATGGTGTCTATCATTAAAGATGATATTGACTATGCATAGGACTTGCCAAATGAAGAGGAAGGACATTTAGGTAGAGATTGGTCACCTTAAAGCCACAACAATTCAACTACAATATTGACAAAGATCTTTCTACTTATATGCTTTAATTGGACCTAAATATTGATTGACATGCTATATGTTTATATAATCATAACTAGCACTTGCACCTTTGAAGGATGTAAGGGTTTAGCTAATAGGCTTGTATATTTTTTATCATGTTCTTGAATTGTTATTAATAAAACATCTTTGTCTACTTCCCTACCTTCTCTTTATATCTCTCTTACTCATAACATAGACTCCCCCTCCCCCCCACCTCTCTCTCTCTCTCTATCTATCTTAGCCCTCATTACCCTTTGCTCCTATAAATCTACATCCTATTTCCTCTATTTTTCTTTGATTTATTCTATGTATGTACTCTATCTATCTATCTATCTATCCACTATCCTCCTATCACTTCATGCATATTTCTTAGTCTCTCTCTTTATCTCCCTGTTCCACTCTTCCTATTTCTCCCCCTTCCACTGCCCTCCTCTTTGTCTCTCCCTTCATTTTATCACCTCATATATCTTTACCATTTTATAACTTCAACTTCCCCCTCCCTCTCCCATCCTCTTTATCTCTTTCTTAATTATCCTCCACTTTGATATCCCATGTTTCCCTCTCTATCAATCTTTGTCACCTCTTTATAAGCTATTTTTACTTATGTTATTCATCTTTCTCGCTCTCTCCAGGCCCCTCACTATCTCCCTATTTTTTATTATATTTATATATCTCTCTCTCTCTTACTATTTTTTCCTATACCAAATGGACAAACTAAATGTATAAAATCAATAACTCTCTCTCTCTCTCTCTCTCTCTCTCTCTCTCTCTCTCTCTCTCTCTCTCTGATTGTGCGATAACTATACATTTTTTGAATGAAGATAGGAGAAAGAATAAACAAGATCAAGGTATATAAGTAAAGTAGTCATTTGAATGCATTAAGGTGTACAAATCTAATGCAAGATTAGTTTAAGATCACATTTATCAATATTCAAGTAGCATTTGAGGACATTGTTGAAATAAATTAAATTTATGTCGATAGTCTTCTATATTATTGATGATGTTCTTAGATAGTTATTCATAAACACTTCTTTCCTACTTTCCTACCCCACCTTAAAAGATAGTCTAATGGAAGATATCACGACTAAGGAGCATCTAATAATTGTTAAGTCTATCTTTTTTCTAATTAGAAACTATGTGAAGATAGATCATACATGAAATAGTTAATTTATTGATATGAATTCAAATATTGCAATTGTATATAGTTAGAGTTGTGATCAAGATGCCAAATCAAGCTTATTAATGAAGCAAGAAGATATTTGATACCAATATAGATTTTGTCTTTGGCACTCCTCTTCCAAAATGACCAATATATTTACAATGGTGAGCTAGATTCTAAAAATGTATATAGTTACAATGGTGAGTAAGATGCAAAAACCCAAAAGGAAAAAATAAAAAATTTAATAACAACCTATACAGATTGTCTTTCCCACTATTAGAAAAGTAGCTCAACCATCTCTTCTAATGATCCTCCCTGAAATTGAAACGTTGAATACCTTTTGATTTACCACATCAATATCATTCATAGATCAACAAACTCCTCTTCTTCTTATAATCTTTTTTTTTTTCCCCTATCTTTGATCTTACCCTCTAAATTTTTTATTTTATCCAATAAGTTCTTTGATTGAAAAGATCACTATAATTCTTGAACAACCTATTGGAAGTAAAACTACTTGTTGCATCTTCAATTACATGTTCTATAACTATTTCAATACCAATATATTGGCATTGTTGTCTTAGCTATTCAATAATATAATTATAATTGTCTAGAAACTCAACAATAGGGTGCTCAACGGATTGTTGAACAAAGAGAGGAGATTCCACTTGATCATAGTCAATTGAGATTACTCTAGTTATTCTAATTTCACTTTAAGAAATTTCATTCACTTTTAGTTTCCATAATAATTTCACTCAAATTCTATCAGGTAATTTACATTACATTTTAAATTCATTCTAAATTCATTATAATTAATTCACATTACATTCTAAATTCATTCTAAAATCACATTATATTTTAAATTCATTCTATTTGGTATTTACATTAAGAGATTAAATCACTAATTTTTTAAAATTTCATTAAGCATAAGGGTATGTGCAAGATCATGGTGTACCAAACTATGGCATTAAGTGGCAGTGAAAAATTAGCAAATCAAGGTTATGTCAACTTGACAAATAATTTTAAAGTGGTTATGGACTTTATATCAAAAAGTTGTAAGAAAATAATTTGTAGGAAATTGAATGTAGTTTATAAACTACTAGGCTTTATCAGGAGAAAAAGAAAATTGATTGGTCAAAAGTTTGGATTTTAATGTAATACTATGAAAATTTTAGGGCAAAAATAAAAAGTAGGTGTATGTCTTACCACCCTAATCAAAATCAAATGATAATATTTTTTTAATATAATTATAGATATAAAAAGTAGACTCATGCCTAGATGAGACACATATTTTTTGGTATTTTTATATCAAATAAATAATTAAATATGAATTTTCTACCAAAACTTTTTCAGAAAAAAAAAATCTTGTCTTTGACCACATTAACTAATAAATTTTTTTATCAAATTTAATTTTTTTTTTTTAAATTCTTATACTAGGCGAAGCATAGAATGTGACGCAATGTTTAGATTTTAAAAATGTTATACCATTTGAAAGTTATAGCTATTTTTCAATCAGTATGTCAATCAACACTTTACAATAATATTCATTGATAATTAACTAATAAATACTTATCAAACTCAGAATTTGACAAAAATTATATCGATCGAATCTTGAGAGCGATATTAAAAAACCCTTTTTGTTTCATTCAATTTCGATCAAATTAACATTATCAGATGGCTACCTGAAGTCTAAGTGTCACTACAACCCTCCTCAAACACATTTTTTGGGTTAACAGGGAAAGCTTGGTAAATAACAGGCCTAATTGGATATCCGATCTTGAATCGGATAGCCCCCATCTACTTTTGGAGGGAAATTTCAAATCACAAGACATTTTAGAGTGAAAATCGAGTTTTTGATTTATAGTTTATAATTATCAATTATTTGAGTTATATTACTATGTAAAAATATATTATATACTATATATATATAATAACGTAACGTAAAAATATAACATATTCTATATTATATTATTCTTATTATAATCTATAAATATAATATATATATATTATTATAATCTATAATATATTATTATTATTATGAGCTATGTTATTAATATATAATAATATATTATCTTATTAGTTTATTATTTATATATATATATATATGTCCCTAGGGGTCCTACGACCCCTAGGGACATATTAGAAGCATTCTTATGGGTCGAAGGGGGTCATAGGCCCTTCGACCCATTACATGATGACATATGTCCCTAGGACCCCTAGGGACATATTATGATCTTTTAGAATCGTTCCTATGGGTCGAAGGGGGTCATAGGTTGACCTATGACCCCCTTCAACCCATTACATACGAACATATGTCCCTAGGGGTCATAGGACCCATAGGAACATATTAGAATCGTTCTTATAGGTGGAAGGGGGTCATAGGTCGCTTCGACCCATTAAATGATGATACTTATCTAGGACATATTAGAATTGCTCTTATGGGTCGAAGGGGGTCATAGGTTGGCCTATGATTCCCTTCGACCCATTACATGATGATATTTGTCCCTAGGGGTCCTAGGACCCTTAGGGACATATTAGAATGCTTCATATGGGTCAAAGGGGATCACAACTTGACCTATGACCCCATTTGACCCATTTGAATGATTCTAATATGTCCCTAGGGGTCCTAGCACCCCTAAGGACATATGTCATCATGTAACGGGTTGAAGGGGGTCATAGGTCAACCTATGACACAGTTTGACCCATTTGGACCAGTCTAATATGTCCCTAGGGGTCCTACGACCTGTAGGGACATATGTCATCATCTAATGAGTTGAAGGGGGTCATAGGTCAGCCTATGACCTATGACCCCCTTTGACCCATAAGAACAATTCTATTAAATCCCTAGGGGTTCTAGGACCCCTAGGGACATATGTCATCATTTAATGGGTCAAAGGGGGTCATAGGTCAACCTATGACCCCTTTTGACCCATTTAAACAATTCTAATATGTAACTAGGGGTCATAGGACCCTTAGGGACATATGTCATCATGTAATGGGTTGAATGGGGTCATAGGTCAACCTATGACCCCCTTTGACCCATAAGAATGATTCTATTATGTCATATGTCATCATGTAATGGGTCAAACAGGGTCATAAGTCAACCTATGACCCCCTTTGACCAATAAGACCGATTACATTATGTCCCTAGGGGTCCTAGGAACCCTAGGGACACATGTCATCATTTATTAGGTTGACCTATGACCCCCTTTGACCCATTTGAACGGTTTTAATATGTCCCTAGGGGTCCTAGGACCCCTAGGGACATATTTCATCATGTAATGGGTCAAATGAGGTCATAAGTCAACCTATGACCCCCTTTGACCCATAAGAATGATTCTATTATGTCCTCTATTATGTTCCTAGGGGTCTTAGCATCCCCAGTGACATATTACAATCATTGAAATTGTTCAAAGGGATATGTCAACCTATGACCCCCTTGACCCATTTCAATGATTCTAATATGTCCCTGGTGGTCCTAGGACCCCTACAGACATATGTCATCATGTAATGGGTTGAAGGGAGTCATAGGTCAACCGATGACCCCCTTTGACCAATAAGAATGATTCTATTATGTTCCTAGGGGTTCTAGGACCCCTAAGGACATATGTCATCATGTAATGGGTGGAAGGAGGTCATAGGTCAATCTAAGACCATGTTTCACCCATACGAATGATACTATTATGTTCCTAGAAGTCCTAGGCACCCTAGGGACATATGTCGTCATTTAATGGGTTCATGGGGGTCATAGGTCAACCTATGACCACCTTTGACCCATAAGAATGATTCTAATATGTCTCTAAGGGTCAAAGGACCCCTAGGTACATATGTCGTCATGTAATGGTTTGAAGCAGGTCATAGGATAACCTATGACCCCCTTTCACCCATAAGAACGATTCTATTATGTCCCTAGGGGTTCTAAGACCCCTAGGAACATCTTTCTTCATTTAATGGGTTGAAGGGGGTCATAGGTCAACCTATGACCCCCTTTGACCCATAAGAATGATTCTATTATGTCCCTAGGGGTCCTAGGACCCCTAGGGACAAATGTCATCATTTAATGGGTTGAAGGGGGTCATAAGTCAACCTATGACCCCCTTTGACACATTTGAACGATTATATTATGTCCCTAAGGGTCCGAGGACTCCTATTGACATATGTCATCATTCAATGGGTCGAAGGGCATCATAGGTCAACCCATGACCCCCTTTGATCCTTAAGAATGATTCAAATATGTCCCTAGGGGTCCTAGTACCCCTAGGGACATATGTCTACATGTAATGGGTAGAAGGGGGTTATAGCTCAACTTATAACCCCCTTTGACCTATAAGAACGATTCTATTATATCCCTAGGGATCTTAGGACCCCTAAGGACATATGTCATCATTTTATGGGTCGAAGGGCATCATAGGTCAACCTACAACCCCCTTTGACCCATAAGAATGATTCTAATATGTCCTTAGGGATCCTAGGACCCTTAGGGACATATGTCATCATGTAATAGGTTGAAGGGGATCATAGGTCAATCTATGACCTCCTTTGACCCATAAGAACGATTCTAATATGTCCCCAGGGGTCCTAAGACTCCTAAAGACCTATGTTGTAATGTAATGGGTCGAAGGAGGTCATAGGTCAACCTATGACCCCATTTGACTCATAAGAATGATTCTAATATGTCCCTAGGGGTCTTAGGACCCCTAGAGACATATGTAATCATGTAATGGGTCAAAGGGGGTCATAGGTCAACCTATGACCCCCTTTGACCCATAAAAATGATTCTAATATATCCCTAGGTGTCCTAGGACCCCTAGGGACATATGTCATCATGTAATGGATCGAAGGGGGTCATAGGTCAACCTATCACCCCCTTTGACCCATTTGAATCATTCTAATATGTCCCTAGGGGTCATGAGACCCCTAGGGACATAGGTCATCATGTAATGAGTCGAAGGGGGTCATAGGTCAACCTATGATCCCCTTCGACCCATTTGAATGATTCTAATATGTCCCTAGGGGTCATGGGACCCCTAGGGACATATGTCATCATGTAATGGGTTGAAAGGGTTCATATGTCAAGCTATGACCCCCTTTGACCCATAAGAATGATTCTAATATGTTCCTAAGAGTCCTGGGACCCCTAGGGACATATGTCATCATCTAATGGGTCGAATGGGATCATAGGTCAACCTATGACCCCCTTTGACCCATAAGAAGGATTCTATTATGTCCCTAGGGGTCTTAAGACCCATAGGGACATATGTCATCATTTAATGGGTCGAATGTGGTCATAGGTCAACCAATGACCCCCTTTGACCCATAAGAACGATTCTAATATGTTCCTAGGGGTCCTAGGACCCCTAGGGACATATATCATCATTAAATGGGTCGAAGGGGGTCATAGGTAAACCTATGACCCCCTTTGACCCATTTGAACGATTCTAATATGTCCCTAGGGGTCCTAGGACCCCTAAGGACATATGTCATCATGTAATGGGTCGAAGGGGGTCAAAGGTCAACCTATGACCCCCTTTGACCCATAAGAATGATTTTATCATGTCTCTAAGGGTCTTAGGACCCCTAGGGACATATGTTGTCATGTAATGGGTTGAAGGGGGTCATAGGTCAACCTATGACCCCCTTTGACACATAAGTGTTGAGAAACATGTGTCTCAACCTTGCAATCCTTTCTTGGAAAATTCTAGAATTTTTTTGTGGAAGTTTTCCACTTATTTATGCATTGGAAAATGGTTAGTAAGTTGTTAAAATGAGTCTCGTCCAAAGTAGAATATAGGTAGGTCATTTTTAGAGCCTTGATGACTCATGTTGTGACTTTTACGGGGGTCTAGACTAAGAGATAAAATTGTGAAAGGGATTACTATTTTAACCTGGTTTTTTTTCCATATTGGAAATGTAAATGTCAAAAATGGGTAACATGTGGCATGGTAGTTTTGCCCATGGTTTTGTAAAACCATAAGTGGTTTTCAGGTTGTAAAATCACTATAAAAGGAGGGCTTGGGGAGGTGTTTGTGAAATTGAGTTTAGTTTGCAAGACTGGTGCTAGGAGTCTCTCCAAGTTCAAGTTGTGGTGATGCACTCCTGTAAGAACTTGCATTGCAACTGTATTGTAATCATATTGGTTTGATAATACATTGTGCGAGTTTTTGAGGGTGGGGTTTTTTCTCTCGGAAGGGTTTCCCCACGATAATCACTATGTTGTGTGTTCTTTGTTATTTTGATTATGTTATAATGCATTTCTTGAGATCTTTGCAATAGTTACTTTGATTTGCATAATAATCCTCTCAAAAATTAGCATAGGAAGCAATTTTGTGCACCTTTGCTTCCTTACAATAAGAACGATTCTAATAAGTCCCTAGGGGTCCTAGGACCCCTAGGGTCATATGTCATCATGTAATGGATCTAAGGGGGTCATAGGTCAACCTATGACCCCCTTTGACCCATAAGAACGATTCTAATATGTCCCTAGGGGTGCTAGGAGCCCTAGGGATAATCTGTCATCATGTAATGGGTCGAAGGGGGACATAGGTCAACCTATGACCCCCTTTGACCCATAAGAACGATTCTAATATATCCCTAGGAGTCCTAGGATGCCTAGGGACATATGTCATCATGTAATAGGTCAAAAGGGGTCATAGGTCAACCAATGACCCCCTTTGACCCATAAGAATAATTCTATTATATCCCTAGGGGTCCTAGGACCCCTAGGGACATATGTCATCATGTAATGGGTCGAAGGAAGTCATAAGTTAACCTATGACCCCCTTTGATCCATAAGAATGATTATAATATGTCCTTAGGGGTCCTAAAACCCCTAGAGACATATGTCACCATGTAATGGGTCAAAGGGGGTCATATGTCAACCTATGACCCCCTTTGACCCATTTGAAAAATTCTATTATGTCTCTAGGGGTCCTAAGACTCCTAGGGACATATGTCATCATTTAATGAATAAAAAAGGGTCATATGTCAACCTATGACCCACTTTCACCGATAAGAATGATTCTTTTATGTCCCTAGGGGGGTTAGGACCCCTAGGGACATATGTCATTATTTAATGGCTCGAAGGGGGTCATAGGTCAACCTATGACCACCTTTGAACCATAAGAATGATTCTAATATGTCCTTAAGGGTCATAGGACCCCTAAGGACATATGTCATCATGTGATGGGTTTAAGGGGGTCATAGATCAACCTATGACTCCCTTTGACCCATTAAATGATGACAGACATCATTTAATGGGTCGAAGGGCGTCACAGGTCAACCTATGACCCCCTTCGACCTATTACATGATGACATATGTCCCTAGGGGTCGTAAGACCCCTAGAGACATATTAGAATCATTCTTATGGGTCAAAGGGAGTCATAGGTTGACCTATAACACCCTCCGACCCATTACATGATGACATATGTCTCTAGGGGTCCTAGGACCCCTAGAGACATAATAGAATCATTCTTATGGGTCAAAGGGGGTCATAGGTTGACCTATGACCCCATTTGACCCATTACATGATGACATATGTCCCTAGAGGTCCTAAGACCCCTAGCGACATATTAGAATCATGTGATGGGTTTAAGGGGGTCATAGATCAACCTATGACTCCCTTTGACCCATAAGAATGATTCTAATATGTCGCTAGGGGTCTTAGGACCTCTAGGGACATATGTCATCATGTAATGGGTCAAATGGGGTCATAGGTCAACCTATGACCCCCTTTGACCCATAAGAATGATTTTATTATGTCTCTAGGGGTCCTAGGACCCCTAGAGACATATGTCATCATGTAATGGGTCGGAGGGTGTTATAGGTCAACCTATGACTCCCTTTGACCCATAAGAATGATTCTAATATGTCTCTAGGGGTCTTACGACCCCTAGGGACATATGTCATCATGTAATAGGTCGAAGGGGGTCATAGGTTGACCTGTGACGCCCTTCGACCCATTAAATGATGTCTGTCATCATTTAATGGGTCGAAGGGCGTCACAGGTCAACCTATGACCCCCTTCGACCTATGAGAATGATTCTAATATGTCCCTAGGGGTCCTAAGACCCCTAGGGACATATGTCATCATGTAATGGGTCACCCCCTTTGACCCATAAGAACAAATCTAATATGTCCCTAAGGGTCATAGGACCCCTAGGGACATATGTCATCATGTAATGGGTCGAAGGGTCTCATAAGTCAACCTATGACCCCTTTTGACCCATAAGAATGATTCTAATATGTCCCTAAGGGTCTTAGGACCCCTAGGGACATATGTCATCATGTAATTGGTTGAAGGGGGTCATAGGTCAACCTATGACCCCCTTTGACCCATAAGAACGATTCTATTATGTCCCTAGATGTCCTAGGACCCCTAAGGAGATATGTCATCATTTAATGGGTCGAAGGAGGTCATAGGTTGACCCATAAGAATGATTCTAATATGTCCCTAGGGGTCCTAGCCCTAGGGACATATGTTTTCATGTAATGGGTCGAAGGGGGTCATAGGTTAACCTATGACCCCCTTTGACCCATAAGAACAATTCTATTATGTCCCTATGGATCCTAAGACCCCTATGAACATATGTCATCATTTAATGGGTTGAAGGGGGTCATAGGTCAACCCATGATCCCCTTTGACCCATTTGAATGATTCTAATATGTCCAGACCCCTAGGACATATGTCATCATGCAATGGATCGAAGGAGGTCATAGGTCAACCTATGACACTTTTTGACCCATAAGAACGATTCTATTATTTTTTTAGGGGTCTTAGGACCCTTAGGGACATATGTCATCATGTAATGGGTCGCTTTGACCTATATGAGTGATTCTATTATGTCTTGGGTCGAAGGGGGTCATAGGTCAAACTATGATCCCCTTTGACCCATATGAAGCATTCTAATATGTCCCTAGGGGTCCTAGGACCCTTAGGGACATATATTTTAATATATACATTATATTTATAGATTATAATACTAATAAGATAATATATTATTATGTATTGATAACATAACTCATGATAATAATAATATATTATAGATTATAATAATAATATATATTAATAATATACATACATACATACATACATACATACATACATATATATAGTATATAGTACATCATTATATTTAATAAAAATATGAGAAAAATAATAATAATATAAATTATATTTATAGATTATAATAAGAATAACATAATATATTATTATATATTAATAGATTATATGTTATATCTTGAAGTTACATTATTATATATATAATATATTATAATACATCTTTACATAGTAATATAACTGAAATAATTTATAAATCATAAACTATAACTCTCAAACTCAGGTTTCCCTCCAAAAGTCCCTAGGTCACATATTAGATATCCAATTTGATATCGGATATCCTATTGTAATCGGATATCCAATACTTTTGGCATCAATTTCCAACATATTCCCTGTCCCTGCAGTCCTGACAACATCACTTTTTGAGTTTTTTTCACAATTTTTACAAAAAGTCATATTTTGGGGCCCAACCATTCGAAAATTTAAAATACATGTTGTTGCAAATATCATGTTGAGTTTTCTATATACTATGAACTATTATGCTCCATCCATTCTACTTTGCATAGTAAAGAAACATTGGAGGATATCCGATATTATTGGCATCAATTTCCAACATATTCCTTGTCCTTGCAGAGCTAACAACATCACTTTATGGGTTTTTTTATGAGTTTTAAAACAAGTCGCGTTTTGTGGCCCAACCATTCGAAAAAAGTTCAAAAATATAACATTAATTTTTCGATAGTGTTATGTGAATGGGGAGCAGCAGTTGTTGAAAGGCTAAATGCAAAAGGAAGATATCTAGTGAAGACATTGCGGCATATAGGGAAAGGGACAAAATAGAACACCGAAGAAAAAGACAAGGTATGCTAAATATCAGTCAAGTTGATGATGAATTAGTCAAATGTGAAATCATAGAGTCAGATAATGAATATGTATAGTTGGGAAATGAAAATGTACCTATTGAAAATGATAATGCCAAAATTGAAAATTTAGAGAATGAAAAATTTGAAGACGAAATGCTACCAAGTCATAATCCAAATTGCATAATTGACCATGTCGAACATGACAATGCACAGGAACCTAATGCACAAGAACCTTAAATATCTCCTAATTATAATTGACATCAAGGTTCTAAAACACCAAAATGGATAATTGAAATTGATGAAATGATTATTACTAGTTTGGAAGGGAAAAAATTAGAAAGAACCATTCGGCTATGGGCTTCAAGACTATATCAGATGTTTTTCGGCAATAAGACAGTGGTAGAGCAATGTCATCTTTTCATGCGCTTATTAAAAATGAAAAAGATGAGACCTATGATTTCCAAATTGAAGATGTGTGTCAATTAAAAGTTGGAAAGAAATGTTATTATTGTGAAGAATCTTTTTAGTGCTCTCAGTAGCATTGGAAAAAATAGCAGGGTGAAGGATAAGAGAGCTGCTCGAAGGGTTATTACAACCACTTTGGTAAGTCAACATTTGAGAAAGGGTAGATATATGAGACAAACTTGTATTGATTTGAATCTAAACCATACTACTTTGAGAAGATCACTTAGTCGACAAGAGAAAATTGATGATCCTCTTCAAAATGAAACATGGGTATTTGGTGGGAAACTTCCATATTTTGATAAGAAGCTATTTGATGATGTGAAGGAAGAAATTACATAATTTTGGCACTCTAAATCACGAGTATCACCCAATGCTAAAGATGTGTTAAAGTTGAGAATTGGCATTAGAGACCACACGCCACATCCTAAACACTATTTGGAGGTAAGTCATCCAAGTCTTCATATATCACAAAGGGCTTTTGAATCTTTGAATCCATTTTATTGTGTGCTAATCAAAATTCAAAATACATGTTGTTGCAAATATCATGTTGAGTTTTCTATGCACTATGAAATATTACACTCCATCCATTCTACTTTGCATAGTAAAGAACTGTTGGAGGATTGTGGTGCTAGTGGGCTTCCAAAATTATCAAGAGACTTGCTAGATTAACTTTTATGTCATACACTTGATGGTTGTTTCTTTTATAGAAATGTTTTCTGAAATGAGAAGTGTTCAGAATATGGTGGCTTATCCAAGTTTGACGAATGTTTCCATGAGGGGTGCGAACAAGATCTTGGAAACACAATAATGAAAAAAAAGGTAAATGAAATGGTGAAATACACATTAAAGAGTGGAGGTGAGAGCTCTAGATGTGAATTGGTTGGAAAAGATATCAATGTGGCTCGTTTTATTTCAAATTTCAAGGAAAAAAAATTTTACAAGTATGAAAGACATAGTCATAGGTCTCAGTGGTTGGATGAACAATTTAGAATGTACAAGGAGACTTTTCCCATTGGCACTATTATATCAGTTGTTGATTTTTCTGAGAACTACACATTGCAACCTCAAAATAAGACATAATCTCAGTATTACAACTCTATTCAAATTGCTATTTTTGTTCACATAACATATAGACATGCCCCTGATAGTGCAAAAGATTATTAGAGAGTATCATTTTTATATGAGTGATGATAGATCTCACTCTAACGAGTTTGTGCAACATTATTTCGAGACTTATTTTGATTTCTTACATGAGCATGCAATTGCTATGGATAGACATATCATTTGGTCAGATAATTGTACAGGTCAATTCAAGAATGCTCACATATTTTATTGGTTGTGTAGGATGCACATAGAGAGAGGGGTGCCTCATATTTGGAGTTTTTTTGAGTCCTTCCATGGAAAAAGGGAACATGATGGAGTGGGGGCATGTGTAAAGAGAGCTCTAGTTAAGGAGTAACTGAAGATTTCAGCAGTGGAGCTTCTTCATGCTCGTAGTATTGTTGATTGGTGTAGTTTAGCATTATCATAGGGGGGGACTCTTGATTTAGTAGTATGTAGGTTCTTTTGGTTGGTTGAGGAAGAGTCCATAGCTGATAGATCATATTGTGCTAAAGTGAGAGACTCATCAAAAATGCATTCATTTCGGAGCTCTGATTCTAGTACATAGACCATTTGGACACGACAACTAGCTTGCTTTTCTCCTAGTCATTTTCAGTGTGATTGGGATCATTGTGAGTCAAATGAGTGGGTGGACACATGGGCTCGACATTATCTTACTTCATTTTCTATAATACCCTCTATAAGAAATGATGAGATGAGAAGTTCACTTGAGCATAACCATCTATCAGATCTACTTCAACCAGGACATGTCTTTGCATTGGTTGCACCATAGGGGAATGATGAGAAATCTGATTATTGGTTAGCACATTGTGTAAGAGGTAAATAAAAACTTGCACAACCAATCATAGATGATGATGGATTCACATATCCTACTGGTTTAGTGGTTGTCACTAAAACATGGCTGCAGACATACATGCTTAGAAGGAATGAAATTCTTGCATTCAAAAATTATCAAAAGCACAAAATAATTCTCATATATTCGCATCTTGTTATAGCAACAAATGTAAAGTTTTTGAAGCATCAAGGAAGACCAAAAGTAAAAGAACTTTTTACTATTGCTAATGCTGATCATGAAGCCCTATTGGAGCCCCTAAAATAGAGAGAGGACCCTATTGGAACACTTGACTAGGTATATTTACTTCTTATGTTATTTTCTTCATAATGATTCAATGAACTAATGATTATCTTGTGTAATACAATAAGTTACTTTTTTTTTATGATATTGGAATGTAGGTACATCATGAAGAATTGTGGGGGGGTGGTATTGGGGAGAATTCCTAAGATTTATGATGTATTATGATGAAAAATGTGAACTTTTTTTGTATATGGTTTTTGTAATAATGGAAAAGATAGGTTAAATTAGTTGCACATTTGAATTTGTATTTTGGTAGGTTCTTTGTAAGGAATTATAAGAGAAAGATATTGAAAAAGTTCTTGCAAATCATATTTGCTTGTGATACAAGGCTATAAGGACAATTTTAAGAGCATTTATAACTATATGAAAGATAATTGCTTGCCAATATCTTATTACAAGTTTGGTTTTTTCCTTATTTGACATAAAGCTGACATTATGATTATTAAAACTATTTTTATCAAACTAATCAAATATGAAAAATCTAGAAAGTACAAATGAACAATTAGAATACTTGATTTCTTCCATTTTGCAACCAATCATGGCATTTGAAAGCATAAAGAGTCATAATATTGTATAATGTTTTGAAAGACTTTCATATTGAAAAGTTGTAAAGGACCATGAGATTTAAATTTTAGTAATGTCTAGGTTTGCCTAGGGTAAGTGAGTCATTAGATAGGTCCTAATAAGGTCTCATAATAATCTCAAGTCATTTCATAAGTTGAAACATTCAATAAGTCACTTAAAATTTAGCTTATTGTTTTAGAAAATTCAAATCTTGAATGTAACGGCTACATGAGCATTTTGGAGGGAAATTCCATAGTTTAAATTTTATGAAGGAATAGGAAGTGAAACCATTTGGAGGTGGTTTAGGGGGTTACTAACCATCCCTTGCAACTTATAAATAGTTTTTGTACAGACTGATTCAGAATTTTGAATAAAAAAGCTTGGATTTTAATAGCAATTTGAAGGTCCTTTGGAGTTTCTAAGTTCTTTATGATACTATAATGCATTGAGGCATCTTCTAAGATCTATAAGGAAGTTTAGGACCAAGTTTTGATTTCATTTTTGAAGGGTTATTCATCTAACTTGCTAATTGTTGGCTATAGCAATCCTTTTCATAAGCATTTTGACAATTTTTTCATCTAATCATGGTCATTCCATGAAATGCTTACCTGATTCTTCATGGAATGCCATTTTCCTAACATGTATAATGTCTTCTAACCCTGAAATGATCAACTAACAAGAATAATTGGTGGCCACCAAACATAAAAGGGTGAAAACAAGGGTTGGGAAGAGATTTTCCTTAAAGAGGGTAGTGTTTGTGAGTTGATTCATGTTTATGGTTATAAAACATAGATGTATGAATTTTGAATTAGTCTAAGAAGGCTTGGCACGTGTGAGATTGGTGATGCCCTAGGAATAAGGGTTTTGAGAAGGTGAATTGAGGCTTTTGGGGTTAGGGAACCCATAGACTGAGATTGAGAGTGGATTTTTCTAATTGAAGTCATTTAAGGAGCCTATGTAAAATTTGGAGTCCAGATCTTAAGTCCTTCTAGTGGTTGTTTTGTAAATGCATCTTTTCTACATTATTAAAAAACAGGAGATGTGTGAAAGTTCATTGATATTTTTCAAAGGAAGGATATCTAAGTCTTATATATGTTTTGTGAAAGGATAAAGGGTATCCAAAACATCCATTTATTCAAGGAGTTTTTTGAAAAAAATAAATTTATCCACCTATTTGTCTTGCTACTGTCATAGAATTGTAAAGTTGCATAGACAACATTTTGGCATGTTGTGCATTTTGGCTTGAAAAATATTGAAACTCAAGGGTAAGTGTTGAAACATGGTGAATATGTCAAAACAAACTCATTGAAGCATTAAAACCTCTTGGAGTTGACCATTTGTGGGATTTGACCATTAGGTCCTAGAAGGGTCACTTGGCACATTGTTACAAATTTACTCATTTTAGGTTGTTACTTGGGTCCATCACCCTATCCTCTGCATCACTTGTATATTTTCAACATTTGGGACTGAATCGACATGTTGCATTTGATCCTCTCCATAATCATATTTATGTTCAAGTGCATCATGGTTCATAGTGTTTCTTCTTTTTGTTGGTTCATCATGGTTACCATGCATTATTACAACCATGCCAACTCTTTCTCCATTGGTTACTATGCTTAGAATTATTGAGAAAATTGCATATACTTTGAATTTTTAGTAGCAAGGTTCTGACAAAATTTTTTTACAATCCTATAAAAAAATCTTCTAAGCTTTGGTTAGCTACCATCTCCAAATGAGCTATTCATTAATATGGTGATTTAACATCATTCTAATATCTTGAGCTCTTAGGCCCACCCCTTGAAACAAGAGTAAAATAGATAAGAATTTCTTTGCATGTAGTCTCAAGCCTCCCCATATGAACTAGTCATTACCAAGGTGGTTCAGCATCACCCATTAGTGTTGAACCGTTTGGCCCACCCTTCCAACTAAGAGGAAAACTGGTTCTTAGTCCAATAACATTAATGAAATACAGGGAACACTAGTGCAAAGCACCTAATCATTTTTCTTTTCTTGATGTAATAAGGTCTAGGAATAGATCTAATTATCTCCTTGTGACCATCCACATTTGTAATGGACACAAGACCCCATGGTGCAACTATAAGCCTTGGCCATCAATTGGTCCAATAAAGTAGATTTTTAGTAAATTCCATATTTTTTAGGTAAGTCTAGATGTTTAAAACATTATTAAGGTCCCTAGGTGTTTTTAGAGTCGATTTGCAATCAAATTTGCAATAAAACTTGTGTTACTACAAAAATTGCAAAAAGTTGCTTAGCAACTTTTGCAATTTTCTTGACAACTTTTCAAAATCTAACTCCTAACGGCTAGAACTATTTGAATCATTAGTGCCATTAGCTCTAGCTAGGCAGGTGAACCCTAGTGACACCCTTGTTCTAGCCACGGAGACCATCCATTGTCTGTGGCCACCCTGTACTGAGGAGTCCCCAAAGTTCTCTAAGTGTGTTTTGAGGTTGATCTTCCAAGGGTCATAACTTGGAGCTGGTGAGGGCTATTGATGAATTTTTGAATGCTATAGGATGGTGATGTTGAGGTCTAAAATAACGTATCTCATTTTTGAGAGATCACATTCCATTTGGATTCGCCATAGCGATCTCGCTCGATGCCAAAACTCGCAGTGTGCCTTAGTTCATAGGTGCACTACAATGTAACTTTGAAACCATTGATCTTGGCATCAAATCGTCAGCACCATTAGCTCTGGATGGGTGGGTGAACACTAATCACACCCTTGTTCTAGCCATGGAGACCATCCATCATTTGCGGCCACCTCGTACTGAGGAGTCTCCAAGGTGCTCTAAGTGCATTTTGAGGTCGATCTTTCGACGGTCATAACTCGGAGCTCGTGAGGGCTATCGATGAACTATCAAATGCTACAAGATAGTGATGTTGAGGCCTAAAATAACCTATCTCATTTTTGAGAAATCACATTTTTTTTGGATTCAGTAGAGTGATCTCGCTCAATGCCAAAACTCGCAGTGTGCCTCAGTTCATAGGTGTACCATAGTGTAACTTTGAAACCGCTAATCTTGGCATCGAATCATCAACACCATTAGCTTTGAATGGAAAGTGAACCCTAGTCACACTCTTGTTCTAACCATGGATACCATCCATCATTTGCGGCCACACCATACTGGGGAGTCTCCAAGGTGCTCTAAGTGCATTTCAAGGTCAATCTTTTGATGGTCATAACTCAGACCTCGTGCGGGCTATGGATGAACTGTCAAATGCTACAAGATAGTGATGCTAAGACCCAAAATAACCTATCTCATTTTTGAGAGATCACATTCCATTTGGATTTGGCACAGCTATCTCGCTCGATGCTAAAACTCATAGCATGCCTCAGTTCATAGGTGCACCATAGCATAACTTTGAAACTGCTAATCTTGGCATCAAATCGTCAGTGCCATTAGCTCTAGGTGGATGGGTGAACCTTAGTCATACCCTTTTTCAGACGATGGAGACCATCCATCATCCATGGCCACCCCCTACCGAGGAGTCTCCAAGGTGCTCTAAGTGCCTTTCGAGGTTGATATTCTGAGGGTCATAACTCAGAGCTCATGATGGCTATCGATGAACTATCAAATGCTACAAGATGGTGATGCTGGGGCCTAAAATAACTTATCTCATTTTTGAGACAACACATTCTATTTTCATTCGGCACAATGATCTCACTCGATGCAAAACCTCGCAATATGCCTCAGTTCATAGGTACACCACAACATAACTTTGAAACCGTTGATCTTGGCATTGAATCGTCAACACCATTAGCTCTGGATGGGCAGGTGAACCCTAGTCACACCCTTGTTCCAGCCAGAAAGACCATCCATCATTTGCGACCACCCCATACCAAGGAGTCTCCAAGGTGCTCTAAGTGCATTTTGAGGTCGATCTTTCGATGGTCATAACTCAGAGCTCATGAGGGCTATCAATGAATTGTACAATGTTATAAGATAGTGGTGCTGAAGCCTAAAATAACCTATCTCATTTTTGAGAGATCACATTTCGTTTGGATTCGACATAGCGATCTCGCTTGATGCCAATACTTACAGTGTGCCTCAGTTCATAGGTGCACCACAACGTAACTTTGAAACCACTGATCTTGGCATTGAATTGTTAGTGCTATTAGCTCTAGATGGGTGAGTGAACCCTAGTCACATCCTTCTTTTGGCCACTGAGACTATCCATCATTTGTGGCCACCCCATACCGAGGACTCTCCAAGGTGCTCTAAGTGCAATTTGAGGTCGATCTTTCAATGGTCATAACTTGGACCTCGTGAGTGCTATCGATGAACTATCAAATGCTATAGGCTGGTAATGTTGAGGCCTCAAATAACTTATCTCATTTTTGAGAGATCACATTCTATTTGCATTCGGAATAGTGATCTTGCTCAATGCCAAAACTCGCAGTGTGCCTCAGTTCATAGGTGCACCACAACGTAACTTTGAAATCGCTAATCTTGGCATCAAATCATCAGTGCCATTAGCTCTAGGTGGGTGAATGAACCCTAGTCACACCTTTATTCCAGCCACAGAGACCATCCATCATCTGCGGCCAGCTCGTAACGAGGAGTCTCCAAGGTGCTCTAAGTGCCTTTCGAGGTTGATCTTTCAAGGGTCATAACTTAGAGCTTGTGAGGGCTATTGATGAACTGTCAAATGCTACAGGATGGTGATGCTAAGGCCTAAAATAACCTATCTCATTTTTGAGAGATCACATTTCATTTACATTTGCACAGTGATCTCACTCGATACCAAAACTCGCAATGTGCCTCAGTTCATAGGTGCACCACAGTGTAACTTTGAAACCACTAATCTTGGCATTAAATTGTCATTGCCATTAGCTCCGGGTGGGCAGGTGAACCTTAGTGACACCCTTGTTCTAGCCATGAAGACCATTCATCGTCCACGACCACCCTATACCAAGGAGTCTCCAAGGTGCTCTAAGTGCATTTTGAGGTCGATATTTTGAGGGTCATAACTCAGAGCTCATGAGGGCTATCAATAAACCGTTGAATGCTACAGGACAGTGATGTTGAGGTCTAAAATAACTCAGAGCTCATGATGGCTATCGATGAACTATCCAATCAAGTCTCTTAAGTTGAGATATTTTGAAGTTATGTTGAAATTGAAAAGTTGTAGTATGAGGATAGTAACAAAGTGAAGTGCTAGTTATCAAAGATTATGAATCTATGAATGACTTGGTGGTTGAAAATAGAATCCATGGTTGAGGAGTGGAGTCCTTAATTGTGTTGAGGTTAGATTTGAAGCCAAGAGTTAGTTTCAAGGTTGAAGGTGGAGTTTAAAATCAGATTTGGGGTTATCTGAACCTTGTGTAGGAGATTAACAAGTTTGTTTATGTCATGATAGCACATCAAATTATACATTGCATCCAAATTTAATAATAAAGGTTGTTAAAATTTTATTAAAAAATTATAGCATTTGAATTGAATATAACAAAAATAATCAAAATTAATGATATTCCATAAACATGAGCAATACACATGATCCACGATAAATTGAACAATACTAGATACTAAATTAATATGTATATCATTGTGCACATAAATGACAAAAATATATATCAAAATACATGTATCCATAGACAAAGTACTCAAATATATATCAAAATGCATAGATCCATATACAAAATGTGGCTGATCATGCCATTAGAATGTATATAATATCAATGTTTCTATATACAATGTGGCATATGTCATCTCAAAATGTATCACGATGCATCCTATGACAACTATACTATCTTAGGGTGCTGGTGGATGATCAAAATGTAGCCTCTTCGCTGCACTAGGTGGATCAGAAGCCTCCTAAATAAACAAAAAAGGAAAACCCAAAGTTAGACTACTAAATTGATATGATTCTACTTATCTAACATTGAATTACTCAAATGCATAATGATCTTTTTTCTAATGGAGATTTATACTATCAAAATTTCATAATAAATACCTCTCTCATCAACCTCTTGTGCCGGTCAGGAGTCCTCTCATATGCCCTCGGCAATGCTGGTACCTCTTTGATTGTGGGCTGTATATGTTCAAATACCTTTGTCAGATGAATCTAAAATTTAAACTATAACATTATAATTCATAGCATGCTAAATTTATAACATATTTAATCATGAATTCAAACTACAACTTACTATTGTCAACTTCTCCTCAAGAGTGAGTGGTTGCATCATCAAATCTACATAACTCTCCTGTCGGACCTTATGTGCACTAGGTGTCTCCTATGAGATAGAAAATAGTAGTTGTTAATATCACGAACATCAGTTTTGAATTTATTTATGAAGATAAGGATAATAAAAAATAAATGATACTTATACATACAATGGGGCTCTCAGTGCAAATGGAAATCTCTAATGGTCTACGATGCGAAATCTATACAGGCTCATTGCCAGTAGCCACACCCTATATACAATAAAGAATGTAATTAAATGGGATTACCATAAAAATTTTACAAGAATGCATTGATATTTAATCAAATAGAAAGTGTCTGATTACCTTTCCTTTTTCAGTGTGTGGTGGCTCACTCCCCGCACTTTGTCCCCCTAAGACAATGCTACCTACAAGATAAAAGAAAGATTAACAACCATATATGCTACAATATCAAATAGAAAAAAAAAAAAAGACAACAAAACATAATGTACTGTAGATGTCTCAGGGCCAAATGAAATGGCCAAGAGCATGGCATCATCAATCTATCTGAGCTCCTCCTTGGTCAACAACTACACGTGAATGAAGATCACATACATATAAAAGTCAATATGGCTTAAAAATTAAAATTACTCTATTATAAAAATTAACTTTAAATCCCATATGTCATAACAAAAAAAAAATTACACATACCGACACTGAAGGATTCCATGCCTCTGCATTCCCCTCCTCTCTCGCATCAGGGTTTGTAACCTCTACATCTGTGTCTAGTGTATCATCGTCTAATCAAAAATGATACTCAAGAAGATCACCTATGGGACCCAGGAAAATATTCTTGCATGTAATGCAAGTGTGAGGCACACAAACATGTGATGAGCTAGCTGATGATGAACTGGCACCAGCATCATCAACACGAGGAGGCAGGACTGACCTAGCTTGAGATATCATTAGGCTACTCAACCTATGAATGGCTCTGATGGTCTGAGAGCTAGCCTCTCTCATAATATCTAGATGCTGCACTCGAGGAGGGGAGATATCAGTGGGGGGGGCAAAAGTGCCAGCTTTCTTCTGTTGGGAAGAGGGTCTATCCTAAGGAGCTCCTAGTCGTAAGCCCATGTTGGGCTTCATGCTCTAATAGTTCACTTTAAGTTTCAACACAAATTGTACATATAATTCTCTAAGGATAAAATGGTATCTCTAAATTTCCATGTGGAGGGATATCAAAGACCATCCACCAACGATCCCAAAAGTTTGCATGTATGGTGTCATTTGTGCACCATTTAATTGATAGTTTGGATTTTTTTGGGTCCACTGGTAAACCCATTTTCAGGTTTGCAAAAAGGCTGGCCAAATCATCTTTGCTTATGTTGAGGGCTCAAACCTCATCATAATCCAAACCATCATCAAACATTTCGTGCATTTCATCACACCAATGGAGAGCGACATTTTGTTGGTTTGTAAGGGTTTCAATGTTATCCACTATGGTGTTTAACATGGATAACATATGAGCCAATGCGGGTACATTATTATATGTTATATGAAAACCTCTCAACTCGGTGAGATTTTCATTTATCAAATCCTCGATTCGAGGAGGGTTTTGAGGGGGTAGAGGATCATTTGGTGGATGATTTTGTGTGGGTACTAGATTGTTTGGTGGGGGATTATGAGGAATATTATTCCCTACCTCAGTGTCATCATTCTAATTAGCCATTCCTATTAAATTGCAAAATGCAATATATATATTTTTTTTAAACCTTAATTTTAACCTTTTTTTTCAAAAAAAACCCTAGATTCAACTAAAACAAACAAAATCATGCTAAAATCTATTGAATTTAGATTAAAAATGAGTTAAAAAAAAACTTTAATGTCCGATATCTAATCGTATATTTGATATCCGATTGTGTGCAAATACTGGCCCCCAAAATATGCGAAATAAGGGTCCACGAGTCTGGTTTTTTTTATATGCAATGTCATAGATATCGGATATCTAATATAATATCTGATATCTGATATGGCTCATATCTTATATTTTATATTATATTTTATATATTACATTACATTATATATTATATTATATTATATTATTATAATATAATACATTATTATATTATATTATTATAATATAATAATATTATTATATTATATTATTATAATATAATAATATTATTATATTATATTATTATAATTTATAATATATTATACTTTTTTATTATATATTATATTTTATTTTATTTTATATATTTTTATATTATATTATATTACATTAATATATATTATAATATAAAATATTATGTTATATTATTATATTATATTATTATAATGTATTATATTATATTATATTATTATAATTTATAATATATTATACTTTTTCATTATATATTATATTATACAATTATAATATAATAATAATATTATTATTATATTATAGTATAATTATTATTATTATAATAATATTATATTATATAATATTAAATAATATATTATACTATTATAATATAATATTTTTATATTATTATAATATAATAATAATAATGTTATAAGATTATCAGATATCTGATGCCAAATCGGATATCCGATAAGGCTTGGCCTTTCCTTCCAGGTTTGGTACCTGGACAAGTGGAAAAAAGTCAGAGTCGATTTTGAAGCACTTTTAGACATGTTCAAACTCTATTTTTTTCACATCGCCACTTTTTGGCACACCATGATCCTACACATACCCATAATCCTATATTATTTTAGTTTACTTATTTTTACTATAGATATTGAATTTTTTTTAAGTTTGTTTTTTTTAGCTCCACAAATGAATTGTGTTTTAAAATTTCTTTTCAATTTCACTAATTGTGAGGTCTATGTATAATACAAATAGTAAATCTAATAATGATACATTTTATTGTATTAGATTTTTCTATTAAATATATGAATTATAGTCTTATTAATAAAATATTAAAAATTACTGTTTAAAGTTATAGATTAAGAACTTGAAAGAAGTTTTATTTTGTACTCTTGAGAAATAGATACATTTTCTTACAACTTGATTATGATTTTATATGAAAGTATGCTAAGGACTGACATGTTGAATATCTTATAAAAATCATAATTGTATATTACCTTTTATATAGAACTTTATAAATTAACAAATACATTTTAAAAAGAATTAAAATTCACAAATCTCAACAAAATAAAGAAACTTTAATTTTTGAGTATTATTTTTATTTAAAAAGTTAATGATACATTTTGAAAATTAACTAAAATTTTTCATGAAATACAAGTTTCATGCTTTTTCTTGAAAGCTGCAATAAATCTCAAAGAGAACATTGTATCATATACTTTAATAGTTCCTCTTTTATATTAGACTATTTTAAAAAAATATTAATTACAGATCAAGAATGACTTATAGCTAATAACTTCAAACTTGTCCTTTTCGACACATAAAATCACTGCAAACACTATATTAATTAATTCAATTTTTTTCTCGACACTATAATTGGTTATTTATTAATTAATAATATTTGTCATATTCTTCTACTTATTTAATTAAATGAGTTCACCATCCTAAGGTGTTTAAATTTAATTTAAATGCATTCCCTCTAATGTATTAAATGTATTTAATGCATAGTGCTCTATAAATCCCTTTTATAATATATATGTATATATTTAAAATTAATTTATAATATTTTTTATAGGTAAGAAAATCAATTTGATATTGATTTTTGTGAGATATTGAAGATTTGGGTAGGATTATTATTTTTTATTAAAACTTAACAAAATTAATCATTTGAAGCCAACTTTTTAACATCCATATTTGTAGCTCAACTTTTTTGATATCCTTATTAAAGTACCTATCAAAATAAAATAGACTAAGATCAAGTTGTTAGAAACAAGATTAATAAATTATTAAAACAAGTCAACATTTTCTAATCTATTGTACACTCAAAATATCACTTATTACAATGTGTATCTAATTAAAAATATCTAGTGGGCATGTATTGCACAACAACATGAATGGTCCTCTTGATCAACCAAAAAATTGTCTAAACCCTATGTAGATACAAATGGTCCTCATCATCATCCTCTCCTCTAGCCATCAATTTCATCCCTCACATATCATAGCCCTGGTAGGGGGTCCAATAAAACATGATGATCTCTTCCAAACAACTCCAAAATATCACTGACTCTATGGACGAGTACTAAATCAGTGGCCTATATTGACACACATATGGTTCTCTAGGTTGGTGTGTCTCTTGTCGTATAATTGGACATGTAATGTCAATGTGCTCCCATGACCATACTACCAATAGTGTCATCCTAGGTCCCATCATCCTCTATCTATGATATGTGGACATATGGAGATCATAGTAAAAATGGGCCAAAATGGTGTGACCCTAGCAAAATGTAACGCCCTGCCAAGGGATCCAAAAGAATTAACCTAAATTTTTATTAAGTTTGCCAAAATTTTTTTTTTTATTTTAATATCATGAAAGATAAACCATTCATATCAATCACATAGTAGTGGAAGCAATAATATACATACATAAGCATACATAACAAGTTACATTCCTTAAGGATCCCAAGATGTTGAGTCACATTTAATCTAACTAATACTAAGTCTAAGAACTACCACATCCACATGAAAGAATAAATAGAAAATCCAATGTCCATATTATACATTTGTTTTGAATACCTCTTGGCAATTAAATTCAGAATGCTCAATCATCCACTATACATGTCACAGGGTATGAAAAGATTCTCAAGATACATCATTCTCATTGAATCCATGATACAAGTGCAATAAAGTAAATGAAACCAATAACATACATGATACATCCATCCATCATAAAACACAACTAATATAAGTGTGCAATTCCTTCCAACCATCAATAGCATCATTAGACCATCGTGGGCCTTAACCATCCCTCGCACGTAACATTTCAAGTCACCGAAGAGATCATCGGTATTATAGTAAATAGGGATCTCACTTCTAAAGCATACTACATCATATCCAGAAAGAAATCTAACATGCTACAACATAAAGAAATCTAACATGCAAGAATAAAGCATAAGATGATTCTACAAAGTAGATAGATCATCTATCACATGCTAATCATCAATATAAAGAAACATGCCAGTAATTACATCCATCACAAGATATAACATCCATCATAATGATCGAAGAATATAATGAAGATAAATGCTAACAAAGATAGTGCTGGAGGAAAGTCTCAAGTCTCGAACAAGATATCAAATCACATAATTCAAATACTCTTTAAGTCCAGGAATCCTAAGAGTATACTAACTCAAAGGTTCCAAGATAGATTGACATCTAGTTCCCAGAGGCACAACAAAGACATGTAGGAAACGTACTATGTAAGCAAGAAAGTGTCATCACATGAATCACGCTAGATTTACCCTGGTAGTCTCTCAATAGACCCCAGCTCCCTAGTGATCCCTATGCAGCCACTAGTATCCTCTTGTACTAATGAGGCATACTAAAAAATGCAAGGTTGCAACCAAGCATTCTCTCTACTCCCATCCTAGTCTATACTAGCACTCGAGGCATGGGCAAGAACATACAATTATCTTATTAGGTTCATTTTAATCCCCATTTAGTGTAAATGTTTTCACTTATTAAATAACTTACAATGAGTTACCCTGGCAGCCACTTAGGGTCCTAGCCCCCATTTCAAGCCACTTCCTGACACTACAAGTAGATAACCTACCCTAGGCTCATGGAATCATAAGTCACAAAATCACCTTAGTCCTATACAAGTAACTAGAAAAATACCAAAAGATAATCCACAATAAGAACATCAAATCTCCATGAGCAATTGAAAAGCATCCATTGATAATCACAATATTCATCGATCCTCATCGAGCAACCATATAGTATTCCAAAATAAATCTCAATATCCATATCAATGATAAATCAACACTTCAGTCCCATCATGGCAACTGGAAAGTAAACGAAGTATGATTGATCGATGACTCAAAAATGGTTAAGTCAAGTGTCTCATACACATACATCTCAGCTTCACATAAAAATACTAAATGATGAGTCCTGATAGTGCCCTATTTTTTTAAATCTTTTTCCTCATACATTTACCACTTCTATGGCATAAAATTCCCTTTTTGTTAAACTATTGATAGGAAATTAGAATATTTAAGTACTTCTCTAAAGATAGAAAAATAGTTCCTAAAGGTTATTAAGTTTGTGATTGATCTTGCTATAGGAGCTAAGTAAAACAAGGATGCATAAGAGTGGAGACAGCCGTTTGAACAGTTTAAAAACTATAGTTTTGCTATGATATTTTCAACAAATAGTTTGAATTTTTAAAACAAAATAGTTTCTGGCTATATGTTATTTTAGCCAAACAATTTTATAAATTGTTATGTATGGCTAGCGGCCAAAACAAACTATTATCCATGTTTAGGAAATAGGCCGGTGGCCATGCTAGGTAGTTTTTAATATGGTTAAAGATTTTTAGGCTATATAAGTGAATGTGAATTAAAGGACATCAATCGATAATCTATAAAATACTATGTTCCATATTACCTCTAAATTCTTAGAAGTACGGTTTTCAAGTAGTAGTTGGTGTTTTATCTCTCACCTTGCGAACCAGAGGAGGGCCCCCTCTTGAGAAACTTAGTGAGATTAGTGCAGTTTGTTTTGTAAGTATTTTCATATTGTTGATTTTGTGTGTTCCTTTCAAGTTTTAATTGTATGCATTTTCAAGAAGTCTGTTATATATTTGATTGAATCTATACATAGCTTGTCGATTGATTATCGATTTAGTTGTCTAATGAAGTAATTGGTTGTGATAAGTTATAAAGAAATTTTTTGATATTATCCTATCATTACATAAATCTATTACTATTCGCGACATTCCTCCTACCGACTGCATTCATCCTTAATACTCACAATATCATTTGTTTTATTCCTCTTATATCCCTTTAGTCATTGAGCTAAAATACTCCCAATATTCATAACCTCCTGTCGTCATCCATAGTATTCTCTGCCTTCTTTATCATACTTCCTACTGCACTCATCACACTCTTTGTTGCACTGTATTAAAACTAGTAAGTTAAAAACCTCCTATTGCTACCATACTTCCTGTCGCAATTGAGAAAATTATAATCCTTAATTAAACCAACCTCCAATCAGACAAAAACTTTCACAATAAGCATTCATTGAGATTAATTATCTAAAAGAGTGTGATTAATTACTTAGAGGTGTGTTAGTAAATACATTGTTTAATTGTTAAAAGGTGTGAACTTTAGATGAATTTAATCCATTTATAAAAAGTATTGTTTGAATCTTAAAACTCATTTTGCAGCAAATGTGTGGCGTGTTTGACTTTTAATTGCTTTGTGTTTAAAATTCATTTGTACTAATTTGATTCTTAAATTCTTTGTGTTCATTTGCCATGAATGTGTTGTAGTTTAATTTATTAGTAAGCAGTAATTTCCATTCATAAAACCCTTGATTTATTACTTTCACCCCTTGAGCAAATAGTCGTTATATCTCTCACAAGTTTATGAATCCCGAATCAACATTTGTAAGGGTAATTTTGATTCAATTATATCCATAAAAGGCTATCCTAGTGAACCTCAGTTTTACCCAACATTTTTGGCGCCATTGCCGAGGAGAGATATTAAAGGTGTGAAACTATAATAAGTCAAGATAGGAACAGTGAGCCCTTGAGAAATCTTGAGCAATTGTCGACCTTTCTTAGGATAGTACCTTTGGTTTCCACTGTAGTAAATCATTTAGGTGCATGAATAGGTCTAGAGATAGTCAAGGTAGATTTGTTAAGAAGGAATCCATAGGTAGCTCAAAAAATCAAAAATTACAAAAAGAGAAAAATCCATCAACCATTGAAACCAAACCAAGCTGTGAAGTTAAAATCTAGTCATTCTCTCAATTCACCTCTCCTACTATACCCTCTAAAACTATTGAACAGTTTGCAAAATCATACGAAATTAGGTGTAGTAAGTCTCCAGAGCCTCAAGAACAACCCTTTAAAACACATTTTACACCTTGGGCAACCAAAGTTTTGGAAGAAGTCATGGCTGACAATGTCAAAAACAATAATGTAGGGGGAAATAATGATGAAAACAATAGGAATGAAATTGTTCAACATAATACAATGTTTGAATTTCCTATTCAGCCTCCCTTTGATAATGCCTCTATGAAAAATATCCCTCACTCAACACTTCCCATATTTCAAGGGTCAACCTCTGAGGATCCTGATATGTTCCTATTCGAATTTGATGTCCTTTGTAATAGCTATGATTATCAAAGTGATGCACAAAAAATTAAAGCTCTTCCCAGCTACTTTGAAAGATGCTACATTACAATGATTTATGAGTCTTAGGGACATTAGGACATGGAATCAAATGATAGATGTTTTTCTAATACAGTAAAACCAAGGAAGTATGGGATGAAATCTTTCGCATGACTCAATGGGAAGAAGAGTCAGTTGAAGATTTCTTGGAATGTTTTGCCTTTAGTTTACAATGCTCACGACGTCCTGATTTAAATTTAGAAACCATCAAGATGTTTTTCCTAAGGGGAATTCATGATGAAACCATGGATGCCTTAAATTTGATTGGAAAAGGCGATATTTCTAAAATGTCTTTTGAAGATATTTGTGATATATGTAGGAATTATTTACGGTCTCATTGATCTATTCATGGGAATTCAAGTAAGTTTTCCACTATGGGTTATGCATCAGGTATTTCTAAGCGTGAAATTGGTAATTTACTTGAAGATCTTAAAACTGACTTATTAAATCATATGGGCAAACAAATTGACACATTGTATTCTCACAGAAAACATGAGGAAGTTGAAAAGGCCTTAGTCATGTATTGTCCAACTTGTCGTAAGAAGCATGGACCGAAGGATTGCCCTTATAATCAAACTCATGTAGCATCACTTAAGGAAGCTAGTAAGACTTCAACGCTACAACCTCTTCCTGAAGGGATGATTCCTATGGAATATACCGAAGAACTAGTTTATTATATGGCTCCACGATGCCAGTTTTTACGTCGAGGATTCTCCAATGAATATTTTTTAGGACCACCTCAGTAATTCTCTAACCAAAGCCCATGGTATGGAGGTTATCAATAACCTCAACCTTATCAACAATGGCCCCAAAGCTTTCAGCCTAGTACACAACCATGGCATCAAACATGGAGGCCGAAACCTGCATATCCACCTCCTCAATCATCATATCAACCTTCACAACCGTATATGCAACCTTATCTTCCACAACAGTCCTTTTCTCCACCACCATTAATAAGCCTGTACCAACAACCTCAACAATTCCTTCCTCCCATACCTTAATCTTCTTTGAACCCACCTTCAAATCCACCACAACCTCCTAAACCCACATCCATGCCAACTCAACCAAATCCAAATCCCAATAATAAACCTCCTCAACCAATCTATCACACTGAAGTGACTAATTTCCCCACCTATCTTGTTAACTCGATTGAGTTGAATGGTGTACACCTTAGATCTGGGAAAGCTCTTAAAGGACCTACTATCATAGAGATCCCAGATGAACTTGAAGAGGAACCAAAAAAAGAACCACCCTTTCCTGATCAATTCATTCATAAGCCAAAGCCTAAAGAGCCAGCACATCATGAGTTTGATATTTTAAATGAATTACACAATGTTAACATCAAAATTCCTCTTTTGCAGGCTCTTAAGGATGTACCAGTATACACCAAGACAATATGAGAATTATGTACCCGACATCAAAAAAAGAAGGATCCAAAGACTATTCAAGTTATTAGACAACTTGCAGAATTAATGTTGGGGAATATCAGTATTCCAAAATATGCAGATCCTGGCAGTATTGTTATCCCGGTAAGTATCATTACAATTGTTATTCCTAATAAACTTGTGGATTTAGGTGCTGCTATAAATGTAATGACAAATGAAAAAAAAAAAAATTTATCCTTAGAGGGACTTAGACCTACTCCTACAGTGCTTCAAATGGATGATCGCTCCTTAGTCAAACCAGAAGGGGTTATAGAAGATGTCATTCTTTCCATTGATAGTTGGGATTATCCAATCGACTTCATGATCCTAAAGCCCAAACCTAAGTTGGGGGGATATCCTCTCATCCTTGGAAGACCCTGGTTAGTAGCAGCCAATGCCCACATTAATTATTGGTCAAGTAACATGGTTATTTCTAATGGTGAGCAAACAAAAGACTTAACCTTATATCCTCCTGCTCAACCATTATTAGATACCTAGGATCCAACCTGGGTCGGTAGTGATTCAAACAACTATGTTCCAGTCCTTATCATTGGGTAAGTACAGTATTTTGAAGACCCAATTGATGAGGCCATATTAATAAATTTTCTTCAGAATAGGTACGAGTCTAATGATATCCTGGAAACTATGGTTTTTCCTTCTCATGCGACTATTGACTATCCTTTTGGGAATTTTCCTTTAGTTGGCAATCCTAGATCCATTTAGCACTTCCTCACGTTACATCATCTTTTGCCACATTCATGTTTATATAGTCCATTATTATCTTTAGAAAAACTAGAAACATCATCAAAACCTACCCCATATGAACCTATGGAAATCCTACTTGGGCGTACCCTTAATGTTAATCCACAATTAACACTAGCTTAGGTTAAGGATCTCATAAGTATGCTTAAAGAGAATAAAGATGCTTTTGCATGGGAATATCAAGACATGTGTGGTATTCATCCTGACACTTGTACCCATCACATTTATATAGAGGAGGGGAGTCACCCAGTCTGACAACTGCAGTGTCGACTCAATCTTTCCTTGCATGATATTGTCAAAGAGAAACTCCAAAAACTTTTGAATGTTGGATTTATTTATCCAATTTCGGATAGCAGGTGGGTATCTCCCTTGGTTGTCATTCCAAAGAAAAATGGTAAGTGACATATTTGTGTTGATTATCAAGCTTTAAATAAGGCTACTAAGAAAGATCATTTTCCATTACCTTTTATTGATCAAGTCTTGGATACTCTTGTAGGGAAGCGATTCTTTTCCTTTTTGGATGGATTTAGTGGTTACAACCAGATCCGCATTGCCCCAGAAGATCGGGACAAAACTACTTTTACTTGTCCATGGGGAACCTTTGCATACAATGTTCTTCCTTTTGGGTTATGTAATGCTCCCGTGACATTTCAATGTGCAATATTAAGTATCTTTAATGATCTAGTTAATGATTGTGTAGAAGTCTATATGGATGACTTTACTATTCATGGAAATACCTTTGAAGAAGCCAAAGATAACTTAGAGAAAGTGCTTAAGCAATGTATTGATACTAATTTTTCTTTAAGCCATGAGAAATGTCATATGTTGATGACAGAAGGAATTATCTTAGGTCATTTAATCTCATCAAAAGGTATAGAGGTTGATCTCAAAAAGATCCAAATAATTCAAGATCTCCCCACACCTTCGACACAAAAAGATATTTGGAGTTTCCTTGGTCACGCCAAATACTATAGGAGATTCATTCAAAACTTTAGTAAAATTGCTTCTCCTTTATTTGCCTTGTTAGCTAAAGACGTTGTTTTCACTTGGACCCCTGAATGTCAAGAGGCCTTTGAAACCATTAAGAACAAGTTAGTAACTACTCCTATTCTTAGAGGTCCTAATTGGGCATTACCATTCCATATCCACACTGATGCTTTTGATTTCTCAATGGGAGTAGTACTTGGACAAAAGGAGGAAAATCTCTTCTATTCAATCTACTACATCAACAAGAATTTCACTGGTGTTGAGGTAAACTATACAGTAATTGAAAAAGAATTTTTAACAGTTGTTTATGCTATTAATAAATTTCAGCATTACATTACTGGTTATAAAGTGTTTGTTCATACTAATCATTCAACAATTTGATTTTTGATGAATAAACCTGTGGTAACTGGTAGGGTTATTCTATGGTTGCTTTTATTACAAGAATTCGATGTCACTATACTTGATAAGCCTGGTTAAGAAACTATGGTAGCAGATTTCTTGTCTCAGATACCTCAGTCAGTAATGAAGTTGTTCCTATTCATGACTCATTCCCTTACGAACACCTCTTTGCAATCTCTGCCAAAGGTCCGTGGTATACTGACATTGCCAACTATTTGGTTACATGCAAATTTCCACCGTACTTCTCCCCTCGTGAGCATCATAATTTGGTGGGCCTCAGTGGACAGTATAATTGGATTAATGGTCTTCTATTCTGAACTAGCATTGACAATATCATGCGCCGCTACATTCTTGAGGAAGATGTCTTTGACATTCTCCGTGCTTGCCATACTAAACCTTGCGGAGGACACTTTTCTGCTCAACAAACTACTCACAAGATTCTGACTGCAGGTTATTACTAGCCTATGCTTCATAAGGATTGTAGATGCTATGTTCAACATTGTGACTAGTGCCAACGCATGGGTTGTCCTACACGATCAGATGAGATGCCACTTCACCCTCAGCTTTCTATTGAGCCTTTTGAAAAATGGGGCCTTGATTTTGTTGGACCTATTAACCCACCGTCTAGAAACAAGGAATATATTCTTGTTTGCATAGATTATGTCACAAAGTGGGTTGAAGTAGTTGCACTAAACATGCTAGGGATACCAAAGTTGTTGAATTCTTATATTCTAAAATCTTCACTCGCTTTGGTGTTCCATGCAAAATCACTACTGATCAAGGACCTCAGTTCACTTCAGAGCTCATTTTTGCATTAATCAAGGAATATGAGATCTGCCACAGAAAATCATCACCTTATCATCCTCAAGCGAATGGACAAGTTGAGGTGACTAATCAGGAACTGGAGAACATCCTTACCAAAACTGTTGCACTTGATAAGCGTGATTGGGCCACAAGAATTCCTAAAGCTATGTGGGCCTATTGTACTACATGGAAGACCACCACTAGTCTAACCCCTTATGAATTGGTTTATGTAAGAAGGTTGTACTTCCTATTGAGTTTGAGATTAAGACTCTTTGAACTGCACTTGAACTCGAATTGAGTCTCTCTGATGCTCAAAAGGAATGACTAACCCAACTCCAATCCCTTGATGAGTTACATCAAGAGGCACTTCTTCATACTGAACTTGTTCAAAATCAATGAACATTGTGGCACGAAAAACACATTTGTCAGCGTTCTTTTCAGCCTTGCGATTAGGCACTTTTATATGACTCCCGATTCTAGGATTTCAAAGGTAAATTTCATACAAGGTGGCTTGGACCTTATGAAATTGAACACGTCTATGACAATAGTGCGGTCCAACTCTGCACTATGGATTCTCAACGTCGCAAGCTTCTTGTTAATGGTCATCGATTAAAGCTATATAGGAGGCCTCTCTCAAAGGAAACTTTCTTTCTGGAGATTGCCAAGGAACTCATCATGGTTCCCTTCGGCCTCCTTTAACACTGATTATATATATATATATATATATATATATATATATATATATATATATATATTTATATTTATATATTAAAAAAGAGAGAGAGAGAGAGAAGATCCAACAATGAAAACCAAATCTTTGGCATTGTTGGCCAACTACTTGTTGAAAACTGGGTAATCCAGACTTGTAATTGTTAGACTTCCTGGATGTGAAAATTGGTTCGCCAGCGCTTCTAGGCGATAATAGGTTGAAAATTGATTTTTCGATAGTCTTGTGTTGTAATAAATTTAAATTAAAAAAGAAAAAAAAGAAAAAAACAAACCAGCCTTGATGGTTATGATAGGAGGTTTCCTTGCTCCTATTGCCCTTTTACTTTTCACACCCATCCTTCTTGGTTGGATGTGGTAGGAGGTTTCTTCAATCCTATCGCTCTGGCCTTTTCAAATACCTGTCATCACTCTCCTTGCATGTGTCTCTATTCGTGATCTTCTCTCTTAATGATCATTTTTTTCAAATCTTTTCGTTGCAAGTTTTACGTGCTTCCTTCATTTTCCATGATGCTCCTTCATTTTTCAGCATAATTACTCCATATTTGGCTCGTGCAGCATGGATATTTCTCAATCATCATTTCGACATCACCAATCCATCATTCTGCTACTTTTTAGGGAGTTTTCTTACCCTTCTTTTTAGTTGTACTTCATTTTCTATTTTTCTATTTCTAGTTTTAGCAAACACAAGACGTTTTCTTGCCAAAGTTGGGGGGGGGGGGGGGGGGGTGTCGTACCTCCGCATTCCCATTAATTATTACCGTTCCTACCACTTTCTCCTCATAATTTATTCACATAGGTTGAAGCCCTATTACCATTATTTTACCTCTGCATTTGCCATTAAAATGATGAATTATGATCAGCCCTCCATTCCTCTCTATTTGCCCTTTTGAATTCAAACTTTTTTGTTGTGATGAGTGGAAAACGTAAGTGGTTTGAACCATACTCCATGGACAAGCTACTGGTAGACAATGAGGCCTACAAGATTTTTTGCCATGCAGGATGGCATCGATTTTTTCGTCGGCTATAGGGTTATGACCTTACCATTGCTGAAGAATTCGCCCATGCCTTTGATCAAGACTCTGTGACAATACGAGGCATCACCCTTCCCATGACGGTGCAGACAGTGGCCACTGTAATAGATCTTCCCCAAATTGGTGAATTATATTTTCCTACTGCCAGTACACAGGTTACAGAATTAAAGACTGACAGGACCAATTTTTTGCAGTGCAATGAGTCTGTGGAGGTTGTTAAGGGACAAGGAGCCAGACACAAAACCCTTCCTTCACCATGGGATTTAGTAACTCAATTTATAGGTCAGTAAATTACCTGTGAAGGCTGCTTTAATTTTTTTCATGCACATCATTTACGACTCATGCTTCATTTGAGGATAGGGTAACTGGTTAATCTTCCATATTATCTGTATTACTCCTTGAAGAGAGCTTGCACTCAGTCTAGAGAAGGTCATGAAAATTCCCTAGCACATCATGGTTTAATCAATCTACTGGTCATACATGGTCTTCAACTCCAGGAAACCCCCATAGCATGGAATGCATTTATTGACCTTGCATATAATGCCCTTCAAACCCAGCAAAAAGAAACTGAAACTATGATTGCACAACAACCCTCTCCAGACAATGACCCAAAAAAAAACCCTATTGCTGAATCTTTGCAAACACCCAAAAAGGGCCTACGCATTTCCTCTAGTACAAAAACACCTAGCCCCTTTCCAATAAGCCATAATCTGCCACACTCTGCTAGCCACTTAGAAAACCTAGCCAATGTTGCTCAAGCTGCTACATATGCCGAAGTTGAGGTTTTGACTAGTAGCTCTAATAAGAAACAAAAAGAAAAAGCGGGTAGGGAACACCACCATCAAATCAGACATACCAAGAAATTGAGGAATGCACCATTCATAGAACGTTTGTTAAACTTTGCTAATGAAGAAGATAATTCTCACAAAGGTGATACTACGGTAGACCAATGTGACCCTCAAGATGAATTGGAAAATCTTGACACAAACAAGGAAGGAGAAATCCTTGAAAGTCTAGCCAATAAGGAACCCGAATGTGAACCTCAGTTTTACCCAACACTAAAAAGCATCAACGAATAGTAAATACAACATCTTATAGAGCATACCATCACATTACCATGGTTGGGTTTTAAAAAGATCAAGATCAAATAACATCAACATGCCATCACATTTGCATAACTCCCAAGCCTCTGGTAACAACCTAAGATTGGTCAACAATCTAGTCAACCCCAAAACCCTAGAACACAAACACACACACACACACACATGTAGTATGGGGTAAGTATCTATAAGTAAACACATATGATATTAAACCATCGAACTAATCATCATCAATAACTGAAATCACTGAATAATCATTATGCATACATGAAATATAGAGTACCACATGATCTCATCATATAATAAACTGAAATTTGAAACAATCATATCAATTTAAACTCCATTGCATAACTTAATGATCAATTAAATTTAATTAATTCTATAATTTAAATAACATAACTATATTAACAACTCAATGATTATCAAATTCATTGAGGTTCTTGTTTTCAAATAGAGAACAACATGTGTCTATATCGAGTATAATGATTATTAGGGTTTGCTATCAAGTGTAAAAACTCTCCTTAACCTTATAGATATCCTATACATATAACTACATAAATTAAGGTTCAACCCCTAAAATATTTGAAGTCCACTTTCCTAAAATCAACTAAGGTTATATGTTGAATAACTTAAATCATTAGGATTAATAATCTCTTAATGATTTAATTTCAATTCCAAATCATCATCATAATAAATAGAATTCATTTCCTTCATGTTCTCACCTCTAATTCAATCTCAATTAAATTCCATCTATTTACATTGATTACTAATTCATTAGATTACTCTCCTTCAATTATTGACTAATCCTAATTTAATTTAATTTAATTTAATTAGATTAGTTAATAAGTCATATAAAACTAATTAGAAGTTAACAACACTTAAAACTGTTTATATTAACAAATAATAAAAAACTTGTTATTTATTAAATAATAACAAGTTAAATTTAAAAAAACTTGTTAATAATCGTTATTATGAAACTCATTAATATTATTAATACAATATCAAAAAATTATAAAGCATTAACATTAATATATATTAAATAACATAACATATATTAATATTATTTAATAACCATATATAATTAATTAAAAACCTATTATTAGAACTTAATAATATTAAAACTCTACAATATATTAAAAGAAAGGGCATTAGAGTCTTAGGCAATATTAATTGCTGGAGCTTATTAATAGTCACAGACAACCACAAGCTCAACCCAAGAATTGGTAGAAATTATTCTTAATGCTCTTTCAAACAAAAGCTTAATCAAATAGTGATATGACATCAAATTATCTCTCCATTACTTTAAAACAATTTTCTAAAATATTCAAAAGATAATTATTTACTTGTTTAAATCATTGAGCTAGTTCCCACAAAATTATTATTGAAGTTATTGAAATAATGCTTCTTGATCAAACAATGCTTCTTGATCAAACAGTGATATGAAATCAAATTATCTCTCCATTACTTTAAAACAATTTTCTAAAATATTCAAAAGATAATTATTTACTTGTTTAAATCATTGAGCTAGTTCCCACAAAATTATTATTTAAGTTATTGAAATAATGCTTCTTGATTTTCAAGAAATTCATCTTGACTCTATTAAACTAGTATTATAATAATTTCAAAACTTGAATTTAAACAACTTTCCCCCTTAATTAATCTTAATTAAATAACGTTTAATTAAATCAATTAATAAACTATATAATATGTAGTCTACAATTCTAAATCATTAAATGATAACCCCCTTAATTAATCTTAATTAAATAACGTTTAATTAAATCAATTAATAAACTATATAATATGTAGTCTACAATTCTAAATCATTAAATGATAACTTAATTAAAACTCAATTACATATAGATTGGGTCAATTCTCAGGTTTAAATAAAAGTCCAATTACCCATCTTGATTTAAAACAATTCTCCAAAATATTCTAGAAGCAAGATACTTATTTAACCTTATTAATTTAAATAAGTAATTCCAATCTAACAAAATTATAATATTAAGATAAATTCACAATTTCCACTTAACTAAACTAATATTTAATTAAATTAATTAATGACTATCAACCTAAGAACTTATCAATATCCCAACAATAACTAGTTGCTAATAATTAATAAAATTATCAATAATTTAATTAATTAGAAATTAAGCCATATTTAAATGCATTATTAATTAAATTAATAAATAATAATAAAGCTCTTATAATAAAGAATTAATATGAAAATCTTATTATTAAATATTATTAATAAAATAATATTTATCAATAACATAACAAACTTATTAAAACAACCACATCTAGTCAATACTGGATTACAAGGAGAACATGCGTTATCTTTAAGCTCTACTCTTCGAGTTGGAGTGGGCATGGGTCATCCCAAATGCAGGGATTTCGAAGAACATGGGTTTTGTCTAAGAGGGAACAAGTGCCCAATGGAGCGTGGGGCAACCCGTATTATAAATTAAACCATAACAATCTGCAGTTCCGTTATGTTGTAGAGTGTGTGAAGTTGTACACAATCTGTGTTTATCATTCTCATTTCAGATTTCCTTGAGATGATTGGAGGAAACTTTCCCTTAATTAATTATGTGGCTCTCTATACTTTATCAATATCAAATGGGGGCTGAGTCAGCTCCATTTGTGTACCCAATTGGCATCTTGTGCATACATCATTGAATGTTTGAAGAGATGAATCAACAGTGTTGATTTGATCTCTATATCTACATAGAAAAGAAAGAAAGGTAAATCTATTTGGGGCAATGTTCTCAACCATCGAATGGGTAAGATCATCGTCAGTGATTTAAATTCCATATTTACGAGGTCTCTAAAATTAAAAAGGCAAGCCCCAATCGTGGGCTTCCATGAACAGAGGGTGCATTGAAAAAGAGCAAGTTAAACGTTGGATGATTCAACTGTCGCCACATTTCGATAAGAAAAAGGGTGCTCAATCTCTACATTTCATGAAGCAATGAGAACCCTCAATTTCTCTCTACTTGAAAAGAAGTAACCTAAGGTATGCTAATATCTTATTCATCAGTCAGAAGTAGACCGTCGCATAAAGATGTACACCATTTTATACATGGATGGAAGTTTGTTCACCATATTGGGCTTATTTTAGCAGCGACAAGATTAGATAATCAAGTATCTTGGATACCAAAGCCTAATGCCATTTTCTACTATTGCTTTTGCACGAGGCTCCCTAGGAACAGACTAGTATCTAGGTGGATAATATCCTTCAGATCCGAGGGCACTTGGTGGTGGTACGGGCTACAAAATTCCCATAGCAGGATGCCTAACTGAAGTATTGCCAACTCATCCAATTGCCCTAGTGAAGATGGTATGGAACCATTCAATCTATTGCTTGAGAGGGAAATCCATACGAGATTGGAATAGTTTGCAAGGCCGTGGGGAAATTTTTCCCGTGATGGAGTTGTGATTAAGGATTAGAGTCTCTAAGCTTCCATTGTTACATATTTTCTCGAGGATTTCTCTGGTAAACTGATTGAACCAAATGATCAGGTCTTGCAAATATGGAAGCAAACCCAATAGGGCAGGAATTGATCCATTCAAGTTATTGAAACTAAAATCTATGGACCTTAGATTACGGCAGTTGGTGAGCTCTGGAGGTAGCTAACCCGTCAGGAGGTTGTCAAGAAGATAGAGCTTTTTGGAGAGATGAGGAACGGGTACATATACCCAGTGGTATGGGGAACATGCGATAGTATCCAATTATTATATTCCAGGAGAAAATATCTCATTCACTCAATTGATCAAACAATTGTCGAGCATCGACTAAATATACATATATATTCTCATTATTTAGATTTACAAGTTCCATTGACAAACACTCTTATTCCATGATTTCAATCAATACATTTTCCTTCCCAGGAGAGTTTTCCATTATACTCAAATACTACTCTGATAATTCCCTTAAAAGCCATTGAAGAGAGTGATGTGCATAATATAGTTTCTCTATATAGAATTTAAACATCCACAATGGAATTGCATATAATTGACACACTCACCACATGAAATCCTCATTAGATATTTAGAAGACATGAAGAAGACAGGAAGATAGAGAGTGAAATAGAATATGTGAAATAGACTCGAGAGCCTACCTGGCCTCTGATGCTAATTCACTTCGCCTAAAGAATCTACAGACAACCCTTCCTTCTCTAGTGGCCACCATTCCTCCATCAACCACCTCCAAGTGACTAGGAGTGCTTTTAGAAGCATATGAGGATGTTGAAGAATATGATCTTGTCGAAGCATATGAGCTATTGAAGCATCTGAGGATGTCCATACAAACTAAGAGAGCTTCTATATAAAGGCCTCTAAGATGCATCTAGAAAGTATCTAGAAAGAACTAGGAGATAAGCATGACAACTAAGCACATAACTTCCACGATTAGAAGATAAACATGATGAGGTGTCTAGAATGTTGTAGACACCATGTGCTCAAATAATGTGCTAACTCCTAAGTGTAGACAACACGTGCATAATTAGAGTGCAAACTCCTATGTTGTCAACATGATAACTCATAAGAGTTCGCATACTCCTATGTGAACAAATATTAAAATATTGCACATTAATTTATTTAATTAAATTTTTTTATTTAATATTCACTTGACTCCTTTTAAAATTAATTTATTAATTTTAAATCTCATGCACTCACTTTATTAAATCCACTTGTTTTTATCTTAATATATTTTAATCACATGCATGTAGCATGTGATCTAGAATCTTTTAATAATTTTAATATCTTTTCCACTTTTAAATTTATTTTTGAAACTTAATTGATAAAATATTTATTAACTTAAATAATAATATTATTTAGCATTTATTTAAAAATGTACTCTAAATATATTAGTATTAAATTGTGTAAATATTATCACTTTCCAAATCTAAACTTATAACTTTTATCTTCAAATTTAATTCTTTTTATTTAATTAATTTCCTAATTAATTAAATAAAATAAAATATTAAAATATCATTTTAATTTACATTTAATTAAATCTTTTAATTTGACATAATTAATAGAAAAATACACCAAAGACTCATAAAATAAAATATGAAAATCCATCATAGAAAAACACATACAAAATCAGGCTAAGGGTTAATATCACAAATTACGTCATCCGATGCATTCAGAGGGTACTCGACTTAGATACTTATCCTAATTTTCAATTAGGACAAATGGCTTAAAGGGTTGGGATTTGGACTTGAAAATTTATCTCTCCTCTCTTACCATTGAGATAATGCGATAGGGTACGCTCATCTTAGTAATTCAAGGAAGTCAATATCTGGTACTTGCAACCTGCATAAAATCTACGCATGTACAAGCATAACATATACTAAGCTAAACAGGCAATGGAAGGAAGTGGTGCATCGTGTAGATCCTGACTAGCAAGTGACTACGACTCCCTTCCTTAACCACATCAGAAATGCCATACAGAAAGAAAACAAACACAAATATCTTTTATGATGGTTGTTATATCTTTATTGATGGATGGATGTATCATGTATGTTATTGGTTTCATTTACTTTAATGCACTTGCATCAAGTATTCAATGAGGATGATGTATCTTTATTTTTACATATGTTTAATCTTTTAAGCTTTTCATACCCTATGACATGTACAGTGGATGATAGAGCATTTCGAATTTAATTGCCAAAAGGCATTCAAAACAAATGTATATTATGGACATTGGACTTTTTAATTATTCTTTCATGTGGATGTGGTAGTTGTTAGACTTAGTACTAGTTAGATTAAATGTGACTCAACATCTTGGGATCCTTAAGGAATGTAGCCTATTATGTATGCTTATGTATCATTTTAGTTGAATGTAGGTGATTGTTTTTGCTACTATGTGTTTGATACAAATGGCTTATCTTTCATGATAAAAAAAAAATTGTTTGGCAAACTTAGTAAAACTTTAGGTTAATTCTTTTGGATCCCTTAGTAGGGCATTACACAAAACATCACTTTGTCATCATGCAAAAGGGTACTCATTACCTGTGCCCGCCCAATCAAAAACTCTTTCCTAGATGATCTAAAACCATTTTCTAAATTAGTCCTGCAAAAAATAATGATAATCATGGAAGGCCCTGGTCCATCATGTCCTGCCATGAGAGCCATTTCCATAGAACATGTAGAAACTTTTGATGTCATCCATGAACTAGACACTTCTTCAAACTATAGCCCCCTCTAAACTGTAGGTACAACCTCAAAATATAGTGCTCAATAATATCCTATCTTGCAAACTACTCTCAGCTCATGACAATGCACTATTATGGCCCCTTGTATGATTTTAGTTAGTCTACAATCCTACGTACCTTGAATAGAAAAATTATGCTGAGTACGGTACTCCTTTTCCAGGCATTGTAGGGTATCCCATTCAAAATGGAGGTCTACCACCTTCTCTTGAGGCCTTTTGAGCTCCTTTATCTATGTTGTATCTCCCTACATGACTACCTCTGCTAAATCTCTAACATCTACCCGTCTATAGTGACCTAAAGGCCTCTTAAGTATTGTCTTCTTTGACCCTCTCCACCTATACCTCCACTTGTAGTTGGGTCATGCCTCCTTATAACTATGTTAGATCATTTTGCATGCTAGCCATCCTAATACTCTTTGCTACATCTTGACCCTCTAATTTCAAAACCTCCAATGCTAGGCTATCCTACTCTTCCCTCACTCTATTGTAGTCCCTAACTAGTGTAGGTGATTGGCACTATAGCCCCTATCCCAACTATATCACTTGTACCTACTAGACTTGTGGCACTTGAGGTGGTGCAAGCACTAAAGGAGGTGCTCCTATCCTCTACATAGTCCACTAGTAGACACACCATCTCAGCTCATCTCTCTTCCAATAATCCTTCTCCTCCTCCCCCTCCATCTCCTCCATCCCCTCCTCCAACACCATCATCACCTTCTTGTGACTTCTCTATTGGTGATGGTGGCATTGGTACTAAAAGTCTTAATGGTTGATGTGTTGTTCACCATTGTGTGTATGTTAGCATCATCCCTTCATCACCTTTATCTTGTTCATACACCCATGGGACCACCTACATACCTCTCCATGAGACTTGAGCCATGTGTATGGTGGTCCCCATCCCCTATAGATGCTCAATCTCTCATGACACCATAGATAGGTAAACTAGTTAGGCACAACATCCTGCATCTATCCAAACTATGATAGCACCCTAGAGGGCATGTATCACGACATTGTGAATAATCATCTTGATCAACCAAAAATCTATTTGAACCATATATAGATATAACTAGTCCTCAATGTTGTCTTCTCCTTTGGTTTCCAAATTCATGATCCCACACCTCTTACAACCTTAGTTGGGGGTCTAGTGAAACATGATGATCTTATCCAAGTAGTACCTCCAAAACCCCACTAATTTTGTGGACATGCACAAGATTTGTCACCTATATTGGCACACATATGATTCTCAAGGCTAGAGTTTCTCCCATCATGTAATTGGTCATGTAACTTTGATGGGCTCCCATGACCATACTAGCGTCAGTGTCATCGTAGGTCCCATCATGTGCTACATGCGATATCCCAACATATGGAGATCATAGTACAAATGGGCCAAAATGGTGTGACCCTCGTAAAAATTCACTCCATCATCCTTCCAAAGGGTACTCAGTACCTATGCCCAGCCAATAAAAAACCTATATCTTGGATGATCTAACACTTTTGTCAAATCAATCTTTCCAAAAATAATGACAATTGTGGAAGGCCTTGGTCCATCACATCTTGCTATGACCATAATTTCTTCTAAATAGGTAGAAACTATTGATGTTGTCTAAAGAACTCCCTTAGATATGGCTCCTCTATCTCCATAGAGTACTCTAGGTATGCCCCACTGATCAACATATGTAGGATCTACCACATGTCTAGTAAAGTCAAAGTGGCCTCTCTTGTAGGTAGATGAAATCTCGAGGTCGACATATGCCACCTCTCAATTAGTGTAGACATTTAAGCAACATGTGTGTACAAGTTTGACCACTCATGCACATGTTCTAGTCCATAGAGTCATATGTGTCCCCACTCAACCTCTGTCAAAGTCTTCTGAGTGCCATCATCACTAGATAATGCCCTTGCCACCTAAAAATAATTATTAGTAATTGTAGCATAAACATGCAACCCATTAGTCTTTGAGCTCATATATCCCTAGTTCTACCAATTACACTCCCATGCTTGGGGTATCAGTCACCCCTCATCCCTTAGTTTGGGGCATCATAGCCTCAACCTCCCTTCCCCCCATCCTTGTTGGTCTCTCTTTCTTCTGTGTCCCCACCAGAAGAGACAATAATCCACAAAGATGTCAATCCATATAGACAAAAGAATGATCATGTCCCATGTTCGTGCACATGCTAGCCATCTGCGTAGACATCATTACCTATTCCCCTAGCTGAGATGATAGTGGGAAAAATGTTGTCTGTAACCTTTTTTCCCCCCTTGGTCACCTTCGTAGATGATAGTTTAATGACTATCATCTATGCCTAGGTCCATGACCCTAGTTTGTTGTCTGCATAGATGATAGTCTAGAGAACTGTCATCTTTAGCCTAACCTCCATTTTCTTATTTTTTGAGGCCCCCAAAATCCCTAACCTAGTATAAAATTATAAAATTAATGAGATCAAATAATTTACTCATTGGTGGGCTCATCTTGTTAGGTCGCTAGTGATCCCAAACACACTCTCCAATCTTCAAATGATCGATGGGGTCCATGGTTTTCTTTGCTCCTCTTCTCTCTAGGTGTGCAAATGAACCTTCTAGGAGCCCTTTGGGGCCTTATATAGGCCCTTGAGGCCCCTTTTTCATCTTGATCCCCTTTTTTTTTCCTTGGTCTATCATGTCTTACTGACAAGTCATGTAAAAGCTTCTTTTAAGCTTTTCTTACCCTCTTTTCCTTCTTGTGCCTTTTTTCAAAAAAATTAGCCAAAATTTTCCCTTTTGACCTTTTTTTATCAATGGGGCACCATCCTCCCTTTTTATCTCTATGACATGACTCCTAGCACTCCTCTCCTTTCTAGGAAAACCTATATTTTCTTTTCTTTGATGCAATATCATCCCAACACTACATCAAAGTGGGGAAAATGTAGATGCTTAGAATTTTCCCAAACGCTATATTAAATAATTTAATATTTCCCTTGACATTATAATTTTTTATTTATTAATTACTTATATTTTCCATATTCTTCTACTTAATTAATTAAATTTATATAGTCAAATGAGTTCATTGTCTTGAGGTATTTAAACTTAATTTAAATACATTCCCTCTAATGTGTAGAATTTATTTAATGCATAGTGCTCCATAAATCCCTTTTAAAAAAAATCCAATTTATTTAAATCCCTCCAGTCTATTGAATTCTCTAAACCTATGATTAAATTAAACTTTATCTAATTTAATCCTAATCCTACTAAAAACCTAGCCTACCACCCATCATCCCCATCCTTCTAAGCCTACCCACTAGCTAGTCCTACTTTATTATCCTCAATCCCCTTATAATCACCTTTTAAATCCCTTAAGTGGTTTCTCACACGTGTGAGAAACACATGAAGGCTCGGGGAGCCTCCTTTCATTAAACTCTCTAAAAGGTAATCTTACACCTTTGTTCCCCCACTCTTTTCTCCAAGGTTTCTTACATGTCTAAGAATACATCGAGCTCTCAAACCTAAAAGGCTCTTTTTGACTTTTGAATGACTTTTCTTTTAGCCCATGTGTCTCCCTTGTGGCACCTATGTGGATGTGACATATATGCCACCTCCTCAAGGCCTCTCTTAATTCTATAAATAGATCATTTGTCTCAAACATTTAGCATCTCCTCATTTTGCATTGTTATCATGCTAGTTTCATTCTAGAGCTGTTAGAGATTTTATGCTCAACACTAACCCTTTGGTAGTTGTTTCGTTGTTTCTTTACATTCTCGCATTTTCATGGTAGTCTTTGCATTCTTAGTTTTTTTTTTCTTGCAGCCCATCTTAATCATCCTTGAATTCTTTCAAGAGTGGTTTCTTCCATAACCATTTCTTGAAGTATTCTTAATTCATTTAGTCTAGCTGATATATTTTGCATATCATTTTGAATCATCTTGGGATCCAATATTGTGTAAATGGAGAGAGAAAATCCACATCCCTCCATCTTGAGCGCTCCAAAAGGATTCTTTTGGATGCCATTGTTGAGCTACTCCAAGGTTGCATTGGATTCTTATCTTTGGTTGCATTATTGGTGAAACTCAGGTAGTTGGTATTTATTTTGATTTCAATATTTTATATATGCACATGATGTTGATTGATGGAGTTATAAATAAGATAAACAATATATTGAGAGGGGGGAGAGGGGGTTGAATTAGAATCTTAAGCACTTTAAGCTTTTCACCAGTTTATTCTCATTTATCAATTTACTTGTGCATGTAAAACTTATAATGTTAAACTTGCTAAAACATGTAAAATTGATATATGGTATACCATGTAAAGAGCACATCCTAAGGGTTCTATGGTAGAGAGATATATGGTATACCAGACTATGGTGTACATTACTGAATATCTTCCTCAGTTTGCATCAAATATCCATGTAGATTGTATTTGGGATCTCGAGCCTTTTAAAAAATTAGAAGGGGAGTACTTGATGGGGAAAGGTACATTGAGGAAAGTGAGAGGTAATAAATTATAAGATGTTATTGTAATAAATTATTTCTTAATCTTCAAAATAAATCGGTTGTAAGTTGTCTATTTTTTTTTAGTACTGGTGCTCGAGAGTGGGATGCACTACATTTGTATATTGCAAACAATCTTGATTGGATGATTGTATGGATTGAATGATGTCAACATTCTGGTCACATATTAACATGGGAAGGTGTATCTTCATTGGTTAAAGAAGCTCATCGTAATGGAGATTCCAATGTTATGCAAAGGGAAATAGATTTAGCACATGGTTCAAGAGATTTCTAGGTACATACAAATTTATTAATCACCCGTATGTTTATCAACTCATGATACAATAATTTTGACATGCTTCACATATTATTGTAGGTTAAACACCACAAGGCTATGTTCTATAATGGTCAAAAATTTTGCATCAAAGTGTTAGATGACATGAAGAAAACTTGTGATTCAGGAATAACTGCAATCTTTCAAGTGACTAATATTTCATCTAGAAATGACTTACATCCTCAAGAGTCTAAAAATTGATAGTATGGCATTTTGGATGATATACTTGAGTGTGACTTTAGTTCCTTCAAATTAGTACTCTTTGTTGTCAAATGGTACAGGCTACGACTTAATCCAAATGATCTTGATAGAACTGTTATTGAACATGATAATGGATTTACAATGGTTAATAAAAGGTTTTTTGAGCCAGTTGGGGATGAGCCTTATGTTCTTCTAAGCCAATGTTAGCAGGTATTTTACTCAGAAGTTCCACATAAACCAGGTTGGTCATTTGTTGTTAGACATGAACTGAGAGGAAGGCCAATAAAGTATAATGTGATGGAAGAAGAAGTTACCAAAGAAGTAGAAGATGATGTAGATGGTGATCACGGTCGACCGTTATTGGATGATGTTCCTGACACAAATTTTCATGAAGAAGAAGATGATGATGATGATGACGATGATGCTACTATTGATGATGATAATGATGATGCTGATGACAACAACGATGATGGCGAGGATGATGATGATGATGACGATGATGATGACGACGAGGATGATGATGATGATGATGATGATGATGATGATTATGATGATGATGATGATGATGATGAGGATAATGATGATGGAATTTAGAGGTATGCCATCAATCATTAATCTATTTAATATTCATTTCTTGATAGAAATATATTTGCCTTATATATATGGTTACATAGTTTATTCATTATCTATTTAAAAGCTACAAGTTTCAACTACAAATAGAATGCTACTAATCTAAATTAACTATTAATATAAATTAATTAAATAAAACTATTTAAAACACATATTGATGTGTGAATGTATTGAGCCTTATTTTCTTTTAAGTCAAAAGCATTTGTAAGTGTTTAGTTTAGAAAAGGGAATTCATTAAATATCTATAAAAGGGAGTTGTACCTAGAATCAAATTTATAGGGAAAACATAATATAAGTGCTTACCTAATTTTTTGGTTAATAATTCTAACTCTGTAGGTGATGTAGAGACCCTAGGTGGACTTGCAATCATTCATAACAAGAGGGACTTCCATAGCGTTCTCACAACACCAACCAAGCATCTTCACAAGATCCCTCTCCTTGATCCAAGCCAACTCCATAACCTATCAGAGTGCAACCAAATCCTTATGCCACCTTAGGTTCTACATCTTTGGAATAATCCCATGAATGTCCCTCAATCCATTCAATGGATTCATCCAAGCAATCTAATCAACACACTATCAAATGCTCATAATGCCTCAATAGGCATAAAACTTGACTTCACCTTAACTAGGTGTTTCCTCCACCTCCACACACATCAAACAACTTCAAATAGCATGTCCCCAAGGTTACTAAACCCTCAACTCATCAGCTTATACAAAAACCTAGTTTTAGCCCTTAAAACTCATTGTAATTGTGCAAACTAGATAGAAGCAAAATGTTATTTTTTTAATGTTGTTTTCTTCATTGTTTTGGAGTAATTTTGATAATACTAATACTATTCTTGTCACAAAGGGCCAGTGGTTAGAGGGAGGGAAAGGAACCTGCAGTCCTTGATCAGTAGCCCCCCCCCTGAGGAGGACCCTTTTTATATTGATTTAGCAGACACCGACGACCCGATCGGTTTGACTAAAAAGTTGCTAAAGAAAATTGGTAGAGCAATTTTACGTTTGGCAACCATAAAGCCTACTACTCAAGAAATAAGAGGTAGGGGATCTGAATTGATGCACACCTTTGAAACCTTAAAAGTAAGTATTAATGAAATTTTTAATTATAACAAGAGTTCAATAATGGTTTTTATGTTATGCTCTTTTATGGCATTAATTAAAACATGGATGCTTTGTCTTTACATAATTTTTTGCATGATTTCGAGCCCCATTCCCATGATGAGGGTGCTGCAGGTGGTTCAGGTAGATCACATGTTCCATTCCCCACTTCTATTTTCCACTGAATATATATAGGAATGATCATATTCATTGACAACACATGCTCAAACAATCCTTATTTTTTAATGCTCTAACAATCTTGTCCATGCTAGTCCATGCGTTCTATATTTATGCATGCTCTAATAATTTTATTCTTCAGCTCCAGATCAACTAAATCCTACGATGATGCCACCTCCATCTAGGACAACCACAAATCTCTTTCTGACTGCTGAGTCGGCAACACACAGCTTATAGGCATTGACTGTTGCACCATCTATTGGTACACAAATCCCTCTTTTTCTCTCTTATGACAGCAAAAAACAATTTTTTTTTACAACTTTTTAACATTAATTATCATTTTTTCTTTTATACTTCATGACAAAGACTTATGAAACTTATGAAACTTTTTGCAATAGGAGCTGCAGCATCATTTCCTGGATGTTCCTATGTTCCTAGTACGGGAACGGTGAAGGATGTCATATTGATCGTCAGCGATGATGAAGGAATTCCATTAAAAGTAGCAAAAGTTCTAGGTACTTTAAAGTTATTATTATTCTATAGTGATATAATAGTAATTTAGTTTTTTATCACTCTTCATCGACTAATGATCCCATGATTTTTTTTTAGGGAATGATGTTTTTTGGAGAAAACTTGGTGATGAGTGTTTGCAAATATTCGGGCCCACCCTGTGTACTAACTAAAACCCCAAACCACTATTTTGATTTCATATCATTGCTATAATAGTTTTCCTTTTCATCCATTTCTTGAACTATATTAAAGATAGCTTAACTTCATTTATGAGTCTAACATGTTTTTTTTTACTTAAAAGGTGGAATAACCAACACAAACTATTGAAGGATGATCTTGTAGAGAGTGTGACCTAACTCTTTGGACCTCGTGCATTCGAGAGAAACAAGCTCCTTGAAAAAGCTAGTTTATGTTTGAAGTATATTAGGGACCAATACAAAAAAAATTACGAGATAACCCCAGGTACGAGCGTCTGTCCTATGTTCCTAAGGCTGAGTGGAAGACTCTGATTTTGGATGGAAAGTATAAAGCTGACAAGAAAAATAATAATACACCAGTGGAGAGTACATCAAGGTATGTGATACTGTTGAGAATCTAATTATGTACTAATTAATCTCTATATTTATACTATCTAACATATTTCAAACTTTTCATAGATTGCTTGACACATCAAAGGAAATAAAGGCAAGACTAGAAAAGCACGGGACACTCAAGCTCAGCTCTAGTGGTTTTTCGAAACTTCAAGCAAGAGTTGTAAGTATTAGTAAATGAAAAATTGTATCAAATTTTTTATATAATGTGTTGGGAAATGCTAGGATAGACTAGCTTCTCTATGCTCCTGATCCTCAACTTGGATCTCAGTGTTCCTCCACACCAATATATGATGCAGAGTAACACTCTTTGGAAGCACTAGTGTAAGATAAAACTCCTAGGCTTAGTTTTCCACTTCCACCAAGAGATTTCTCTTATCTCCTAGTATCCTATGCTTCTATAGGATCTCCTAATAGGATTAGATCATTAACTAAATCCTATTCACTCTTTACTAAAAGAGTCACACCTTGAAAGCTCCACCTTGGATGATCCACACCTTAATTTTGGTTCTCTTTCTCACTTTCACTTAGATGGATCTAAGTGCCAAATCCACTAAAACATCACAAATTTTAAAATTCATTGTGGAGACCTTCTTAAAATTGAATTCATTCATATTGCATCCAATTTTACTGATTTGGGAAGGTTCTTGGTTCTTAGGTTTATCATATTCAAGATTTCATCCAAAAGAGATCTTAAAAATAGGCCTATTTCTAGTAGCCTTCACCAGTCAGTTTTTCCCCTTTGTAAAAATATTTTCCCAAAAAAATCAGAAAAATAAAACCTGATTTGGATACCATTTTGGAAGTTTTAAAACTTTCATTAAGGTTTCTGGGTCTCAAAGTGAACATACACCTCCTTCCTAATATCAAGGAGAAACAGGACTAAGAGACCTAGTTTCTAGGACAGCTTGTCTAGGATTGATGAAAAATGCTCAAAACCTATCCTAATGGACTAGTAAAAATTCCCAATGCTTAGGATGGATAAAAAACATGAAAATGTACCATAAAAATTCTTGGGGACATCCTGTACTTCCCATTCCCCACATGAAATGATTTGATTTCTCCCTGTCAAGCCTCTAACCGGGTATGTCAAACTCGCCTAGGGCCTGATCATAAAGCTAGCTCCCTTTCTCATGATGCTTCCTAAATTTAGATACAATATTTATAAAGGTCCAATTGAATATTTAACCACTTATTTAGTGTTTTTATGGTTGAAACTCATGTGAGAGCCATTTTTACAAAATCTGTCACAGTGTGACCAAAAGAAAGTCCTGAACTAAACCAACTTGAAAACTATGATAAAACTACTCTAAACCTTTAACACATAAAATGAAAAAGTCTTAAAAATGACTATAGAACACGTCTCAACCACTGTATCAACATTTTTTAGGCTTCAAGTATGACTTTTCCTTCAAAAACCGAAATATCACTTCAAAAATAGAGTTTTCCAGCCACTTCATTAACTCAAACTTTTTACAATATGCAACCAATGCTTGGAGATTCAAGAAATCACTCCATTAGGTGTCTTATCCACCAATCAAGGGCATATTTTTTCAAAAATAACCTCCCACAATCAAAGCAATCCAAGGCTATCCATGTTGCATGGAATATTTCCAATAAGTGCAAAATGTTGTTATGACAACATTCTTACAACACTTGGCAACTTTGGTAGATGCCTTAATCCTATATTATAGGCTTCTTATCCTCACATATTTTGAGGATCCAAGATCATTCATGATAATAATATTTATTTAATAACCATTAACCATTCTTAGGCCTAAGACATATTAATGACTCAATCTCCCTAACTCCTAACATTAAGAATTTAAATAACAACTAACAAAGGCTATTTGTGTGACCTTAGTCTTAGTGACTAATTCACCTAGCCAACATAACACAAGACCTTCTAAGGTCCTCAATAAAATTACACTAACTTCTTGACTTGGCTAGAGTCAAGTACAAGCCAAAATTGACTAACTAGTAGAGGTTAGCCGAGGTGCTCCTGCACCAAGCACCAACAAACTCCTAGCACCTTGGAACAACTAAGAAATTCAAGTTATCACCCCAATCCTTTGTTCTCTACAAGAAAATTCAAAGCTTGATTCACCTTCAAACAAGGAATTAATCTATTGTTACAATGTCTGCTACTTTAATTCATGGACCCAACTCATCACATAAGGCTGCATACTAGTTACTTCTCCCTTGTACCATTCAAGGCCTCATACACCCAACCTTGACACCAAGTGTTTCGGACAACTCCAACCCTCTAACATAAATGGAAACCAAAACAAACATCAACACAACCTGAAACAAATAAGGTCTAAGGCAAACTTTTTGTTACCAGTGACAGGGTAGATTGCAACACTTGACCTTTATTCTACACACCCAACCAAGAGTGAAATTGGATCCTCTAGGACTCCCAAAGACCAAAGATAGTTTAGAACAACTCCAACATAACCAAAATAAGGTGTAACAAGGGTTGGAAACCCTGGTAACTATTTACCATTTTCTTTTGATATTTTAACTACCCTCCATTAGTTGATGAAACAATGCAAGTAAAATTCACCATACCACGCAAAAATGTAGGGTCCAGAGTTCAAGAGATGCCTCATAGAAGAGGATAAGAGAATTGGCTTCCAACAAGGCTATAGAGCGGTGGCTGAATGGCTATGAGCTGAAATTAGTGTGGAAGGTTCTAATAATGATGCATTTGAGCCACAGGTAAATAAGCTAAATGAAATTTATTTCAAATTGAATACTTTACCAATTAGTCTATTTGATGTTAAGTTCCAATATAAAGTGAGTATATCTGTTTTAAGCAAGCAATGATAACAATGCATAGGATGTTGGAATGCAGCTTGATAATCCTTCTTCACAATCTGTGGATGCTGAAGGTTCACATGATGTGCATCCCAGTGGTGGAGGTATACATTTGCTATTAAATTTTTTATATGTAATTACAATTGGTGTTTAGATTAACGTAACATTTTGTATAGCATCTGTAAGGGATCGAGGGGTCAATGTTCATGAGTGTGTTGACGTTGAGTCCAGACAAAATGATGTGGTCAAATCAGGTAAAGAGCACCATAGTTATGTTATTTAAAATAATTAAATACTTGTAACAATTATAATAAATTATTTTTAATTTAACTCTTTTATTTGTTATTGCAGAGGACCCCCCTTTGCAACAACATAGGAATTTGAGATCATCAAGAACAGAGAACAAAACAACTAATGAGGGGGGAATTGATGATGACACTGATGCTCCTCTTAGAGCTTACATAGAAAAAAGAAATAGAAAGAAAAAAAATAAATGATTGTCATCTACATACCTTAATTGATAATGACTGAATTTTATGTCTCAATGAATTTAATTATGTGCTAATGAATGTTCACGAATTATGTGTTAATGCAGAATATTGATGAATGTTGCATGTTAAAAAATCTAATGTGTTAATGAATGTTATCATGTGATAATGATTGAATGTTAAATTTTATTAATGGTTGAAAGAATGAATGAATGTTAGATGTTAATGGGAAATGTAGAGTGATGTTAGGGGGAGGGGGGTGGGGCCAAATGAGCTTCCACCTTCACGTGGTTGGCCCTGTTTAGTAGAGAATATTAAACTATTCTCGAAACAAAGTGAAGCTCAATAAGATACTAAATATTTCTCTACTTTGTCCTAAATTTAGACTGTTGTCCTATGCATCTAAGGCTTCATGCTTTGACAAGCTAGACAAAGCTTACAGCTAATTGAGTATAAAGATGCCTTGAACAAATAATATACCAATTTTTAATGGAACCAAAGAAATATTAGCCAGGCCATGGGTTCATAAACAAGAATCTTTCTTGGCACTCAAGCCTATAGAAGAGAAGGCAATACAATTTTCTACCATGCTCTTGATGTTGAAGTCACACCTCCTTCTGGGAAATACAATAAGAACTTCAGGAATCAAAAATCAAATGATGAATCAAATGTGAAGGCTCCTAATCAGCCTAAAGTCACATCTCCTAATTTAGGAAAAGAATAAAGTAATGAGTTCAAAAGAATGAATCTTTGTTTTCATTGCAAAGAAAATTGGAAACCAGACATTGGTCTCTTGGTAAGGGTAAGGCATACCTTATTGAGGTGAATTCTGATGCGGGCAATGATGAGGATAAATGAACTCTTGCATCCCTATCTGGGTATTCCAAAAATCATCTTTGACAAAGGATGGAAAGTTATGCATATGGCGGAGAGCAGTGCTACACATAACTTTTTTGATGAGAACTTTGTAGTAAATGAAGGACTACAAGTAGAGAAATTTGCTCCATTCAACATTATCTTGATGGATGAATCCAAAATTAGTTGCAGAAGGAAAATACCAAGGGTGGGCACAGAATTAGATAATCATATATTTACATTTCTAATCATTTACAGATTGCATGGTATTTACAGCATTAGTTATGAGCTCAAATTTGGTTGTAACAAGGAAAATCCTAGGTTAGCCATTGTGTCATGTCTGAGAATGCATTGGTGATTACAACATTGCTTGAAATCTAGATATTAAAAATTGTCATTGACCTATATGTTAATTAAGTCAATCTGACCTGAACATTATTCTGTGTTGTAGTTTCATTTCCAAATTGCAACAAGCATCTAACTACTATTCTAGTACATCCACAATTTTGTTCAATTTACTGTTGCCCTAGAAAAGGGGGTACTAAGATCAGAAAAGCTCTTTACAAATCTAGTTTGGGATCCTACAAGATCCATCAAATTGCCTTCCAAGTCATTTCAAATGACTTCGATAGAAAAATGTGAGATGTAGTCCATTTGATGATCAAAAACAAATTGCAAAGGCCATTTGACAATGAACATTTATGTTCAAGTTTTTTGTTCAAGTCTTTGAATGGGTGGTTTCATTGGCTTCATTGTCATGGAAAACCTTTGGTCATTGAGTTTCTCCTAGATTCCAAGTGAATTTAGACATTCCTATTATTTGATGGTAAATATATGTAGACATAGCAGATAATAAGTCAAGTTAGTTCAATTCATATGTATCTACAATTGACCTTTTTGATGAAATGATTGTTCCTCTAAATGTCTCTTCACTTGTTGAGAAGTGGTGGCAAGCCCATGATTTGTGAGAGGACTAGACAAAAGGAATTTTTGTTCTAATTTGGAGAACTTCTTGGAAGCTATCAAGGATGAATGATAGCTTAAAGATGTCTATGATGATCGCTACATTCAATGGTGCAACTGCAATAAGAACATTACTAGCTGACCTATTGTGAAGTTGGGTGCATTTGTGTTAGAGCAGTTGGTAGTTCTCAAATGTTCCAACTACTTGTTCCCATTCATTTGATTAAAATTAAAGCTATGCTATAGATTATCATTGAGGAGTCAACACTTTTGGGCAAACAAGACAAATTTACTCATGCCAAATATTGGTAAGTGGTAAAAAGTAAAAATATAATTACCACTCCAATGCATAGTGCTATGTACAAAAGACCGATTCGTGCATATGTAGAAGCAAAGATTTTCCATGAGCTAGAGGTGGAGAATTTAAATCCTAAAGCTACTTGTCTCCATACAACAACCACAACATTTGGACTAATGTAGAAGTAGGTTATATAGGTGCAAGGGTAATCATCGGTTATTTGGTCAATGGCGGTAGCATAAAAATCTCATTTTTGAAGTCACCTTTATGTACCTAAATATATTGACCATGCCTCATCCATAGCCTTATAATTTAAGATGAATTATTTTTTATTGCACTAGAGTTGAACGTGTCAGATGTCAATGTTGTTTCTCATATATTACTTTCCCTTTTGTGAGGAATTATTATGTAATGTTGTGCCAAGTGACCCTAGTTACATAATCCTTGGTTGTCTATACTTGCATCATCTCCAAGGTGTTTACATAGCTAATCCTTTGGGCATCACCACATTAGGAAATTGTAAAAGATATTAGAGTTCAAAGTGATTCCACAAGTCAAATATGTTGCACAACCACCAAATCAAATAGGACAAGTATCTTTCAACACAATTGGAATAATTGTCTTCTAAGAAGGGGTGAATGGTCCATGTGCAACTATGCAAGCCCTTATGCCAACCTTAGTCATGTGCACAGTATTGTGCAACCTTATGTGTAACTACTTCCTTCATTTTCCACTTGCTAAATTCAAAGAACCATACGCATCCCCACATTTAACTTCTTGCTTAATATACTACTCACTCAATACTTGGAATCATGTTGTGCAACTCCAAAAACACTTCCCAACTCTAGTGCAACAATTTACATCACGTGCAACTTGCATAGTGCTAAGTATAATGCCATAGTGATTTGTGGGAAACTTTGATTTTTGTGCCATGTTTACATCCATGCACATTAGTACACAGTTTGAAACTTCGTAGAATGTTCTTTTTGCTTGATAGTTAGAGCAGAATGATGCATAACATGTCAGAACTCTGTGCTACAATCTTGTGCATCATTTGGAGTAGTTTTAAGACACACTACTTGTTAGCATAGTGTGCAACCGAAAGTCTGATTGTTAGGAGATGAAGTGTTATGTATGCAAGCCCAACTACTTCAGGTTCCATAATGGCCTTTATCTTCATAATTGTGTAATCTATATGTATAAATTTATCACAGATCCATAGACAAGCTTTAAATAATGACATAGACAATTAACACACATCCGTAGGAGAAAATACACATCCATACATCTCATTTGAGAGCATTCCATGTAGAGAAGCTTAGATTAATAAAATATTTAGTTTTAGGTCTCATAGCTTAAAAGTTACTCTAATGATATTATCACTTTTTAGGAACAAGACCTTAAAATGACTTATCAATGATAAATAGCAATTTTGATGCTTAAGGGTTTACAAAAATTTGTGGAGGGGTTTGATGAAGTTTCATAAAAGTACATCTCAATATCCTATAAAATGTATGTTATTGGGTTCTTCACTTTTGCCCCTTGTATTGATGTGTGTCTTGTATAAATCTTTGTTTATTGCTAATTCATCTCCGAGTACAAGATAGCTATGGGAGAAATTCACAGGGGAGATTAGATACTGAACTAGCTATGGAACTCACACATGGCTTGGTACATTTACCAACATAGAGGCCATTGTTGTCATATTTCACCATGCCACTTCCTTAATTTATTATTTTTAGTGCTCCCTTATTTATTTATTATTTATTTTGATGCCACCTTGTTGACTGGCAAAAGAGAATTTGGTTAACAAATTATTGATATTTTTAGTGCTCCCTTCAGCTTATATTGATCTAAGTATGTTGGAAATCCTCTATTTCACATCAATCAACATTAATCTTCTCTATTTTTTTCTAGATAGATCTGTGTAAATTGAAGAAAATATATTAAGTTCAATCCAAGAAATATGATTGTAAGGTGGTAATTTCATAGTTAGAAATGAAAAGAATGATAAATGTGTCATGGGTTCATGTTACCTATGAAACCAATACTCCCCACCCACCATCTTTTTTGACTCTACTTTTGATTTTGAATTCATGGCATGCTCTTTCGATTAAATAAATCCTATTTTATGGAATGAAATGTTTGAATTTTTTACATGTAATTCAGCCATCAGAATAGTTGTCAGGTAGCATCTAATATCATTTTTGTGGTAATTTTGGTTAAACTATCATGAGTCCTACTTTAAAAATATTGCAAGGGTAATCAAATCACAATGAGTGAAGATACCAAGAAAAAGTTGGTGAGGGCCAAATTAGCTAGATGGAGGTTTTTTTGCAAGGGGAGTTCACTCGGATATTTTTATTGAACCCAATTTGTTGGAAAACTTCTAATCCATATCAATCAACATTACCTACCCCTCTATTTTTTTTTGGGTAGTTCTATGTAAATTGAAGAATACATTAAGTGCAATACAATGAATATGAATCTAATGTAGTAAATATGTCTTGGGTTCATATGTTGCAAACCAGTTTTTCTTCATTATCATTTGTAAATCTAATGTTGATTTTGATGTCATAGAAAGAAAGTAAACCTTTTATTTGAATCAATTCTATGGGGGAATGAAGTGCCTGTTTGTAACTTTTTCATCTAATTCAGCCATCAAAGTAGTCACCTGGTAGTGTTTGATATCATTTTTGTGGTGATTCAGGCTAAACTTTCAGATATAGAGTCTTGTTTTGAAAACATTGTAAGGGAAACCAAATAAAAAATGAATGAAGATGGTGAGAAAAAGTTATTGAAGGCCCAAATTAGCCAGATGGAGGATATTTTTCAGGAGGAGGTTACCCAAGATCAGGATCGAGAGGACCTTCTAGTATCAGAATTGTTAATTGTCAAAGAATGTCTTTTAAATGCTGAGAAGAGACAGAAGAAGGAAGTTGATCTTCTCTGTCAACGCGTCAAGACTGTAGATAATTTTCTGTCATATTTGAAGTCAAAAGAAAGGATTATGTCTATGCCACATTTTGGGTACATATCTTATGGGATTAAAAGTCAAGAAGGTGTGGGATTTGTTGACAAAAAAGGTGTTCCCATTTCTGAGTGGTGCAAAGATGTTAATCTATCTCTATTTGAAAGCTCCAAGGCCAAGGAAACTAAGGAAAACTCTGTTTCAAAAGGTAAAGATGACATGGTAGGACCTAAAGAACAAAGTGATGAAGAGTAAATGGAGCAAATAGCAACAATTGTGATGCTAGTGACTGACGTGATGGAGGTGCTTCTTAAAAGAACTATTATAGCTAAGACAAAGACTGTTGTGGAGAAGCAAAAAGATTCTGTTGGTCAAGATCAAGTGAAGCAAAAGGCACTATAGATTGAGAGCATGTGGGCACAAGTAGAAGAAATGGAGAAGGTTGCCAGGGGTACCAGTGGTGTCCTCAAGGAAATGTAGTAGAAGCTTGAAGATATGGAATAGGAAACATCAAGACAAAGACAACATGCAATAGAAAATGAGCAGGAGCTCTGCAAAGTTAGGCATGATTTTGAGGTTCTAAAATCTAATATTGATAATTTATTTGGTACATAGGAGTCTCTCTTGTCCTCTAAGAAGTGAATCCAAGAAATGGAGAAAATTTTGGAAGGGTAAGCCTGCTCATCATCTGTTATATATGTTTTATTTGGGCCAACTATCATGCTTTTTGAAGCTAACTTTTGACTGATCTAAATTTACTAGGTACAAGTTTTCATTGAATGTTCTCATTTTTAAAGAAATCTTAATGTTTTCTTATTTTATTTCATTCACCATCATCATTTTATCAAATGTCAAATAAGTTATATCTTCATAGGGTAGACATCATGCAATACAAGTGAGAATGTGTAGTAGGAATTTAGAATTTAATGATATGTACAGGCCATCAACCAATTCTAAATACCATGTTATTGCTTTCTATTTTAATATAAAATGGTATGTTCAAAAGAAATAGAATTATAGTGAGAAGCACTACTCTTGATTGATTTAAAGCAGTGTTTACAATGAATATGGTCCATATAGTTTTTTAGTCACGAAAGCTAGCCACATTTTTAAGATATCATTTTTACATGTGAAACAACATTTATTTTCTCTAGATTTTCATTACCCGAATTTATCAAAAGTTCCAAGACAAAAAAATTCATGAAGGGGAAATAGACTTTGCTGATTATTTATTTATGAAATTCAGGCATGATTGAGTGAATACTGTAAGTCTATCCATCAACACCAGAATATGAGATATTGATCTTCTACAAAATGAGATGCATGATGTAGAATTACATTTTTATACATTTGCTAAACAATTATTTACTCAAATGCCAGGTTAATTTCATTTCTCAGGTTGAACTAACATATTTTTGTTTTTATAATTTCAATTTTATGCGTGTACTTATTAAAATTAGTAAAAGGCTATTGAAATATCTAAGAAATTGCACTTTGTTTTGAGAATTATAGGCTTATATTATTTTCCCATTCTTTTTTCATTATGTCAGGTCGGCTCAATTTTGTATTACAACATTACATTTGTTATATGCCTAGCTAAATTTTTGAAGTAGTTGAATCTGGATTGCTCTATATCCTATCATAGTAAATATGATAAGATAAAACTTTGTGAAAGCTTTATATACTAATAGAAGTAAAGTCACAGAGTTTTCTGTATATTCTAGTTCAACACTGGAAACAATTTTTGTGACTAGTAACAATATTCACTTTGTTTTCACCAATCAGAATCATCCACAAATAGAATGACGCACTACATGATAAACAAAATAAAAAGATGTTAGAAAATGATTGATTATATTTACTAATGCATTTTTTTTTCTATGTTGATAATCTTTCACCTAATTTTGTCCTCAATCTTGATTTATTAGCCGCAACTCATTGGATGGTTTTGCATGGTTAATTGAAAGATTTATACATAGAACCATTCTCATTATGTTGTACCCATGAATATTGTATTATGATGTATACAAGGTGATAGAGTAGATGATATGCAATGTCTAATCCCCCATGTTAGTTGTATTTGTTCAAATGGGTAACTTGTAGAATTAGTTTTTTTGGGAAACTAGACTTGAGTGGTGATAACGGGTTTACCCACCAATTATCATTAGAAGAAAGAATATATAGCATATGCATATCATTTCCAAGGATGCCAAGATGTTACTTGGAACTCATTATATTGTGCAATGAGTCACTCCAAGTGGTGATTATAAAGTACATACACTATGTGAATATCATTGTAACGAATGCCAGAAGGGAACTTCTGAAATTAGTTATATTGTGCAATGAGTTGTCATGTGTGGTGATCATGTGTATTACTACAAATGTAAAATTATCTTTAAGGTAAATTATACATGGTAAGTGCATATCACTATGAGGGATATGAGGAGAGTATCCTATGTGGGTTGATTCTCAAGAGAGAAATATGTGACAAGTGATTGCTTCCTAAGTAGTAGTGTTTGGTGTGATCATACTTCAAGGGAAATTATTCTATTTCTATGTATTGGATGTGGTCAGCTTGGCCCATAAACATCTCTTTTGTTGTGTAATCTCTTAACTGATGCCCTACATATTTTCATTAATATTTGGGATATTATTATTCATTGATGTTTCAACCTTATCAGTTGATATAAGAGCAATAATTTAGGTAAAGTGGAAAGATTGACTATACTATGATCATGCATATCTGGATTATGGTGATTTTTTTTAGTGCAGAGACAGGACACAAGCCGTTAGATTCAAAATCTTTTTCTTCCTTGCCATAATTTGTAATTTAGACAATTCTAACACTTTTAGAAAGAGTTTTTTGATGGTTTTTCAAAGAACTGGTCACTCTCAAGTTCTGATTTTGGGCTAACATTTTTCCAAGTGAAATTGGAGCCATGTTAGCTGTCAGTTAAATGCTGGTTATTTTCCATATACATATTTGAAGACATCGTTATATTCTATTTTAATTCTTTTGAATAGAGAATTTCTTTTCATTCATTAATTATGTTGTGACATGTCTTTCAGATTGGTTTTTTCTGTAGGCAACCAGTGTTTAGTATCCTTTTAATGGTATCATAAAGAAAATTCACTTTGCATTTATTTAGTTGTGTATCGTGACTGAATTCCATCTTATTTGGAATGACTACAGATGGTTGTGAATTTGTTTGAACAGAATATTGTTGTGTAACTTTCTTTTTTCTTGTGTTAAATGGATCTGGAGGAAAAATTGACAAAAAAGTAGACTTTGGTTGTATGCTGGATCTCAAACCATTTGCTAGCAGTTCACATGTAAGTAGCCCTTACAATATTATTTGCCAGTGGATCACATTTTCAGTGGAATCTAATAATATAGTTTTTGTAATATCTACTATTTTTATAATAAATTTTTCACATTTGAATGATATTCTAGTTTCTCTATCTATTGATCAATCATAGGAGGGAAATTTTAAGTACACTCTCTATGGTGTTCTTGTTCATGATGGCTAGAGCACACATTCTGGTCATTATTTTTCTTTATTCATTCATCCATAGGCATCTAGCATGCTTTAGATGATAATCGGGTATACATTTTCTATAGTTGTGAAGACATATTTAATTTTGTGGAGCAAGCTCATTATAATTTGTGTATAACAGAATACACAAAAGAACTACAATTTTATGTAGAACCTTTTCTTTATATGGTAACACTAATTATACTGAAGTTTCTTAGACTGTTTGAAGTTATTCTTATGACATTTTGTACTCTAAGTCTATTCAGTCAGTGAGAAAAGTGTGCTTTCCCAAAAATCTTACATGTTATTCTATATATGAGATAAGAAAACTAGCATTCAAATAGTAGGTGGGTCTAAATCTTAGTATAATGGCTCTAAACTAAAGAATAGGGTGTCATTGAACATTGGACATCCAAAGGAAAACCACTTACAAGATTCATATGCCCCCCAGGTGACAGAAAACATGCATTCTTTCCAAACGGCAGCAATCTCTTTTAGTGTTGGAGGTGTAAACAAGATACCCCAACAGGTAGAAAAATTTTCAAATGTCAATTTCAATTCAAAAAGTCTAGAAAAGAACACAAGTTCTAGCCAGTCATGCAGTAAATCCAGATCATCAGCAGATCATGATGCTACATTATAGATGGTGCCTCCAAGAACCAATGGTATTCAAACAAATAATGTCTTCTCAAGTCATACCATAAGTAATAGATGCACATCGAATGGGTCTAGTAATAATGTTAAGAAGCAAGAATCTAAAATAAAGGGAACTGATTCTGTGGGTAATTTTAATGATATGGTTGTTAGACATTCTCGAAACTATGATGTGAGCAATGATAATGAGAACTATATTGGTAGAAATTCTGAAGCTTATTCAAAAATTAATGGTAACAGTCATGAGAATGCCAAACATTCTATAAATGGTTTGACAGATATTATTACTTAGCATCATGCTACTAAACTTCCAAAAAATGATTCAAATGGTAAACTTGTAGCTAGTGAGCATCTAGAGAATGGTAGTGTGGTCCACAATTCTATGGATAACGAGAGTGAGCCTACTAAGCTCCTATCTCTGGAAGATGGTTCCTTATTTCAGGTGCTTGTTTTTTGTATTAATGCTATAGTGTATATGTTTGTTTTTGAGAAAATTGCTTTTAGTCCTAATGAATCTTTATATGTTCCTTTTGGAAGGGAGGCAAAAATGGTACTTTTCTCTATAAGGGAAGGGAAATGAATGGGTCATGTGTAAAAGCTATGCATCCACATAGATTGTAGAAATATAGTCAAGAAACTAAATGTATTTCTAGCCAAAAGTACCAAAAACACCATGAGGACAACCACTACCTCGTTAGTAGAAATAGATTGAAGCTTATGAAGCATCTTCCATGTCCTCGGTTTTTACAAGCATTATCTTTTAGGAGGCATTTTCTTCTAAGATCAATGCATATTTTGAGGAAGAAACAATCCAATGAAAGGAAGAAATGCACGAAGTTACAGCTTAAGAAGGCTGACATTTTTCTTAGGCAGAAATGCTCTGCAAAAATGCCTTCTAGAAAAGAGTATCCAGTTGCAAAAAGTTTTGCATGTTTAGTCATTTTTAAGTATCCACAAGAATCCTATGGAAAGGGTTTGTCAAACAAAATAAATGGTTGTGTTTCTGTGCAACAAACCAAGACATCTAAAATTACAACTGGTGTGGTTCAGAATGGGTGTAACATTGCTAAATTTTGTGATACTCTGATGCCTCTTGTAAACAAGTAGCTTTCTAGTGGAAATGGTACTAAGCTAAAGGAACAAAGAGAAGTTCCTAGCAGACTTGGTTTAAGTAAAGCTAGACAATATTCTGATGTTGAGCAAGACTCTAACATTAGCACAGAGAAAAACTTCTCTACTCTCTATGTTTCTTTACAACAAACTGAGACATCAAAAATTGCAGCTGGTGTGGTTCAGAATGGGTGTAACATTGCTAATGTTTGTGGTTGAAGCAGCAGGGTCATTGTGGAAGTGATTACAGTTGGCATCACTGCCATAGCAACCTCATCAAATGCTTGGCATTGACATCACAATTGCGATGATCGCCCAACCATTGTGATGGCCCTTGGCATTGCCACCACAGCAGTGTTGTCGCAATGCTTGCCATGGATGTCATAATTATGACATCGACGAAAAGCATTACGATGGATGTCGGTGTCGCCACCATAGTGACCCCCATTACAATTTTTCGTGGACATTGCAATTGTGATGTCTAGGGCAAGCAATTGTGATGGATGTCGGTGTCGCTACCACAACGACCCCATCGCTAGATGTTGTCGTGACCCCATCACAATTCTTGTGGTAGACGTTGTAATTGCGACATATGTCACAAGCATTGTGACAAGGTTTGTTCCATAATAAAGTGGTTTCATTATGATGGACGTCGGCATCACCACCACAGTGACCCCGTTGCTAGATGCCATCATGACCCTGTCACAATGCTTGTGGCGGATGTCACAATTGCGAAATATGCTGCAAGCATTGCAACAGGATTTGTTCCATAATGAAGTGGTTTCATAGCGATAGACATTAGCATTTCTGCCACAATGGCCCCATGAAAATGCTTGGCATTGACGTTGCAATTGCAATGACTTCCCAACCATTGTGACAGCCCTTGGCATCGCTGCCACAGTAGCGCTATCACAATGCTTGCCATAGACGTTGCAATTGCAACATCCATGGTAAGCATTGCGATGGACATCAGTGTCATTGCCACAGTGACCCTATTGCCAGATGTCAGCATGACCCCCGTAGTAATTTTCTATGGACATTGCAATTGCAACGTCCAAGGGAAGCAATTACGACAGATGTCGACGTCGTCACCATAGTGACCTCGTCGCCAGATGCCATTCAAAGATACTGGTCTCTGGATTATTACCATCTATATTTTTTGAATCAACTTCAAAACTTATATCAACATCCAGAGTGTCAAAATCTGTAGTTCTGCTGTCAAGCTCTTCTGTACTTAAAGAAACTGTCAAGGAAGTTGAATCTTCAAAACTGTCTACTTCATCCTCCCGGATGTCATCAAGGTCAAAACGATCCTGGGACTCATCTGTACATGCTTCCAAATATGAAAACCCTTCAACACCTTTCAGCAAGGATGGTCGACTGGAAATATGAACCAAACCCAACAACGGTGCATAAAAACTAATACCAACATCGGACAAGCTGCTGGCACTAGTAAAGACAACACCGTGTATTCTGCTAAGCAAATCCATGATAGCACTCAAGCAATCATTGCTACCATTAAAACATCTCCAGTTAATTGAATCCCAAATGTTGTTGAAACATTCTTGAGTCCATATCCATAAACAAGAAACAACTGGTAACTCAAGCAAACTCCTTACCTGAGTAATGTGACCAATACCCACTAACTCCTCATATTTGTTTGACATTGTCCTTGTATCCTGGATGTGAATGCAAGATGAACTCGTAACATTATCAGCTACCATATATGATTCTTCTACTGCAGGAAGCTGAATGTCAAGCATGTAAGATGAAACTAAGCCCAGCTCCATGCCATGCTTATTTCCATGTCTCTCCCAGTCCTGTAATGCCAAAGTTGCTCGAGTGTCCTCAAGCTCACAAGAAAGCTTGACAACTTCCTCCTCCTTCCTCCTCAAGGCATCTGAATAATCTTTGGTAAGGCTAAGAAGATGATTACGGTCTGATAGAAGATGCAAATAGCTCAGCTTCGTCATCCCCATTCCTTCACCAATTGCATGTAAGTCACAGCAGGAAGAATTTGCCTGAACTCCCCTATGTCTTCCTTGTAACTGAATCATCTGGATGTGCTCTTCTAACATCTCCCGCATTCTGTCATGATGAGATAAAGAAGCCACAATACTATCTTTGCTTACCTTCAGCTGGCTGGACAAATCATGTGAAGTACCGCCAATTTCATCCTCATGTGACGAAGCATCTAACTGAGCCTGGTACTCTTTGTCAGCAAAATCATAAATGCTCGATGTCTGCTCATTTTCACCAGGTATCTCATCACCATGCACAATGACATCTTCATCATCATCTGAACTCACTTCACTGTAATCATTGCTTGTCGGAACCAAACTACCCTGAGTACATGAGACATCACCTTTGGAAAGCTCGTATTCAATTGTCTCAACTTGAGTGTCAAGTTGACAGTTACTATCCATCAGCCTAATGTCCTTCACCGCTTTTTCCCGTGACCGAACTGAAACCTCTGACTGGTTGCACACTTGTTTCTCGAACTCCTCATTAAGGTTCCTAGTAGCATCTCTCATTGTATCAGTCAACGCTTTGTGAGAAGATTTGTCAAAATGAAATCCAGTTGATTTATTCACCTTAGCTGGGACGGACAGCCTGTCAATCATATGGTGGTGTTTAACCAACAGTTCAGACATGTTATGTTTGATTTTTCTAAGCTCATCCTGAATACCTGAATAGTCCTCCTTTCCACAATTCTGACTCTGAATACTGCGTCTATTACTTGTCCAAGATTGTGTCCTTGGAGACTTTGTGCTGTACCTGTCCATCTTGGTTGAAGTAGAGTGTTGATCACTCATGTAAGTTGGTTCTCACCCCACAGGATGGCAAGAAAACCACTCTGATACCACTGTAATAACCCTAACTATAAAGGTCACTAAATCCCAACAATGTACTGTGGCAATTCGTCAAATAATTTGCAAACAACTTTCGAATACCACAGTAATCATCCTGCTGACTCACTCTCTAGAATGGTATCGGATGAATGCTTTTTATTTTTAGTACTTAAACAGATAACATGCAAATGAAACAAACTGAGTTTGCCAAAATCAATTCATGAATTGCATTTATAGGTTATCGGATGAATGCTTTTGATTTTTAGTACTTAAACAGATAACATGCAAATGAAACAAACTGAGTTTGCCAAAATCAATTCATGAATTGCATTTATAGGTTCTGTAATCATAACAATCATAGCTTAAAAACAAATACCCAACTAGGCACCTGAAACGTTCGTTGGCATATTCACAAGCTGAGTCGAATTGGGCTTCCAAGCTCACCGCTATTATGCTTGACTGTCTTCAATCCGGCCCTTGCCCGCCTGCATATTATCCTGGCGATTTTTCTTTATAATCTCCAAATATGGACACTGGAAGTTTGGATGTCTTTGACCTGGTTGCCGAAATTCCACTAGTCTTGTGTGTTTCCTTTATAAATCTGAACCCTCATGGAGAACTTGTTATCCTGTTGCCGAAATCATTCCCTTCCGTATTTCTTTCCTGATGCGTGTGCAGTGTTAGACTTCAGATTTAAATGTTGGACTAGAGTGATTGAGGACTATGAGTTTCTGCACCGCTCTTGGATGTTCATTGGGTTCCTGGGTGCGTTGAAGTAGGGCCTGGAGTAGCTGCGCGGCAAACAACCCACGTTCAGCCTGGAATTCTCATGTTAAATTTTTGAACCCGATAGCTTGAATCTGAATTCGTTGCTTGCTGGTAAACCCGTGCTGACAATATGTGAATCTTACTCCGGTCTTCTCTTGCCCACGTCACTGGCAGTGGCTTGAGACAGCGGTTATTACTGATGAATTTCCCAAATGCTGAAGCGATGGCCTGTAGTCGCATATACAATTCGCACTTTCCAGTTTCCTCAAACAATGACTAAAATGCGTGAGGGGAAAGGCGTCTAGCATTGGCTGTTGCCGAGTTGAATCATTTTGATGGGCAATAGTGTTGTCTAATTAACCAATATTGGTCGTTCCAGAGGTAGATTTCTGGATCGATTCACAACACGCTGTAGGTGATCCGATGTGCCCAGACTGTATCGAGTGCCCTTCTTCAACCTTTCACCAAGAGATAATGCCGGTACAGATCACAAGCTTGCCTTTGATACTCATACGCTTTCAACTAAGGTCGGCTTGAATGATTTATGACAGTGCTGCTAGAAGATTGACTAGGAGACTCGCCTTCTTTTCTAGATCTGTTCAATGCTACAACTGATCCTGTAAACCTTATGAATATATTATATCTTTGAATATCAATCCTCAGAAAGATCCTTCGAAATTGTTGGCCTTGAGCCCACAGATTCTGTCCCTGATGAAATGACTGAATGTCACCTCCAATCTGCAACAATTCGGATGATATTTCACACCCTCAAAATTGCGCACCAATTGAGAGTTATCGTTCTCAATGGCCAACTGTGACAATTGCAGAAACCCTAGGTTCCACAATGCACCTGTGATTGAATCACAACCTGAAAATCAAAGAGAGATAATCAACTGCATGATTCGAATGGAGCCCCCAGGGTGCCTATTTATTCTTTTCCCTCCATCCTCTCCAGAGACTTCTAGAACCTTTTTGATCTTATCCCTCAAGTGACTTTATTAAATATTTTCCAAGTCACTTTATTAAATACAAAGTTATCTTTTAATATTATTTATTTAATTAAAATAATTAATTAGTCATCCTTGGAAAACCATTAATTAAATTAATTAAATCGAACTATCACCAAAAAATTTGGGGACATGACAGTCCGCCCTTCCTGAAATTGCTTGTCCCCAAGCAATGGCTGAACCATGAACCAATCAGTCTTCCTGGATCCCAAATGTAAATCTGTGTATCATCCCAATCCTCATCATACTCCCGTGGAGAAATCATCAATACCAGTAGCTAAGAAACTGTATTCAGCATACAAACAACTGATAACTCTGATGAAATTATCTGTAAACCGACTGTAGATGTCAGTAGAAGAAACCATTCTGCAGAACTCAAGCCAACTGAAACATCAACTCTATCAAAACTCAAGCCCCCGTCAGAATGGCACTTGCACCCAACTGCACTGTAGATATGACAACAGCTATAGGTACCTGAATTACTGCCAGCAAATCCAATCTCTGAAAAACTACTCCGGGCGTGTCGATGCGGCAAGCCTAGTAACTTGCTACTACTAGTTTTATCTTCAAAAGATGGTGCCAATCTATCCCCTAATGGATGATAAGAAACTGGAGCCAATCTACATCTGCGTGAAATAAAATTTTCTACCTCTGTGTCAAAAGAGAAATGATGAGCGTACCCTACCGTATTATGCCAGTAAGAACCTCCAAATTCTGCTGCTAGCTCATCATCACTGAACTGGTAATCAATATATGGCTCCAATCTCTGACTCCGAGTGACTGTAGGCTGGATAGGATCCCATGCATTCTGCTCAACAAACCCTTCCTTGAGATCCCTGTGAGGTAGCATAGTAGAAAGGACCCCTATAATCTTCTCAACCAATTTGCAAATAACACTAGTATCATGGATGAGAACACCTTCTGTCACTTTATACGGGTCCAAATGAACACATGCGCTATCCAACAAATACTCCATGAACGGTTTAGTGCAGTAAAAATTATAAGAGGAAGCATCAATATACTTCCCTGCACACCACAACTGATCCTCCTGTGAAGGTGGCATACCCCATTGTACCACACTATCAACTAACTGAGAAGAATCAATCTGGAAACTTGACTCTACCGGTATCCCGAACTCATTAAGACCAACTTCTTCCAAACCCTGAACATGTATGTCAGTCTCAACAATAAGCTCCTCAAAAGCTATTGTAGGAGTGTACTTACCGTCATCTACCTCATTAGACAAATGAACTAGGTCTGGGGCTGGTTTTGACCGCAAATGCTCCAACTCCACGGTCACCTCCTTCAACTGAAACTGCGACTTCTGTAGATCTCGCTGTGTGTCCTCTAACGCCTCAGTAGTCGCTATGAGCTCTTGGGAAAGCTCACTCGCCTCCTCTTCACGATCCAAGAGGGCCTCATATGCTGTACTCCCCCACTCAACCAAGTGATCACGGTCGACTACCAATCGTAAATAATCTTGCTTCAAAATCCGAACAGCTTCACGCAAGGCATGAATCTCTGCCAAAGAAAAGTAACCACCGCTGGACTCATCTGTCATAGAAGAACCCCAACCAGTAACAGCCAACAACTGACGAGCAGTATCAAAATGCTCACAAGCAATAGTAATGTCTTGCTCACTGACTTTCAACTGGCTAACCACATGATGGCTCTGGCTGGACTGTCTTCTATAAACTCCCTCTGACACATTGTCTGGAGCAATGTCCTCAAAGATACTGGTCTCTGGATTATTACCATCTATATTTTTTGAATCAACTTCAAAACTTATATCAACATCCAGAGTGTCAAAATTTGTAGTTCTGCTGTCAAGCTCTTCTGTACTTAAAGAAACTGTCAAGGAAGTTGAATCTTCAAAACTGTCTACTTCATCCTCCTGGATGTCATCAAGGTCAAAATGATCCTGGGACTCATCTGTACATGCTTCCAAATATGAAAACCCTTCAACACCTTTCAGCAAGGATGGTTGACTGGAAATATGAACCAAACCCAACAACGGTGCATAAAAACTAATACCAACATCGGACAAGCTGCTGGCACTAGGAAAGACAACACCGTGTATTCTGCTAAGCAAATCCATGATAGCACTCAAGCAATCATTGCTACCATTAAAACATCTCCAATTAATTGAATCCCAAATGTTGCTGAAACATTCTCGAGTCCATATCCGTAAACAAGAAACAATTGGTAACTCAAGCAAACTCCTTACCTGAGTAATGTGACCAATACCCACTAACTCCTCATATTTGTTTGACATTGTCCTTGTATCCTGGATGTGAATGCAAGATGAACTCGTAACATTATCAGCTACCATATATGATTCTTCTACTGCAGGAAGCTGAATGTCAAGCATGTAAGATGAAACTAAGCCCAGCTCCATGCCATGCTTATTTCCATGTCTCTCCCAGTCCTGTAATGCCAAAGTTGCTCGAGTGTCCTCAAGCTCACAAGAAAGCTTGACAACTTCCTCCTACTTCCTCCTCTAAGGCATCTGAATAATCTTTGGTAAGGCTAAGAAGATGATCACGGTCTGATAGAAGATGCAAATAGCTCAGCTTCGTCATCCCCATTCCTTCACCAATTGCATGTAAGTCACAGCAGGAAGAATTTGCCTGAACTCCCCTATGTCTTCCTTGTTACTGAATCATCTGGATGTGCTCTTCTAACATCTCTCGCATTCTGTCATGATGAGATAAAGAAGCCACAATACTATCTTTGCTTACCTTCAGCTGGCTGGACAAATCATGTGAAGTATCGCCAATTTCATCCTCATGTGACGAAGCATCTAACTGAGCCTGGTACTCTTTGTTAGCAAAATCATAAATGCTCGATGTCTGCTCATTTTCACCAGGTATCTCATCACCATGCACAATGACATCTTCATCATCATCTAAACTCACTTCACTGTAATCATTGCTTGTCGGAACCAAACTACCCTGAGTACATGAGACATCACCTTTGGAAAGCTCGTATTCAATTGTCTCAACTTGAGTGTCAAGTTGACAGTTACTATCCATCAGCCTAATGTCCTTCACCGCTTCTTCCTGTGACCGAACTGAAACCTCTGACTGGTTGCACACTTGTTTCTCGAACTCCTCATTAAGGTTCCTAGTAGCATCTCTCATTGTATCAGTCAACGCTTTGTGAGAAGATTTGTCAAAACGAAATCCAGTTGATTTATTCACCTTAGCTGGGACGGACAGCCTGTCAAGCATACGGTGGTGTTTAACCAACAGTTCAGACATGTTATGTTTGATTTTTCTGAGCTCATCCTGAATACCTGAATAGTCCTCCTTTCCACAATTCTGACTCTGAATACTGCATCTATTACTTGTCCGAGATTGTGTCCTTGGAGACTTTGTGTTGTACCTGTCCATCTTGGTTGAAGTAGAGTGTTGATCACTCATGTAAGTCGGTTCTCACCCCACAGGATGGCAAGAAAATTGCTCTGATACCACTGTAATAACCCTAACTATAAAGGTCACTAAATCCCAACAATGTACTGTGGCAATTCGTCAAATAATTTGCAAACAACCTTCAAATACCACAGTAATCATCCTGCTGACTCACTCTCTAGAATGGTATCGGATGAATGCTTTTGATTTTTAGTACTTAAACAGATAACATGCAAATGAAACAAACTGAGTTTGCCAAAATCAATTCATGAATTGCATTTATAGGTTATCGGATGAATGCTTTTGATTTTTAGTACTTAAACAGATAACATGCAAATGAAACAAACTGAGTTTGCCAAAATCAATTCATGAATTGCATTTATAGGTTCTACAATCATAACAATCATAGCTTAAAAACAAATACCCAACTAGGCACCTGAAACGTTCATTGGCATATTCACAAGCTGAGTCGAATTGGGCTTCCAAGCTCACCGCTATTATGCTTGACTGTCTTCAATCCGGCCCTTGCCTGCCTGCATATTATCCTGGCAATTTTTCTTTATAATCTCCGAATATGGACACTGGAAGTTTGGATGTCTTTGACCTGGTTTCTGAAATTCCACTAGTCCTGTGCGTTTCCTTTATAAATCCGAACCCTCATGGAGAACTTGTTATCCTGTTGCCAAAATCATTCCCTTCCGTATTTCTTTCCTGATGCGTGTGCAGTGTTAGACTTCATATTTAAATGTTGGACTGGAGCGATTGAGGACTATGAGTTTTTGCACCGCTCTTGGATGTTCATTGGGTTCCTGGGTGCGTTGAAGTAGGGCCTGGAGTAGCTGCGCGGCAAACGACCCACGTTCAGCCTGGAATTCTCATGTTAAATTTCTGAACCCGATAGCTTGAATCTGAATTTGTTGCTTGCTGGTAAACCCGTGCTGACAATATGTGAATCTTACTCCGGTCTTCTCTTGCCCACGTCACTGGCAGTGGCTTGAGACAGCGGTTATTACTGATGAATTTCCCAAATGCTGAAGCGATGGCCTGTAGTCGCATATATAATTTGCACTTTCCAATTTCCTCAAACAATGACTGAAATGCGTGAGGGGAAAGGCGTCTAGCATTGGCTGTTGCCGAGTTGAATCATTTTGATGGGCAATAGTGTTGTCTAATTAACCAATACTGGTCATTCCAGAGGTAGATTTCTGGATGGATTCACAACACGTTGTAGGTGATCCGATGTGCCCAGACTATATCGAGTGCCCTTCTTCAACCTTTCACCAAGAGATAATGCTGGTACAGATCACAAGCTCGCCTTTGATACTCATACACTTTCAACTAAGGTCGGCCTGAATGATTTATGGCAGTGCTGCTGGAAGATTGACTAGGAGACTCGCCTTCTTTTCTAGATCTGTTCAATGCTGCAACTGATCCTGTAAACCTTATGAATATATTATATCTTCGAATATCAATCCTCAGAAAGATCCTCCGAAATTGTTGGCCTTGAGCCCACAGATTCTGTCCCTGATGAAATGACTGAATGTCACCTCCAATCTGCAATAATTTGGATGATATTTCACACCCTCAAAATTGCACACCAATTGAGAGTTATCGTTCTCAATGGCCAACTGTGACAATTGCAGAAACCCTAGGTTCCACAATGCACCTGTGATTGAATCACAACCTGAAAATCAAAGAGAGATAATCAACTGCATGATTCGAATGGAGCCCCCGGGGTGCCTATTTATTCTTTTCCCTCCATCCTCTCCAGAGACTTCTAGAACCTTTTTGATCTTATCCCTCAAGTGACTTTATTAAATATTTTCCAAGTCACTTTATTAAATACAAAGTTATCTTTTAATATTATTTATTTAATTAAAATAATTAATTAGTCATCCTTGGACAACCATTAATTAAATTAATTAAATTGAACTGTCACCAAAAAATTTGGGGACATGACATTCTAGGGCTAGCGAAGGGTCTGATTTTCTAATGCTTAAGTGATATACTTAGTTTTCTTTCGATCCAATGGTTGGAACAAGCTTTATGATGTATTTTCTCTGTTAGTTCTTGAGAATACATGAATATAAAATGATCTCTATGTTTCTTTTGAAAGTCATTCTGAGTTTACTACAAATGTATACAATTTTCAAAGAAAACAAATACAAATTATGAGTTGTCCCCATATCAGTTCTTTCTAAATTTTGTCTCCTTTTAGTTACTTGGTCATCTTGATATTGTATGAGCAAAGGCTTGTGCAATTGAATGTAATCTAGTTAGGTTGTATATCTGTTCACCACTACTATTAGTTCAATGGTTTAAGTAAAAGCTTTGATGAATTTGATAAGCTTGCTACAATAGTAGGAAGGATTTTTGAATGATGAATTCTAATAAGAATTTCTGATAATATTTGTTGTAAGGCAACAAATTAGATCAATGGATTTGTAGTAGACTCTGAGCCCTAATGAATTAGGCACTTGTCAAATTAATTTAGCTGGAAGAGAAATATGTCATAAATGGTTTTCAAATGTAGAATTATAATCAATTTTACTTTTATTTCTTGAAGATCTTCAAAGTTGGCCTATACTTTTTTGCATGGAATGTTTTAGCTTTAGTTAGCCACTATTGCTGAGAAAATGTGTAGATCTATAGAAGAATTTTGGCCAGATCTGTTATATGGGATGTGTTTATCAAATTGTCAAGAATTATACATGTATTTGAGGATATGAAATGAGAATCAGAATGAAACTAAAATAATTCTCATACAATGTTTCCCAGTCTTGAATCATCCCTGGGTATACCCATCCTAGTTTTGCAGAGCCTAAAGAGTAGAAAACCACCCTTGGTTTTGTTGAAGTTGGGTCCAAATGGTTTGCACATATAATTGTTAATAAGAGTTGGCTAATCCTTAGATTGTGTGAGTAATATCATTTTGGTATTGAGCATTTTTTTGCTTAGTAGTTTTAAAATGCCAACACACTCTTCTAAAGTGAGCTCTATTAGGAACCAACCTTGTTAATGGTTACAAAAAACACTATTAGGTGTGACCCTATTAGAGGATTTAAGCATCCTATTAGGAGTGGCCTTGTTAGAGGTCTTAGAGAATTTAATAGAACTGCTACCTTGTTAGAGGATTTACAAATAGTTGTTAAGCCAGCTCTATTAAGAGATTTAGATCACTACTACAATGGTTAGAGAGTAACAATAAGATGAATTGATTTGAGTGCAACTAAATTGCTAATTATAGATCTATGTTTTGACTTGTGCTTGATCCTTCTTGATCAAATATATCTTTTCTGCTCCACAAGGATATTCTGCTTATCCTTCAAATCTGCTTTCTTTCTTCATCATTAGATCTTCAATTCATTCACAACTTCTCACACTTTGAATCCACAACTTGACCTTATACTTATATCTTTCATATTTTCAAGTTGGCTCATATACAACTTAGAATAACTAATATTCATCATCTCAGTTGGCTAGAGCCAATAGATGAATCAATTAAGCCTAATGTGCGAAAATAAAAAAATCTTTTGTTAGCCAACCCAGCTTGGTAGACACTAACTTAGAAATAATTTTTTGTGTTAACTAACTGAAACTTAGTTAACACTACATATTTGTGAAGATCCTTTGGTAATCGACCGAGCTCGGTTAAAACTAGTTCCATCCAACTTTCCCTTCATTAACTGAGTGAGCTCGATTAACACTCATCTTCTGCAAACTTTCCTTTGATGCCCAAGTGAACTCACTAGACACTATCTTCTGAACTATGCAAGCATAGGAATGCTTGGTAGACACAAAAAATTGTCTTCATTTCTCAAGTGAGCTTGACATGCACTGATAGATATGTTAGCATGAATGCTAATGCTATGAAGAAGATTGTGTTTGTCATTGATGACAACATTGTTATAAGTTTGACAGAGTAGCAGACTATGATTTTTGTATTGAGGAAAATACATTATGTATCTACTTATGTGTAGTTACTTGGACATACTATAATATGCATTGGACACATGGCTGAGTGCATAGAACCTAAATCGACAATGTATGGAAGATATTAATGATATATAGAGAATAGTTTGGAAATAGAGTATTAGGAAAGCAATTCCTATTGTGTGATTGCTACAGTTTACCAGTGATGCAGTGAAGGCTTGCATAGTGAACTAGAGATAATTTACTAACCATTGATCAAGTTAGCAAGTGTGCATGTATGAAACTGACACTTATGAAAGTTTGTGTATAATTGTGAGCCAACAACATTAATTAAATGTGTATTTCATTTAATTAATGTACATTACTAAAGTATGGAGCTGACTCAAGGATTTTTTATTGAGCACAGTATAAAGGAAAGATGTTTTCTGTATTTTTTTATTGTGTGGATATTGTGAGAGAAGAGAAGACTTGTGAATTATCAAGTAGTAGAGGAGATCTTTTATCAATGTGTGTGAGTGACCTTAAGAGTCATCATTGTTGAATGCTAAGTTTGAGATCTGATCATAGGATCTGAAGGAGAAGAAGTCTGAAGTACTAGATAGAGGAAGAAGCAAAAAAAATTTCCACATATATTATTCTAAAAGGAATGGTACTGAGCTCAATTGGATAGTGGGTTCATTGATCTATTCCTAAATTTGTTTGGATAGTGGGTTTAGCTTCCTTCTTGAACTCCTAATAGGGTTGGCACAACTCCAAATAGGGTTAGAATCTCCTAAAAGGGATTCAAAGTCTCCTAATAGGGACTCTTTGTAATAAATGTTGTAATAGACTCCTAACAGGGTCCATCCTCTAACAAGGAATATTTATATTAGTACATCATCTTGTGGGCATCATTCTCGTCAGGGTTTTCCCTCTAATCAAGGGTTTCCCTAGTCAACATATTTGGTGTAATTGTTGTGTGCATATTTATAGTTTTTGTTTACTCTAGTTAAGTTTGTTTAAAGAGGATAAACAAGCCTCAAGTCCTTGAAGAAAAAGTTTAACAACTTTGGGAGATCCATGGCAAACATGTTCATAAAGAAAAGTTTGAAATTTGATGGCATAGATTACAATAGCTAGAAGGATAAAATAAAGACTCATCTCTTGTGCATGGGTCAACGATATTGGCTTGTAACCAAAGCATCTAAAAACATTGTGGAAGAAGACAATCTTGAAAGTTGCACTGCAGAACAAAGAGAAGTATTTATGTGCAACATAAGGGCAAGAGAAGCAATAATGTCATCTCTACTTGAAAGTGAGTATAGCCAAGTAAAACAACTCAAAACATCTCATGAAATTTGGAAAACCTTAGAAGCTAATTATGAAGGTGATACACATGCAAAAAGAGTTAGATTGCAAAATCTGTATTTCACATTCCAAGATGCTAGAATGATGGAAGATGAATCTGTTAGATGTTATATTGGTAGAATATCTGAGATTGTTGGAGGAATCACATTTCTTGGTGGAAAAAAATTTGATGATTAAATAATATGGAAGATCTTGAAAATTCTAACACCACCTTTTAGGACAATAACATAGATGATTTAGGTGATGATAACATATACTAGTAATTTCACCAAAGAAACATTGCTTGGTAGACTAGAAGCTGTGAAATTTGATCTAAAAGAATCTGGAGAATTAGCAAAAGTTGAGACAACACTTAGTGTATTAAAACTTAAACCTAGTCTAGCAAGGAATGCAAAAATGCAAGGAGACATTGCTAGCAGCAGCAAGTCCATTAAGGATAAGATCTAGGAAGGAGTGGCTCTTCTTATGGAAAGAGAAAAAGATGGTAAGAATATCTTTAAATGTTGGACATGTAATGAATATGGTCATTATGCATTTAAGTGTCATAAAAGAGAAAGAAAGTATAAGGGAAGATTCAAATCTAGAAGACCTGGAAATTGTTTATATGCTAATGAAGAAGAAGAAGAAGAAGAATCTAATCAAAACAAAAGTGAAGATGAATTAGGTTTCATAGCTATAAAGGAGGATGATCTTGACAAAAAAATAAGAGAAGAAAGTGCGCTGATTTCACTAGTTAAAAAGAAAGATTGGATAATTGATAGTGGTTGTTCACACCACATGATTGGTGATATGAGAAAATTTGTCAAATTCAAAAGCCATGATGGAGGAATTGTTAGAGTAGGGAACAATGTAGCCTATCACATAACAGGAATTGGATCTATCACACTTGATGGTAAAACAAATACTGATGTTGTTTATTTTGTTGATGGACTAAAACATAATTTGTTGAGTGTTGGACAACTTATAGACAAAGTTTGCCAATTATAGTTTGGTAATGAGACATGTATCATCAAAGACAAGGAAGGAAAATTGCATGGTACTAGTATAAGAACTAGAGTTAATGTACTTCAATTGAACACAACTAAAATAACATGTTTAGTAGCTAAAGTTGACAACATTTGGTTATGGTACATAATATTTTGTCACATAAACTTTGATAACATTGTGAAAGCTAGCAATATATTCACTATAAGAAATCTACTGAAAATCACTAAGCCTACTAACATTATCTACAAGGAATGTATCTTGGCTAAGGAGAAGAAAGTCTCATTTCCTAGCAAGCAGTTTGGTACTACACAGAAGCTAGAATTGATCCAAACTGATTTGAGTGGTCCGTCAAGGACAAGAGGATTCTATGGAGAAAGGTATTTTATGATTTTTGTTGACGATTTTACTAGAATGATGTGGGGAGCTTTTCTTAAAGAAAAATCAGAAGGATTTGAAAAATTCAAAATATTCAGAATAGAGTAAAGAATGAATCTAGAGTTAAAATCAAAAGCCTAAGATCTGATAGAGGAGGATAGTTCACTTCTAGAGAGGTTAATATCTACTATGAAGAGCATGGAATCATAAGAAAACTATCCTCATCCCATACACTTGAGTAGAATGGGATTTTTGAAAGAAGAAATTGATCAATTGCTCAAGTAGCAAGAGCTATGTTATTCAAAAATGATGTGCCAAAGACATTTTGGAGAGAAGTAGTCAATATAGTAGTATACACTCTAAACAGAGTTAAGATCAAAAAGGGTATGGAGAAAACACCATATGATCTATGGTTTGGATACTCACCATTAGTCAAATATTTTAGAATATTTGGAAGAAAATCTTACATCAAAAGAGATGATGATATCAGTTAGTGATGAAGGTATGTTTCTTGGCTATTCATTAAAAAGTAAAGCTTATAAATATTTCAACTATAGAACAAAAACTATAGTAGAATGTGCAAATGTGAGAATAGATAAAAAAGTTTGCTACCAAGAAGAAAGTGATGGATTATGACTCTAATGGAGATGATTATTCTAGGATAAACAATAGATGTAATGAATTATTTCTCAAGACTAAAAATGTCTTACAAAATAATGTAGAAACTGAAGAAGTTAGAGAAGAACAAAATGCAATTCCTAAAATAAGAGTTGAATTAGTAACTCCTATCCCAAATAGAAATTTGATAAGAAATCATCCTGCTGATGAAATAATAGAAAGTAAAGAAAAAGGAGTGATGACAAGGAGCAAAATCAATGAAGAACTATGCCTAATATCTCAAGTAGAACCAAAAAGCATAGATGGAGCATTCAAGGATGACCATTGGATGAAAGAAATGGAAGAAGAACTTCAACAAATAATAAAGAATGACACATGGGAACTAGTCCCTAGACCTAAGGACAAAAATGTAATTGGCACAAAATGGGTATTCAAAAACAAAATGAATGAACAGGGAGAGGTAATAAGAAACAAAGCAATATTGGTATGAAAAGGCTATTCTCAGCAAGAAGGAATTGATTGTGAGGAAACATATGCACCTATAGCAAGAATGGAAGTAGTCAAAATGTCCCTAGCATATGGAGCAAATAAGAATTTCAAGGTATATTAGATGGATGTTAAGTGAGCATTCTTGAATCAAGAACTTGAAGAAGAAGTTTATATTGAGCAACCAAAAGGTTTTCCTTTGACAAAAGAAAAGGATATGGTTTACAGATTAAAGAAAGCCTCATATGGATTAAAGCAAGCACCTAGAACCTAGTATGCAAGGTTAGATAAATACTTAGCAAAGCTTGGTTTCACTAAAGGAACAATCAACAACAACTTGTACTTGAAATAAGTAGAAAATGGTTTGTTGATAATCATTGTATTTGTCAATGATATCATTTTTGGAGGAAATGATGGAGTCAGTAACAAATTATCAGAAGATATGAAGAATGAATTTGAGATGAGTATGATAGGAAAAATGAAAATTTTCTTAGGTTTGCAAATTGTTCAAAACAAAAAAGGTATCTTTATTTCTCAAACCAAGTATTTGAAAGATTTTCTAAAAGGATTTGGATTAGAAAATTGTAAACTTGTTGGAACTCCTATGGTAACTAGTCACAAGTTATGAAGCATAGATGAGACACTTGAAGTTGAACAAAAGAATTAAAGATCTATGATTAAAGGATTGTAGTATCTAACTCATAGTAGACCTAATATAGAAAATGTAGTCAAAATTGTGGCAAGGTTTCAGGCTAATCCTAAAGAATATCAATGCACAAAAGTAAAAAGGATATTTAGATATTTGAAAGGAACATTAGATTATGGTATTTGGTATGACAAAATTGATGATTTTACTCTTTTCACTTATGCAAATGTTGATTGGGCTAGAGATAGGGATGACAGTAAGAGCACTAGTGGAGGAGCATTCTTACTTGGAGAAAGACTAGTTTCTTAGCTCAGCAAGAAGCAAGATTGTACTTCACAAAGCACTACAGAGTTAGAGTATGTTGCAGTAGAAAACAACTATAATCAAGTCATATGGATGAAGTAGATGATGAAGGATGTTGGAATTACATTCACAAAACCTGTTATCATTTACTGTGATAACACAAGTACTATTAACATGTCTAAGAATCTTGTTTTGCATTCTAAGACTAAGCACAATGTGATAAAGTATCATGTGTTGAAAGAAAAATTTGTAGAGAAAGAAATTACATTGTAGTACATTAACACTAAGGAACATATTGCAAACATTTTTACAAAGGCATACATTTGATTACCTGAGAGGCATTCTTGGGGTTATGCCCCTACCTAGCTAAAAGTAAGAGATGCAAAAGTCCATCAGTCTAGGGTACATAACACCATTATTAGAATGGACTAGATGCTAGTGCTTCCTCAATGGGGGAGTATCTGTGATGAATAGAGTTAGTCAAGGACTCTTGGTAATAGGTAATTAGTATACAACAACGTCCTTTGACACTTGCATTATTTATAGTGATATATGCAAAAATTATAAAGCAATAGACTAGCTTGTGGTTGTGCTAATAGATTATTGTATGTTCAAATAATTGAACCATTTATGTACTACCTTTGACATCGATGTTAATGGGGGAAAAGTATGGCATGAAAAATATTGTACTATGGGGGAGAAGCACTAATGAAGCTAGATTTGATTGATGAAGAGGGTTTGAAAAGATTTTTTAGTATTCTTGGAACTAGATTTTTTTCATCTATGTTGCCATCAATGCCAAAGGGGGAGATTGTTAGCATGAATGATAATTCTATGAAGAAGACTATGCTTTTCATTGATGACAACGTAGTTATAAGTTTAATAGAGTAACATACTGTGATGTTTGTGTTAAGGACAATACATTACGTATCTACTTATGCATAGTTACCTAGACATATTGCAGTATGCATTGAACACATGGCCAAGTGTGCAGAGCCTGAATTGATAGCATACAAAAGATATTAATGATATACAGAGAACCATTTGTAAACAAAGTATTAGGAAAGCATTTCCTATTGTGTGATTGCTATAGTTTACCGGTGATGATGTGAAGTCTTGTGTAGTAAATTGGAGATAGTTTATTGACCATTGATGACATTAGCAAGTGTGAATGTACGAAATTCATATGTGTGAAAGTTTGTGTATAACTGTGAGCCAAAAAAATTAATTAAATGTGTATTTAATTTAATTAACATATGTTAATGAAGTACAAAATTGAATCAAGGTTTTTTTATTGAGCATGTTATAAAGGAAAGATGTTTGCAATATTTTTCATATTGTGTGGATATTGTGATAGTAGAAAAGACTTGCGAATTATCAAGTAGTAGATCAGAGCATTTTATCAATGCATGTGAGTGACCTTAAGGGTCATCGTTGCGAAGCTCAGAGTTCCAGATCTAATTAAATAATTTGAAGGAGAAGAAGTCTGAAGTATTAGACAGAGGAAGAAGAAATAGATTGTTCTACATCTATTATTCTTAAAGGAATGTACCGAGCTCAATTAGATAGTGGATTCATTGCTTTGACCCTAAAGCTATTTGGATAGTGGGTTCAACTACCTTCTACAACTCTTGACAGGGTTGACACAACTCCTAACAAGGTTAGAATCTCTTAATAGGGATTTAAAGTCTCCTAATAGGGACTCTTTGTAATAAATGTTGTAATAGACTCCTAAAAAGGAATATTTATATTAGTACATCATCTTGTGGGTATCATTCCCACTGGGGTTTTCCCTTTGATCAAGGGTTTCCCTAGTCAACATATCTAGTATAATTGTTGTGTGCATCTTTATGGTTGCTATTTACTTTGGTTAAGTTTATTTAAATAGGATAAATATTTTAATTGTTGAATAACTAATTCACCCTCCCTTCCCCATCTTAGTTATCTTGGTGGACTATTATTTATAACATGATAATGATATGAGATTTATGTAACATCAAAGACAATACACAATTGATCAATTGTATCCAACATAAAAGACCTACATGTAATCATTGTTTAAAGTTAGTGAATACATCAAAAAATTGTTTGAGCAATGGAAAGTCAAAGTTTAATGGTAAATGTTACAATTGTAACAAGCATGGACATAGAGAAAGTGAATGCACAAAGAAAACTAAGTTTGGAAGAAAATGTTTTACATTTAACAAACAAGGTAACAAACCTTCTAAGTGTAGAACTAAGAAATGGAATCCTACTAAACATCTTCCTAAAGTAATCTTTCAATGGGATTACAACACTTGGTATAGATTTTATCTATGAGGAGAATATGGACACATTGGAGCTAACTATATGAGGACTCATTTTAGAAAGATGAATCCTAAAAAAAGATGCTATGTATGCAAAGAACTTGGTCATCTAGCAAAGAAATGTATGAATCAAGCTACAATTGAAAATGGAAAGAAAAAAAAGGTTGGAAATATTAGGACTCAAATGAAGGAACAATAGGTAAGGAAATCTCTAGAGAGTTCAAGACAAAATAGTGAAGTTATTGACACCCAAGGAAATGAGTTGGGTAATTCAATGATCACTGCATAAGCATGCAAAGAGAGCACTAAAATATTGAACAAAATCATATTCTACATTAGTTCTAGTTGTCCAAGAAAGAAAGTCCAAATCAACATAATAGATGCACTAGGAAAAATGGAAGTCCTAGTTATAACTGAGCTATTAGACCTAATCGAGTTTTTCTTTAGGTTTAACTTATCTAGGTTTAATTGAGAAATATCAGACTCAACTAAGTCATTGATGCAATCAAGTGTGGTCACCTAGTCCTAACTAAGCTTCAAGATTTAATCAAGGTTTAAAGACCCAACCGAGACTCCTTCACATACCTAAGTATGGAGCATTAATGAGGCCCTAAAATGAAAATCTAATAAAAGGGAGAAATTGAAGATTCATTTGTTCACTGCCAATTCAGAGATTTTGGAGAGCATTCAATTCTTTGAGCCCCCAAGTGATGCAAGGAGAGTTTGTGTTAAAGGAAAGCTACAAGAAAATTTACCATCTATAGTCCTTCATCAACCAAGTGTAATGGAATCCTCTTCAAGTAAAAAGGTTAAAAAGGATTCTAAGATGTTGGTAAAAATCTCAGACTACATTTCACTAAAGTTCAATCTTTATCTAGTGATTGCATTGTAGACTTAGTTGTTAAAGTTATATATGACTGTTCTATAGATGTGTTAGCCCTTATTTGATATTTAAAATGCAATACTTTGATCTATTGAGAAATTTATTATGTTAGATTTTAATAATTTCCTACTAGTAGTGATGATGCTTTAATTCCTCTTAGTTATTTAATGAAATTACTTTTATGATGATGTCATATGTTGTCTTAGAAATATGTTTATTATGTCCTTATGATGATGAGATATTCATGTTATAATATGATGTCATTTATATTTAGGATTTACTATTATACTTATCACATACTTGCATCTATATGGTGTGTGTGTGTGTGTGTGTATTATATTTATTTTTGACATGCCTGATATGGTTGAGGGAGGGAGTCGTAATCACCTACTAGCCAGTATCTACACGATGTACCATTCCCCACTATTTTCTATTTAGCCTTAGCTATTTCTCCCAAGGTACTTCTCATTCATTAACTATAGTCATTTTATCACTATTAAATTTAAGAATTAGGATATTTCAAGCTAGATCAGGAATATGATGCATTGTGTGAGAATGATGTGTTGAAACTAGAACACAAGCATCTAGAAGTTAAGGGTTTGATCGGTATCATTCATATGCCAAGGAACTTTCAAATCGATAAGATTAAGTTTATATTGAGTTGAATCCATGACATGACATTATGGCTCGAGAAATAATTTCCCATCATGAAGAAGATGATTCATAGAATCATGGGTTACCGAATGTTGGAGAAGTCCAAGGCTACCAAAACCCTAGGATGAGTAGAACTAGTGAAGTTAAACCTTGATGAATTGGAGGATAGAAGCATGAGTTGAACAATGGGATAGACATAGAAATCAAGTTTGGCATCCATGTCATAGCTCACAAGATTTATAATTTGAGCTAACCAAATAATATGCCTTGTGAAGCAGTTGACCTAGCATATAAGATTGTGAAGAAGAACTTGTATTTTGACCTTGGCAATCTTCAACGCATGTAGTTGAGAAAGAACATGGAGAGCATTTGAGCCTCAAAGAAAAATTCATGTAAGTTTGGCTCACTCTTGGTCTATTTTTTCTTTTATGTACAAAAATTATTTCCATAAAACAACATTGTTGTATGGAAGAAGGACACCCCAATGCTATATCAAATCAATGAGTTCATAGATAAAATGGATGAGAACTTTAAAGGTGTAATGGATACATATTTTGACAACTTCAAGGAGATGATGTAGAGTAGGTTTATGATCCTTAAACAATTGGTAGATGATTATAAGCAAGACATAGGTGAGTTTGAGAAAGTATTTCTCTTTCTCTTCATTAAGTAAGATTTCCATGACTTTTTGGAAGTTTTTTGTCCTTAGAACATTTTTTGATGTGTTCAGGGAGTATTTCTACCACTTCTTCATTCTCATTAGTAAAGAGAGGTTCCTTATGTCGTTCATTCCTATGTTGATCTTAATCTCTACTTTGTTTTCCATGTTTAGGCTCTTGATTAGCCATTGTAGGAATGTGATAAGTTTCAATTTATTTTGGTTGAAAAGTTTGTCTAAATAAGAATTCAGCTATGTTTTTTGGAGATGTATGACCTTTTCTAGTTTCAAGATTCTCTTGATACAAGGGGTTCTTGGTTTGTTGTAAGTTTATAGAGAAAATTTTGTGAACATGAGATGATCTGACAAGTGAGGGAGATCACAAAGATTCTTTAGTAGATGACCTAGAGATAGACCATGTATTAACTAAAAAGAAACCTCTTTCATGATTATGACCCCTAGTTCTACCTTGTCTAGGTCTAAGGGGATAAATTGCCATAGTCATAAACAAGGACAAAAAGTGAAAGCTTAGATAGGAACCACACTAGAATGTAGTTTCAAAAAGAAAGATAAGAGTGTTGTATACTAATGTATGAGTCATCTGAGTAATGGCTATAATAGCCAAAGATTATGACCATCATGACACAAAGTATGACAAGCACAAAAGAACAAGGACTAGATAGACAAGAGACAAGACTAGTTTGTGTGTAGGTCACAAGTCATTAGCTAAGAAAGAATTCATTGTTTGACACTATTTGTAGACAGAAAAGAAGTAAAATGTTGTAGATAACAAACTAGATTTAGAGTGTAGGTAGCTCTAACAAAGAATTGATAGTTCATAGGCAAGATTCAACATAAGGATTCCTAGGCAACCACACAAAAAGACATAGAGAGCTAGGCGAAGATTCAAAATAGCAAATTTTGCAAAGTTTTCTCATGTGAGGACTCATATAGAGCTATACGAAGATGTGCTTAGACTAACAAAAGGCAGGATTTTGACACAAAAGAAAAAATTTGCAATATCTCACATAGAGATTCTCATCGGAACACATGAAGACCTAGATAGAGCTGCATGAAGAAATGTTGAACAAAAGATTCTAGCACAAAATTTTGAAAACTGGGCATGAAAATTGGGACCAAACTGACAAAAGAGACTGAATTTTGAAGAGATCTTGCAAGTTTTAGATAGTTCTAGATAAATTGTTGGTAGTTTTGACAAATTTTAGGCAAGTAGTAAGACCATTTTAAAGTTTTTGACAACATTTTGGTTGTTTTGAACAAGACGGTTTTTAGATAAACACAAGAAGCAAGCAGTAGTTTCAAACAACCTAATTGAGGAAAAAGAAACATGGAGGGGCAGGGGAGTCTTGACCTTTAGTTTTTGAAAGGTTTGGAAAATGTTTAAAGAATCAATAAAAAACATGCTTTTACCCCTAAAACAAAAATTGGTAGAGAAGGAAAAACCTTTGTCCCACAACTTATGTGCATGCGTGCACCTCACACAACCATGTCACCCCGTAGAGGGTGCTTTTGTTTTTGGTGTATTCTAAGGGCTCAATAACATATATGCTGAATGAACACCCTTATGGTAGGGGTCAAGTGCACATACCACCTTACAAAACACAGGTACATGCCTATGGTGAGTTCTATAGGAGAGATTCTTTGCCCTCCTTGCACAAAGATTATGCCTCCATTCGGAGGTGAACCAGGTAGCAACTAACTAAGAAGTTTTTACTTGGATTCCATGCATATTAACCCCTAATGGCTTCACAAGTGAATTTGAGGCCAATAGCACACACCAGCATCTGTAAATGCACACACTTGACTACCAAGACTGGGGCTAGCATTAACTAGTGTAGTTTAGAGAGCCTCTTCTTGATATGTGATATCAAAATGAAGAAGAGAAAATTAATATGGCTTTGGAGTCTTTTTTTCAACAAAGCTTCTTTATTAGAGTAAGGTAGAATCTATGGCAAAAGGAGTGTGCTCACTTAGGGCATTTGTAGAGGTTGGATTGCTCTAGTAGGCCCTCTAAAGGTTGACTCAAACTAGTGGTTTGAATCTAAGGGTCCAAGTTTCTAATTTCTCTTAAAGGGAAAAACCATACTCTACCTCGTCACCTTACCCAAACATGCAAGACATGTTAATCACCAAGTTAGCTTACCGATCCCACCTTGTCCTATTCCAAGACTTTGATTCCCTAAAAGGAAATCATCTCTTCATTAAAGGCTTCATTTGGGAGAACCACTAACTTTCTTGCCTCCCTCAGGTATCATCTTTCAGAGGCTTCTAGGTTTCTAATTTTCCCTTGGGCATCACTTCCAAGTGGTAAAGAGCATACTCCCCTCTTCCCCTATCTTGCACCCTAAAAAGTTCACAAGCCCTATTTATACTATGTGTTTAAAGAAATAAAGAAAACACAATGTTTTAACTAGGTTTGAAATGATTCTTCAACATGCATATCTTTGAAAAAGTGTCCTACAATCACACAATTAGTACTTGTTTCAAGTGTTTTGATAAGGTGTCTTCAACATGTGTCTAGCAAACTACTGTCAAGTTGTTTGAAAATTAGAAATTAGAAATAAAATGCTTTAGAAAATACCATTAGTCAACCGAAAGCTTAACTATGGGAAAATAAAATTTAACTTTTTTTGTTCTTTTTTATAGCCATAAAATAGTTTAGCAAATGTCAAAATCTATGAAAATATCAAGAGTCAAAATTTGTTTTTTTTTTCTTTTGTCTTCTGCAAACCACTATTTAGTTGTTTAAAACCAAAAATTTGAATGAAAATGCTTCAAAGAAAACTGTTGGTCAAACATCATAATAAACTAGAATCTAAAAAATTGTATTTTGCATTACTATTACACAATTCTATGTGAAATCATGCACAGACCCATGCGAAGAAATGATGTGCACCACGTGAGAATCCACATGATTATGCACTTTTTCGCATGAGGAAGTGTAGGGGAAATTTTGAAATCTTCAATTCTTCACATGAAAATGAGATTTCTCACAAAAAAATCTAGAAAACTATATGGACAAACATGATAGAATCATACAAAATATAGGAAACAGAGAAATTGAGGCCAAGAAATTGATTTCTTGGCCCCATGGTGGGCACCAGAAATGTATATGTGAAATGTGGGCCTCAAACCCTCACACACACTTCTCATTATCTAGAAGATAATCTTGGAATGAATATGAGATTATTCATTTGAGAAATCCAACAATTTGAGCTTTTGCCTTCTAACTAGAAGGATTTTGCCTTTGCTCTCAGAATGAGAAGTAGGCAACCAGACCTTTAGAATGAAGGATTTTATAACTATATGAGAATGCAATTAATATATATGAAATGAATTTTAATCAAAGAACAAAAGAAAGATATTATGCTAAATGAATGCATTTTAAGCTGATATGAGATTGCGATATAAGAAATTAAGCTAGCAAATGTGTGAAGAATGAGTAACTATTCCATCACAAATTTGATGCAACTTCAAATCAACCTTCATAATAAATAATCAAAGGCTTCTTAAATAGAACCCCAGAATCAACCAATGGTCAAGATTAATTGGAATGGATGATCAAGATTGAAGATGAGGTTTAGTCATTATGGAAGATTCCTCATGAAAAGGAAGTTAACTAATTGCTTTTGAGTGGAAAAAGGAGTTAACTAATTTGATTGTGAGTTAAAAAGTAAGTTAACTAGTTTAATTCCTTTTCTAATTTTAGTTCACCTAGATTTTCCATTTTTTAATTGGAGAGAATATTTAATTTAATAAAATAGAATATGACCTCATAAATGGATAAAATTTAATTAATTGAATAATTAAGTTCAATAATTAAAAAGAGGAGATATTTTATTAAATCAAATGTATTTAATTCCTTTGTACATTAGCTAAAGAGGTTATTTTAACTTAATTAAATCAATAGGTTTATTATAGGTAAATTGAATTGATATTTAGGAATTAAATAAATGATGTGATAAATATAGCTTAATATTTTTTTGCATTTGACACTTAGGTCAAGTAGAGATTATCAGAATTAGAATTGCCTAGTAAAATAGGACTTAGGAATAATTGAATAGACCAAAATTGGTTAATATGGCAATGTGCTAATTTTGGGTTATTACAACTACTAAAGTATGCTACAACATAAGAATAAGGAAATCTAACATGCTAGAAGTAAAGCATAAGATAATCTTACAAATCAAACACATCATCTAACATATGCTAAACATCATATAAGGAAATGTGTCAACACTAACATCATCTAAACATGATATACAAGCATTCTAATGAAAGCATAAATCACAAGATAACATACTCCAAAACCTGAAGTACCAAGTCAAAATATCCAACAACAGTTGCATTGGGATAATAGACCATCTTTGTACACTGATCCCCAGTAGTGGTATAGGTAGCTATGCCTCCCAACAATGTGGAACCCATAGGCCCACTCCTATTATGCTAATGGAGATAATGATCCAACCACAAACATACATAAAGAAAAACATCCATGGTTAACACTCACACTAGATAGTATGATGACTAAAACCAAGAACATAGACAATGAATAAACTATAGGTCCTAGTCAAACACTTAGTGGGCTAGTAAGTAATGGCTGACATCATGGAGATTTGCTTGGTATCGACAAGCCCAAGCTAGTCTTAGTAGCTACTCTCCTCAACAGGAGGTGCACAACCTAGGAAATAGCTCTTCTCAACACAAGGCACACAACCTACTTTTTTATTATCTTAAGTTTTATTACCACTAACACATTTTTATTTAGTTATCATTTGTATTAAACTTCCTCTATCAACCAATGAGAAATAGTCACCAGGTTGCAAGATAGAATCCCTTGCATGTGCTAGCCTACCCTACCGATGCTCATCCAAAAATGAGTGCTCGTAGGCATACATATTCCCAACCTAACCCCAAATGATCATAACTTATGGAAAAGTCCATGGAATATTGGGCCTCACAAGTCACCAAACAAATGTGTGCACACATACTCATGTGTGGCGCACCACCATCATGAAGATCATAACACAAGGACTGGATGAGAACACAAGAAAAATATCACTCAACCAAAAATAACTCAAGAGGACAGATTCTACATGTATCGCAAAGACAATAAAACCATACATCATGAACTCACTCAACCAGCCTCAATCTAGGAGCACAAATTCAGCACGAATCCCAATGATGCAACAAGATCAAACATCATGAACTCACTCAACTGGCCTCAATTAGAGATTATGGATTCTATATGAATCCTAGTGTCCACAAAACAATAACAAAGGTCTAAAAGAATCAATAACTCCAAGTATAAAATCACTCAACCGAACACAAATTCAAGAGTATAGATGTAGCACGAATCCAAATGCAAACATAAAATAGAAAGAGTGGTCTGCCTAACATCCTATAGATAATCCATGTCTATGATCAACATCATGCCAATAAAACTTGAAAAAAATGGGTGACATGGAAATCGAGGTAAAACCCCAAAAATTGGAAAACTTCAAAATTAAAAACCCATTTTTTCTTTGGGCACAAAAAACCCAAAAATCCAATAAAATTTGGGTTTAGACACTGTATGCAAAAATGGCCAGCATAATGGCATGAAACCCCAAAGCCCCATCCCAAAAATAGGGAAAATATTCATACCTGACCAACTGGGTAGAACTAGCAAATAGAAACATAGGGGAATACTAGCTCTCAACCTCCTAACAAATGGCTACCAAAAATAGAAGCTGAAACAAAGTAGAAATGATAAAATAGGAGTGCCCTACCTCACAACCAAAAGGGTCAAAATGGGAATTAGAACCATAAAATAAAAACCCCGTAGAAGTAGCTAGAAATCAGGGCAATCCAAGGTCTCCCTGAGCTGGATCTAATGAGACAAACTTGTGACAATCCCACACCTGTAGCTCCTACAACGAACAAAATAGTAAATCCTCATGAAGAGGATTTTGGGTTTTAATTTCTAAATTTATAATTCAAAAATGAGAAGTAAGGAATTAAATTCATTTTCCAATACTTATTCACTTTTCGATTGAGTTATCGATTAGGGAAAATAACTAGCCAACCTAGTTAAACCCTGATTCAACCAAAACAAAAACAAATTTTTCCTAGAAATAGGAATTCATCTATGGCAAAGATATTAGAAATTAAATTCAATAAAATTAAAAGCCCAAAAACCCTAAAATCATAGAATTTCTTTAACAAACTTTACGATAATGTGAACCTCTAAATGCACAGACATGTTTACAGGTCTAGTCACTTGATACAAATGAGTTTGGATTTAATCAAATCACCAAAAGTTTTAATTAAATAATTAAAAGAAAGATAAGTCAACCATATAGGGACAACATTGGTAAAGTATGAATGGTTGAATCACCAACTCCATGTGCCACTGCCAGGGATATAAATCATGCACACTAAATAACACAATCAAGTGCAATTGCATATAATAACATAGCTGAAGAAATAAATATATTAAATGAATAATTTAACCATTTATTCAATTAGACTAAAATAGTCAATTTACATCACTCATGTTCACATATAACATAATGAAGTAAGAATGAAGTAAATAACCAAAGCATTAAATCCATCACATAACAGAATTAGGGATATATCCAAGTATCAGATAACTAGATATCATCATAAAACATACTATCATCTCAAAATGACATCATCATGCAATATCATCAACTGAACAACATAGTAGTCTAACATTTATGATACTAAAATCAAAGTATAACATCTGACCCTTAGGTCATCTCAAATGTAAAACATACCATGAGTAACAAATATCTCTTAGATCAGAATAAAACAAGGTAAATATCCACAACTCAAAACCAATAAATCCAACATGGACAATCCATTTCTAGTTATTTAAGCAATTAGCAATGGTATTTTACACAACATGAAAAGACACTTAAACATATAAGAAAACACAGTCATAAAAATGACTAACCATTGCTATAGGAACCTAGTCCAATGTAGCAAGGTAATAGTACATAGTGGAATCTTCACACACATCTTTGGATAACCACGAAACAACATCATGATACCACATCAATCTTGGTAACCACTAGTACAAACCTCAATGAACCATAAATCACATCATAATCTCATAAATCAGCCATAAGCATAATCAAAGAAACTAAAATAGTAACTTAAATCCAATCACCTCAAGGGTGTAGACCACTCATGATCCCAATCACAATCCCTTCTCAAGGAGAGATCAACAAGGTTGCATCCATTGAGATGACTTACAAAAGTCAAATGGGAGAGGCACTACATGATTGTCTTAGTTTTCCTCTGACTGCCTGAGATGTGATAGGGTCACTTCTCATATTTCCTAGGGTCTCTAATGCAAGAGCATCCTAGGTGTAAGGGAAATCTTGCATGACCCAAAAATATTTCTATTTCCAATTTTCCAATTTTCTATTTTCAATGAGGGTTATTCCTGTGCAAAGTTTCTATTTAAAGGATATTTCTAATTTTAGTAAGTTGATATTATGTTCTTAGATTGTTCTTATCTCATATGTGGAGGTTCATCTTAGACATATCATCCTGAAAAATGAGTTCATTGTCTTATCATATGTATTAGTGTAGTTATTACAAATTTTCAATATGAATCTTGGCTATTTGAACTTTAGGTCTAACGATGATGACCAAAATGGCTACAAAATCTAGCAAAATCTTCATTGATGGATGCTTGCACAATCACTTGCTATAAATATTTTATTGAGGATTATAAAATAGGGTAATAATAGCTCATCAAGCTAATGGGTGATTAGTTATGGTCTCTTGAAGTTGAACTATCAAAAAATATAATTTGTGAATTTTTTTGAGTTGATCCAATGTAATATAGTGTAATAAAATAAAGTAATATGAGGTTGGTCAACCTCAAGGGTTAGGGCTTAATGTCTAGAACCTTCTTAGGTGGTAAAAATGCCTATATGAGGAAGGTTTATAAGTTATCTAGGGTAGTTTTAGGTGATAGACATAGCTCTATCTTACACACTATTGCAAGGAAGGAACCCATGTGGGTTTGCATGTTGTAATTTTGGATTCTCTAATACTGCATTTAAGGCAATAATAGAAACCCCATATTTTGTTCTCACTAATTTTTATTATTTCTTAGTTTCTGGTATGTGTTTATGGTATTAAGGGGAGAACCCTTCATGAAGAGGTCTTCTTGAGGAGAGCTTTTACTAAGAGGATTATGATATTATTATCATAGAATCTATTGACTTAGTAAGTAGTAATGAAATATTTAAATATGAAAAAAAAATCAACAATTTTCTATTTTATATATTCTTTTATGTCATTAATTAAAATATGGACATGTTTTTTAAATAGATTTTTTTGTGTAATCATGAGCCTTGTCACCTTGATTGGGGTAGTTCAAGTGGGCTAGGTAATGTCCATTTTCTATTCCCCACTTATGTTTTCCATTGAATATAGAGGAATGAATGTTAGATATTAATGTAGAATTTAGAGTTATCTTCTAGGGTGGAGGGTAGTTGAGCTTCAACCTTCACATGGTTGGCTTTGTTAAGCAGAGAATAGTAAACTATTCTTGAAACCAAGTGAAGCTTGGTACCTAATCACCTTCCCAAACTATGATTGTACCAAAAAAATTCACATTTAAGATCCCTATCAATGGTCAAACTCCACCTTAGGATCCAGTAATCTCCACATATCACTTACCTTTAGACTTCCCTTTTTAATCCTCTTGTTTAACAACTTTGATTAACTTTTCCATCCTCATATCATTTGGATCCATCTCTTCTCTAGGCACTCTTTCCCTTTCTCCTTCAATCTCCACTTGCTCATCTTCATCTTCATTATGAGCCTCTTGATCAATCCCTATGTCTTCTTCTTGGTTACTTTCTCCAATTCTTTCTCCATTATTCTCATATTTTCCATCACCTTCTTGTACTCCTCTACCTATTGTGCCACTACTTTGGAAACTTTAGTGTTCATCATCCTTGGAGACATATTTGGAGCCCCTCCAAATTCTTCCTCTTTTGACATGAATACCCTCTCCTTCTCCCATTTTTGATTTGGATAGAACCCCTCAACTAGGTTGATGTACCAGTTCTTATGCCCAAAATAGATAAATCATGATTTAAAATGTGAAATTATATTCAATTCTTTATTTCCATTGTTTGTGCACACAAAATCAAAGGTATGTAACTTTATCACTTGTAACTATTATTTGAAAATACTAAAAACCACAATAGTGTCTTCTAATTATCTATTTCTCTTTCTAAACTTATCAAATTGAAGTTACATTTACATACATATTTTTCAAGTTTGATATTTCTTTTTTTCTAGGCTCATAGTCCATCAATAATTTCAAAACACACACTGACCAATTAGAGATTGTGACAAAAAATTATAAGAATGATTGTGCTTAAAGAGGGAAAAAATCATTGGTGCACAATCATAATCTTTTTTTTCTCTTTTTTCTGTTGTGGTTCTTTTCTTTTAATATTTGGTGAGAACAAAATTCTAAAATAATTAGGTAGCTAATCCAAAACTGATTGTAATTGATTGAGGTATGTTTAAATACCTTATTTCACATGTTATTGAATGTTTTGTGTTTATTTACTAGTGTTAATGAATGCTAAGGAATGACTGAATGTTAGATTTTAGCTTTGGATATTATGAGATTACTTTATGGATACACTTAATGTAATAGTGAATGAATGCTATATTTTATTAATGGATGAAAGAATGAATGAATGTTAGGTGTTAATGGAGAATTTAAAGTTGTGTTAGGGGGAGGGGATGTGACATGAAACCTTATCAATTCAAGGTTTGCTTCTCTCCTCATTACTGATATTTTACATCTCTTTATTATGCATTTCAAACTTTCTTGTTCTATCATTTATTGAAATTAATCTTTTGTATGGATGACTGTTAAAAAATAGTAAAATTTTTTGCTACAATATTTGCACTATCCTATTCAATCAACTATTTTCATCCACTGTTATTCTACCCAAAATCAAAAGTATGTAACTTTATCGCTTGTAAATATAATTCGCAAACACTACAAATGAATGATCTAGTTACTCAAATATTCTAGCAATGATATTGTAATTTTTGAAATCATCTTACATATTCATCCATAAGTCTTATGAAATATTTTTGTTCTTATAAAATCATATTACATATGTTGCTTTACTTGACATGGTGCTAGAAATGTAAGATATGTATAACATGAGACAATAACTTAGAAAGTTAAATGGAAAGAAACTATTTCAAAAATATCACCTTAACAGTATGCTTATGTTAGGAATACATTTTGGGAGAAAAATTCCTCAAGTAAATTTATTAAGTGTATTTCAAATCCTACAATGACTTGTTACAAGGAAAACATACTTAAAATTCTAGTGGTGAAAAGATATAATGAAGTAAAATATAAAATCTTCCCCCATGGATCCAAGCTTAGTCTTTTGTTCTAAACTAATTTGGTTTCCACATTCCAAAATTCCCATAACACTTATTAGGGGAATTTTTTAATGTATTATTATGGCATAGTTATAGTAATTTATATGAGTACTATATTTTAAGCCCAAGAAAAATACTTGTTTCTAAGGTTCTTTGCAACTTTTGGTAACTAATCAGTTACTGCATCAAGTTTCTCTTAGGTAACCATTTACATACCCCATAATAGCATCACCCTTTTTCTATAACTAAAACATCACTAATATGGACCTCCTTTTCTATGATGGAAATGTTAATAAATCCATAATGTGCCTTCATACTTCTTATTATTCTATTTTCTTTAAACTTGTAGATCATGTCAGTGCTCATTGTTGGAATTTTTATGACTTGTGCATAGTGATCTTGCTAAGATGATGTTGCTTATACTATCTCACACACACATGAGAACACACACACACACACATACACACACACACACACAGGTGTGTACACATACACATGTGCTTGTGCATACACATAGTACTTTTAAGGAAGAAAGTCAAATATAATTGAAACCTCAATCCATAAGAATGGATGAAAGGTGGAGCTTAAAAACATAATTTTTAGCACACCTATGCATGTCTACTAGAGATGTCTATAATTTTTTAAAGTTATAGACTATGGAGGGAATCAAAACTTTGACTCCTATAGCCAAGGGATTCTCACAACAAGAAAGAAAATTGAAACAACTAAAAGAAAAAAAGAATTCTAATCAAAATAGTTAAGAACTCCCCTATTATATATCCATCAAGGAGTTCCAACCAACAATAACTTTTTGAATTTCATAAACATATAGAGTATTTACTTTCACATATAAGATTTGACCATAGAAGGTATATGGCAATAAATGAGCGCACAATAGGTGTTCAAGTGTTGATGAAGATGACCTAGCCATAGATGCACTAGTGATATCCAAATCTTACAAAATCATCACTAGTACATTTGGGGTTAGGCCAAGCTCCCAACAATGCTTCAATAAATTATATGCTCACCAACTATGCATATACCTTTGTAGTGCCTGCCCCTAGATCGCATTTTTTGTTATCATTGTCAAATTCTTTTAGGTTGATTTTATGCTTTGATTAGTTTAGAGATATTGGATTTACAATATTATGATATTATTTCATGTTTTGGATTACATATATACTTGTTGATTTCATTTCACATGACGTTAATGATGTCTTAATGATTCCTAATTAGTAAATGTGGTTTCTTTTGTAACAATGTTAACGCGATGTCTTTAATGATGATTATGTTGTATTGATAGAGATGCATTATTACATGTGCGCATTTGGTATTAATTTTGTGATTTTTACGATACTTACCCCATACTTGCATGTGTATGGTGCGCGTGTTTATTTTATCTTTCTATCTAAAGTGTTTGATGTGGTTAAGGGAGGGAGTCATAGTCACCTGCTAGTCGGGATCTACACAATGAACCACTCCCCGCCATTGTCTTTTTAGTTTAGATATATTATATACATGTACATGCTCGTCTTTTATGCAGGATGCAGGTACCAAGCATCGACTTCCATGAATTGCCAGGATGAGCGTGCCCTATTACAAATACTCAAATGGTGAGAATGGGAAGATAATGATCAGGTCCAATCCTAGCCATAGCCTATAATACTTGTCCTACAAGGAGGACTTGTAACAGACTATCTACCTTTTTTTTAAACCCATGAGTATTTTTGTGTGTATGTTGTTTTGTGAGTCTTTGGTGAATTTTCTATTAATTAAGTCTAATTAAAGGATTAACTTAATGATTTAATTTAATGAAAAATTATTATGATATTATGAATATTTAATTATATTTAATTAATTGAGAAATTAATTAAATATAAAGAATTAAATTGAAGATAAAAGTTTTAAGATTAAATTTAGAACGTGATAATATTTATTTAATTTAATAATAATATATTTAGAGTTCATTTTTAAATAAATGCTAAATATTATTGTTATTTAAGTTAATAAATAATTATCAAATTAAAACGTTCAAAAATAAATTAAGAAGTTGAAAGATATTAAATTATGAAAATGATTTAAGTTTGCATGAATGAGTTTAAAATATAAGAGATTAATTTAAAAGATAAAATATGTGAACTTGATTAAGATATTTTATTATAGTGCGCATGAGATTAAAGTTAATAAATTAATTTAAAGTAAAGTAAAGTGGAAAGTTAAATAAAGTAATTTAATAATTCACTTAAAGTGCATGAAGGAAAATAAAAGAATATTTTAATTTAAAAAGAAAATTAATTGTGCATGAATGAATTAATTAAATAAAATAATTATTATTTTAGAGTTGTGGAGATAGAAACCCTAAAGGGTAATTAGATTCTATATTAGAGGTTTTCGGGTCATTATTGGACACACAAGTTTTTTCACACATAGATTTCAGGACACACACAGGTTTGAAGAGAAAATTAGAGGGTTTGGAAAAGAAGGGAAGTTTTTCGTAGCTTGAAGGGTTTCACTTGCAGTAGGAATCTTTATCTAGCTGCCATTGTTTAGCATCAGATCCAGGTAGGATCTCGTGGTTTAATGGTATAGTAGTTTTGCTCTTCAAATTTCTGTCTGCTCTGTGTCTTTTGCATGTGTTGTTTTTCGGGTATGCAATATTGTTCTTGTTTGAGAAATATCTCTACATGGCTTAGATGGATACTTCATTGGGTTTATTTTAGAGAATTGTATTTGAATAAGAAATTAATTAAATACGAGAATCTATTGGATATGGAAATCGGGTTTGAGATTGAAAAGATAAATGTTGTCCTTTCTCCAATAGATTTTAGGAACGAAAATTAATCCGAAAAGGGTTTGAATTCAAAATTGAAAATTTCTACATTAACAATTCGGATGGTTAATAATGTTTTTCTCTATTAGAGTAATGTGGAAAAACAAATTTAAAATATATATATATATATATATATATATATATATATATATATATATATATATATATATATATATATATATATATATATATATATATATATATATATATATATATATTACATCATATATATATTAAAAAAAGAAGGTATTTAGTAAATTCTTTATAATTATAAATGTTATAGAATAAGATAAACTTTTAATGAAATGTTTAACTAAATATTTTAATAAAATAATTATTTTTTTAAAAATATATATATAAAAAAAATAAAAAAATTATTGGTATTAAATGGGGTGGGCGGAGCCACCAACCCCCACCCCCCATACATACCTTCGGCGGTTAATAGTATGTTGCATGGCAGCTATGACTACTGCCGTAGCAGCAGGTATTGCCGTAAAGGCAGTACGCTGCTGCTATTGCAGCAGTGAAGCCGCCACGGCAGCCACCCTTATAAGGGTCGGCGATCATTGTAAGCCATAGGTTGGTTTTTTTTGTAAAATTTTAATTATGTATTTTTAATATTACTTAAGTTAAAATTTATCTATATTAAAATTAATTATTAATTTTTAATTTTAAATATTATGATTTTTAATAATAACTTTTATTTTATATATATATATATATAATATGCTTATTTAATTATATTAAATTTGTTTAAAATTGTAATTAATGAATATTAACAAAGATAGAGATTGTTAATTAATCTAGTTAAATTTTATTTAATGAGAATTAATTAATAATATAAAATGTTCAGTTAAGAGTCAAATGTATTTAATATTGATTAAGTCATAGGTTATATCCTTAAGAATCAGCAAGTATTAATTTAATAATTTAAATAAATTATTCTTGGATTGTTTTTAGGAAATTGACTTAAAACAGTAAGGGTAAATTTAGATTAAGAGTGGGTTAACTTGTAAGGGTGAATTCTGAAACATTTTACTTGAAAAGTATGTTGAACTGAAACTATAACCTTACATTTAACTCAACTATATGCTTTCAAATCAAATCAACTGTGACACTATGATGTTTTCTATGTACCGTTTATTCTTTGTGAATTTTTGAGTTGATTAGATGTTGACTAGTCTAGGATGTACACCAGAAGTTTTGTGAGTTTTCTTTGATACCATTTATGTGGCTAGATGTTATGATGTGTTTTGTGATTCATATTGGAGATTATATTTATGAGGTTTATCTTGTGGAGCTTTTATGTGTTCTTGGATGGGAGAACCATCTTATTATCAGGTTTCCTATTAAGGAACCCAGTTTGATCTTTATGGGTGTTGTGGTATGGGACACAACTATGTTTTAATGTTCTTAGGAGAGGTTGTCTAGGTATGTGACTTGGGAGTGGCTTGCATAGGGGTTCGGGACCCAAAGTGGTCAGTGCCAGGGTAACCTAATGCAAGTTATGTAATAAGTGATAATCTAGTAATTAAAATTTATGTGGGGGAAACGCACTAAAAAGATAAGTTAGAGATTTTTGATCTACCCATGCCTTGAGTGCTTGTATAGACTAAGGATGGGAATGAGATGAGTGCCTCGTCTTCTTGAGAGGGCTTTCTAGTTTCCACATGTGTGATGTTGAGGGTCCGGGGTTCAGAGTAACCAGTCTAGGGTAACTCAACGCTTGAGGGTCTGAGGTCTTTTAAGAGATCAGTCCAGGGTAACTCAAGCAGCCATGTGATGACACTCCTTAGTATGTAGCCTGAGTCTCCTCTGTAGATTTGTGTACCTCTGGTGGTGTACTTATTGTTGGTGGTGTATCTATTGTCGGATGTGTTTATTATGGTTATTTACTTTCATTGATGAAGATTGGTGATTCATGGATGATGTACTTTTGACATGTGGCTTTTGACTTGAGGTGATTGTCTTTTATTGACTTTATCTTGTGATTTTGGTATTTGGTTTATACTTGGTTTGTGATTGATGTTTGATTATGAGGTGTCGGTATTGGATTGAGTGTTCTTTCTCTTTGGATTATTTTATCTTCTTGAATAGCATGTGTTACCTTTGAGGTAGTTTTGGCTATTAGGGGTACCTTGCCTAGGAATGTTTTATGTTTGATTTATCGTATGAGGATCGTTCATTATCTTCTCTGCACGGTGGGAGTGGAAGCCTGACTAGGTAACCACGTGGTCGAGAGGTAGTGCCTTCTTACCATTTGGGTCCCCCTTCACATTGCTAGCTGTGGATGTTCATTGCAGAAAATGTACCTTTATCATTCTTATTTCTTATCTCAGAGACTTCTTTTCAGATGATGTATATATATTGTCATGTATTCTGATGTATTGTATCTTTTCTCACATACCCTACGACATGTGCAGTGGATGTTATTAATTGGATGTACTTTCATTGTATTAGTTATACTTATGCATTTTCTTATGCGATCTTGTATCGGTTATTTCTTTATGGTCTTGAAACATTGTACTTGTAACTTAAACTAATTAATTTAAAATTATTAAATGTGACTCAACATAAAGGAATCCTTGAGGAATTGAAACTATATCTGTAATTGCAAATGTGTATTTGATATGTATGTTCTTATTGCTTCCACATTAATGTTATCTTGATGTTTTTTAAACTTCAAAAAAAAATAGTTCAGTAAACATTGTAACATGTTAGGTTTATTTCTCTTGGGTTCCCGAGCGGGGCATTACAACCTTCTTTGAAAAGCTCTTATATGCATAGATAAAGAATTTATATCAGGTGGTTGACACTTCTTGGTGTTTATCTAATAAGGGAGTTCATAGTTGTGTTGATTACAAGTTTTCTAGTGTTTTAGTTTTTTTGTTCTCTTTCTTGTTGAGGGAATCCCTCACCTATCGTGATCATAATTTTGACATCTACAATGGCTTATAACCTAAAAAAACCTATGGGCTTCTAACAAAAATGCAAACATGTGTTGGAAATTATATTTTCTAGCTCTACCTACTATCCATGCATATGCATTGTGGTTTTATCGCCCTTGGCTTGCTACCTCAAAAGTGTTGTGCCCTGGTTGTCATAATTATGACCAACATAGAATAATTTTTGACAATGTATCCAACAAGGATATTATGGTTGTGATGATGTTATCATTTTTTATCCAGTGATGAAATGACAAAATAATTTCTTTAAAAATATTATTTTGCATATTATTTTTTGACAGTCTCGGTGTTGGCATTCAAATGAAATAAATTTTCTAATGACTTCATGTCAATGATGAACAACTGTTGGTTGTGGGTACCATCAAATTTATTGATTTTGGTTTAGCTATGACAACTTTTATTGGACTTACAATGAATGGTCATCATTTTAGATGACAAATAAATATTGAAAATTGATGCCAAATGTAGTAGTGTGTAATCAAGTTAGGCACACCATGAGTAGATTTCCTAAAAGTTTGGCTTCTTGTTCTCATGCAAGAGAGTAGAGAACTTAATAAGTTCAAGAGGAAGATAGTTGCAGTGTGACTTCATCAATATGGAAAGCATCATCGGTCATTGAGGGTAAAAATCTAATACTTAGAAGAACATTGTTGTAGGTTTCATAAAACAAGGAGCCCCATAAAAGAAAACACTCTTCAAAACCACATGTAAGTATCATTGTAAAATTTGCAAGGTTATAGTTTATTCAAGTTCTACTAAAAATAGTGTAGCCTTAGAAATGGTAGAGAATTTGACGTTAAAGAGTCCACCTCATACTAATCCTTACAAAGTATCATGGCTCAATAAGGGTCAATAAGTCCTTCTGGATGAAAATACTTGGGTAGAATTTTAGATACAAAAATATAGGGACAAAGTGTTGTGTGATATACTCCCTATGGATACCTTCCATATGTCGTTAGTTTTTTCATGGTACTATGATGTTAAGGAAATACATGATGAGGAAAGAAATTATTGCATGATAATGAAGGAGGGTAGCTAATACTAAATGGATCCCTTTTCTATCAAGGAAAAGATAAACATGTTGGGTATAATGTTATGTTTCTCAATGGTAAGGAGTTTCTCAAAGTATTGAAAATAAAAGGGGACTATGGTTATGTCATTGTAGTGAAACCCAAAGACATAGAAAAGACTAAAACTAAACCTGAGCTACCTATACAATTTCAAAAGTTGTTGGATTTGTATAAGGTATTGTAGTCAAGGTGATATGTAATACTTTGCCTCCTATGAGAGTAATTAGTCATATAATGACCTAATACCAGAAGCTACACTACCTAACAAGGTTGCCTACAAAATGACCCCTGCACAAGTTGAGGAAATAGGGAAACTAGGGCAAGAATTGTTGGATAAATAACTTATATAGGAGAGTTTAAGACCTTGTACAGTTCTTATAATCTTAGTACCCAAGAAGGATGGTAAGTGGAGTATATGTTTTGATTCAAGGGCCATTAATAAGATTACTATTAGATGTAGATATCATATGCCTATGATAGACCTTAAAAACTGCTTGGGTGGAGCATGTTACTTCTCTTAGGTGGATTTGAAATCGGGATATCATTAACTAAGGATTAGACCGAAGGCTAAGTGGAAGACAAATTTAAAAACTAATGAAGAATTGTATGAATGTTTGGTGATGCCTTTTGGGATCATAAATGCACCTAACACCTTTATGTACCTAATGAATGAGGTTCTTGTTGAATTCATTAGATTTTTGATAGTGTGTCTTCATTAAATTTTAATTTCTAGCAAGACTAAGGAGGAAGACCTCAAGCACTTGGATATGGGGCTTAGGAAGATGCATCAAGAAAAGTTGATGATCAACTTGGAAACAATTGAGTTTCTTAAAATTGAATTGGTATATCTTGGTTTTGTCATATCACAATTTTTTTTTAAAAATGGATCCCTATAAGGTAGAGTTCATCCTTAATTGGCCAACTTCTAAATCAGTAGGGGATGCAAGAATTTTCCATGGGTTGGCTTCATTATATAGGAAGTTTATAAGAATTTTTAGCCATACACATATGTTAGAAATAGGAAATATTTAGAGGGGGGGTGTGAATAAGTAATTTACAAACTTTAGACCAAAACTAAATATTTTTTACAATCTTATAACGTGCATATGAAAGAAAACTAATTCTTTTGAACAATAAACAAAACCTTGCAATAGAGAAACTGATAAACCATGTTTTGTTAACTAGGGAAACCTTGACCAAGGGAAAAGCCTAGTGAGGATGGTACCCACAAAATGACCCACTAATCAAAAGTATCTTGTCAAAGATATTGACCCTATTAGGAGTCTATCACATCTATATAGTGTCCCAGTCCTTGTTAGAGCACTAGGTCTTGTTAGAAGTCAAACCCTTTTAGGAGGGTAAAAGCACAAACCTATGTCACCTTTTATAAAGAAATGAAATATCAAAATGCAAAAATTCAACATTAATGACAAAAAAATGGTATTTATGTCTAGAATTTGAAGATGATGTAAACTAATGAAATGTGTAGAATTGGATGAATTTTATGCCTATAATTTTTTTGAGTAAGAATTTATTCATTTTAAAAAAAAAATTGAAGTCTTTTTTTTAACTGTAAATAATATAGGGGTAGTTCTCATAAAAAAAGTATATGCAAATCATCTTTCTTTGTTCCAATTTGAAAATATCTTATAGATGGCATGTATAGCTAGCGTAAAAAAAATTAAATAATTATTTTTTTATGTATAGTTACTTTTTCATAAGTACTCAAGATCAACCTTATCAAAATCAAACATTTTTTTCCTCTCATAAAAAAATTCCTATCAAATCTACATCTTTTTGAAAAAAAATTACATATTCATGAAGACGACCCTCTCCTCCAGGGATAAATATAATTTTTGAAAGCTTTTTGATATGATTTACTATTTTTTTCCCTTTTTTGAGCGAGAATCTTTGGAAATAGTGAAATATTGTCTGATAATATTTTGGAATTATAACATATTATAACTAATCAAAACACTCATAAAGTTATATAATGATAATAGTGAATCTGAGATCTATAAAAGGGTATTTTAAGTTTTTGAAAAAAAAAGTGTTTTGATAAAGAAATGAAATTAGACCAAGCCAGGTTTTGGTATCCTAAATGGTGACATAGATCTATGCTTTTAACTACTGGTTATTATAAACCTATTAGGATTTTTTTCAATCTTATTAGGAGTTAATATATACAAATACAAAATGTATGCAAGATGATCCCACTGCCCAAACATGCAATGTACAATGTAGTTCTTCAATACAAAGAGATAGATATAAAAACCTCTTTACACTACTACTGATATCTTCAATATCTACTAATGTCTTTGCTTCGCATCATAAAAATAGCATTCCTCTTATCATACATCATAATTTTCATCACAAAAATTTACAATATTACATCACAACACTTCACAACATTCACACAACTTTGATTGTAGCAATCTTCCTTTATAGCTTGTTAATTACAAATTGTCTTCCCAGACAACCTTCATGCCTTTATACACTTTACAAAATACAAAATTATCTTTTTCCCACTTAGGGTTAACATCTTGGAAGTAATCCATAATTAGTTAGGTAATTATTTTGGTAAAAATAATAATCCCTTAACCCCAAATACCCATTTCTTTGTCATACTTTGTTCTTCATATATATTGTTGTAACTGGTAAACTTCACATAACTTAAAATGTGTTGGAAATAATCAAGACTAACAAGGTTATTGAGAGGAGAGGGGTGAATTTGTAACTCTAAAACTTTCATACAATTCTGCATAATAACATATTCACCATTCATCCATCTAATCTAGTGTATGCATGAAAAGATAAACATTCATAACATATGAACACACATATTTGGTGACACAGAAACCTTCCAATTAGAAATTAAAATTGGGGTGGGGATGATGCCCACAAAACTTCAATACTACAGTATAAAGTTGGCCAGTTAAGGCTTACAATGATCACTTCTGATGATCTGCCCTGTTAGGAGAAAGTAGGATTGCTAGATCCACCTTGTTAAAGGATTTACAAACATACAATGAAGTATGCACTCTGTTAGGAGATTCACAAAAGACTATTAAGTCTACCTTGTTAGAGAATTTAACAAACTGATTCACCTGTTAGGATGAAATAGTGGATCTGGTTACAACTGATTGCTGATAAGATCCTTTTTGCTCTGATCACCTGATGTAATGGATATAGCTTTTTTGTGTCAATGTTGACCTTGTTGTATTCGTCTGTTCTGCTAGTGATTCGCTTTCCCTCTTCTCAAAATATTGCAATACAATACTACCAATGATATTCAACATCTCATCATTTCAAATGATATATACCATTCCAATATTTACACTGGAAAGGTCGACCAAACACAAGTGAACAAACATTACTAAGTCAGCCAGATAGTAGAAAACTCGGGTTCCTCAAATTGACTCGGTGACCTTCTGATACTCGGCATCCACTATAATACACTGCATCATCATGCACTCGGTAAGAGTAGAGGCACAGTCCATACTAATCATTCCAAGTAGCTTGGAACTCGGTAACCATTGGTGACTTGGTGAATATTGTGTCACTCGGTAAAAACTGAATCCATTGATAACCTTCTTCACTTGGTAAACATTGATTCCTTCATTTACCTTGTTTACTTGATAAACACTAAGTTCTTTGTTTACCTTGATCACTCAGTAAACACTAAGTTCTTTGTTTACCTTGATCACTCGGTAAACACTAAGTTCTACTGATGACTCAGTGAGCACTGACTGCTTGGTAAACACTGTGAAGCTCGGTAACCACTAACTTCTTGGAGAACATTGTTCTACTTGGTAACCACTAAGTGCTTGGAGAACACTGTTCTACTCGGTAGCCACTATGAACTTGGTAAATACTGCTGAACTTCCCATATGCTTGGTTTCCAAAGGAATGCTCGGTATCAGCTGTAGACTAAGTGATGAGCTCGGTAAGCATTCAGAATCAAATAAGTGTTGTAACTAATGACAAATATATCATAATTCGAACAATCTCCCCCTTTGTCATTAGTGACAAAAACACTTATGAGACAAAACTTATATATAATATCTGACATACTAACGACTGATTCTACTGAATATACATGGCTTCCTTACATATAACTCCCCCATACAATATACACAAGGTATTTACATGAATTATATGACTTTTTTTCACAGTATCTCTTTTTCTCTTTGTACATTTATCTTACCAATACTTCTTCCTGAGTATCTCTTTCTCCCCCTTTTCGACAATAATGCCAAAGAATAAAATAATGTATTTACATAGAGACACCAAAATGTGAGATAAACTCAGAATGTACCTAGAGAATGAGTTGTAGAGTCTTATCCCAATTTTCTTGTAGGATTTTGCATGTGGATAGAGCTATTTGAACTTCTGCAAAGAGTTCAATCACATGGTCTGCAACAAAGAAATTTTTGTCATGGATCAATTTTTTTGAATGTGAAATGTGCTTTTGCATTGTGTCCGTGATGGGAAGGATCATATTATGAATATCTAACAATGTAGATCAGATCCTTGCCTCTTCCCTCAACAATTTTGCCTACTTTTCTAACAAAAATTTGATCCTAAGGTGATGAGATGAGCTTGAATTGGGGTCAAGCTTCAGGTTTTGTGCGCTTGCCTTTAGATCCTCATCTATCTTATTCAATTTCTCTCTTATCTCCTTAGTATACTCAGTAACATCACAAAGCTTAGCAAAAAGAGATGTTACATTATTAAAAGAATTTTCAATGTTGGCCAAAACTATGGTTAACTCAACCTGTTTTATTGCTATATGCTGAGCAATGTGCTCAAGAATCTTATTATCAAACTTCTTTTTTGCCTTCTCCATCAACTTTTCTTGACCTGAGGTATCTTTATTGAATTTATTTACTGCCTCTTCTAATTGGAACAAAATGTGTTGAGAAGTATCAACATCAACACCTATAGCCTCAGTAATTATATTTTTTGCTTCATCAATAATTTTAAACTCTTTATCTCGCTCATTCCTTAGTTGTTTCTTCTTTGCCTTCAGTTCTATGCGCTGACTGAGAAGTCTTAGTTCATCAGTTTGAAGCAGTACCTATATCTATCTTGGGAATGATCAGTATCCAAGTCTACATCCTCATCTATTATCTTGCCTGTAAGTAGAAGTTTTAATGGAGTCTTTGGTTTTTCTGTTGTACTAACATCTTTCCCTTTGAAAACAGAGACAATGGTTGATGAGGTTGGACTAGCTGTCAAGACTAGAATATGACCAACTAAAAGAAGACTAAGAGAGGGGCTAAATGTATCCAAAATTGATATACTTCCCAGAGTTGATGTGCATACTGGAATATTCACAATTGAAGAACTCACTGGTGCAAAAATTGGTGCTAATGTAGCTAAACTTGACAAAATTGGAGAGCAAACTAGAATACTTACTATACATACTACAGGAGGAATTGATACTTTTGATGTAGTGACTACTGCAATAGATGACTTGGTAACTGAAGAAGTTGCCTACAGCTTGGTAGATGAAGTGCTTAGCACTTGCATTGGGAATACCTGGAGCTAGGAGGAGATTGGTGAAGATTGAATAATTGATGTGGCAGTAGTGCTTACAATCTCACTACTGGAAGCTGTCTCTATGGTAACAAATTTTGGTGGAGCATGAGGAAGAGATGCAATGACTGCTATTGCAATTTTCATAGGGTCATCCTCTTCTTTTTCTTCCTCATCAGCTTCTTCCTCCTTTTCTTCTTCCTCCTTCTCCTTTATCAGATCCTAAAGATCTTCATTAGTTACATCCATGGAGATGGAATCATTACCTTTCTCATCATCACTACCATCATCCTTGATTTCAACAGGTTCATCACTTGGCTTATGCAGTTTATAAGTATCATTCCAAACATTAGTTGCATTCTTAACAACTAGTTCAATATTCTTTAATAATATGAGACATGTATTGAATCTCATATTCATTCTTCCTTCCCGATCCTTCATTGCCTTTTTGATTTATGCATCTGTCAGGCTAGGTACTAGTTCTCTCAATTTTTGTTCAAAAATGTCTTTGACAGTTTGCTCGGTGATCTCCCATCTTACCTTTATTTTATCAAACGATATTGCAAGAATTTGGGAGACAAATTGGTCTAGGGAGAATTTCCAAGTTCCCAACTTCTCCATTACTAGATCTTCAATTTCTTTTTGTTCAGCAGGAGTCCTGGTTTCATACTTTAATGCTTTAAAGTTACTGATTCCTGCACCAATCCTGAGTTGTTTTAGCCTATCTTCAAATGTGAGAGGAGGCTTGCTAAACACAACTTCACTTTCCTTTTTGCCTCTCCTCATTCTCCTTGTGAATACTACCTAAGGTTTGGTGATAATCACCTTACCTTTCTTTACAAGCTATGCTTCTGCAGATTCTTCTTTTCCTTCTTCTTCTCCTCCTTCTTCTTCACCTTCTTCATCTTCACCTTTTCCTTTGGTGAGCATAAGAGGACCGGTTGTAGTTTTCAATTTGGCTATTTTCCTCTTACCCTTGCTTATGGCCTATGGTAGCTTGATTTCAAGCTCAATTCCGGCCTTAGCTTCTTCATAGGTTCCAAAAATTTGTTGCCTTGGGTCTACTAGCTCATTTTCCAGTGCCTCTATGATATCTCTAGCTTCATCAATATTTACCTCATAAGGAAGAGGTTTCACCCATGCAACTCAGGGTCTGACTGCCTAAATGTATACCTTGTCATAGTCAACTATGAAGCATACATCATCCTTATAATCTTCAACAAGTTTGGGAGGAATTCTAAATCTGTTATTCATCCTCTCTTTGAAGTCTTCAAAATAGTTATCCATTACCTTATCAAAATTTATACCCATTTCTGCAATAAACTCATTTATCTGATACAAAACTGGAATATCTTTTCTCCATACAACTGTACCTTTAGAAGGGAAAAACTTTTGTACATAGAAAAATAAACAAACAATCAAAGAACCAAATTTACAAGAGTTGGTTTTTGAGGTCCTTATACTATCCATGTTCTTATTTGGTTTATTCAACAGCACATCTGCTAGGTCAAACTCCATGTTCTTCTTCACAACCTTATAGGCTAAGTCTACAGCCTCACAGGGCACACTATTCAATCTGTTGGAACTGTACATCTTATATGCAATTAAATGAATTCCAAATCTTAGCTCTGCATTAGATATATTGTTAAGTTTCAATCCTCTACCATCCCATTCAGCTAGGGTTAACTTCTGAAGTTCATCCTGACTTAGGGTTTTGGTGGTTTCGGATTTGCTCAACATTGGTGAACTCATGATCTTATGAATCATCTTCTTCGTTATTAGGATGGGTTTCTCTAACCACAATTGACCATTATGCACACGACTCAAAATATATCTTATCCATTTCATTTTAAAGTTCCTTGGCAAGTGCGAGATATGGGTCAAACCTTTGGTTTCCAGATGCTTGTGCTCGGGTTTGAGGGTTCCATCCATACATAACTTGGCTAGGGCATTGTCCATATCTAGTGTCCCTATCTCTTGAATAGTGCATTTTAAATGAGTATGAATGTCATTTATAAGTAGTACCTTTGGTGGAATCTGTGATTGAGCTCCATGCAGGTCGAGCGATTTAGCTATGGCGGGAACGAGCTTGAAGCTGGGTGCTTTCCATTCCACTCCCTTCACAAGCATTTCAAAGCCTTTCTTTTCCTTGCTATTGTTGGTGCTTGCAGATGTCATTGCTGCTCTATAAGTGAATGATTTCATAAAACAAATTCTTTGCTAGAAAATCACTTCAAATCGCTTGAACTCACTTTCATGCTCTTGGAAATCTCTTCGCTCTGAATATTCTAAATTCGCGATGAAAATGAGATCAAATTCTGCCCTTTTTGATGAAAAATTTCCCATTAATGTTTGGGTATGAAGGTAGTTGAGATGACCTAGGGTTTGTCAGATAGTCACCGACTTACTTGGTAAACCTTGCAACTTGGTAAACAAACAAAACTTTTCATATTCTCAACCTAGCTCGGTTAAGTCTGAAACCAGCTTTGCTCGATAGATGCATCATAGTGAACTATGTCTTATATCTAGAATACTAATTTGTCATTTGCACTCCTCCATTCTGGAACTGCTTAGGATATTGCTTGAAGATGCAGTCCTTGGTCTTCCTTGATGAGTCTAATTAGAGATGTGGAGTTGCCCACTTCTTGAGTGGCATTGCCATCATTTGAGCTCTTTGGCTCGGTAGATTTAGGAATCCACTGTTGTCTCATCTGTTTTCGAATGCTGTCAGCTTTGGCTTTCTTTTCATCTTCAATTCTTCCTATGTTCATGCAATTCTTGGATATATGACCAAGTTCAGTACATGTATAACATCTTATAGTAGTATCTTTCTTCCTTAGGTGATGCCTTGCACAGTTTATTCCAATGTGTCCATTTTCTCCACAATAGTGACATCTGCACCAAGTATTGTAGTTCCAACCAAATAATGCATTGACAATTTTTTTTGCTAGATTGAATGATTTAGATCTGCACTTAGATGCCTTGTGACCTTGTTTCTTGCATGTGTGACATTTGCCTTCAAATTTTGGTTTCTCTTTGCATTCATTGGCTTTGTGACCATGCTGATTGCAATTGTAGCATTTACCATTGAATTTTCCTTTACCGTTGTTCCAACATCTATTAGATGTATGACCTAACTTACCAAAATGATTGCAAGTAGGTCTTTGATTCTTTTGGGTACCCTATTTGGAAGATTCACCTTCTTCATTGTATCCAAGGCCTACTTTACCCTTTTGTCTATGAAGATTCTGCTCATTTTGCTAATTCAATTGATCCATATCTACTTGAGATTTTATCATCCTTTCATTGACTTATTTTTCAACATTTAAGTCATTTTCCAAATTTTCATTGATTTGTCTTTCAGATCTCAAATCACTTTGTAAGCTTGCATTGATTTTTCTTTTAGTGATTAAATCATTTCTCAAACTTTCATTCTTGGATCTTAGATTCATAATTTCTTCATTTGCATTAGATAGTTGACCTACAAGATCTTCATGCTGAAGGGATTGATTATTTCTTACCTCTATTTCTTCATTTGCCTTGTTTCTCTATTCCAGGACTTCACATAGCCTGATGGATTGGATCTCTTGTTCTCTTTTGAACTTTCTTACTTCTTCCTACAGAGAACCATTATTTGCTAGGAGTTCCTTGATTGCTTCATTAGCTTCATTTGAACTACTTGATGGTAAAAGGTTTTCAATATAGTGATGATCATTCATTTGTCTTGCAAGTTCCTTCCTTCTTTTCAGAGATTGAGAAAGATGCTCCTTTTCTTCTTTGAGTTGAGCCATGGCTATTTCCAGATCTAGCTTTTCATTTTCCATAGATTTGTCAAGTTTGAATATCTCCATTGTCCTTGATCTTTGCTCAAGCTGTCAAACTTTATCCTGAGAACCACAAGGCTCTGATGCCAATTGTTAGAAATAATCAAGACTAACAAGGTTATTGAGAGGGGAGGGATGAATCAGTAATTCTAAAATTTTAATAAAATTTTGCATAATAACATATTCACCATTCATCCATCTAATCTACTGTATGCATGAAAAGATAAACATTCATAACATATGAACACACAGATTTGGTGACCCAGAAACCTTCCAATTAGAAAGTAAAATTGGGGTGAGGATGATGCCCACAAAACTTCAATATTGCAGTATAAAGTTGGCTGGTTAAGGCTTACAATGATCACTTCTGATGATCTGCCCTGTTAGGAGCAAGTAGGATTGCTAGATCCACCTTGTTAAAGGATTTAACAAACTAATTTACCTATTAGGATGAAGTAGTGGATCTGGTTACAACTGATTTCTGATAAGATCCTTTGTGCTCTGATCACCTAATGTGATGGATATAGCTTTTCTGTGTCAATGTTGACCTTGTTGTATTCCTCTGTTCTGCTAGTGATTCGCTTTCCCTCTTCTCAAAATATTCCAATACAATACTACCAATGATATTCAACATCTCATCATTTCAAATGATATATACCATTCCAATATTTACACTAGCAAGGTCGGCCAAACACAAGTGAACAAACATTACTGAGTCGGCCAGATAGTAGAAAATTCGGGTTCCTCAAACTGACTCGATGACCTTCTGATACTCGACATCCACTATAATACACTACATCATCATGCACTCGGTAAGAGTAGAGTTACAATCCATACTAATCATTCTGAGTAGCTTGGAACTTGGTAACCATTGGTGACTTAGTGAATATTGTGTCAATTGGTAAAAATTGAATCCATTGATAACCTTCTTCACTTGGTAAACATTGATTCCTTCATTTACCTTGTTTACTCGGTAAACACTAAGTTCTTTTTTTACCTTGATCACTCAGTAAACACTAAGTTCTTTTTTTACCTTGATCACTCGGTAAACACTAAGTTCTTTGTTTACCTTGATCACTCGATAAACACTAAGTTCTACTGATGACTTGGTGAGCACTGACTGCTTGGTAAACACTGCAAAGCTTGGTAACCACTAACTTCTTGGAGAACATTGTTCTACTTGGTAACCACTAAGTTCTTGGAGAACACTATTCTGCTTGGTAACCACTATGAACTTGGTAAACACTGTTGAACTGCCCATATGCTCAGTTTCCAAAGGAATGCTCGGTATCAGCTGTAGACTAAGTGATGAGCTCGATAAGCATTCAGAATTGAATAAGTGTTGTAACTAATGAAAAATATATCATAATTCCAACAAAAATGTATAGTATGTATTGACCTATAGGATTAGATACATCATCATCATAGTTTGACATACTTGTGCCTAACTTCACACGTGTCCATGACATTCCTATGAAGCTCGCTAATCAAAACTCTATCCATTCTACCAGATAAACTATATGACACTTAGACAAATTTCTAAATATAACTATCATAACTATATCTTCATCATCTACCCACTTTACTTGACTAATATGTTTCCATAAATGATAACACCAAAATTTCTAACCTAGCCAAATTTTCAGCAATGTGCTCTTATCCTTAATACCATTAAAGGTGGATGCAAGTGTCACTTTCATTTGATTGATAAGGCTAATGAAAGTTTTGAGAGTTTGAAAAAGGAAGTTGTAGAGTTAACTTCCTCAAGGTTTCTAGATTTTAATCAAGTAGTCATAGTTGAGTGGGATGCAACTAAATTTCCATAGCAATAGTATTGAGTCAAGAGGACCATCTAGTAGCATTTTTTTTAGAGAAGCTCAATGAGACTAAAAGAATTATTTAACCTATGATCTAGAATTGTATGGCATGGTACAAGACCTAAAGAAATGGAGGCATTTCTTATTCATTAAAAAGTTAATTGTTTACATTGATAATCATGCCCTTAGATTCTTGAAAAGGTAGGATAAGATAAATCAAAGACACCTAAAGTGGGTAGAGTAGTTGCAAGCTTATAGGTCTTAATTATTAAGCATAAGAAAGGTATTGACAGATGCTTTGAGTAGATAAGTCCTTACTATACAAGAAATCCAATTGCAAAGTGAAAGATTAGATGCTTTGAAATACTTGTATAAGGAAGAGAAAGACTTTGTATCAGCCTAAAAATTTGTCTCTCAATTTACCAATGCCTTCCATGTGAATGATTCTAACTTTATTTTTCACAATGGATTATTGTTTAAGGATATTTGTTGAGTATTCCTCAATATTCAATGAGGGAAAACATAATCAAAGATAAGCATCAAGGTATTCTTGGAGGGTACTTTGGTCTAGACAAGACCCCAAAATAGGTAACAAGATTATATCATTGGTCTAAGGTATAAAGTGATGTCAAGAATTTTGTGGAACAATGCTCAATTTGTCAAAGGGAAAAGGGTAAATCATCTAATGCAAGTCTCTACCAACCATTAGATATTCCTACTAGGCCTTGGGAATATCTTAGTACGGACTTTGTCCTAAGATTTGCTAAAATGGTGAGGTGTATGACCGTATGTATGTTGTAGTGGATAGATTCAGTAAAATGTTACATTTAATTCCTTGTAGGAGTATCAATGATGCTTTATACATAGAAAATCTATTTTTTAAGGAAATTTTTAGAATTCATGTGCTTCCACTTAGTATTATTAGTGAAAAACACTTAAAGTTTGTAGGTCATTTTTTTTAGAATCTTGTGGAAATGGTTAGGAACTAATATATCATTCCCATCAGCCTATCATCCATAATTTGATGGTTAGATTGAAGTGGTAAATAGATCACTGGATAACTTGTTAATGATTCTTACTAAAAAATATGGATAGGCATGAGACTTGGTTATTAGTCAAGCTAATTATGCATATAATGATTAATTCAAGAGGAGTATAGGTGAAGGCCCTTTTGAAACTTTTATGGATGTTGTTTGAGGGGTATAATGGAACTTAGATATTTAATTACAATGGACAAGAGAAATTCCTTAGGAGAAACCTTTGCAAATAACGTTTAAGAAATACATGAATAGGTGGAAAGGAACTTGTAATAGAGTGCAAAAAAATACAAGGCTCAAGTAGACAAAATAAGGAGAGGAACATATCTCAAAGTAGGTGATCTAGCAATGGCCTAGTTGAGGAAATAAATTTTACCTCAAGGTCAACCTAAAAAACTACTTATGTGGAGGATAGGACCATTGAAATTAGTGCACATGTTTGGCAACAATGTCTATGAAGTGGAATTGCCTTCTAATTTATTCATCTTACCTATTTTCAATTTAATTGATTTGTATCCTTTCAAGGGAATGTGATAGATACAGGACAAGTAGATGATGCAACATCAATTGAATCAAATTGGATAAAGGATTTGTCCCTTGCCAATCCTTACAGTTGGAATGCATTATGGATTCCAAAGTCATCTAGAAGACTAGAAAAGGAGTTTTTAAGGAGTACTTGGTAAAATGGGTTTCTTTACCTAAGGCTAACCACCTAAATGATAGAATCAAACATATTAAACAATTGTTCAAGCCCCATCAACTCAAGAAACTTGAGTTTTTCCCTACCCTAAGAGTATGCTACAAGAGAACCTTAATGATCTTGTTTTTTAATATAATAAAGAGTTGTAATAATGTCATTTTGTTTGCAAATCCTAATTAATGAACTTAGTCAATTTTGGGGTCTAAAGCCACCAAGGGTGGTCATGGTGAAAAGATTGTGTAGGAAGGGTTTTCTAGATTTAAGTACGATTTTATAAAGATATATAGGTGCATTAGAACACTTAAGAGAACATTTGAGCATCAGAAATGAAAAACTATGAAGTTGCAAAGTTCCAACATTAAAATTTTTGCTACATAATGCAAGAATGCAACTTTAAGCCCAAAAATTAGTTGGGAGTGGGAAAAACTAATCCAAGAGCACATATAAGGCCTTGGAAACTGATTTTTAGGTTGGTTGGATTGATCAAAGACAAAAATCAATTTTGGTCTTGTGTTTTTACTTTATTTATCATGCTAACTAGTTAGTTTTTGTACTACTGACTAGTTTGATAGTATAACTCATTGGAACTTAAATCTTAGTATTTTATCTTTCTTTTGCACTTGGTTCCTAGAGTTCTATTTGTGAAAATAGTCATGGTTTTGAATTCACATAGGCTTGAAACCCTCAAAACCTAGGGTTTTATATTTAAAATGATTTTTCCCTAGCATTCCATACCTAGAATTCAATATGCCTTCTTGGAATGCTTATATAGTTTTTTCTATTTTTTAGCTTGCTAATATTGATTCTCTATTTCTATAATGATGCTCTAAGATAATTACTAGGTAGTGACAAGCCAAGAACTATGAAAGAAATCTTTTTTTGTAAAGAACAATATACTGGATGATAGAATCCAATGCTAGATTGGAATTCCTCAGACACATATGAACCCCATTCAAGTTAAAAATCCAAGATAAAAGATTTGATGAATTCTTATATGAATTTCTCAAGAAACTAGTTAAAAGTTTCTCAATAATGTTGAAAGTAATTGTCAACTCTGTAACTTTTGGTATTTCTCTGTCAGTTATCCCTTTCATTTCACATTGTGTTATCCCCCATGTTTCAAATTTCTGACAGTTAGTTCTAGAATTTAATGAGTTAGGTGAGTGTACATGCATTCTCACTCATATTTGAGTTTCAAATCATGGTGCCCTGTTATTACCTTGTTTTACATATGTTTTGATGTATTATGTAAGTGGATTCAACTGAAGTACTAGAATAATAGGTTTTAGCCTTTGGATTTCATGGTGCTTTGTTTTTGCTCTATTCTAGAAAATATTTGATATGGTATTTGAGCTAAAGGTTGAATGTTGATGGATGAATTCTAATGGGTGAAAGCTAATGACTAAGAGCTAATAGTTGGAAGATGTAGAAGATCAAATATTTGTAGGAGTCAAGTTTTCAAATCTTTGGGTGAACTGGTCAAGTTCTTACCCTACAAGGATAGAGGTTAAAATGGTCAATTTTAATCTATAGAAATAGAAGCATCTACAAAAAAATGTCTAACCCATCAGTGGTTAATTCTTTGTTGGTGGGATCTTGGCTAGTTCTTAATACATTGTATTTATCAAGTGTTAACATTTGCTTAGTTTTGTCTTTGTTAGTTTTAACCAAGTAGTTTCTAGTTTGATAGAGTGAGTTGATCATTGTATTGTTGAGTAGCTTGACAATCCTCAATTGGTTGTTCCCTTATTTTTTGGTAAATAGATTAAAGTGATCATGGCTTCCGCAAGTAATCCCAACACACAAGGGCCAATATTGAATGACAAATACTACTCCATATGGGCTATTAAAATGAAGATTTACTTGAAGAATTTGGATTGTTGGGAGGCTATAGAAACTAAATATGAAGAGCCTAGTGCAAAAGAGCTAGCTCAAATGACAAATGCACAAAAGAATGCTAATGTAGAGAGTAGAAGGAAAGATTCAAGAGCCTTATGGACCATACATAATAGAGTTGAAGAATCCATCTTTCCCAAAATTTCAACAACAACCAGTGCAAATCAAGCATGGGAGATACTTGCAACAACATATCAAGGAGTAGAAAAGGTAAAGATGCTAAGTGGCAAATTTTGAGAAAAAAGGTTTGAAATTTTGCAAATGAAGCATGCTGAAATTGTAGATCAGTTTATGTCTCAAGCCATAGATAAAAAAGTTGTGGAAAAAAATCTTAGAAGTCTTCCACATCCATATGATACATTGATGACTACTATAGATAATGAAAAGATCTATCTACATACTTCATTGAAGAGTTAACTAGTTGCAATGCTGAACTATGAGTCTAGATTGCAAAAGAGAAATGAATCTTTGGAGATTTCTCTACAAGCACAAGCCACAATCAGCAGAGGAAGAAGAGGAAGAAGTTCATTTCAATTTGAAGCAAACATGGTGCTAAAAATCAAGCAGAGAAACCTCTATCTTAGCCACAAAACTAAAGAGGAAGATGAAAAGGCAACAGAGGGAGAGGTAGATTTGATAAATTAAACATACAACGTTTTTATTGCAAGAAATATGGACATTTTCAGAGTTAATACAGGAAGAAACAAGTAGACTAGAATAGAGGAAGATCTAGTGTGTCCAACATGGAAGAGACAACTCATTCAATGTTTCTATCATGCTTAGCAATAGAAGATAACAACAAAGAAGACACATGGTTGTTGGATAGGGCCTACAAAAATCGCATGACATGTAACAAAAATCTTCTTATTAGCTTTGATTAAACAATCAAGACCAAGATCGAGTTAGGATATGATCACGTGGTCCATTCTCTAGGAAGAGGTACTCTCATGGTTGTAGTTAAGAAAAATGAAAAGAAAGACATCCATAATATTTATTATGTTGAGAATTTGAAGCATAATTTGTTGAGTATAGGCCAAATGAATGAGAATGGGTTTGAAGTTAGTTTCAAAGGACTTACTTGCATTATCCTAGACAAACCCCAAAGTAAAATGGTCATAGCTAGAGTCCAAATGAAAAAAAAGAAGAAGATTGTATCCTCTAAACTTGAGAAGTGTCAAATAGCCTATAGGTTATGCACAATATGTCACAAATTCTGATGAAACATGGTTATGGCATCTTAGATATGGCCACCTAGCTTTTAACAATCTAGATATGTTTCAAAAAAAGGTTGATGGTTGTAGGTTTACCAGCAATAGATGTTCACCATAATCCTTGTGAGAGTTGCATAATTGCCAAGCATAAGAGGAGAGCCTTTCCAAATACAACAACTTATAGAGCCAAAGATCTTCTAGAGTTAGGGCATATTTATCTTTGTGGACCCATAAAAATTGAGTGTAAAGGAGGGAGCTATTATTTACTGACTTTTATTGATGATTGTAGTTAGATGAAATGGGTTTATTTCATCAAGAACAAATTAGACACCTTTGAGAGATTCAAACAATTAAGGCAATGACAAAAATTTAGAGTGGTAGGCACATTAAAGTCTTAAGGTCTGATGGAGGAGGTGAATATGATTCCAAAGGCTTTGTTGCATATTTTAGAGTACAAGGAATTCATAGACAATTTATTGGCTGGTATACTCCACAACAAAATGGAGTTACAGAGAGGAAAACCCAAACAATCATGAACATGGCAAGAAGCATGTGTAAAGCTAGAAATTTACCAAATGAGTATTGGGCAGAGGAAGTTGCATGTTCAGCCTATATCTTGAATAGGTCACCTACAAAATGTATAAAGGATAAGACATCTCTAGAAGCATGTAGTGGAGTAAATCCAAATGTAGTGAATTTTAGAGTTTTTAGAAGTCTAGCTTATACACATGTGCCTTAAGGAGCTAAGGAAAAAGATTGATGATAGAAGTGAAAAATGTATATGCATAAGTTATAGTGATGCATCAAATGCCTACAAGTTGTACAACTCAATCACTAAGAAGACATTAGTGTCTAGGGATGTCAAATTTCTTCAAGATAAGTCATCGCATGAACAAGAAAATGGAACAACTCATAGTCAGCCCACTCCACATATTTTTGAACTAACGGATGTTGATCAGCCAAGAGAAAGATTTCTTAGATTGGAGGTTCCAATAGCAGCAAGAGAAAATCAAGGACAACACATGCATAGTCCTACTTCTACTAGTGATTCAGACCCTACACTAGCATAGTTAAGAAACCAAAAGACTAGAACAATTAGAGAAATATATGAACAACAAGACAACAATGAACAAGTAGTATTTTCTTTGATTTCTAGTTAGTCTATATGTTTTGAAGAATTAGTTGAGAAGAAAGAATGCGTAGAAGCAATGAACAATGAAATTGTAGTCATAGAGAAAAATGATACATAGGAGTTAATGGACTTGTCACAAGACAAAACAAGAATAGGAATTAAATGGGTCTATAAGACAAATCTTAATGAGAAAGGTCAAATTGAGAAGCACAAGGCAAAGTTAGTGGCCAAAGGTTATGTACAACATCCTAATATAGACTATGAAGAAACCTTTTCACCAATGACAAGATTAGATACAATCAAAACTATATTAGCAGTAGCAGATAAACATCATTGGTCAATCCATCAATTGGATGTGAAATCAACATTTTTAAATGGAATTATAAATGAAGTATATGTTGATCAGCCATGGGTTTTAGATCAAAGGACAAGAACAAAAGGTCTATAAGATGAAAAAGGTTCTATATGGATTGAAGCAAGCACCAAGGGCTTGGCATAGTAGAATAGATTCCTATCTACTCAAAAAAGGGTTCAAGCATAGCAATAATGAGCAAACATTATGTACCAAAACAAACTTGCAAGGTGAGATCTTAATTGTATGTATCTATGTTGATGATTTTCTATATACCGATAATTTGCATCTTGAAGAATTTAGACCTAACATGGAAAGAGAATTTGAAATGACCAATCTTGGTCACATGGAATACTTTATTGGTTTAGAGATTGAACAATTGGAACGTGATATTTTCATTAGCCAAAAAGAAGTATGCATAAGAAGTGTCTACAAAATTTAGAATGAATAATTGCAAGATAATCAACACGCCTATTGTTCTAGGTACAAAATTGAGAAAAAATGATGAAGGTGCTATAGTGAATCCCACTTTGTATAAGCAATTGGTAGTCAACCTTCTCTCTCGATTCATGGAATCACCAAAGACATCACATTGGAAGGTAGGAAAAAGAATACTAAGGTACATTGTAGGAACAATGCAACATTATATTTTGTATGTAGGTAATGAAGACAACAAGCTAGTTGGATTATAGATAGTGACTTTGTTGGAAATGTAGATGAAAAAAGGACCATTCCAGGTTATGCATTTTGTTTGGGTATAGGTGTAGTTCCATGGGTATCCAAGAAGCAACCAATTGTCACCATTTCATCAGCAAAGGAAGAGTACATAGTAGCCCTACTAATCAGCGACATGTCAAGCAGTATGGAAGAAGGGATTAATTAGTGATCTTGAACTAACATCAAAGAAGGAGCCAATTGCCATTTTTTGTAACAAAACTCAGTGATTGCACTTTCAAGAAATCTAATCTTTCATTAGAAGAGCAAGCATATTGACACTCATTACCATTTTATTAGAGAGCTTGTCAGTAATGGAGAAATCAGCCTACAACATTGCAAATCAAAGGATCAATTGGCAAACATATTCACATAGCCATTAGCAAAAGAAAAATTAGAATTTCAAAAGCACCAATTAGGAATTGTTAGTACATTGAAAATGTTGTAATGTATAGATAGAGTCAAGATTAAGGGGAGTGTTAAATGTAATTGTTGGCTCTATAAATTTTGGTTTTTCTCTGTCGATTATCCCTATAATTTCATGTCATGTTATCCCACATGTTTGAAATTTACAATAGTTAGTTCTAGCATTTAATGAGCTAGGTGAACGTCATGCATTCCTACCCAGATTTGAGTTTCAAATCACGGTGCCCTTTTATTGCTTTGTTTTATATACATTTTGATGTATTATGTAAGTGAATTCAACTAAAGTAATAGAATAATATTTTCCAATGTAGTGCCTGCCCTAGTTCGCATTTTTTTGTTGTTGCCAAACTCTTTTAGGACAGTTATATGATGATGATTATTAGTAATATTATTTTGAGATTATCAGATATCATTTCAAATTTCGTTTATTATATGATGAGATTACTTGGCACTTTATAGTTCAAGTGATTTCAGTTATTGATGATGATTACATAGATGGTTTATCCTGTGTGTGTTTTCTTATGGATACTTACCCCATACTTGCATGTGTATGGTGTGCATTTTTGTTTTCTTTCTGTATATCATTTCTGATGTGGTTAAGGAAGGGAGTCATAGTCACCCGCTAGTCGGGATCTACATGATGCATGATTTCCTGCCATTGCATGTTTAGTTTAGTATATATTGTGTATGTACATGCAGGTTGCAGGTACTGGGTATCGACTTTCTCGAATTGCTAGGATGAGCGTACCCTATCGCATTATCTCAATGGTAAGAGAGAGGAGATAAATCCTCAAGTCCAAATCCCAACCCTTTAAGCCATTTGTCCTAATTGAAAATTAGGACAAGTATCTGAGTTGAGTATGCTCTGAATATGTTGGATGACGTAATTCGTGATATTAACCCTTTTGGTTTGATTTTGTATGTGTTTTTCTATGATGGGTTTTCGTATTTAATTTAATGAGTCTTTGGTGTATTTTTTATTAATTAGGTCTAATTAAAAGATTTAATTAATGATTTAATTAAATAGAAAATTATTATGATATTTTAATATTTAATTTTATTTAATTAATTGGAAAATTAATTAAATAAAAGAATTAATTTTGAACATAAAAGTTATAAGTTTAGATTTGGAATGTGATAATATTTATTTAATTTAATACTAATATATTTAGAGTACATTTTTAAATAAATGCTAAATAATATTATTATTTAAGTTAATAAATATTTTATCAATTAAGTTTCAAAAATAAATTTAAAAAGTGGAAAAGATATTAAAATTATTAAAAGATTCTAGATTGCATGATGTGTGCATGTGATATATATATATATATATATATAATATTAAATAAATTAATGTGCATTATTTTAATATTTATTCACATAGGAGTATGAGAACTCTCGGGAGTTGTCATGTAGACAAAACAAGAGTTTGCACTCTAATTATGCACGTGTTGTCTACACTTAGGAGTTAGCATATTATTTAAGCACATGTTGTCTACAACATTCTAGAGACCTCATCATGTTTATCTTCTTATCATGGAAGTTATGTGCTTAGTTGTCATGCTTATCTCCTAGTTCTTTCTAGACACATTCTAGGTGGATCTTAGAGGCCTTAATATAGAGGCTCTCCTAGTGTGTATGGACAAGCTTAAATGCATTTGAGAAGCTCATATGCTTCTACATGCTCATATGCTTCCACAAGCACTTCTAGTCACTTGGGGGTTTCGGTTGGTTTAATTTTTTGGAGGAATGGTGAATGTTGGAGAAGGAAGAGATTTTTTTCTATGGACTTCTGAGGCATAGCAAATTAGCATCAGTATCTAGGTGCACTCGTGATTTTTGCATATTCCATTTGCACTCTTTCTTTTTCAGTCGCAATGCAATTCTGGATTTATAGTTCTGTATGCTATTTTCCTATCGCCACTAAACTTCCTATCCCAATGAAATTCTAGATTTATAGTTTTGTATTCTATTTTTCTGTCGCCACTAGACTTCTTGTCGCAATGCAATTCTGGATTTATAGTTCTGTATGCTATCTACCTGTCGCCACTAGACTTCCTGTCACATAAGCTTTTTGTTCTGCCACTGCAGCAGGTTTGGGTTCAAATTAAAATGGAATCTTATTTTTATGCATTAGTTTTATATGATTTATTAACTAATCTAATTAAGTTAAATTTAATTAAGACTAGTTAATTGTAGAAGAAGTGTAATTAATTATTAGTCAATTTAAGTAAATGGAGTTTTCTGATTTTAAGGACATGGTAAATTATTATGATTTGAATAATGGGAGATGCTCTTGGAATTAAGGGAGTTTCATTTAATTATTAGTAAAATTGATTTTAGTAAATAATGCAACAATTTATTAAAAGTCAATGGGAATTAGTTAAATGATTTAAATAAGTAAATAATTATCTTTTGTCTATTTTAGAAAATTGTTTTTAAATAATGGAAGGATAATTCTATGCTTTATTCAAAGAAATAAATGGGTAGAAGAATCTTATACTCTTGAAATATACTTGAAAGAAAATCGAAAACTTCATATTTGGCTTAAGCATGTGATTGCGAAAGAGAACTAAAATATGTGTTTGTATCTTGTTCTTTATGATATCCATGTGTTGGGGTTTGGGTGGTCCTAGAGTGTTGACTAGTTAGGACATCTACCAGAGGCTTGGGAGCTATGCGAATGTGATGGCATGTTGATGTCATTTGATCTTGATCTTTATAAAACCCAACCATGGTAATGTTATGGTATGCTCTATGAGATGTTTGTATTTACTGATTGTTATTGCTCATCAGTCTTCTTGAGTGAAGCTGAGTTATATGTATCTGAGACACTTGACTTAACCATTTTTGAGTCATCAATCAGTTATCCTTGGATTACTTTCCAGTCGCCATGATGGGACTGAAGTGTTGATTTATTAGTTGATGTTGTCATGTTGTGACTTGTTTTGACTCGACCATTTTGGAGTCTTCGATCAGTATTACTTTAAGATACTTTTTGGTTACTTGTTAAGAACCAATGGATATTGTGATTATCAGTGATACCTCCAGTTGCCAATATAGAATTGATGTGGTCATGATTATTTATGGATGCTTTTCAGTTGCTCATGGAGATTTGATGCTTTTATTATGGATTATGTTTTGGTATTTTTCCAGTCACTTGTATAGGACTGTGGTGATTTTGAGATTTATGATTTCCATGAACTTAGGGTAGGTTATCTACTTGTAGTGTCAGGAAGTGGCTTGCAATGGGGGTCGGGGCCCTAAGTGGCTGCCAGGGTGACTCATTGTAAGTTGTTTTAATAAGCAAAAATATTTACACTAAATGGGGATTAAATGAACCTAATAAGATAATTGTATGTTCTCACCCATGCCTTGAGTGCTAGTATAGACTAGGATGGGAGTAGAGAGAATGCTTGGTTGTGACCTTGCATTTTGTAGTATGCCTCATCAGTATGAGAGGAGACTAGTGGCCGCATAGGGATCACTAGGGGGGCGGGGTCTATTGAGAGACTACCAGGGTAACTCTAGCATGATCCATGTGATGGCACTTTTCTGCTTGCATAGTAGGTTTCTTACATGTCTTTGTGTGTCTCTAGGATTAGATGTCAGTTTGTGATTGGAACCTTGGAGTTAGTAAACTTTTAGGATTCCTGAACTTAGTAAGTGTTTGTGCTATGTGATTGATAACCTATTTGGGACTTGAGATTATCTCCTCAGCACAATGGGAGTGGACCATTTAGGTTCCACACAGTCGAGTGGTAGTGCTTTTTCACTCTTACCATTTGAGATCCGTATGAGACATTGTGGCTGATGCATTCTTTGTTGGCATCTATCTTCATGGAATATGATGGTGGACATGTATCCTTACATTGATGATTTGCATATGTTAGATGATGTTACCTTATGTTATACTTTGCATGTTAGATTACTTTCTACATATGATGTAGTATGATTTAGGAGTGACATTCCTACTATGTTAATACCAATGATCTCTTTGGTGATTTGGAATATTATACATGGAGGGATGGTTAGGATCCATGATGGTTTAATGATGCTATTTACGGTTGGGAGGAACCGTGCTCTTAATAATGTTTGATGATTTATGGTTATCTCTTATGAGAATGTATCATGTATGATATGTGGTTTCATTTATGTTAATGCATCATGGATTAGAATAGGATGATGTATTTTATTTCACATATGTATATTCTTTTAAGCCTTTCATACCCTGTGACAAGTGCAGTGGATGATTGAGCAATCTAAAATGTAATTACTAAAAGGGCACTTATATATTGTCAAAATAAGTTGGGTGTATCATTATTATTTCATGAGGATGTGATGTTAGATGAATAGATAAATTAGATGTGATTCAACATTAAGGGTTCCTTAAAGAATGTAACCTATTATGTATGTATGTTTACTTTCAATTGAATATTGTTACTGCTTTCACTACTATGTTATAAATGGTTTTACTTTCATTACAAAAAAAAAAAAAAAGTGCTATTAAACTTAGTGAAATTTTAGGTTAATTCTTTGGATCCCTTGGTGGGGCATTACATTCAGCCTATGGATTTCATGGTGCTCTATTTTTCCTTTGTTCTGGAAAATATCTGATAAATAAGCCCAATATTACTCAATTCAAGTTGTAGGTCTTAGGAGAAAAGCTCGAGCACAATTCTTGGGTATTGTATAAAACTTCCAAATGGGTGTCCAAAACTATATTTTTCAATAGGAGATTTTCAAATAATTTACAGGGAATTAGCCAAATACCCATTAGACTAGGCTAATTGAATTAGTCCTATTAGGTCTTCCTACAACAAATAAAGTAACTAATTTGTTTGTACAAAGCTCATTGAACCATTAGTCAAATGGCATGTAAACAATCTATTTAACTACTATGAAGAGAATCTACACATTGGGATCCTAGTTAGTGGAGGATTTGTGGCAATAGTCCTTTGGAAGGAGCAAATTGCTAAGTTAGGAAGGTTGTATTGAGTTACAACCTAAAGGTAAGAGGGATTGTCTACAAAACCTTGGGAAGGTTAGACAAGCCTTTAGTGAGACATTGGAAAGGCCACTAGAATTCTAACCATTGGATGGTTTGTTTGTTATAATTGGATAGTTAAGCCTAGTTGAGAAGTAAACCACAAGATCCTTTGCATTAGGCAACACATTAGAAAAACTCGATGGCCAGAATTAACTTAGGGGAACATGGTTTTGTAAGCTAATTTTTTAGAAGCATTGTGTGTTAAATATATTTCCACTTTGAAAGTAACAATGCTCAATTTTGTTGGAGTCTTAAGCATTTTTTCCCCTCTATTTAATATATGTTATTAGAGCATTTTTTATGGACTTGTTTAGTTGACTTTTGTCCACTTGTTTTTCCTCTCCAAAGTTGTGCATACAAGGCAAACCACATGAAAAAGCAATTGATTTCCTTCCACTATTATGTGTTTTGTCAATAGAGATACATTATAGACCACATGCAAATTAGTTCTTTCACCTATCCATCTTGTGCACTCTTTAAAAAGGAAAGTCTATGGTTTATTTTCATATGAATCTTTTTAAAAAAATTAGAGTTGTTGCAAAGGATTATGGGAGGTTAAGTTGATTGACAAAGAGTCTTTATATTTCAATGAAGGTTAGTGATGTTGCAGACGATTGAATGAATTTGGTATATTCAAAGAGTCAAGTTTTCAATGAGGTGAAATAAGGTCTTATGGAGGTCTTTAGTTTCCTATTCACTTGTTTTTCCTCTCCAATGGAGTGCATAAATTGGCTAAGTACTTCAAATGACACACAACAACCATTGATGTTTTTCCACCATTCTTACAGTTTGTGATCAGAAGTACAATGAAAACCACATGTAAATTATTGGCATTCATTGTTCTCGTGCATTTTGTTTCTTTCCTCTCTTCATACTTTCTCTTCTTGTATTTTTATTCTACTTTATTTTCTCTATATAATTATATATTTGTTTAAATATACATTCAAAGATGAGAATACCAGAGTTGTTGCACAAAGTGTTTGAAAATTAAAACAGTGGATAAGAAATTTTTCTAATTTTGTTAGGACCTTTTTCAATGTACTTCTATGGATTTACTGTACTTCTATTTTATGGATAGTTATTGTTTTTAATGAGCATGGTGCATTAATATAGTCTCACAAAAATTGATGACAACATAAATAGATTAAATCCGATGCCATAAATAGATTAAATTCGATGAAGGTACATACGAAGACCACAAAATACAATCTCATTTCATTTTACTTGATAGAAACTACAACGATGAGCTATGTATTTGTTTAAAAAACAAACACCATATGACACAAATTACACTTTACAAGCAACTCCAAGCTGCCTTAAATCATAAACTGGAGCTACGATCTCTCCATCATCTTTTCTGCTCACTGACTGAATAAGTAAATATAACATGATTGATTTTCAGTTCATTCATTCATTATGTGGAAGACTACTCAAAACCATCTGAGCTCCAAATTGGGGCTGAAGAAAAACCATAGGGATAGGTGCATGAGTATAGGTAGGAGATACAGAGAAAGAGAATTGTTGCAATATCATGGCTAATATGACCTTGGCCTGAAGTACTGGAAAGGTCTGGCCAACACAAGCTCTTGGTCCCAACCCAAATGGCATAAAAGCCATGGGATGCTTAGCAGCCTTTGAAACCCCTTGAGAAAATCTTTCAGGATTGAATTCCTTGGCATTCTCTCCCCATAATTCTTCATCATGGTGAAGTGCAATGATAGGAAAGAGGAGTTGTGTTCCTGCAGGGATTGACAAACTTCCCAATTTGGTATCATTGTCTGTTTGTCTGATCAGTGCAACTACAGGTGGGTAGAGCCTCAATGCCTCATTCAAAATCATGCCCATCTGCACCACAACAAAACAATAAGCATGGGTTCAGAAAACTCCTAATAAAAATTGTGTTAATAGATAGAACATGATTTCAAATTAGTCATGTAAACAAGTCAAAACTTGAAGTATATTTTTAACTCTTCACCCTCTTCCTCAAAGACAGATTCAATGAACTGAAAAGATGATTTGTTTTAATCTCAAAAGTACTCAGTAAAAGAATTGTGTTAATAGATAGAACATGATTTTGAATTAGTCATGTAAACAAGTCAAAACTTGAAGTACACTTTTAACTCTTGACCCTCTTCCTCAAAGACAGATTCAATGAACTGAAAGATGATTTGTTTTAATCTGAAAAGAGTACTTTTAAGTTTTGATTTGTTTACATGAGAAATCTAAAATCGCAGGTACATGGGTCCTACGAGAATGTGATTTCAGATTAGCCACGTAAATAAGTCAAAACTTAAAACTATTTTGAATATTGATAGACAAATTCATACTAGAGTATAATTTCAAATTAGCCACCTATACAGATCAAAACTTTAAAGTACACTATGACCCTCCCCTCATAGGTTCCATGGACTCAATAGATCCTTAGGAAAATCCAAAATCTCAAACAGTGCTGAAGACTTGCTGTTGATTCCAGAGGACTCTTACAAGCTGTAATAAACTGTTGGTGCGTTGGTTGCATAAACTCTTTTCTGTCAATATCGAATATAGTGGAGTCCCACATGGTACTACTTACTTTTGGAAGGACTTGTACCAATACAAATTGCACTCAAAATATTCTACTAAAATTATTAATTGAGGACTCTTCTGTCCTGAATATGGGCATATGTTTTCAAAATCATATTCCCATTAGAGACACTTTAAGACAAGTAAGGGAGTTTCTACAGCTAATATGCGTTGGCTCTCATTATAAACATTAGATTTCAATCATGTTATGATAAGCGTATTGAATGTGGGGTTTGGGCTAATCAAACTATATTCTAAGTACTTATTGGGAATTAGGGTCTTGATGTACTTACAAGTTTTAGGTTGTTCACATTCTCTGGTTTAGGAGCTCTCTGTCCACAGGTAGACAATACTTCCTTTCTTGCTCGGTCCTGCCAACAAGGGTACATACCAAGTAGTACCATTGTCCAAGTCAGCAAGCACACCGTCGTATCATGGCCCGCAAAGAAAAATGTCTTACATTCATCAATGATTTCTTCAGTCTCCATAATGATGCTTTTTTGTATGACTCCTCCCTGCTGAGTGTCCTTCTTTCTGCTGCCAGCTGTCATCACGCTCAGGAGGTCACCATTATAGCCAGTGGATCCTCCTGAGCTCCTTACTTTCTTTCTGCTTTCAATCAACTGTCTCAGGGACCTTCTGATATCTTTGTCCAGCTTTCTCATGAACCTCTTTTTACCACAAGGCCACAACCTGAATCAACGGTACAAATTAGTTCGATCCAACTGTATACTGCCAGAAAAAATCTCCATGTAAAAGGACGAATATCAAGTAAGCTCTGGTTAGCAAAATGTCTGACAGACATAAAAATGAATCACTTATTGTTTTCTACTAAAGAAATTATGGCAAAATCCTTGTTTGATTGCTCCTGTGCAGAGATAAATTCCCTCTTGTGGAAAGTAATCAAATATGTATTGATAAAGCTAAGAGTCTATAATACAATGGTAATTTGTGAGCTTCTAATCGAGGAGGTCTTGGATTGGAATCTATTCGAATTTAACACATAATAATAATTAATCTCCAGTTTGAAAGATTTGAATGAAAGGAAAATGGTCTTGCCTGCTTATTAGAGCACAGAGTAAACTCTTGGGTGCCTCAGCTATTAGAAGTGCTTGCTCTGCTTGCAAATCAAAAATGTGTCTGCCTTCCACATAGCTGCCCCCAAACATTATATGGGAGAGTATATCATCTGTGAGATCTCTGAACTCTTTGCAGGCTTCTATCTCATTTGTATCATTCTCAATTCTCTCTTTCCATTTAGCCAGCATATTGGAAGTGCTTCTAACCATCATGGGAACCAAGCCCTGAGATTATAACATCATGCATTGAAATAAAGAAATCAATAAGAAAAATTCAATATAATCCTGAACTAAGTTGCATATTCTAGTGTGTCTATTGGACCTTTGAACAACTTAAGAGCTGCTCTATAAACCATAACTGTTTTGAAAGAACCCAAAAAGATGTCAGGAACCTAAGCTAAACAAACAAAACACAAATGATTGCAACCAAAGAAAGAAACAAAATGAAAAGAGCAAACCTTCAAATTGTCAATATGGAAAGCAGGATTAATAATTCTCCTATGTTGTGCCCACATTTCCCCTTCCAGACTGACAAGACCATCTCCATTGAGTTGCTTCATCTGGGTACACTTCTTATATACGCCAGACTTGTTGCACAAAACTTCCCAAATCAAGTCAGGGTCTGTAATATTCAATCTCACAGTAGAGCCAAGCCAGTGGATAAATGTTTGACCTAACATGCAACAACAATGAATGAGGTTTCTGTGAGAAGAGGAGTCAAAACAGTTTTATGCAAACATGTAAGGAAACCTTCTAAACAAAAACTACATTCTACATCAAACATCCTTTGAAACACAAAACGAGAAAGAATTTTACAGTTTTACATTGCTCCTAAGATTCCCTGTCAACCAATGCTCTATAGAGAACCAAAGAAACAAACAGCTATATTGTAATGTGTATAAGATTTTCCTAATGCTATCTATTGTCTTTCCAAAGCTATCAATAACCATTTCCAATTCTTTCTAAGACTCTCAAACATAGCTGCCTACATTGATTCTTATTTGCAAACATCACGATCTAAAACAGCAACACTAACAATACTTCTTCTAGTGAGAAATAGGTTTGAGCCATGAAAATCACCATATGTCTTAGTCCAAGAGTCATAAAATGTGAGAGCTCTAGGAATAATATCATGGGATAACTTCATGGGTGTTGATATTGCCTTGTCTCTCATCTGGATCATATCCATCATGTTACCATAGCCAAGTCTATAAGGAGGTCCTCTTATTCCTTGGCACTCAAAATGCTTCTTCACTTGAAGAGGCTTCCACCATATACTATTCCCCACTTTCACCAACAAAACCAATACTGAACAGCAAGCCAGCAGACAGAGCAACAGCAGTATATCCATGATAAAATAACACTAAAGCTTAACAAACCTGCTTCTCATTTGGTCGCAACTTAAGTTCCCCTTGCACTCATGAATTGCTCACAGAAAGTAAAATGGGGTCATGTAGATATACATGTTGTGTTGTGATGGGGCCTAGGCTAATACACCAATTGGGCCCCTTCCCTCCCCACAAATGATTTCCAGAAAACACATTCCTATGTATGTGGAAAAGGCAACTACTAGGTGTAGATATCAAGATATTTCTTATTATATAGTGCATGACAGGCACCTTTTGATTGAATTTGTCTAGTAATGGGAAACAAAAGAGGGGACACTCGTGCTTGTGTATGGAAACATGCAAATATCCCAAGAGCATTCTCCGAGAAATATGCTACTCAAGAGGCCCTTGACCACAAATGGATGCCTCTAAATACAACATTTGAGACTTCATGTCAACCTTTGCCACATGGGTCTAAAATGACATTTGCCTGGCCTTCTCATTGGTAAATGGAAGCATGCATTTACCCTCATCATCATCATCCTTTTACATTGGCTATTACTTCAAAACCCTTCTGCACACTTTTTCTTTCTTTTGGGTTTTAAATAATTCTCTCTTTTGTAAGTTTTCTCCCTTATAACCGGAGCACTCTTTTATTCACTCTCAGCTGATTTTGTTACAAGGTAAGCAATCGATGGCATCCCAACTTACAAGGTAGTTTTGTTAGATTCGGAGAAAACAACAGTCCAAAACTGTATATAGCAAAAGTGGTTTCTACAAGATGGTAAGATAGGCTCCACTTTACTAACCATGGTCATGATATTATTAGAGTGGCTTCAACTCAAGAGTACAATTGTAGAAACATAGTTTTAAGTTCAAGTGATTAAAAAGAAAGTGAATATCCCAATGCTCAGACATGAATTATTGAGATTTAGAAATACATTTAATATAAAATGTCCTTTATTAAAATAAAGGAAATTATAATTTTAAATTAATATTGAAGTAACATAAATTTGAAAGGTTAGGAATAATATTTTGTAATTTGGATAGTTTAGTTAAGTATACATATGATGAGTTTTCCAAGATTATATGAGATCACATAAGATCATCAGGTATATTAAAAAGTGTGTGAGATTTTAGTTCAATGCTTATGTTACAATAGATTAATGAAGTGTCAAGTGTCCAAATAGTCTAATGATAAAATTATAGTGATTTAGTTCTTGTTATCAAGATTTGAAACCCATTAAAATGTTATTATTGAGTGCTTATATCCCGAAAGAGGAGTCATTAAGTACCATTTATTGAAATTATTTTGTTGACAAAGAGTCCAACATAATTCTTAATCTTCATCTTTTCATCTCTCAAATGTTTTTAATACTATTTGAATATCATCTTTCATTAATTATTATTTTTATATTTTTCTTCGTTTTTTGTCTCTCAATCTCATAATCATTTAAACATCCAAATAATATATTAAATTTTATATTTGATTGCTTGATTTCAAATTATAAAATAATTACTTTTTATAATATAATAAATATATAATCCAAAGTTTTATTTAAATTTTTTAATATGAAATCTTTTATAAATTTATTTATAGATCTAAATTATACAAATCATATATCTTTTTATAATAAATTATTTTTAAAAAATATATTGAGATTTAATTTCAAATCATGAAATATATAATAAAATATATATAACTTTGTTAAATGAATCAAAAGATAAACTTATAGATAGGATGGTTTTGGGAACTTTTTGTAATAGATATAAGATCTCACTTGTTGAATGCAATTATTGACCAAAAGTACAAATTCAATCTAATGTAATGAATTTAAACTATTGTATTATTTTATTACAATTTTTAAGAAGATTTTTTTTTCAAAGTAATTCTCAGTCACAAGACAAATCTAGATTCATTCCAAACCTAATTTAAAATGAATCCAGCAATTCCCTGTAGACCTGTATATATCAATGTTTGATTTATCTTATTTGTCTCTTGTCCTTTACCTCTTAACAAATTGGTTAAGTGGTCTCAATCAATGATATTGAAATGTTTAGTGAGTTCACATGCTAGCACCACCTCCCCATCCCCCTAAAACGAGGGAATAGGGCCATAATGGGCCGTAGTTCATAAAGTGGATTAGACACGCAGAGAATCAGGTTGCAGTAAGGGGAATGTCCATGTGCTTGGAAAAGGATTGGATTGGATCCTTTCACAATCATTGTGCACAATTAGAATGCATGAAACTCTAAGATATGGGCATGATGTTGTTGATTTTCTTACACCATTTTTCACAGGGCCCATTATATATCTTTCAACTTATTGGACTCTATTGCACTTCGATGCAAATGAAAGTACATGTCTCCACATTATTGAAGGCTTTATTGTCATGTCAGGACAAATCTTTTCTGCTTCGAACAAACAGCCAAAAATCAAATATTAAAATCCTTTTTATATTAGAATACACCTTTGTGGATTTCTGTGAAGGGTTGATCAAATTATTATGCAGAAAGATTGGGGTACTTTTCATAGACCTCTATATAGTACCTACACAAAATGTAATAATAATAATAATAATCTTTTAAGAATGTGATGATAAATCATAGGCAGCTGCAAATCAGTGATTCATATGAAGGGCTGGATAGTCACTATGATTTAAAAGATTAAAAAACAACATAATCTAATTTAAAAACAAAAGAAAGTTTCATAGATTGTGGATGATGGATCATATAGTATGAGCTAAAATGTTGATGCAAAAAATTTTTACACAATCAAATCTAGAAGTAACAATAGAAAGTGACATGCATTGTGGAAATGTATCCTCAATATTGTCTAGCAGTTCTCCTTCAAGTGTTCTCTTGTATCCTGGTCTCTAGGCAATACAGGTGAGTATAGCTTCAGTCTATACTATTTAGTAGTTCGATAACATGTAATATTGTTATTAGGATAAATTCTGTAGTTTTTGAATAAAACATACTAACTCATGTTTAATGAGTAGTGGATCACGAAAATCATCTCTTAAAATTAAATAGTACACTTAGCACTCGTTACATGTAAGTGATGTTCACATAGATGGAGTATTAGACTTTTTAAAAATCACATATCTAACTTCAACTCAAATGAGCTTAGCCATCTAATGTTTTACTACTATTTTCTTATATTAATAGATAAAGAGTATTCATAATATTATTGTAAAAATTCTTATACAACTGATTTCAGATATCAATGAATCAACTTAAAGTTGTCTATCTGGGCCTATGACTGCATCAGAATCTGTTATCAGTAATCTTATTTCTGAGTTAAAAAAATATAACATTTCTAGGTTTGATTGCGCATGCAACGTGGTGAGTATTAAGAAAAGATAAAAGCAATACTATATACTTTGTGACAATTATTTGTGACAATTTTTAGGTGTAGATTGACCTTTCCAGTCTCTAGCTTGAAATGACAATGCCGGTGTACTTCCTGACAGATCATGATGTACCTCAGGCAAAACGAGACAATTAAAAAAGGTTTAAGTATTTAAATATAAGAAGGTATACCTAGAATGAGAATGAGTTCATAATTTTGGAAGCAACTAAAAATGATGGGACCAAGTGGGGAACATAGATTAAGAATGAAGCTACTCACGCTAATTTCTAGCACAGTTTTAAGTGTATTTTGTTGTAGTCACCTCTTTCATGATTAATATTATTTAATCCCTTCATTCTGTTATTCTTCCTTTACATTTTTTAAGTTTCATTGTCTTGGGTATGATGATGAATTAAGTTAAATATATTTGCCGTTGGAATGACTGACTTGCATCTCCGGTGCTGAGTATATAATTGCTTTGGTGTTTCTCTGCTGCTCGTTACTATTTTTCTTCCTTGGATTGTAACTTTTTATGACTTTGGCTCTGTGGTTGCTGTAACCATTCTACTGCTGTTTGTTGTAATTATTGTTGAATTTTGATCTAATATGAAAATTGATAATAATATTATTATTTATTTCTAACAGAGTAGTATGATGTTCATGTAAAAGGTTCAGAAGAAATAAAAGTCAAATAAAATGTTTTAGTTAAGTTTAAAAAGACTTGTAAAACATATTTATGGATTGTATATTTTCTGTGAGAGTATCTTATAATTGGAGTATTTTAATTGGTGTATCACCATGTGCAATAAATTAAGTCTATATCAAGAATGTTTGATGTTGTACTATAGTGAGTAAAATATTTATGTTAATTTATGAAGATATTTTAAATGTTTTCATCATGTATCAAGTGTGTAATATACTTATGTTTATGTCAAATATTAGAATACACACAAAATATCAAAATCTACCTCATAAATGAACATTTCTAGTATTGGAAGGTATACAATATAATAATATTCAAGATATTTATGTTTATCTCAAACATATATATATATAATTAAGTTTACCAAAAAAAAAAACATGATGCGAATGCAACATGTACAATTGAGTTTTACAAAAAATGAAATAAGTAGAAGAAATATCAACAACGCCTATTAATTTATATCGAAGCCTTGTTAAACATATTAATAGGCTTTATGTTTATTAGTGTATCTTATAATTAGATATTTTTAATGTGTTTCAATTGCGTATCATAGTGTGTCATATACTTTTCATAATTAAGTTTGAAAAAGACTTGCAAAACATATTTACAATTTTTTTTAATGATTGTGTACATTAAAATGAGATATTTTTAACGCATTGAAGTTTTATCATAGTGTGCAATATATTTATGTTTATGTCAAATATTAGAGAACACTCAAAATATCAAAGTCTACCTTACAATTGAAAAATATAAGAATACAAAAATAAAGTATCAAAACCTTATTAAGTTTACAACAATGTGATATGATGCAAATACAACATAGAATTGAATTTTACAAGAAATAAAATAGGTGTGTGAAACATCAACAATACTTATTAATTTAGATTGAACACTTGTAAAACATCTTTATGGGAATTATGTTTACTACTGTACCTTGCAATTACAAACATCAGCGTGTCCATGGTGTATAGTAGTCATATACTTTTATTTATTAAGTTTTTTTTTTAAATGTAAAACATATTTAACAAAATTGTGTTTTTATGATTGTCCATTATAATAGGGCATTTATAATCTTTTATGGTGTATCATAGTATGCAATATATTTATATTTATGTCAAATGTTAGAACATGCATAAAATATCAAAATATACCTTATCATTGACTATTTCTAGTGTTTTGATGGTGCATCATGATGTGCAAGATATTTATCTTAGATATAAGAATACAAAAATAAAATAACAAAATCGTGTCAAGTTTACAACAAGATAGTATGATGCAAATATAAAATACAATTAAATTTTACAAGAAATGAATTGACAAATGAAACAATAATAAGACTTATTAATTTAGATTGAAGACTTGTAAAATACATTTATGGACATTATGTTTATTAGGTTACCTCAAAATTGGATATTTTGAATGTGTGAATGGTGAGTCATAGCATGTCATATATTTATATTTGTCTTGATTATAAGAATACACAAAAATACTAAAAAAATCTTATTATGTTTTCTTTTAGAATGTTATTTTTCTTTAAATAAATAAAGGATCATATATCTCTTTAGAGAGGAATTAGTAAATAGATAAGTATATTTTTTGTAAATTAAAATGACTTGCAAATTTTTTTTAAAGATCTAGTTGAGGTTTTATGGTATTGGGCTATAATTTTCCCTCCTTCAAAGTAAAATGGTGCTTTAATATTAGATCATGTTCAATGAAGTTCCAATAGACAATAAGAAATACTTTTCTTTGACCTAGTGTGAAATTGATCACATTTTTTGAAAAATGATATTTTATAGGTGAAATCTGGGTTCTATGCAAATTATTTTGTTGAATTGTTTAGTTGGATTTGGTGATTTTTAATTAATTATTCTTACCTTCTAATATTTTAAAACCAAATAATGATATTTACAAGCAACTTCAAGTAGCTTACTAGGCTGAGTGTGTTCTTCTTGGGTTAAGCCTATATGAGGGATAATTTAGTGAATTGTGAATAAAGACCGAAGACAACAAGAAAGAATTTTAAATGTCTATTTGCCACTAAGTTGTTGGCATGTGATGATGACGACAACGATGATGATCATGATGATGTATGACAATATTAGATAATTTATTTGGTTTGATCATCATTTGTATGTTGTTATTGTGGAAAACTAGATGGTTTACATGCCAAATCAATTATATTGATGATTGGATTGATCAGAGAGGTGAAATAGTTAAGTGTTGGACGAACTGAGTAAAGACAAATAGGTAGAGTAAATTGAGTATGAAATGATTATTCTAATGAATTATGATGAATGAATAATAATCTATATATCTATCAAAGCTATTTGAAGATGAGTATGAAATAATATTTACTAGGTATTCAAAGAAAAGCCAATATTTCATAAGGTTTACAAGGAGATCTAAATCCCTTAACTAGATAGATCCTAACAAAAAAAAATTCAAACCTTTTAGCAAGACTTAACACTCTTCTTCAAGTGAAATCCTAATCAAGTGAATGTAAAGGTCCTAACAAGAAAAATTTACTACTACACCAGTGAAGATTTATGGGTGACAATTTGCACTATGGTTTTTCCCACTAACCAAGGGTTTCCATGTGAAAAATAATTATATCAAAGTTTTTCATGTGTGAATTATTGAATTAATTTTCTATTACATGTTTTTTTCATTTTCATGTTTCATATTACAAAAGTTAGTAATGAAATTTGTTAGATCTGTACTTCTAGATAGATGAAGATTTTTTAGGAATAAGTTGAAGATACAAATCAAGAAATGAAGAGGTCAAAAGAACATGTGATACACTCCAAGAAAAGAGGAAAGAACTTTGTTACCAATTGAAAGCATATAGAAATAATGAATCTAATGATGTTGAATCCCTTGAAGCCTTATCTCAAGAAAATGAAAAAAACTTCGAAAAGAGAAGTCAGAGGGAATTCAAAGCAAGACAAGTTGCAAATGAAGCTAGGAAAATGGAAGAGGAATCCCTACAAGAAAAAGATGATGAACTCTTAAAATTTGGACAAGAGGTAGTACCTTGCATGAAAATATTCATCAAACTAATAAGGACATGAAAGAAATAAGAAGTGAACTCAATCTTGCAATGATGAAAAATAAAATTTTCGACAAAGAGAATAAGAAACTATATAAAGAAATTGATGATATAAACCTATTATTAAAGAAATTCAATAAAATTTATGTAAATATGGATGAGAAATTGTAATGCCCCTCTACTCCTAACAATGCATTGATAGATTTTAGGGTTGTAAAAAGTACATTTGAACTATTTTCAAATCATGATTACTTTTGGTTTGCCTTGTCCTCTATAATGATACTCTATTTAAATAATCTTGAAAGATACTTACATAGGATTGAACAAATGTAGAACTATAATATTGTATTCTATTATATTTTTTCTATTAAGGACCTTCAAACATTCTTGACATAAAATGACATATTTACTTGGAAACCTTCTGAATGAATCTAGAGGGTTTTGTAACTTAATTGGGAAATGAATCAGCTAGATATAACATGCCAATATAGTTTAGAAATATGTCTAATGCACATCCTTGTGACACTCTTTAGATTTTCCTTACTATATTTAGATCATATTTTGTATCAAACAAATGATCATGTTTTATATGATGCTTATGTGATTCCCTAATGATATTCTTAGGAGATTAATTATATTTTTTAAATTTGTACCATTGGTCATGCTTTATATGTTTCTTAGACTTATAAATTAGTCTCATTCTTGGACATATTATGGTTTCTTTTATTTCATGATTATGATTTAATTTTAAGCTAACCCATTGTGTCTTGTGTGTGTGTTCTTTAGGAGATCTACATGATATAACACTCATCCCTTCATTTCCTATTTGTGTGTGTGTGTGTGTGTGTGTGTGTGTGTGTGTGTGTGTGTGTGTGTGTGTGTGTGTGTATTCATATGTATGTATGTATGTGTATGTGTATGTGTATAGATATGAATGCCACTCTAGCTATGTGTATAGAGATAATTGCTCCTTTGTGTTTCCCAATCAGTCTACAAAGAATTGAAACCATATCATCTCTTTGGATGTCTCTATAGAAAAAAAATACTTTACCTCAGTAGTGGATAAAGTATTCACCTTTTGTAACCAAGAAACCCAATTCATTGTCATCCTAGTAATAATAAAGACATATCCTATAGTACGCCACCTAATATCTAAATCCCCTACTAAATCCAAGTCAACATAGACTTGTAAATAAGTAGAAGATCCCCCAAAATGTAAATAGCTACTGGATGTACCTCTCAAATATATGAGAATCTATTTGACTTCAGTACAATGCTCAATTCTAGGGTGACTAGTGTACTTACTAATGACTCCCACTACTTCTACAGTATTTGGCATAGTACACACCATGCCATACATTAAGCTCTCTACAATTGAAGCATAAGGTACTATTTATACAAAATTGTGCACCCCTTCTTGAAGTTTCAGCTTCAAGAAACCTCATGTAATATGGAAATAACCTCCAAGTGTTGGACTTTCATTCTAAGGTTGAATTTCCAAAGAAGGTTAGCTTCCATACAATCAAGATGCACCTAAACTAACACTTTTGAGGAATAAAGGAAAGGATTGTAGAAATTAAATTGGTGAAAGAGAAAGGTGATGTACCAAATTGAAATTTTGTTACTACCTATACCTAAAGATGTTGTACACATCAATGGAACACAAGACATAAATCTACACAAGATAGCTAAATGAAAGAATAGGTAAAAAAGGAATTTGATTAACGGTAGGAAGAAGTTGATGCAGGAGCATCTAGTGGTGTAAGGGAAATCCTGTCTCACCCAAAAATATGCTTAGTGTTAGTTTGTGTTTAATGTGTTTTCATTTTTGGATACCCATTTGGGTCAAATAGAGATTCCAATTCTCATAGTTCCACTATTAGTTTACTAGGCTAGAGATTTTGAGCACCTCGGGTATGTGCCAATGTAGATAATAGGTTATTTTGTAATTGAGCCATAATTATGATGATTTAGAGGGTTTAAGTTGGAGGGATGATTATACTTGTAACTTAAAGCACTCCAGAAATAGAATTAGGTCAAAAGGCTTTACAGTTTGAAAGTTATTGTAGTTTTAAGTTGCCTGGAGACCCCCTAAGAGTGCTTCAAAATTAGATTTAAGGCACTAAATGGCCTTTTATAGACCCAAAAAATGGGGGGCTAGCAAAGCTCATCTATAGAGCTATAGAGCACTTGGAGACCTTTCCAAAATTGTAAATGGTTCATCAATCGAAGTCCTAGATCAAAAGTTATGCCTCCTAGAAGTTGGATTACCATTTCTGGATTCTTCTAATTTTACACCAACTTATGATGTTTTTTTTAGAACCTTATATTTTGGAAGTGAATTCCAAATAGAATATTCTAAAATGTATTCCTAACTCTAAACCTAATTTAGGTTACTTAAGGTCATTTCTGGCATTGTAAATGTAGTTTTAGGTGGAGTTTGGGAGAAGGTACTATGAAGAGGGTTTTCTCCAGAATCAAACAACATTGTAAGCCTGAGGGTAGGTCATTGGGTTTATTTATATTGTACTAAATGTAATATCATATCACTTTTGATAAAAATACTACTCTTTTTCTATTGTGTTCATTTTTGGTCTTAGGTTATGCCCTCATCAAGTGGTATTAGAGTGACTTTTCTTGAGTGCATAGATAGAGCACCGACTATGAGGTAGTTTGCACAAGGACTATCTAGTTGTGGGTTTTGATATAGTGAGAAGATGACTCCATGAAGAGAGCATGGTGGAAGGGCAAAAGTTTTTCCTCCTAAGGTTATAGGCCTCTAGAGATAAGTTCAGGCATTGCAAGAGGAGATCTATAGAGGGATGAATATTGTAGTAGGTGACAGAAGTGAGGAGGAAAATGAAGAGAAGGAAATATAGGGCAGGAGGGGGAAGGAGATGGAGAAGTCTTCAACTAGGTAGGGGGAAAATGAAGAAGAAGGAAATATTGAGGACCTTGATAAGGTTAAGTTTGCAAAGGCCAAAATGAAAGGCCATGCCAGAATTTGGTGGCAAGAGATTCAGTTGGAAAGAAATAGAAGAGGAAAGGAGAAAATCACAAGATGAGATTACATAGTGAATAAATTAAAGAAGCAATTGATTCTTGTTGATTATGAGCTTAATTTGTTCAAGAAGATGAAAGGGTTAAAGTAAGTGGAAAAATCTATCCAGGAATACATAGAGGAATTTTATTGAGTCCTTATTAGGGTAGGACATGTTGAACAAAACAAGTATAAGTTTTCATGTTACCTTAATGGGTTAAGATCTAGCATTCAGGAGGAGTTAAGTCTGGTTAGAATGACTATCACTGAAGAGGCATACCAATTTTCCTTGTGAGTTGAGGAAAAGCTAAAAGGAAATTGATGGAAGGAAAAGAGGGAATAGTTAAGGAGGAAGGGATGGTGACAGGTCATTTGGAGGCTGAAATTGAAACTAGAAGAAAAATGAAGATGTGGGGACCAGCTAAAACTAGAGGAATGAGGATTTCAACTACTCCCATGATTAAAACTTTAGAGAATAGAGAGGAAGAGGTAGAAGATATGGAAAAGGTTTAGGAAGAGGGAGCTTCTGTGGTACCTATTTTCATTGCAATGAAGAAGGTCATCATGCATATGAGCACCCTCAAGACCAAGGAAGGACAATTAATGGTCAAGCAAGGGTTGCTAATGTGGATGATGATGCACAATCATCACATTTAGAGGATGCAGAAAGAGGAGAGGTTATAGTTAATGAAAAGATCTAACTAAATGGTGAGACTAAACCTAGACAAAGGAGGATTTTGTTTCATACCAAGTGCGAGTGTGAGGGTAAATTTTGCGATGTGATTGTTGATGGTGGAAGCACTAACAACTTGGTATCAAAGGAGATGGTCTCAAAGCTAAAAATCAATAGGAAGAAATACCCCCATCCCTATCAGATTGCTTAGGTGCAGGATGATCATAAGGGCCTAGTTAGTGAGCAATATTTGGTAAAATTCAAGATTGGGAGTTACCATGATGAGGCTCTTTATAACATCATCCCAATGGATATTTTCCATTTATTGTTGTGAAGTTCATGGCCGTTTGATAGACATGCTATACATAATGGTCATGCAAATACATACTCTTTGACAAAGAATGGAGTTTTCCACAAATTGAAGCCCTTGATAAAGGAGGGTGAAAAGGTACGTAGTAGTGCTAGAGTATTTCTTGATGATGGATGAAAATTTCTAGTTGGCATGAAACATCAGTATATGTATTATGCTTTAATTCTTAGGAAGGATAAGGAAGGTAGTAGTGAAGTTGCACTTGAAGTTTCAAGTCTATTAAGTGAGTACAGAGATGTCATCTTTGATAATGTTCTAGAAGGGTTACTGCCAATAAGGCAAATCAATCATCAAATTGATTTAGTCCCTAGAGCTTGTTTTCCTAACAAGGCTACTCATAAGATGACTCCTACTTAGACTGAGGAGCTAAACATACATGTTTAGGAGATGTTGAGGAAAGGTTTAATTTGAAAAAGCTTGAGTACATGTGTAGTACTTGTGGTACTAGCACCAAAGAAGGATGGAGAGTGGAGAATATATACAAACTCTTGGGATATAAATAAAATAACCATCAAGTACTAATTTCCTTTGCCAAGGATGGATGATCTTATGGACTACTTGAGTGGAGCTTAGTACTTCACAAAGATAGATCTCAAGAGTGGCTATCACCAAATATAGATATGAGAGGGAGATGAGTAGAAGACTGCATTCAAGACCAAGTATGGTATATATGAGTGGTTAGTCATGCCCTTTGGAATAACCAATGTGCCAAGTACCTTCATGCGGCTTATGAATGAGGTACTAAAGAAATTTTTGGGGAAATTTTTTATTGTCTATCTAGATGATATTTTGATTTTTAGTAAGTGTTTGGATGAACATTTATTGCACATTCGTAGTGTCCTTGAATTTTTGAGGGAAGAGAAATTGTTGATTAATTTGAAGAAGTGTAGCTTTGTTAAAAGGGAGTTAGTCTATTTGGGGTTTTCTGTATAAGCTAAAGGTCTCAAAATGGACCTAGGGAAGGTGAAGGTCATCTTGGAATGGCCTACTCTAAGGTTTTCCGTGGAGATGAGATCATTCCATGGTATGGCTAGTTTTTACAAGAATTTCATTAGGAATTTTAGTACTATATGTGCACCCCTAACTGAAACAATGAGGGGGGATAGAAAAGAGTTCAAGTGGACTACACAAGCTGAAAGGAGTTTTGTATTTCTGAAGAAGAAGGTGACAGAGCACCTATGTTGGCACTTCCTGATTTCAACAAAGTGTTCTAGGTGGATTGTGATGCTAGTGGCAGTTTTATTGTGGCTGTGTTGATCCAAGAAGGTAAGCCTATTGCCTATTTTTGAGAAAAATTGAATGATGCAAAGAAGTATTATGTTTATGATGAGGAGTTCTATGGAATAGCTCAGGCCTTAAAGAAATGGAGGCATTATTTGTTTCCAAAAGAATTTTTTTTCTATATTGATTATTAGGCATTGCAATACCTAAATAGCCAAGGTAAATTGAATTAGAGACATTTGAAATGGGTAGAGTTCATGAAAAGCTATATGGAAAAATCACAAACATGTGTCACCCTTTTGTAAAGGAAAAGGCTAACAAAAGTATAACTATTCACCTTCGATGACATAAAATTGGTACATTATTATTTTGAATTTGAAAATGAAGTAAACTAATAAAATGTGTAAAATGGATGAATTTTAGGATTATAAATTTTAATAATTATTTGAAATAAGAATTGATATATGTTGCTAATTTTTATTGTTCATTTTTTAGCTACTAAAAAATGCTAAAAATTAGGGGTCTAGTTCCCACCACAAAACTATATGGAAATAAACTTATTTCCCTTTGATTTTAGACTATGTTATAGATAACATATATAGCTAGAACAATCAAAAACTAAAAATAAGCTTTACACCTATATTTTCTCTTTTATAATGATTCAAATCTCAACTTTCATCTCCCACCACATTTTTTAAAACAAATCTATTCTAATCTAGAGAAAAATTATACATTCTAGAAGAGGACTCTCTCCTCTAGAATGTCATAAGTTTTTTTTTTGATATGGTTTAATATTTTTTTCTTTCTCAAATTCGACATTTTTTTGAGTGTTAAAATATGTGCTTGTAGAAATTTTTAATTACAATATATTATATCTAATTAAAACACTATAAAATCTACATGAGAATATTCTTGACTTTGAGCTCTATAAAATGGTGTTTATATGTTATTAAAAAACTATCTTAAAAAATAGTAAGAGCTATTGAAACACCATTTTTCTAAAATAATTTTATTTCTTTAGTAATTGGATATAAACTAGTATAAAACATGCATTTAATAGACATTTCCAATTGGAAAAGTGTAAGACCATATATAACTTATCTAGAATGAATTTATCTCGATCATATGTTTGAACAAAATTGATTTTTAGATATAAATACCCAAATTTGGTTGTTCTGATATGTCGGCCTAAAAGGTGACACAACTTTGTACTTTTATCCATACATTTTTATTGAAACATAGAAGAAAAAGATCTAATAGGGTTGCAGATGCATTAAGTAGGAGATAATTGTTGCTAACAATGATGTAGATTAAAGTGGTTGGGTTTGATGAACTCAAGAATTTGTATTATGAGGATCCCAACTTTGCAAAGGCTTAGAAGGCCTGTAAAGAACCTATTACTCTAGAAAGGACTAGGTGGCTAGATTACATGATTTAGGATGGTATGTTGTTCAAGGGAAGTCAATTGTGTATTCCAAGGAATTCCATGAAGGAGAACTTGATCAAGGAGAAGCACAGTGGAGGGATGGTAGGATAGTTTAGTCGATATAAGACCATTGGCATTATTAGAGAACTTTATTTTTGGCCTCAATTGTCACAAGATGTGAAGAAGTTTTTGTAGAGTTGTCAATTATTTCAAACAACCAAAGGATTTAGTCATAATACTAGACTTCATCAGCCATTACTTGTTCCATTTAAGCCTTGGGAGGACATAAGTATGGATTTTGTTCCTATGTTGCCAAGGACACAAAGGGGTGATGACTTAGTATTTGTGGTGGTTGATAGGTTCTCCAAGATGGTACATTTCATTCCATGCCACAAGACTCATGATGTAGTGCATATTGTAGATTTGCTTTTCAAAAAGGTGGTGAGGCTACATGATCTCCCAAAAAATATTGTTTCTGATAGAGATATTAAATTTGTTGGGTATTTCTAGAGGACTTTGTGGAAGAATTTGAAGATAGAATTGAAGTTCAATTTTGCACAACATTTGCAAACTGATGGACAAACAGAAGTAGTAAATAGAAGTCTAGGAAATTTGTTGGGGTATTTAGTAGAAGATAAGCCCAAGGGATGGGATTTGATTCTACCACAAGTAGAATTTGCTTATAATAATTCTATGAATAGGAGTACTAGTAGATCACCATTCCAAATTGTGTATGGGAGTAGTTCAAGGACTGCACTAGAGCTAAGGAGGATGGAGCAAGGGGAGAAGACAAATTTTGAGGTGGAAGACTTTGCTGAACATGTCAAGAACCTACATGAGGAGGTACATGGACATATTACCAAGATGTACTTACAATATAAGGCTAGAGTAGATCAAAAGAGGATACATAAGGAGTTCCAAGTTGGAGATCTAGTTATGCTATACTTGAGCAAGGATTGATTTCTAGTGGGTACCTACAACAAGATGAAGATGAACAAATTTGGCCCTTAAAAAATTTTGAAGAAACATGACTTAGGATATGCATATGAGGTGGAGTTGCCAGATAGGATTCACTTTTTTTCTATTGTCAATATTATAGACTTAACAAAATATCATGATGATGGTGCAGAGGAGGAGTGGATGCTAGAGCCATGTCCAATTCCTACTTTTGAGAAGGAAGAGATTGAAGAAATTGTGGGTAGTCATGTGGATCAGAGTAGTATAAATAGGAAGTATAAAGAATACTTGGTGAAGTTGAAATGATGACCAATAGAAGATTTAACTTGGATATCCATAGCGTAGATTACCATTTGGGTTTTCCTCTACTAGCTATAAAGTGACATGTCACTTTTCAGTCTACCCTAGGTGTCTGATGCAGGAGCATCCAATGGTGTAAAGGCAATCCTGTATCATCAAAAAATATTCTTAGTGTTAGTTTCTATTTAATGTATTTTAATTTCTAGATACCCATTTGGGTCAAATAGAGATTCCAACTCTCATAGTTCCACTATTGCTTTTCTAGGCTAGAGTTTTTGAGCACCTAGGATATGTGCCAATACAAAAAATAGCTTATTTGTAATTGATCCATAAATATGCTGAGTTTGAGGGTATAAGTTGGAGGGATGATTATAATTTTACTTTAAAGCACTCCAAAAAAAGAATTAGATCAAAAGGCTTTACAGTTTGAAAGTTATTGCAGTTTTAAGTTGCCTAGGGACCCCCTAAGAGCATTTTAAAATTAGATTGAGGCACTAAATGGCTTTGTACAAACTCAAAAAATGGGATATGAGAAAATATCATCCATAAGGATATAGTTCACTTGGAAAGCTTTCTATAAATGTAAATAGTTTTTCAATCGGAGTCTCAGATCAAAAGTTATGCCTCTTGGAAGTTGGACTACCATTTCTAGATTCTTCTAATTTTACATTGACTTCTAAGGTGTTTTCTAGAACCTTCTATTTTGGTGGTGGATTCTAAATGGAATATTCTAAAATTTATTCCTAACCTTAAACCTAATTTGGGTTACTTAAGGTCATTTCTAGCATTGTAAATGTATTTTTTGGTGGAGTTTGGGAGAAGGTACTTTGAGGAGGGTTTTCTCCAAAATCAAACAACATTGTAAGCCTGAGGGCACATCGCTGGGTCTATTTTCATTGTACTAATTGTAATAGCATATCACTTATGATAATAGTACTCCTCTTTTTTTGTTATGTTCATTTTTGGTCTTGGGATGTGCCCTCATTAGAAGTAATACAATTGCAGAGCATAAGGCTACTACAAAAATGTAATAGAGAAGAATCTAGAAAATATGTACAAATCTTTATTTTAAAGAGTTTAGTCATGACTCATATTATAGAAGTTGAGTTTTTCCTTCAACCAAATAGAGTTAATATTACAGAGTGCAAATCAAGAAAGAATCATAATGTTTTTGACTGTTCACACAAATATACTCATGTAGTGGGAAAAAATGGGATGATAAATGCTTCCCCAACCAAAAAGATTCATGCCCATACCTTTTATAAGTGGTAAAAGGATGGAAATCCACTTACATCATGTGTAGAACCCAAAAAATGTAGTTCAACCATAAATATTGAGCTCCCAAGTCACATCACAATTAGAAAAAAAGTTTAATGCTAGCATGAAAACACAATTTTTTTGCCTATGCATCATTGCAATGCATATCCTATTCTTGCACAAAATACCCACCATGTTGTACAAAGCATGAAAACAACCACAACACAAGATTGTGACATGAAAACACCGATCGAAACAAAGACCCATGATGTTGCACAAGCACAAAAAATGCACTACGAATGAGATCACAAGGTGAATCTCCTTCTCTTCAACTCAATTTGTGATCATGTGAAAAGGAATGAAAAAATATAGCACAAGATCACAACATCGAATTCCTTCTTCCTAGAAATCCTTGTGATCATGAAAAAACTAGAAACCTTTTGTAGTGCAAGATCATGACCTAAAACTTCTATCTTCAAAATTTATTGAAATTGCTAGGGGACACAAAAATGAACCTTAGTAAAACATCCCAATGCAAAATATCCTACAGGACATGGACATGTAATTTCATGTAGCACAAGATCACAAGATCGAAACCTGAACAAGATTGTGACATCAAATGAGAAAAAAAATTCCTTTGATCAGTGAATTCATTTGATGAAGTTCCTTTGATTCCTAAGATTGCACAATAGTTTTAGCCTATGTAATATTGCAAAAAATAGTTCCTTCTCTTCAAACTATCCTACAATCCTTTGTGGGAAAGAAAATGCAACACAATTTTGACCTACAAATGTTGAATGAGAAAAAAATGACTCATTCAACAAGAAAGTCATTTAACTAGCTCCTTCAATGCCCAAAAATGCACAATATTTTTATGCACTCAAAAATGCCCAAAAATGTACAACTTTTATTGGTTGAAAAATTGTAAAACTTGTCCTAGCATGAAGATGTCTCTGGTCAGTTATCTGTAGTGGGATAAATGGTGACAAAAATGTCAACATTTCTAGTGACTCAAGGAGGATTCTTTCTTACATAGAGTCATTAGCATCAGCAACATGATGCACATCTCTATCACACATAAAAAACTACAACTCTGTAACTAGGGAAACATCAAAATTATGCCATGTCAAGGAGGTGAATAAATGTGCTTGTGCTCTTCTTGGGAAACTAGAAATACCTCTTCTACTATGTACAAAAATTTACAAATAAAAAATTAAATGAAGCCATTTACTGGCTTGTTGAAGTAGCTACCCTTCCTTACCAATTGATTATTTATTTCATGCATGTGGTAAGTTGAATAGATCAATAAGCATGACAAGCATATTGTTGCACTTTGGAAAACTTTCCCAATATTGAGAATAATGAAGCCCTCTAGCACTAGAGTGTTGTCTTGTTGAGAAATATGTTCTTGCTCCTTCTAGTGAAACTCATCCTCATGCTCAAAAGTATGCATGACTGGGGGAAATTTTCCAATTTGTTGTAGAGGTAGATTCTTTATGGGGCATCCTCTTGATAGTATTGATTCTAAGAAATTATCCTTGACTACACTATTGTGCTCCAAAACCTTTTATATTGTTCTAGTAAGAAAAGGAAGGCTCTAATGGTACAACTGATAGTGTTCTCTCTTGTTGTTGTTTCATGTTCTTTATATGGGGAAAATAACTTGTAGGATAAACATGAGGCCTCAAGTTCATATAAATCAATCTCATCCATCCATTCTAGTATCTCCATTCTAGTATCAATGGCTTAAAGAAGAGCTAAATTCCTGCTCATGGATTGTCTGCTATGTTATGACATTGTTTGTGGGCTAAGGAGATACCACATACACATCAATGTGTTCCTGCTCAAGAACAAGGATATCCTTGTGATGTTCTTCCTCTTTAACCTCTTATTGTAACACACATTTTTTATTTGGTGACTACTCTTGTGTTGTGTCTTATGTGGAAAAAGATACATCCACTTCTTTTGCAACAACAAAGAAGAGACAATAATCATCCAAGGTTCACCATTGTCAACATGGGGAGGTGTTTGAAGTGTAGGATAAGTTTTATGGAAACTTGAAATAGAAATCTAGGGGGACTACTCTCTCTGAAACTAATGAACTTACACCTTGGGGGATCTTGTGCTTCATCTTCTTGCATTAAGGAAAGCTTGAGATTTTCCTCGTCAAGCTTACTCTATCTTATTTCTTCCTCATGCTAGGACTTGAGGAGGGCCTAGTGAGCCTCATTGAAAATATTATGTACTTCAAACACCACCTCAAAAACCTTCAAATCTTACTTCCACTACTTTATCTCTTTATACAACTCCTTGAACCAACTAATTTTTAGGAGTATCATAAAGGTTAGATTCCCTTTATATGTATTCTTGTATGGATTATGAATAGATTAGAATTACTTTCCTATATTATAAAATACAAGGGCCATATTTTATATACACTCAGAGAGGCTTTCTCCTTTTTATTTAACATGATCATTGTGGGGTTCTATAGGAGATGGAGTGGGAAAACATGGGGCAGAACTAGCTTGTAGCCATATTAAAGCATCTCTATGAAAATGGGAGGCATCTCTATGAAATGGATCCATACTAAAGCATATAAGAAAAAAACTTCACATAAGTACTAAGGAAACATAAAAAATAAACTATCATTTATTTATACCAACATAATTTCTCTTGAAACCACTAGATGCATAGATTCATCATGTTTTTAGATGAATGCCTCCAAAGGTCAATTTTCACTAAGAAAACACCCAATTCTCAATGAATAGAGATCAGTTGGCCATCCAATAAACTTATGAAGCTTAAATATTGTCCTATTAGGTGTGCTAAAAACCATTGACACAAAATTTTGCACCCTTTCTTGAGTTATGACTATCAAGCAATCTCATGTAACATGGAAACAAGATCCAAGTATGAGACTTGTGCTTTGGGTTAAATCTCTAGAGAAGGTTGGCTTCCTTACAGTTAGGATGCACCTAAAATAACACTTTTAATGAAAAGGGATAATGATCACATAAACTAAAATACTAGAAGGGAAAGGTGATGCACCAAATTGAAATTTTGTTACTACCTATACCTAAAGATCCACTACACATAAATGTAACACCAAATTATACAGTTCTAGACTCCAATCTACCTCCAAAAGACTTTTATGTAGGTTAGAAACTAAGAAATGTTGAAAGGAAGAATAACTTCACAACACAACATTTACTATCACAATAAACACAACATGGAAGCTAAGAACATAAAAAAGAATATCTAACACATGGTAAAAATCTGCACAGTATAGTTAAATGAAACAATAGGTAAAATATGTATCCCATTAATGGTAGGAAAAAGGAATGCAATTGCAAAGCATAAGGATATTACAAAAATACAAAAGGGAAGAACTTGGAAAATATGTGCAAAAATTTATTTGAAAGAGTTCAAGCATAACTTAGATTATAGATGTTGATTTTGAACTCCAACTAATTGGAGTTAAGATTACAAAGTGCAAATCAAGAAAGAATCAGAAAAAATATCATATTGCACAAAAATACCCTCATAAAGTAATAGAAAATGAGCCATTAAATTCTTCCCCAACCAAGAAAATCATGCCCACACCCTTTGCAAGTGGACACAAAGGAAGGATAATGCTACAGAAGCACCTTAGGGAAGGGTAAAGCCCTAAAAAAAAAAATTGTTTGTAAATGGTCTAGCCAACCCTTTGATGAATAATTAATAAGGATAAAGTCCCATGGTATTTTTAGGGAGTGTGGATAAGTAGGACTTAGGGTTGAGTTGTGATTTTAGCAATGAAGTACTGATAAGCCTAGAAATGCTCAAATTGTGCTAAAGGGAAAAATATGAAAAAATAAATTTAAAATGGGTTAGGAATGATTTGAAGTGGTCTTTAGGTTTCTTGGAAAATTTTAGGAGGTTTGAAATCAAACTGGATCAGTTTGGAAGCCCGAGAAGCTATATTGCAAAAAGTTGTCAAATTGCTTGTTGACAACTTTACAATTTTTGCAAATTTGTAATGAAAATTTTTGTACTTTTCTAGGAGAAGGCAAGAGGGGAGTTTTTAACTCAGCCAAAGGGTATGAGAGGTTAAGGAAGGATATTTAAACATCATCCAACTGAATGAAGAGGGTTGGTTGTGTCAGATGCATTGACAGTTAATGGAATAAGAAGAAGTTGTTGACACAAAACGTGATTTTGAAGGATTGATCCAAGATTTTGATTGCTTTATTTTCTTTTATTGATTAAATAGTTGCTTGAGGACATGTACAAAAGCTTTTTAATTTATTTTTTATCATTATTTCTCATTTTATTAGGTTTACAAAATTATTTAGATTCTTCATTCCTACTATGCAGTTTTGACAAGGTTTCACTAAAATGGCTAAAGCTTGAATTACCATGGTTAAAAAAATATGGATTTTGGGAATCAAGTGATGGAATTTTTACATTATGTGAATATTTATTTTGGTGGTTTTGGGGATCATTTTTCTATTTTTGCAAATGAGCCCTAGGCAAGCTAGTGGAAGCTTGGGAAGGAGCAGTGATGCTTGCAAGAGAGATTTAATATGAACACTGGATTGGCACATCCCAATATTGGTTGGTAAATGGTGGATAAGTGTGTCTAGTGTCCATGAACTAGAGGAGGGAGTCTAGGTTGAAGATTTTCTTGTCTTAGAAGTGTGGTTGCTATCATTTCCATAGAAACCCTTGAAAGTAGGGTTTTCTGAAAAGGTACTATACAGAAACTTTGAGAACCTAAGACCTAAAAAATCCTTGAGACTAAGGTAATTGGAAAAAAAAGTATAAAGGCACCCATAGGCCTTGCTGAGATGTTTTGTGAGAAATTGAAGGTTCCTTGTTTCTAGGAGGGCTAATAGGGGCTCTTTGGGCTACTAGGCCAAATAGAGAAAGAATGTGTTGTGAAGGTTGTAAACTTGTCAAAATGATGGAGAATGGCTTGAAATGTGCCAAGAACTTCATAAGGAAGGTTTAAAATTGATTTTTTTCTTTTTCATAGCACATAGTAGACTTTTGGCTTGATAGGCCAAAAAGGGGTATAGTTTGGATTTTGGTGTTAAAAGAGTGAAAACTAAATTGATTGGTGGTTTTCTTACTAAAATCAAATTAGGAGAGAATCCTCTAGGTTAGGGTTAGAGAAGATACCCTAAGAAGGCTAAGAGATATCCTTGCTAGAGAAAAAAAGGCTCTAATAAGAAGAAGCTCCCCATCAGACAACCACTTATATCATGTATAGAGCCCAAAAATATAGTTCAACAATAAATATTAAGCTCTCATGTTGCATCATAGTGAGCAGAAAAAAATCATGTAGGCACAAAACCACACAATGTTTTGAGCCTACACATCATTGCATCACATATGCCCTTCCTTTGAAATAGACCTATGATGTTGCTTGGAGAACAAAAAAGCACCATAGTAAAATATCCCAGCATGAAAATATTCATTGACACTCGCAACCTGAAACTTATCTCTTCAAAATGTCATGCGATTATGTGTGAGCACAAAAATTCATCACAATGCAACACCATGGCATGAAACATCCCATCAGACATAGACATGTGATGCCACATAGTGCAAGATCAAAACATCACAAGATCACAACCTATACAAGATCACTACATTGAACAATCAAAAAAAGAGTTCTTCTAATAAGCCAACTCATTCGATGGAGTTCCTTCAAGATGCAAAAATGCACAATAGTTCCAGCCTTTATGATATTACAATAAATTGTTCCTTCTCTTTAAATTTTCCTATGATCATGTGTGGGCATGAAAATTCACCATAATATCAACCTATGATTGTCATTGGAAAAAAAGGACTCATTCGACAAGAAAATCATTCAACTAACTCCTTTTGTTCCCAAAAATGCACAACGTTTTCATGCACCTAAGAATGCCCAAAAATGCACAACATTTCTTGGCCAAAATTTGTAGAACTCATCCCATGAAATATTTCTATGATTAGTTAGTAGTAATGGGATAAATGGTGTCAAAAATGTCAATAGGTACATTAAGCATTTTATCCTCCTCTTCTTATGTCTTTGGAAACATCTCCTTAGTCAATTGCAAATGACTAGGAAAAGGTGTGTTGACTTCTTTAACATTCTCCATACATAAACATTGTAACACCTTAATCTAATTAGCTTGAGATAATTTCAATATTCTATTTTTCCTATCTCTGTGAATCTTCATATCAATAATATATTTTTCTTCCCCCAAATCCTTCATAGAAAATTATTGTATTAACTATTTATTGAATCCCTTGATGTGATTTAGGTTAGACCTAGCTACAAGCATAACATCAACATATAGACATAAAATATTGTAGCTATCATCATCCAATGCTTTAAAATATACACAATACTTTGAATGACATTGAGTGTAACCATGCTCATTCATAAAACTATTAAAATTCAAGATACCATTCCTGAGGTTATTTATTCAAACAACATAAACATTTCTTCGATCTGCACACTGAATTCTCCTTATGGTTAACCTCAATTCCATGTGATTGTTCCATATATATATATATTCTCCACTTGTTAGAAAAAGGGTATTAATTTTGATGAGATATTTTCTCCACTTGTTAGAATGATTTCTATTCGTATTGTTTTAAGTATTTCATCTACTCAAAATTTTCATTTGGAATTGAAAGGTTTTACTTCGGCTTAATGCTTTCTATGGTAGATTCCATGAACAATAGATAGGGAATTGTTTTCTAGAGCCATCAATTAATTAACCTTCAGTCCTTCTAAATGAAATGCCTAGATTGTTCTTGACCAATGCTCTCTTGTTAGTAATATTGAGTGTACAAGTATCCTTAGTTTAACTTGCCACAAGTATAGTAGCATCCCTTCATGCCCTACTTTCCTTTGTGTCCACCCTTGGTGTCACCACCATGACAACCTATCTTGTTCACGTCATCATTGGTCCTTGATCATCCTTTGGATGCCCCTTTCTCCAAATTCCCATTGGAATTCTTATTAACAACTTTTCCTATATGGGTTTTATGTTTGAGAAAAAGCACCCCATGCCTCCAAATCCTAACAAGATTCACAAATCTACCTCAAGGCAAGTCAATAAGCCTCAATATTTTTTGAATCTCAATTTTTTCTTCAAAAATTTGATTTCGGCACATGAACATGATTGAACACCACTTGACTTTCCATCAATGCCCTTTCACATGAAGTGATTGTGATGAAGCACAACCAAATTTTTAATTGGAAGCTCTGGTATCACTTGCATTACTAATGGGTTCTAGCATACCCATCTAATGTCATGTGTAGTTGATGAATGACTTACTTACATGCCAATGAGTAACCATTTGCTACTACAACTTAAACCTTGAGAAATCTATAGCTTTCAACCTAAACTAGAATACCACCCCCAAATTGGTGAGATTATTGTTTTCTTCCCCATCAATGAGTATCATTATGTGTTTCCCTCCAATTCAACCCTTAGATTGAAAATAGTGGTACTTTGGTGCAAATGGCTTTCCTTCCTCAAAGAACAGAAGCCCTTGTTACCATGCCTATTGGTGATACCTCATCTTCATCCACAGTTATGCCTCTATGCATGACTTGATCTCCATCTCATCATTATAATCACCTCAATCCAATGGACTTCTTGTAAACCCTCTAGATTTCAGATACCTATTAATACTAGTAAAGCTTGTAGAAGAAATATTGACAATATATTCTTAGAAATTGATTGATAAACATAAAATATGTCATTGGTTGGCTTAAAGTAAGTATTTAGACAGATACTCAAGTATGGTAAAAAATAATGACAATAATGCATTGCTATTTCACATCTTCAAAAAGTAGAGATTCCAAACCCCATCTTTACCAATGTGGATTGGAATCCTACCATTTTATATGTTAATTTTATATATATATATATATATATATATATATATATATATATATATATATATATATATATATATATATCTTCATCAAAATCACCATGAAGAAGATTATTTTAACATCTTTCTATTCCAAATGAAAATTTTGAGTAGATGAAATACTTAAAACAATAAGAATAGAAAGCATTCTAACAAGTGGAGAAAATATCTCATCAAAATTAATACCCTTTTTCTATGCAAATCCTTTTGTAACTAACCTATCTTTAAATATTTTCTATCTCTGTCATCTTCTTTCAACCAAAAATCCCATTTATTTTGTTAAGTCCTTTTACCTATATGTAACTTACATAAATCTGAAGTTTTCTTTTTCAACGAAGAGTCCATTTATTTTTTCATTAGAGACTCCCACTAAACCTTAGTATTCACATGCATAGCTTCATCATAACATTTTAGTTCATTTGCATCTATTAATAAAATAAAAAATCAATGAGGGAGAAAATCTTTTTAGCGCTCTACTTAGCCTTCTTGACCGTCTAAGATTTACTAGGGTTTGTAGTATTTTTATTGTTGTTATAAAGCATAAGGGACTGCTAGAGCATCATCCTTTTTAGTATTTGTTATCTCATTTTCACCTTGTAAGTTCAATAAAGATGATATACTATAGGAGGTTTCATTCAATAAGAAAGAAAAGACTAGAAATACATGTTGGAATAAATGTGCAATCTTAAATAATGAATATTTCCATAAAAGTGTGTTGGTACAAGAAATCTAAAGTTATGTGTTGCTACAAGAAATGTGTTGTTTCACTATTATAGCCCATTTACAAATGTGGTGAGACCACATATGGACTCTTATGGCTCTATAAATTTATAAGGAGCTAGGTATTGATGTTAGAAATAAAATAAAATATCTCTAGAAAAACATTTATGGACTTTTAGGAGGTTTTTCAATTCATTTTTTGAAAACTACTTGCCCAAAAATTATTTTCAAGCTTGCAGCCAAAAGTGAAAATTTTGGTACAATCTTATATGGACTAATATGACCTATAATTTGGTGACAAGATAGATATTGAAGTTAGAAACAAACTTTGTTGTTTCCATAAAAAAAAATTAATGGAAGTTTAAGGGGATATATGATTCATTTTCTAAAAATTGTCATATTAAAATGAATGTTGAAGCATGTTTTTAAATAGTTGAATAATTGAATTGTCAATGCCCAAATTTAAAGAAGTTGTTATACATTGGTTATTATTGTAAAATATTAAACAAAATGATGCTTGATAAAAAAAATTATTGAAATGTTATCTATAAATACAAATTGGGGAAGTTGGCAGTATAAAATGTGCAAGTTTAGAAGGGGTCTTTTTATTTTTTGCATCTGCATATAATGTAAACATTTAAATGGATAATATCCTTAACAAGGTCAAAGTAATCAATGACTGACATATCAGTTGGAGAAAGGGAATAAATTTAATTTGCTGGTTGTTTTAAACTTTAACCCAATTATATCTTACCTTTTACCTTGGTACCCATGTACATTCTACACTTGGGCCTTTTCCACTTAGCCTAGTATGGATTTGGCAGGCAAGACAAGTGTTTTTTTTTTTTTAAATGGGCAAAGCATTTATGTTGGGCAACAAAGTCAAGATAAGTAAGACTTATAACAAAGCCTTAAATATTTCACCATCTCTTCTTACCTTTATGAGCGCCCATTTTGAAAGTGTTGTTCATCCACGTGGGAGGGGTCAAAACTTGCATAAAGTAGGGTTGGGTTAGCGCTTGGGCTGCTTAGTTCAGAAAACCTCACCCTTGGAAAGCGCATGGAGTTAGGAAATGTAGGTAGTTAGTAGAGTGGGTAGGTTAGTTAGGTTAGTTTGTAATTTTAATTAATTTTTTTTTTTTAAATGTAAGTTAGTTTAATTATTAATAGTATTAGTATTAGTTAGTATGTTTTTTAATTAGTATTTTTTTTAATTAAAGTTAATTAGTAAAAAGTTTAGTTAAGTATTATTATTTGGATCTTGTTTTAAGTTAGTATTTTTTTTAAATAAAGTTTTCCTTTAAAAAAAAAATTAGTTAAGTTTATGATTAGTAAGTAGTTTAAATTAAAGTTTTTAGATTGTAGATTAGTTTAGAAATTAGTTTTAATTAAATGTAGTTTTAGTTTAGTGTATTTTAGCTAGTTTGTAATTTTTTATAATGTTAGTAAAATAAAGTGAAGTGAGTGCTATTTTAAATATTAGATAGTTTATTTAATTGTAAATAATTAGATAAGTTAGTTTTCATAAGAGTTTAATTTAGACTTTAAATGTTAAGCAAATAATTGGATTAACTTAGAATGTTTTATTAGTTGGGTTTCGTAGGAGTTTGTTTTATTGAAAGGTAAATGACAATTAATATATCATTTTTAAATTAATATACTAACGAAACAAATTTCGATATCAATTTAATAAAAAATATTCAAATTTAATGATCTATTCATACTCATTGATTTTAAACTTAAATGGAATGTTAGGACATTAGTAGGAGAACCTGTTGTGTCTTGCTAGGTACCTATGCTTTAACTTCCAAGAACAAACTTATCAAACTTAGTGGTGCGATTAACTTTATATAATAAAAAATTACGTGTGTTTTTTCCCTTGTTTTTTGGGCATGAAATTGTTATACTTGTGATCTTTTTGTTTCTCTTTTGACCCTTGTTATTTATGATCATCATATGGTTGACGTACCCATACAAGAGCACATGAGCATATACATGTTGGGTTCTTGTGAGAAATGAGCTCCCAATTTCTTGTTGGATGAGTTATGTTCATTGGGGTTGGGTTGGGAAACTACATTGTATAAGCACTCATTGTGTAATGAGCATGGTATGTGGGGTAGGCAATTGGAGGGGCTTCTCTCATATACCCCAACTATTCTAACAAGGTATACATGAGGAAGTTTCTAATAAGTTATAACTAAATGAATTCATGGGTAATTAATTAAGATAAGAAAGTGTTACATACCTACAAAGCTATTTTGAAGGTGTGTTGTGCCTATTCAATTATTTGAGAATTAATGATTACACAATTCATCCGAGGACATATCACGATGGCCTACTAAGTGAGATTCCATACGATGTTTAGCTTGAGCTCTGTAATTCCAAGTGATCTAATCTCCACTAGAGTCCCTACATAGTAGACCTCTAGAGTCTCTGACCAAGACTTGTTGTATTGTATTGTCTCATGATCTTGGTTTTAGTCCTCTATACTATTTGGCATGAGTGTTCGCCATGCAAGACTCTTTATGTGTGTTTGAAGTCAAATCACTATCTCCATCATCCTGATGGGAGTGGCCCTATGGGTTCCACATGGTTGGGAGGCATAGCTACCTTTACTAATGCTAGGGACCAGTGTACAGAGCTAGCCTTCCTCCATATTTAGTTCTAGAGTTGGATGCTCACATGGATTTTTTAATCTTTTAGAGTATTTTTCCATGTGATTTGTGTTATTCTAGTTTATTGAGATAGAATATATATGCACATGTATGTTTAGTGCAATGTTTCTTTTTGCATGATTATATTAGTTGCTATATATTAGATGTTATGGATCAGATGTTATTTGATCTCCTTATGCTTCGAGTGTTTACTCCTCAACTATTGTGGTTCCAATACTCCCCGGTGTGGAGGTTTTGACTCTATTTCTCTTCTAAATTTGATCGTCAAGGTTTTTACTTGTAAACTTGGACAACATTGGTTCAGCATTGGGCAATACTAGAAAATTATCATACAACTATAGGAAGAATTATCATATGATACTACAAAATATCACACAATAGTAGAAATTTCTATCATTCAACAATGGTAAAGTATCACACAATATATAGTAAAGTATATTGTGCAATACTAGAAAGTATTAGACAATAATTGTAAGCATTATCACACAATACTAGAAAAGTATCACCTAGTAGTAGTGAACAATATCATACGATACTAGAAAAGTATTACATAGGGTCAATGAGAAAAGCTACTCAAGAAAATAGTAGGTATCTTCAGACTTGTCAGACATATTTCAAAAGGTGTTCTAGATACTATTTTGGGAGTTGTTGCTTCCAATAGTGAAGGAATGTATAAAATATCACTTAAGATATATTTTATATATATGTGATGATTCATTTGAGCTAGGTTCCAAACCTCCGAGAGTTAAGATAAAGATTCTAGATCCTAGAAGGTTTCAAGATTTTATACTTAAATAGACTTTCGGGATATCAAGCTTAGTCAGCTTTTTGGATGACAAGTCAGGATTCCTTCTATGTTTATTATTTTTGGAATTGGTGATTGTTTGTGTAACTCTCTTAGTTAGTTAAAGAAAAAGTGTGTAAGTAGTGATTCTTGGGGATCTTTGGCATTTTGTTTTTTTATTAATTTTTTTTTCTTTTTGGTGTAATTTTTTTTGTTGTGATTGCACCTTTAAAATTAAAAAAGCTTGTGTTTATCTTTGTTCCAAGGATCTCTAAGCAGGACATTACAAAGAAACCACTTAGAAGATAGAACTAATTTTCCTTTAGGCATAGGAACAACATCCTTGAAAAAATTCTTTATTATATATTTATATTCTTCTATCATAGTATCTCTCCATACTTTCTAATGTAATGCCTCCTTAAAACTTGAAGGTTCAAATTCAATGATGTGACTCATTAATGCAACATAGCTTGAAAACTTATGTGGTCTCTTTTTGTCATAACTAATTACGTAATGCTAATTGGTAGATTTTTTTGATGATGTTAATATTGATGATGAGTTGGTGAAGAGTAGAACGTGATTTGATGATAGGATAATCAATTATATTGTTGTCATTGATGTCAAGCTATTTGACTAAGTGTTTTAACAAGTTACCATATATTCATTAGGAAAAGAGTGAATTGTAGAATGAATTAAGTATTGTTATAATATTAGAATTTTCAATTATTTTTTTAGACGTTATTTTTATAATAGTACCCATTTTTTGTGAATATTTGAGTAATCTATAAGGACAAGAATCAAATAGTGTATCTATTAAGAAAGTCAATGATGAATAGTTGAACGATTTGAATGTTTCTTCAAATCTATAAAGGAATTAGTTGAATCTATTTTTGGATACAATTCATGATGTTGTTAAAATTATATGCTTATGATAGCACTATATAATGTTTACAGTTAAAGGTGATTTGATCACTTGTAAGTGATGTTGACAGGAAAAGATAAATAGGTAGATACATGAATGGGTAAAGAGGGTTTTATATGTAAAATAAATTGTATTCCTAAACAAGTAAATGCACAACTAAATTGGATAAAGGTAAATATATAATTAAACAATGCTTATTAGTGATTAAAGAATAGTTAGTAAATATTTAAGATGTGATCATAAGATTTGAATTGGTATTGGGAATAGTCATTTGAATTGAATAGTTGAGAGGCTAATATGTGATTTAAGTAAGGAATTGATGAAACAAATATTGACGTAGTACATTTGAGGAAGATTCTTCATGAATTTTATACAAGGTCAAAATTTCTTATGGACTTGGAATAATTTCCAAGTTATAGACTGAATGCAACATAGTGAGGAGAAAATAAGAATAAATGGTTAGATTATTTGTGCTAAATTTGGATAGTTGGATTCAAGTTTGGGGTTTAGTACTAGTGCAATTCTACTTAAGGGAAAAGAAAGGAATAATTGATATCTAGTTGTGTGAGGAATACGAAGTTGAAAAAGGTTGTGATCACTAAGGAAGTTACAAAGTTAAGTGTGATCAAGCCATAGGATAAAGTATGGTATATTTTTTAGCGATAGATATTCATTGGATTTTATCTAGAAGAGTTGGTGAAAATTATAGATTATTTATTAACTATTACTCTCTAATGATTGTAGTAGAAAAATCCCTTAACTGAGTGATGTTAACTTATCTTTGTAAAATCCGCTAACCAAGTGGAATTCTTAAAAGAGTGTTTAAAATCCTATAACAAGAGTACTCTTAATAGGGTATAAGAATCATGTTAACTCCATGCAATTTTACCTTTACTGATAACATTCTTTAAATATATTTATCAATTCTAGGAGAACGTGGGAAAAACCATAAGTTCATGGGTAAAAATTCAATATGGTTGAACCTTTGGATTCTAGACCAACTCTTCTTGATACTTCAACTTAAAACTTTGAAAACACTTACAAAACTAATGAGAAAATGGTAGAAGATAAAATCAAAATAATTGTAAATAAATGAATGTGGAAAACTAAGGTGATTCACTGAAATGATAATTAGAAAACTTGATTCCCTTGACACAGGTTTTGAACAATCATATTTGTAAAAAGAGGTCACACTTTTGATGGAGTTGGTTTATATAAATGTTTCATAAATAGCTACTTAAAAGAAAAAACTCAGAAGTGATTGTATTATCAACAATTGAGATCTTTAAATCTTGATGCACAATCTATAACCTATAAACTAATACTTACTATTATTCCAAGATGTGGAATGGGACATAAAATTATTTAAAGATCTCATAATGAAATTTTAAATAAATAAATAAATAAATAAAACACATCAATCATAAATACATAAACATAGAACTCACAATATAGATCATGAACAACTTCTTTATTGATCTCAAAGATCAACTACAAAAATAAAATGAGAAATGTGTACAAATCTTACAAAAATACGAAAAAGTATATAGAAGCTCATATAATTTGACCCTAATACAATCTTGTTAAAATTTATACATAGAAAAACTTTGTACGATCCTCAAATTTGGATTGCCTAAAAAAGCCAAGGAAAAAGGCATGATAGATGCTCCAGAATTAAATGTGTGACACGTAGACTTGACCTCCACCTAAGTGCAATACAAAACTTCACCTTATCATTCCAAAATTTTCTCAAAACCTAACACCTAATTAAGTTTCTCAATGGTATCACTTATGTTGGAATTTACAAGTGGGAAGATTTAATTCTGAGAAGGAGGTTGAATTAAAAGTAACTTAACATTAACCTTTTAATAACCTTTTAATTGAAATCATTCACATGCATCTAATAAGAATAAATGTAAAAATGTGCATGAAAATAGATAATACAAGATTTTGGTAACCTAGAAACCCTCCAAAATGAGATGGTAAAACTAGGGTAGGCATGACACCCACAAAGTAGCATCGTAGAAATATGAAACTATTTAAGGTTACAAATTTTGACCACTTCCAATGGTCTGCCCTATGAAAGGCATGTCCTATTAAAGACTTTTACACCCTATTAAAAGTGACCTGGTTAAAGGATTTACAAACACTCTCTTGGAATGTTACCCGGTTAAAGGATTTAGCACCTTATTTAAAGGCTTACAATATGGATATTAAACCAACCTATCATCATAGGATTTTCATTCCTAATACAATGGCTAGAGAGTATTAGAAAGTCTCTACCTAATAACTTGCAATCCCTAATTGTTGCTTCAAGATCCTTGTTCTACTCTATTTGTTTTGATCCTTGCTTGATATGATATGTCTCTTCTTCAAATTTTGATACTTTCTTCTCAATCAACTAAATTTTGCAATGTTGTTCTACTCTTTCTAAGTCTTTACACCCTTCTGCACTTCACTATAATTCACCCATACACTCTTCCTCATGCATACACACAATGGGGTTTTGTCCTCCTTTTAAAGGCTTCGAAGACTTAGGGTTAGGTATGAATCTACAATCAATATTCATTCTTCATTTCTCTCTTAATTCTTTCACTTTTCCTATTGGTTGCATCCCTTATCCATTTTTCTTATTGGCTCCATGCTGATTACATAGGTAATGCAAAATATTTGATCTTATCTTCATGATCCTTCAAGATTCATCCTAAGTCGGCTCAAAAAATGGTTTACATAAGAGTTTGTGAAGGCACAAACTCATATGCTGATTACTCGACACTTACTAATTGTTGATGCTCAACACATATAGAAATTTTGTCTCACTTGGCTCCTATAGTAATTTTCTTTCACTCGGCATCTATACTCTACTCGAAACCTATAGTGACTCAGCATCACTTATCACTCAGCACTTGAACTTAATCGGCACCTATTGAATATCTGGCTTGACACATAGTGTAGCTCAGCTTCTATAATATACTCGGCATCAACTTAAGAATCGGTTAAGTGTGTTGACACTCAATTGTCAAAACCAATCTGAGACCAACAATCTCTTTAGCACGAGTGGAAAAAATACCTAGCTAAGCATTATGAATCTAGTTTCTATGAGTGTACTACAAATTATGTTTCACATATATACAAAACTTCAAAAATTGTGTATACCTCAAAAGTTTGTAACTCCCCCTAAGCTGATGTGCCAATTCTATAACCAAAATTACCTTCTTGCAACCAAAGACTCTTGTGCTAAATTTTTCTCATGCTAATGTGTCTGATACTATTTTCCTTGCCTATACTTTGCATCTATCTGTTTGTACTCATTGCCTTGCCTATACTTTGCATCCTTTTGGCTTTATTCCCTTATTTCTTCTTCACAATTTGAATATCTCCCCCATTTGATATTCTTTATTACCTCCATAAAAGAATGTATTATTCTCCTCATTCTTATAATATGCAATTATGCATAATGAATATCTCCCCCTTTTTTACACTTATGTCAAAGGGTCCTAAGAATGAATAGAATATGTAGCCAAAAATGTTTTATTTACCTCCATTATCATCTTCAGAGAAGAATCCCAATTGTCTAGGGAAATTTCTAATTCTTTCTATTGGATGGTTGTCTTTGCTACAAGATGTACTAGGCCTTCTAGGGTAGAAAGATTGGGGTCTTTCTTTAGGACATTTTCTGCATAGGCCATTTCCTTATGTAGTACTTCCATATGTGGGGTAATAGTAGATTGAATCTATATTAATTTGGCCTTGAAATTGGTCTCTTCTATTGTCAATACAGTTAATTCCTTTTGAGTGTGAAGTGTTGTCGCAAAATGCTTCTCACTTTGAGCTGGATCATTATGTAGTTGTGTGTTAGATATCTTGAGATTACGTTCCAAGCTTAGTATTCTCTAGCTAGTTTATTGTGTGAAGTATGATGAGTCATACAATTTGGAGTACAATGAGAATATATTCTCAAGAACTATTTTTACTCTTTCAACTTTCTTAGCCAATTCTATTTGTGAAAGTGTTATCTCACTAGATATCTTCTCATTAACTTTCATTTGAAATTTCTTTTCAGACCACTCTAATAACTTAACATTTGTATCAAGGTCTTCATTTTGTACCTAGTCCACTATGTTAGAAAATGGCTCCATGATGGGCTTGGTTTCATCAAGTATAAGCAAGCTAAATGCATCAAGGAATATGTCTTTGATTTCCACTAATGCTTGTTTTTGTTTATAGTCATTTCTGAGTATCTCTTTCTTCTTCTTTCTCTCTCATGCCTCTTGCACTTCATTTATCTATGCTAGGTTCATTATTTTGTAGTCATAACTAGGTATGGCTATTTCTTTATCAAGTGTAGGGTCTCCATAGTGAAGTACCCTTGCTACCTTGGTGGAGCTCGAGCCTAGTGCTGAAATTTGCAATGGTACTGCATTAGTGCTCAATTGTTTGGTAGGAGTCCCTAAGGTAGGAAAATTTACTAGTGTCTATATTGCCTCCTACTCTCTTTCCTTAGGGGTTTTCTCCTCTTCCTTGTCTTCTTCTCTATTGACTTGATCAATGATAATGATTTGAGGAGGTGCACCTTGGATTTTTTAGTACTACATTTGACCTCATTTTTCTACCAAAATTTTTGACCATCAACTAAAAAAGTTTAGGTTGGTCAGAATGTAGAAGGCCAAAAATTCTTTTTTTTTACATCTAAGCCCCAAGTTGGTCAAAATTTTGACCAACACATGTAGGTCAAAATGTGTTGATCAAAATTTTGACCAAGTCTTAGATGTAAAAAAAAGAAACATTTCATGTTTGTTGTTTTTAGCACATGCAGGATCATTTGCATTTTGTTGGATTTTTTCACGTGCGCAAAAGAAGATAGACCTATACATACAAAGAAGTGCCTTGGTTTTGCTCTTCCACTATCAAGCTCTGCAAATCTAGCTTGAAGATTTGTAGCCTTTTGAAGGGATTTGAATCTTTTTTAGATTCTATTTAGTCCATTTAATTCTTTATCATAGAATTTATCAAATTTATTTATAGTTGTATTATGCATTTGGACAAGGTGTATTTTAGTTTATAGTAGAGGAGCAATGGTGAAATGAGATGATAAAAGGACTATGAAAACAAAAAAATGGGAAGAAGAGTGTTAAGGCACATATTAACAATGAAAAATAACAAGGCGTGAAGACCTCAAGAGACAAGAGAAAATATTTGGACGAGGTTTCAGTTGTTTGTTTAGTTTACGAGAGCTTGGGAGAATTGAAGTTTTGTGATCAGTGCAAGAAAGGGTTTCATTTGAGCTGCTTGGGGTTGCAAGAGCTGCATGGAATTGATCCCTAGTAATGCCATGATAAAGGTCAGGTATTCACTATCTTAAATTACTTCAATCCTCCTTGATCAATCATCGTGTGATTGCTAGTTTTCTAGGATTCAGTGTACAATCACAAATTTAATGTACACTATTGAAGCATGTAGATGACACTACATAATTTTCAATTCATTTCCATGGCTAGCATTTTTCTTATGTTCTACAAATTTTATATTCAAGGCTACTAATTTTTTGATTAGTGTAGGTGGTTGGCATCACAATTCTCTTTTATCTGATATATCCTAATTTAATAGTGGCATCTATGTTTTGTTGTATAAGCATGACACTGTGAAATAATTGTACTTGAGTGCAAGCTTGGAAGTTTATCTATCAATGTTTGAAATTGTGCCAATTCTGTTCCCCCCCACAAATAGCTGGAAGCTAGTCTATTGCAATCGTAGTTCCTACATTCTCCAAGACTCGAGCTTTGGTGAGTTCCAAGTTGAATGACCCTAGCCAAGCCACAGGGGCCTAGGACTCTCCAAAAACTTAGCCTAGGGAAGACTCCTAAAAACATAGTTTTGCTGAGTCTTGCCAAGTTTCTGCTAAGTCTTGCTAAGTTTTTGCCAAGTCCTGAGTCAAGTCAACCTTACTGAATCCATGCCAAGTACAAGTTCAAGAATTATGGTTGAGATTACATATGCAGGGTGACATAAATGCTTGTTCACTAACATTATTCTTTCTCAATTTCACCTTTAAGACCTTGAATTTATCAATGCTGAGGTTCCAAAAAAACTTTTTCAAAAAGCATTTTGTGGTTTGATTCTTATTTTCTTGGAGCACAAGATTTGATAATCCTAGGATGAAATTTTGCATTTAGTTCATAATAGAGAATTGTTTTTTCAAAAACATGCATCAAAATCATTTTCTTTGCTATATTTGAATATAATAATGCTCTTAAATGTTGCTATATTTTCCTTTATCAATGAGATGCTCTGTACCTGATATTGTCTCCTGTAAGGAATGGCATCTAAAGTTTTTTTCTTGTAGTTGGAAATCTTACGATGTATAATATTGAAGTTTTATCATTAGGTTCTCCCTAAGGAACATTATTTTAGTGGGCAATAACTTTTTACTTTTTGAAACAACTATCAATATTAAAACAAGGCAACACAATCTATTTATACTTAATTTTAGGTACCATTATGTTTTGTTTGGAATATGTCAATTTTAAGCACACTTTTAGTGACTAAACTATTTAAAAACCACTTTTGATTCTTAGGCTTTGTTTTCAACTAGAATGGTGAACCATACACATAACAGAATTTGGACAAAATTATCCATTTACAAAATACAATTATGCTCTTAAAAATGGTTGATTCATTTTCTTTAGTAATGAGATGTTCTGTACCTAATAATCTTCCAGAAAGGAATAGCATCTAAAATCTGTGCTCTTGCAAATGGAAAGTTACACATTGTCTATTTATTGTAAATTTTATCTTTAGGACACTCTTTAAGAAAATTATTTTAATGGGCAATAATTCTTCACTCCTGAAATAGTTATCAACTTAAAAACATGGTAGCAAAATCTTCTTTATGCTTAAATGGAAGTAGCATTATGTTATATAGTTGCTTTCTAACTCTATTTTTAAATAGTTATATTTATATGTCATTTAAAATTCATACTTTTGACAACAGTTTTATCTAAATGCTTTTTTTGCTTGTCAGAGTTTGTTTGTTTTCAACTAGAATAGTGAATCATGCACATAATGAATTTTTTTTTAATTGCACTTAAACATATTATTTGTGTACAAGAAACTTCAACCTTCCAGCATTGGTGCAATGCCAACAATAGCTCCAGAGAACAACACCTTTCCATGTTGTCAAAACTTTCTCTATGTTGTGTAGTGATTTTTCTCTTTTTTTGTGTATATGTATATATGTGTGTGTGTTGTGTGTGTGTGTATACACACATTATATTCAGGATGTAGGAACTTGAAAGTTGAAACTGCTCAATCTAGGGACACAACTCTTGAATTCATTGGGGAAAGGGATGTGGGGTTTGTTGCGGAGGGAACAAAGGGTGGCATTGAATACATTGCATTTGACATAGCATTTTCCTTTTTAAAATCTTGTTTGTTATTATTCCAAAAAATCCTAAACATTCATGTCACCAAAATTTGTTTACTACTATACCCATAGATTTCATTAGTAAGACCTAGAAAATGGTAATATATAGGATCCTTGATGATTGCCAACATCACACCAACGTAAGCCCACAAAATAGTTAGATGCTTTCTTAATGTTTGAGCTCTCCATGCAAGCAAAAATCAGTAATAATTGCATCCTACTTAGATTGCAAAAAAGATTTCCCTTCTATTATGGGGTTTCTTAAAGTTCCAAATATTAGTGAATATTCAACAATTCCTTATTAATACTCTGCTCTCCAATTGGAAAAATAATCCATATCAATTTGATTCATTTTGATGTTGTATTATTTATCTTATTCTCTTCTAGCTATGCCCTGGCACTCTTGAGTTCATTTAAAGATTTATAAAACAAGTGGAGCCTACCTTGCACAAATCATCTGCCTTTGACAAGTAATAGATAATCAAGTCTGAAGCAAAAGAGGCTAGGAGCATGCTTTTGACAAGTAATTTTTGAGTGAATTTAACATGTCATGTAAAAAAATTTAATATTCCATCAAATTTGAACTGGAAAATTAAATGCTTTTGACCCCAAATCTGAAAGATTTCCAGTAGAGAGTAGATTTAGTCTTCACATGAACTCAACAGTGACAGTGGACAACTAGAGGAGAAGAGGTTGGGAGCATCCTTTTAACTGGTAGTGGTAATAGATAGCCAAATCTGAAGCAAAAAATGTTGGGAGGATGCTTTTGACAAGTAATGTTAAAATGAATCTAACACGTTACATTAAAACTTGTAATATTTAATTAAAGTTGAACTAGAAAATTAAATACTTTTGCCCCTAAATCTAGAAGATTTCTAGCAGAATGTAGTTTCCCCCCAAAAAATTCAATTAAATTCAATTGGTTTTCAAGACCAAAAAATGTTGAAACAACAAATTCTAATTGTTGTTGTTCTTGGTTTGTTATTCACATCTATAGTGGAAGGCAATGCAAGAGTGCACAAAGAAAAGCCTATCCATACAAGGACATTGAATATAGAGAATGAGTACACCAAATGGATAAGATGGATGGGTACTCTAAGCCATTCATTGTATAAACTAGCAAAGAACAAGCTTCTTCCTTCCTCTTACCTTTTGGTGGATCCTATAGATGGAGTACGAGACTTGACTCCTGTTCAGGAAGCCATTGATTCTCTACCTCTCTTCAATATTTTTAGAGTTGTTATCAAAATCAATGCAGGATTATATGAGTAAGTATGTGTAAATTAATGTGGTTTTGAAAATAATTGTTTGAGTTTCTTTGCATCAATGCTTATGCTCATTGATATATTAATAAGATGATGAAATATAATTTAAAGATTGAAAACTTAGCTAAGTTTGAAGATTGAAGAGTTGGCTTACTTCAAAAAGGATAAAATGGTACAATTTTATCTTTTGATATGTTAAGATTGTAGTTTACAAATTTGGATTGGATCAACCTTGTGAGTTAGCTAAAAATATTTGGTTTTGGTATTTATTTTGGTGTTTGATAGGGAGAAGGTGAACATGTCAATGACAAAAGCATTTGTAACTCTTAAAGGGGTAGGAGCAGACTCCACAGTCATACAATGGGGAGACATGGCAGGAACTTTAGGGCCAGATGGAAAGCCATTGGGCATATACAATAGTGCCACTATAGCAGTTAATTCTCCTTATTTCATTGCCAAGAACATTACTTTTAAGGTGAGATTTGGGATTTCTTATTTCAAATGCTTTTTATTCAAAATTGGCCTTATCTAATTTTTGTGCTTGGAATCTTGGATGATTTTGAGAAATATCACAATGTATAATTGATTCATAAGTGATAATTTTAATAGGTATTTGAATATATGTGTAGGTGTTCAGTTTGATATTAGTATGGTTTGATGGGTAAATTGTAGTTTTGTTCTTATTAATAAAGTTCAAATTCTATGAAAGAACATTTGTTGATGTTGAATATTTTTTTGAAAACATAGAATACAAAACCTATTCCTCCACTAGGGGCAATAGGGAGGCAAGCAGTAGCTCTGAGAATAACAGGGGACACAACAGCTTTCTTTGGGTGTAGCTTCCTTGGAGCTCAGGACACCCTTTATAATCACACTAGATGTCACTATTTCAAAGACTATTATATTGAAGGCTCCATGAATTTTATCTTTGGGAATGGCCTTTCACGCTATGAGGTACATACCCTTTTTGTAATTTGTGAGAAATATTCTTAAAACAATTTTTCATATTGACCATTTTAAATAGTAGATTCTAAAGTTTCATGAGGTATACTCTAACATTTTATTTGTTTTAAGTGATTCATTTGAAGTCATAGTAATGATGAATCTTATTTTAAAAAATTAGTGATTTCTTATGAACATCATAAATAGATTAGGTAGTAAACCTAAAATAGTACTAACTATTGTGATTTATATCAACAATACACTAAGTCCTATTCAGAAACTATTATGGTTTATATGAACATCATACTCTTTATGGACTATTTGAAATTATATTAATAAATAGGTCTTATTGAAGAGGTTATACCAATAAATGGATATTATTGGAGAAGTTAAACATCATACTCTTTAATTAATTAGATTAAGTGGAAATCTGAAATTATATTAATAGATAGGTCCTATTGAAGAGCCTAGACCAATAAATGGGTATTATTGAGAAGTTAATTTGATTTCATATGAATGACATGTTAATTTTTAGTGAGCTTGGTCCATATAGAAGTCTATTAATAGATAGGTTTCAGATGAACCACTTAAACAAGTCAAAATGAACTTAATCCCTAAACACACATTTCAATATTATATATGTCAGTGCATGGGTGTGTGGTACATGGGATATCTGATACATATGGGGTAGTAACAACACAAAAGAGAGAGAGTTTAGTAGATGACATGGGATTTGCATTTGTGAGATGTAAAGTGATAAGGTCATGAGCTCTATATTTGGGGAGAGCATGGGGAACATTTTCAAGAGTGGTGTTTGCGTACACCACTAGTACATTAGGCCCCCATTTTCGACCAAAGGCCTATTTGGGTTGTTAAATTCTTTTTTTTTTAAGATGGGCCCGATATCATCAAAATTTTGACCATGGTTAAATTGATAATCAAAATTTTGACCTTCTAAACATGTGATGTGATAATAAAAAAGGGCAAGGCAGTGTTCATTTTATTTTCATGCGCGGGACTGTAGTGAGTGGGAGTTTAATCCTTGTGTCTTTCAAGTGTTCCTTTTTTGTGAGTTCTCTAAATTATTTGTTCGATGGGCTACTCATCAATCGTACTGCAATTGGATGGTTATTGTCTTCTCTTATCATCATCAACCTATGGTTTCTTTGAATCTCATAGGTATGTCATTACAAGGCCCAATTTCTCCTTGTCTCGGCAATCTCTCTTTTCTTAGAATGCTTTCTCTCAAGAATAAAAACATTAGGTTTACATTCCTTCTTAATTGGGAAGGGCTTTTTCTTCTATACCAAGATTCTATGAATAAATAGGAAGGCTCCATTCCCTCTAGAAGGTTGTCATTCTTTGCAAGTTCCCATTTTGGCTGGACTTAAGTGACACACTAGATGCTTTAAACAACACAGACTTATCAACTAGTCCTCGATTGAACTAGTCAGATTGTCTTATCAAATTTTCAAATATAATCAATCATTTTATCATATGATCATTGTGTCTTATAGAGAGAATGTATATATTCAAAACCAAATAAGTCAATCTTATATGAGGTACCTCATTCTTGAATCCAAATATCATTATCATTATCAAACATAACACAGACATAAAATCATTTTGGTTATTCACTTGTTATACAATTTAGTCTTATCTTTTTGGTTTTCACAAGTCATGCACTTATGCATCTTTGGGATATCCACAAGCTATTTGATGTAGGAGCATCCAGAGGTATAAGGGCAACCCTGTGTCACCCATAAAATGTACTTAGACTTAGTTTCTATTTTAGGTGTTTTCATTTCTGAATACCCATTTGGGTCAAATAAAGGTTCCAACTCTCACAGTTCCACTATCAGTGTTCTAAGATAGAGTTTTTAATCACCTTGGGATATGTGTAAATGCTAAAAAAAATAGGAGTATGTAATTGAGCCATCATTTTCGTGAACTAGAAGGTGTAAATTGGTTGGAAGATTGTCATTTTAATTTAGAGCATTCCAGAAAAAGAATCAGGTCAAAAGGCCCCATGGTTTGAAAGTTATCGCAATTTTTCAATGTTTGGAGACATCTTAAGAATGCTTCAAAGTCAGGTTAGGGGAATTAAATGACCTCAAATAGGGCTGAAAAATTGGGGATGAGTGAAGCTGGTCCATAGGGCTATATAGCTCTTCGAGAGCTTTTCGAAAATGTAAACGGTTCGTCAATCGGAGCTATGGTTCAAAAGTTATGCCTCCTAGAAGTTCGGTTACCATTTCTGGATTCTTCTAATTTTGCACTGACTTCTAATGCAACTTCTAGAGCCTTCTATTTGGTCAGTGGATGCCTACTAGCACTTTCTAGAATGTATTCCTAATCCTTAACCCTTCGAGGTCTATTTAAGAACATTTCTGGCATTGTAAAAGGCAATTCGAAGTGGAGTTTGAGAGGAGGTACTGAAAGGAGAAATTATCTCCAGATTTATACTATTGTAAGCCCTTAGGGCATGTTTTGAAGTCTATTTTCTCTGTACTGAATGTATTAGCATTTTCTCACAGTTAATAAAATTTTCCCTTTCCTATTGTGTCCATTCTATGCTTGGGTTGTGTCCCCATCACTATTAGAGATGTCTAGATGGTTCATGGCCTTATTTTTTTTGTTTTTTATTTGTAGGGTTTTTGCCATGAAGTTTAAGGATAGACATGTTGGATGTTTGTGATAGACATGTCCACCTATAAGAAAAGTATCAAATGCAAAAAATTGCAAAGAAAAAACAATGTTCATGACTACCGCTACACATATCTCGACCCTTAATACCCATATGCTTAGATGGATTAGCTAACATTCCTAGTCTATTATAAGTGCTTGTTAAATGAAAAGGGAATATTCCATCTTGATATGTCAATATCTTGACCTAGGCATACCCATTTTTAAAAATAAAATGGCTCAATGATGAAAAATAATTGCTCCAAAGGAATTTCTGAATTGTGGTTAATAATATCTTATTTGCAAGTTCTTTTAGTGTGACTGGTTTGACTGAGGACCATTTAATTAGTTTCCTTTTGCATCTAGACTTTTCTCATCCAACCAAAATTTTTATTTACTTTCCATTTATCATGTTGCAGTTCCCATTCATCTTGTTGAGACTTACCTTATTTTTTATCCTATTTGCATCCACTATTTGTTGAAGTGCAAAATGTGGAAAAATTGTCTTAACACAGCTTGTAGGGAATGTGTATAGTAGATTTACATGATATAGGAAAAATGGATTTGTTGAAAGGGAATTCCACAACTTTCAAGAAAATTTAATCTACATGCAAAGCAATTTGGATTCTTTCATCACAACATTTTTGGATTTTTGAGTTTGGTGCAGAGATCAAGCTCATTCAAACCCACTGAAGTATTGGAAACTATGATTCTATGATCTACATCTGTCATAGAGGAAGCTCAAAATCTAGTTTTTTGGGCATGAATTTATATTTGTGTGTAGATCTTCTAATGGAAGTGGGGATACTATCTTTTATATGTTTAGAACTTTGTCTCAGAAGCTCCAAAATTATATGGGCTTTGTTCAATCCTTTAATAACTTAGAGATATAAATGCTTTTTTTCTATTTTTAAGTCCAATCCCTCTTAATACAATCTTTATTGTTAATCCCTCTCTATACAATGTCTATTAAACCCTCACCGGTAGCTTTAGGACCTCCTTATTACTATGTTTAAAAATTGTTATTATGTGCAGGACAAAATTTATGGGAAACATGGAATTAGTGCACAATTTTGTATTATATTAAATCCTCTTTTCACAAACAACATCCAAATTTTAAAGTAATTAAATAGTTATGGTCCATATAAATTTTGATACAAGATATAATATTGATATGTGGAAACTTAGAAATGAAGTGGATTTAGTAGGTTTATGCTTTTTGACAAATTAAAAGCAGCAATCCAGTAGCTCTCTGTGCACTGTCCTATTTTCCCTTATGGGTCTGTCAAAAGTACAATAAAAAAACAATAGTATCTTTGGCTGAAACTATGTGGGGTAATGGAACTATACCATATGTGTGAGGAAATGGGAGCATAAGTGGTTATGGTGGAGGTGCAACATGGGGCTTAGGTCAAGGTAGTAATAACCAGGAAAATGGAAGTGTTGCTGGGTATGCAAGTGGCTATGGAAGCTTGGAAAATATCTATGGTTCAAGTGCTGGTGCTTATCCAACACAAAATAGTGGGTATGGAACTAAAGTGGCAACATATAGCTCAACAACAGGGGCCTATGGAGGTACATACACTGGTAGTTATAGCAACTCTACTTATGGAGACCTAGCTTGGAGATCGAAACCATCTGATCCTATTAGAGCACATTCAGTAGGCTATGGGCTAAGCATAGTCAGAGATAGGTTGCATAAATAAACACCAGCAACATACATTTAGGCTATTGAGATAAACCTACCAATGGATATAGAGGTGAGACAATCAATACAATTCAGAAATATTTTCTATTTTCTTTTGCTGTGTTATTTTTTAGAGGCAAGTTTGTTTTCAGGTCTTTTTCATGGACCAATTAGGATTAGTCTCAGCTTCATGCTTATTCATACTTTGTGTCAAATGTTTTGTTGTTTTCTCAAGGAAAAAATGTTAAAAATTTCATGAAAGTCTATTATATTTTTCATTTTTTAAAATTTGATCAATAGTATATTTTGTATAGAGAATAGCTACATCCCATTTTTATATGAAAAATAGCCACATCCCATTGTAATATGACATGCCTATACATATACTATATTAAGTGCTAATTAGAGTAAGATTACATTTATGCTTGCAAATTTCATGCTTTCCTATCTATTTTTGTAGTTGAGAGGACAATACAGTCTCTCTAATCTTTTGAAGCTAAGGCAATCTGGTTGATACTACAATTATTTGGAGTTTTTCTACAGCTGAGATACACTAAATATATCACTAGTGTAATATTTATGGTTTGTGTATTTTAGCACTTTAGATAGTATGATCCAATGCATACACTGACCAAGGAATGGAAATTTTTGTGTGAAATTAATTACAAGTATTTTGGTTTGGGTAATGTTTTGGATCTTAGTTCTAGTTGACATTACAGTCAGATTTAATGATCAAGTTAGGCTTTAGATATTCAGTCACATTGTGAGTGACTTGGTCAGTGTCTCAACATGTGACCTGAACTATATATCTTATTCAATTAGGTATATTCTCTAGTTTTGTATGGGTGTCTGAAACTTCTGTAATGGCAGTTGTATTAAATATTGGTCCAAACAAGCTTCTAGTTGTATATTTGTAATTCCTCTTTCAATTTTATTTTGAAGTGTCCATGATAGACTCATGGGTAGAATAAAATTGTATTGAATATCTTATACTTGAGATGATCAAGTGATTGATATTTTTTTCAATTATTCTTGTGTCATATTATGTAGAGCAACATACAAGATTGACATTAAACACAAAGATGATGTTGCAAGGATTATATCCTATTTTAAGGATGTCCACTAAGAATTTGAATGTAATGCTAAATGAAACTTAAGAATTTTGGTTTTGAATAAATCAAATTACAATTTGTATAATGATGTTTGTTAAATTTTAGTTTTCTTTTTAATAGTATATCTACATTTTATGTTGGTACCTTTTTACAATTTTCAATATGGCACACTAGTGAAATCTATAAAATGCATTATTTGGGTTATTATTTTTCATGGTAAGGAAGTGTTGTTGAGATCATTATGAAGGGAGCAATGGTCACTATCTGCCAAGTCTTGGTGAGGTTAGTACTAATAGGATGTGCATGCTCAATTCCCCCTTGCTATTCCTTTTGATTTGGTCAATACTCTACAGTATAAAAGTGAAACTACTTAATTATGAGCCTTGAGGCTTTTGTAGCTCACCTCTTTTTTTTCACAATCCCCATTGTCTTATTTCTTACTAATTATATATATTTTATTGATAAAAGGTTGAAGTCAAGATCATTATTATTATGTGTTGCGATCAATTCTCATATAAGATACTCACAATTTACTGTTGCGTTGTAGGCTCTTTCCTTATATAATGTATTGTTATTTATTAGGCATGTATAACAATATAAATATCCATAACCTTTTTAATTCAATTTGAGATTAAAATACAACATTCTTTACCATGGTTTCTCATTATTTCTTTAACTTTTCATTCTTGCAGTTATATACTAGCAATAATTCATTCATATGTGGATGAACCTATTTAAGATCCATACACATCTTATGTTGTTTGAAACCTAATTTCAAGCTTCATGAAGAAATCATCTATAATAGACACTTTAGTTAGAATTGTGCCCATACATATATTCCTACTTGGAACATCTTGGATGTTAGAGTGATGTAGGTGTCTGTCTTTCACCACATTAGTACAAGGGAAGTTTCTTAGGCAAGTTTGCCTGTACATCCACTTCTTGGACATAGGGGTGATGTAGGTATCTATCTTTCACCATAGTAGTATAAGAAAAGTCACATTTGGAATTGTATCCACACATCCATACCTATAATGGCTTTAACAAAATGCAAGGGTTGGCACATCTTGGGTTGGCATGTTGCTTAAACATCAATCTTAAATCTGATTTCTCATAAGGTTGTAACAATAACAAGGGAGTCACCCTTGGTCTATACTTCACATCAGAAAGCTACAACTTCTCTTAAACCCTTCAAAGCCATGAAAGTATCTACTTCATTGTTATTTTCAGCAAGACTAACTATAAATGACCATTCTATGAAAGCAAATGCCCTAATCCTCATAGGATGGTCTCAAACTAACATGTATCATACTATCCTAAACATTAGAATGCAGAAAGACTAACTACGCAAGGCGATGCCCTAGCCCTCATAGGATGGTCTCAAACTAACATGTATCATACTATCCTAACCACTAGAATGAAAAAAGACAAACTATGCAAAGTGATCACCGTACTTGTTATGATTGAAGGAACACTAATTATGAGGTTTGGTTACACCAATGAGCAATTTGCCTGAACAACATTATGTTTTTATGATTTGGATAAGTTTATTATGTTAATCTAATGCTGAAACATCTTTCATTTAGTTGAAACTTCATTGGAGAGTCATATAATGAGCAAGCCCTAATTAGATGAGGGTTTGCAAGAGCAATTTGGGGCTTTCATAGTTACAGGGTATATGAGACTGAATTGGTTATAATTTCTTTTGATTGGGGTTAAACAACAACACTTTTGAAACCTTGAGGGCTAGAAGCCACATATGTCAGACACTTGTTCTGTAAAAGTGGGGTCAAATGGGCCAAAAACTAGTGATAGTCATCTATTGGGGACAATTGGTCCAAACCACCAATATCTAATTTTGAGATATGTTGAAATATAGAAAACTAGGTATTAGAATATGTGATTATGAGAGTCTTTTGGGACATCTGGGAGGGGAAAAAATGCTCACTAGAGACTTAATTGCAAATTAGGACTAGTAGGACAGCAAGTTGGGTTTACCAATGAAAAGAACACCTCGAACTTTGAAAATATTTTGTTTGTGTTGGATTAAGTTAGGGGAAGATAGTAGGAGTATTGTAGCAAACTTGAAGCACTTTTGCACATAGTTGGCAAAAAATCCTAAAAGCCCTAGTTGCTCTCCAACACATGATGGGGAGACATTAGACTGCTACACTCTTAAACCTAATTCTAAGAGGAATTTCATGGCCTAATATGACTCTTCCTACTTTTTTGGCCTGATAAACCTTAGATGTGAGCATAAAGATGGTCATGTCTAGTCTCGCAAGCTATAATGGATTATTCCTAAGGTTTTCCAAGCTCCTAAATAGCTATGTTTTAGTGATTTTTCATTCTCAGCACTTGAATCTACTTTGAAAATCTTGGGTGCAGCCTTCGTTAAGGTGGATTCTGACCACTAAATGTTATTCACAAGTGTTCAGTCCTGCATAGGGATGGTATATAATGGAATAAACAAATTGTAGAATAGAGGTGAAAATGGAAATGAAGGTAAATAAGGATTTCATCTAGCCTCCTCACACAAATTAGGGTTTCTATGCTAAAAGTGTAAATAACTGATGGAATCACCAAATTGCATACAAATAGGTTTGCAAAATAGGATGCATGGTCCCAGCTAACACCCATTTTTAGTTTTAACACTTTGGCACCATTTTTTATTAAAATTGAAAGTTGATTTACTATTTTTTATTTTTGTAATAATTAATCATTATATTAATTAATAGTGTTTAAAATAACTTTTGAAAAAAATCGTTGCTTGTCAGAGCTAGATGAAAAGGGAGATGACCTAAATTCAATCTAGAATGAAAATAAAGCTCTTCTATATATAGAAATTCCAGAGGATGTTGATCCAAGGAATTTTAGAAATTAATAATTTTTAACCAAGCTAATTTTTGAATAATAATTCAGTCTGAACAAGGAGCATGTACTCCTAGAGTGATTTAACTTCATTTTAAAGTATTGGCTCTGAATTTGTATTGATTAGATGTCATTTTAGAGTTGTAAAGTTGTAATATGGATAATATGGTAACAAAAGGTGATCAATAGCAATGGTAGTCACCTAGTATTAAAGAAATCAGGAACATCTTAGAGGAGACTTGGATTGTATTGGCTATGTCATTTGTGATTCTTTTGATAAGGTGTTAAATTATTGATAGAACAAAAAAAAAAAAAAAAAGTACTTCATCCCAGAAAAATAGGTGTTGAAGCTCCACTTCTTGTTCTCCAAATGATTAGAGATTTTAATATGGATAATATAGTAATCAAAGGTGATTGAATGGTATTTACCTTGCATTTAAAAAAATGGCAATATTCGAATAGGAAAATCAAGAGCATCATGAAGGAGGCTTGGTCATATTGGATATCATTTTGAAATTTACCATACAACATTGTTTAAGAGACGGTAGTGTTGCGATTTTTATTTAACATTCACATTGATCAACAACAACAGCATATGATAAAGGTAATGCTTTTAATATGGATGATATAGTAATCAAAGGTGATTGAATGGTAGTTAACTTGTGTTTAAAAAATTGGAAAATCAAGAGCATCATGGAGGAGGGTTGGTCATATTGGATATGATTTTGAAATTTACCAAACAGTATTGTTTAAGAGACATCAACAACATATGATAAAGGTGATTGATGATACATCAAGATGGCCAAAGTTGTTCTAAGTGGTTTTATGTTGCTATGAGTTATACTCTATTATAAGATAGGGTTAGTTCCTAGACTCATTTTCTCAAGGCTCTCTACAGTAGTGTTCATTGTGACATGAAGCCCTCTCAACTACATCACTCCATTATGAGATAGTTCACTTTCTGCAAAGAGATAATTGTTTCAAGGCTAAAGAAGGTATTCTTTTTTCAAAAAAACAAAGTGATGTAGGTATATTGCAGAGCTCCTAGGAAAATATTTTGTTGAAGGGGCCACCAAGCACCAAGTAAATTCCAAAGTTTCTTCATTGCTTGTCATTAATTTCAAACATGGTGATAGCAGTTTGCATTGCTATGATTTCTAGGCATATACTTACATTCATTATCACTTAACTCTATTATAATATAGGTTTGGCTTTTCTAGACTCATTTTCATGGAGCCCTCTCTACTGCTTTACTCTATTGTAAGACAGATGAAGAGAGATGACATACCACACACAGCTTCTTCATCAAAATTTTTATTTATTATATCTTAAGTTTTAATATTTATTGAGCTCTTTTGATTGTAGATTTTTTAGCAGCTATATGTCAAGCATAATTCTCCATATAACTTAGCCATTTGTTGCAAATGAGTGGATAAAAACCAAGATTGATGGGTATGAAGTTTCTCGAACTGTTGAGGTTGGTAATATGTCGTTACATGCTTCAATAGTACATAAAATAGTTTCATTTATGTACAACATCTCAAAAGATACTGAACTTGAAAAGATAGTGAACTGTATGCTTCTCTTTATCATGTTGGTAGAGGTATAATTTGATTTCCATTTTATTTAGATTATTTTCAAACACTTATATATATATATATATATATATATATATATATATATATATATATATATATATATATATATATATATATATATATATATATATATATATATATATATATATATATATATATCTTAATTTTATGTTTTTCAGCATGTTGGTTGGTGGTCACCAACTATTATTAGAGGGGATGACCAAAAGGCTATGCATATTTTGAATTGCAAATTTATTGTTACTACAGTATGGAACATTAGTCAAAAGTCACACTGGGGTATAAAGATTCATTTTTCTATCAGCCATTTAGATGTGAACATAATTTGAGTAAGTAGACTTGACTTATTTTCCTTCTAGCTTGTGTGATCATGATATGCAAAAGTTTCTTCTGATTTTATGTAACAAAGTATTTTTTTCATTATGGCATGTGGGATATGTAAGTTACTAAGACACTTACGATTTTGAAGTTTAGTGCAGTTTTCTTTTTCTCTAGCATGAATTGCTGAGTTTATTTTCCTTATTTCAAGATAGTTTATTTCTATTAGGCTCATAGGCAGGATTAAAAAATTGAACCCAGCCACTCCATATCTTCCATCTCCTTGTCTATGTGTGCTCAAATTCTATGCTATTAAGCTTGAAAGCATTTTGAATAGAGGCAAGTTGAGTTTATTGTTTGTTGACAGATCCTTTGAGATTATCAATGAAAAGTGATAGTGGCATCCTAACAAGGCATGATGTTTCCCTTTCTCCTTCTTTCTAGTTGTTTGATCAGTACCAATATCTGTTTGGCATGAGGTTTTTGACATTGTGGCTTAGCTTTGATGGAATTGAACATATAAATATATATGTTTAAGTTGTGATTGTCCTGGTAGACATGCATGCAAAATTAACAATATCAGATTTCCACAATCCATTTGTAATGCAAGTTCATTTTGGATTTGATTGTGTGTTTTTTAGCATCATCATTTTAGATCACTCTCCTTAATCCATCATCAGCTAGATGAGAGAGTGCAAGATGCATGCAAAATGTCATATCATATGCAAGGCATGTGAACTGTTTTATAGAATGCCTAAAAAAAATTTACACTTGGGCATTGGTAGAAATTTTTACCTTCATTGGTCAAAATTTCTACCTTCATTGGTCAAAATTTTTGACCTTCATTGGTCGAAATTTCTACCTTCACTGGTCAAAATTTTCTACCTTCATTGGTCGAAATGTCTACCTTTATTGGTCAAAATTTTCTACCTTTATTGGTCGAAATGTCTACCTTTATTGGTCAAAATTTTCTTCCTTCATTGGTCAAAATTTTCTACCTTCATTGGTCAAAATTTTGACCAATTCTTGGCAGAACTTGCACCATGGCTATGGAATTTTTTGACCAAAATATTTTTGACCAATGGGTTGGTCGAATTTGGTCGAAGTTTGGTCGAAAACTGGGTCAAAATTTAGACCAATAATGGTTGAAAAATGGTCTCAAATGTACTAGTGTGTGTTGTAGGAACATCTTTCCTATTTCTTCCTTTGCCTACTCCTTGGAAATTGTTGTTGCTATAACTGTACGATCAACCTTAGCAATTGTATCTTGTGTTTCTTGCTCTTTTGGTTGATCTTTTATAGCTATGGGAAGTTGTGAAGGTGGTTCTTGTGTGTTCACCTTCTCCCTAGTAATCTCGGTTATAGCTTTTTGCAATTCTTCCACACTCACCAAAATAGGATTTATGCACAATTGTGACTGCAATATGGTTTGGTGAAGGATCTTTTTGAGATCCTCTACATTTAATGGATTGATGTTATGACCTGAGGTATCAGGAATGTCCTTTACAATTACAGTTTCTATAGGTTTTGTATGTGGAGGACTTGGTGGTGGTATTTGTGTGTCTTGGACACTCTATTCTCGTTGATGCTCCTCAACTATTGACTCTTCACCCTATTGTGTCTTCTCCACTATTATCTCTTCTTTTTCTTTCTCTCATTCCTCATCCTTTTCATTCTCTTCTTCTTCCTCATCATTTCTTCCCTCAAAGGGATCTTCTTTCCCTTCCTTGATAGTAGTCAATCCATAAATTAATTTCCACATTTGTGTGGATTTCTTTACAACATCCTCTATTTTATCCTGCAAAATACTGAAGGCTCTATATTTGGGTGCAAATTTTCTCCCGTGTTTCTTACTAGCCTTAATTATTTGACCTTTAGTAAGGTCTGGCATCACACAAGCCAATGTTGACTCCATTATTTCTTTCTCCATATTAAGGTAGTAATGTCATTTATTCTCTACAATGGAGCTTAGCTCCTTAGGCATAGAATTGTCTAATTCAAGTGGGGTGGTCTTGAATTTAGCCATTATAGTGTAGATAGACTATTCCACTATGTTTTTTTCTTCTCTTGACAATTTTTTAAAATAAATTCCTTTTAATCCAATCAAATTTTCACTGTCTCTAATGTTATTGCAAACATTTTCCAAATTTCACTTGGTAGAATGTCTTACCAATCTGAATTGATCATTATTAGACTTTGTCTTTTCTTCATCTAACTTTGGGGGTGCAACATATTTTCTTCTTTTCTTTTGTTCTATAGGCCCTCCTTGCTTAGTGGCTTTTTGCTTCCCCTTTTCCTTTGCCACTTGTGTTTTTTCCCTTGTATTTTCCCTTGTAATTGGCTTGGCTAGGCTTGGCTTTGTTGCTTTCTTCTTCCCCTTGGGTTATGTAGTTGGCTATTTCTATACTTTTCTCTTCTTTGGTTCAGCCTTTGTTGCTTCTTGCTTGGCACCTTCCTCTTCTTTTGCATCCTCACCCATGCCTTGGGTCAAAGAAAGTTTTTATTGTCCTTGTTCTTCTTCATCATCTTCTTCTTCTTCTACACGCCCTCACCAAATTTAGCCTTTAACTTCTTTACAAGTTTATCTTTCTTCTTCAATGTGGAGGCAGTCTTTAACTCCATATCTATCTTTGATATAACTACATCATAGGTTCCAAAATTTGGTGCACTTTTGTCCACTTCTTTAGCTAGTAGTGCAGTTATAGCTATTGATGCCTCATCTATATTGATTTCATAGCCAAGAGGTCTTAACCATCTAACTCTTGGTATGGAAGCTTGTATATAAGTATAATCAATATCTACAAGAAAGAATTGATAATTAACATGCTTTCCTACCAATGAAACTAGTATTCTTATCCTTTGCTTCATGGTCTTCTTGAAATCTTCAAAATAGCTAGTCATTAGGGTCTCAAAATTAGCTCTCATTTGTTCAATGTATTCATTACCTTGAGCTATGATAGACCTATTTTCTTTCCACAAAAATTTTCAAAAGAAGGAAATTCATTCTATACATAGAATAATATGCAAATTAAAATAGCACCAAACTTGCATTGGGCTCCCTTGGTTCTCCTTATTGTTGCTAAATTGTCATTAATCTATTGCTATTATAGTTTTGTAAGATCATAAGTATGATCATTTTTCACCAATTTGTAGCCCACATCTGCTACACTGCAAGGCACATTGTTAAGTCTACTAGATTGGTAGAATTTGTGCAATAATCCTAATAGCAAAGTCAAGAAGAGGATCTTGATGGTGTCTATTTTCATTCCTCTCTTGTTCCATTTGGCACCAGTGTTCTTTTCAATTGCTTCCTTAGAATCACCCCTAAGAGTCTTTGACCGATCTAGGGTTGGGTACCCTATCACTCTATGTACAATCCTTTTTTTAATCTTTACTAGATCATCTTCCAACCATAAACTTACATCATGCATCCTGCTATGCACTAGCCTGACCCATTTAGTTTTGAAAACTGTGGGGAATTCTAGGGCTTGTATCAAACCCTTCTTCTCAAGAATCTAGTACTCTTCCTTTAAAACTCCATTTTCACACAATTTCTCATAAGCTTCCCTCATCTCCATGTGTCCTATGGCTCCAATTTTGCAACTGTAACATCTTCTAACATCTTGAACCATAACTACCTTAGGGGGTATGACAGATAGGGCTCCAACTAGGTCGATTTTATATGCCACTTCAAGGATTAGCCAAAAATCTCGTTGTTTCACTTTATTGGACACTAGTTGAACCTCAAACAGCTCTTTCTCCTATGTTTTCCTAGAGCTAGAAGCCATTTGTGTGATCTAGGGTTTGAACACAAAGAAAATATGAAATTATGTAACTTGGCACAAACATAAATAGCTTGAATTTGATGAAACTATATTGAATCATTGTCGAAATCAGCTCAAATGTTGGATTCTCTACTTTGAAGTCATTCTACACTTTTCTTCATCTTTTCTCTTCATTCATAATGAAGAAAAATGATTCAAAATGTGATAATATACCCTATTTTTATTGCATTTAATGCTTAGTGTATTTATAGCTTTACACCCAGCTTCTTAAGGATTTATGCATTACTTGGCTTCCATTGTATTTTTTACCACTCAACATCTATCCCTCACTCAACTTCAACTAAAATTTTAGTTTACTCAACTTCTACTACCAACTTGGTTGCAACTAATCATTTGGCTTCTACTGACTTTGACAATCAACTTGTCTTGTACATGAATTTTACTCAACATCTAAGGGTAACTCAGCAACATTTATGGAAACTTGAAATCTTATCTTTGCATCTCTATTCATGCTGATCTCTTATTTTTGGTACTTGTTTATTTAGGAATTGATGTATGATGAAGCTTTGTAAATCAGCCCCTCATGCCTTCTCTTTGTTTAGTTTGATGAAGTGTGACTACTTGACCTTTTAGGTGAAGTGATTCCTTCATTTGATTTTCTACTCCCATCTTTCTTCTTCCATTTCTTAGTAATTTCTCCTCTATTGTGTTCAACATCTACCTTCTCTTTACCTTTGTTGTTCTTTGAGTTGGGTGCTTTTGACCTTGTTGGGCAATTCCTATTGATATGACCAGTCTTCAAACAACTAAAACATGTGGTTTGACTCAACCATCTGCTATAGTTTCCACTAAAATGTGTCCTTATGCAATTTTTAGGAATGTATCCATATTCCTAATAGTAATGATACCTATACCTAGTGTTATAATCCCAATTGTAGTGATATCCATGGTTATTTCCCCTTGCTAGCTAATTAGATGTCCACATAGGATTTGATCTACACTCAAAATCCCTACATCCATACTTCTTGTAATTGTAGTAGTGGCCTTCAATTCTTGGTGTTATGATAGTCCTATTCCTATAGTCATGTGCTTGATGTCCTTGCTTGTTGCACTCATGACAATGACCCACATTCTTAAGTTTGTCATGCTGATGAGCATTCTTGTTCCTACATACATTAGAGGTATGTCCTTTTTTACAATATAAATTAAAAGTAGGTTTTGTGTTCTTACCTTTGTTACTCCTTTCTTCTACAGTCTTGTATGATTGTCCTTGTTCAATGCTAGTGTATCCTAGTCTTGAAGTATCATTGCTAGCCCTTGGTGATTTGAGTAGTTTCTCAAAGTACTTGATGGCCTCACTAGGTTTTTTGAAGCTATTTGCAATCTCCTTTTCTATTTTTAGGTCATTTTGTAGTTGTTCATTTTGCATCTTCAGTGTAGAGATCTCAATGTCCTTGACATTCAATTCATGATGTCATCATCTAGCTTAGGGTGTCTAGCTACATGTTTGAAATTCTTGCAAGCTCAATTGACTTTTCTTCCAGTACGTTGGCAAGGTTTCTCTTGTCTTCTTCTAGCATATCCTTGTCATCAATGGCTCACTATTCAGTCACTTCACAAAGCAGCATGGCTTGTGATTCTTGTTCAAGCTTGAGAGTTATGATTTCTTTTGCTTGAGCTCTATTCTTCTCCATTAGGTCTACTATTGTTGCATCAAAATATTTGGAATCTCCATTTGCAAATAGTTTTGAGGTTTCAATCTCCTTGTATTGTGTATCATTTTCAGCTATGGAAATCTCTCTTCCTATCTTTAAGGATTTTCTCAGTTCTTCTCTAGCTTTCTCCAAAGTATGTAGAGCAAGTTATATGTCAATTGCTTGATTCTCTATGATCTTCCCAAGTTTGTAGACTTCCATTTTTAGATCTTTTCTCCAAGTTGTAAGGCTCCTCCTTGTGAGAACTTGGCTTTGATACCAATTTTTGGAATTTACAAGTGGGAAGATTTACTTCTAAGAGGGGGTGAATCAGAAGAAACTTACATTAACCTTTTCAAAACTTTTTAACTAAAATCATTCACATGCATCTAATTCATCTAATAAGCATAAAAGTAAAGACATGCATGAAAATAGATAACACAAGATTTTGGTAACCTAGAAACCCTCCAAAATGAGAAGGTAAAATTGGGGTGGGGATGACAACCATAAAGTATCACTGTAGCAATATGTAACTGTTTAAGGTTACAAAGTTTGACCACTTCTAATGGTCTACCCTTTGAAAGGCCTATCCTATTAAAGACTTTTACACCCTGTTAAAAGTGGCCTGGTTAAAGGATTTACAAACACTCTCTTGGAATGTTACCCTATTAAAGGATTTAGCACCTTGTTTAAAGGCTTACAACATGGGTATTAAACCAACCTATCATCGTAGTATTTTCATTCCTAATACAATGGCTAGAGAGTATTAGAAAGTCTTGACCTGATGACTTGCAATCCCTTATTGTTGAGATCCTCATTCTACTTTGTCTGTTCTGATCCATGCTTGATTTGATATGTCTCTTCTTAAAATTATAATACTCTATTCTCAATCAACTAAATTCTGCAATGTTTTTTTGCTCTTTCAAAGTCTTTACACCCTTTTTCACTTTGCTATAATTCACCCATACACTCTTCCTCATGCATACAGACAATGGGGTTTCATCCTCCTTTTAAAGGCTTTGAAGAATTAGGGTTAAGTATGAATCTACAATCAATATTCATTCTTCATTCCTTGCTCAATTCTTTCACTTTTCCTATTGGTTGCATGCCTTCTCCATTTTTCTTATTGGCTACATGTTGATTACATAGGTAATGAAAAAGATTCAATCTTATCTTCAAGATCCTTCAAGATTCATTCTAAGTCAGCTCAAAAAATGGTTTACATCTAATTTTTTGAAGGCACAAACTCATATGTTGATTCTGTGTTACTCAGCACTTACTAATTGCTAATGCTTAGCACATATAGAAATTTTTTCTCACTCAACTCCTATAGTGATTTTGTTTCACTCGACATCTATACTCTACTTGGCACCTATAATGACTCTGCATCATTTATCACTCGGCACTTGAACTTCACTTGGCACCTAAAGTTCACTCGGCACCTATTGAATCTCTAGCTCGGCACACATTGTAGCTCAGCATCTATAACATACTCAGCATCAACTTAAGAATTGGTTAAGTGTGTTGACACTCAATTGTCAAAACCAATCTGAGACCAACAATGTTTACATTAAATTTGCATTCAAAAATCTAAATACCCCTCCTTTAATGGCATTATTGATTTATATATTATAAATTATAATAACAATGTACTTGCCAAAAAAATCATTTAAAATAATTTATTAATTAATTAACACAATAAAATATCAATGAGATATTATACTACATTAATCAACCAATTTAAATGGCTCCCATAAAATGCAACAAAATTATGATTGACCATTAAATATTATCCAATGGAGTTACGAGGTCAAACTCCAACACAAAAAGTGAGCTAAGTGTGAAAACACATTAGAAAACTTTTTGCTTCTTTGGCTCGATAAGATTTAGGGTTTGCAAACCCTAGATTTCTTTTTTTTTTTTATGGAAACATTATGACTTTGATCCATCTATATGATTTGTGTTCATAATAAGAGTGAACAATACTTTTTATTATTTGTATTGATGTTCCTGTTGCGTCTATACCAAAGATGTGGTAGAAACAAAATGGGGGTTTTTTTGTTAGGTTGTGGTTTGAACTAATATTGTTGAGCATGAAACTTGGCATCACTACTTCTCTATTATTATTTTTTATGAAACTAAATATTTATATTATTATAGAAACTAATTCAAAAATGCTCCTAGAGAAAAGAACCAATGAAGAAAAGCTCTAGTCATTGCAGAATACAAAGGGGGTGTAAATAACAAAGCATCCAAAAGTAGTGAAGGTGAAACTAAGATATCCCCAAAACTATAAACCCAGAATCTAACTCATTACATTGATGATCTCATAATTTTAAAAAAATCTCAAATGAAATCCCACCAGTACCCAAGACACCTAGCCCAAACTATAGATACCATATAGGTAATATTACAAAATAAAAGTCATCAATGCCAACATTGCCCAAAATTGAGTAATCCCTTATGCTAATAAAAATAAGGATGGCTAGGAGAGAGACATCCATGAGCATCGTCATTGCACAAATGAGGGATGAAACATATTATTGACCAATAAAAATATGTATAGCCATGCAAGTGAGTTGAAAAACCTACAAAAGATAATCTTTCACATTGAAGAATACTTAAAAGGAAACTTGTTAACTCATGAAATAATACAAAAATACTCATAGACCAAGGGACATGAAAATAAATCTGGATTTTGGCATAGGGACTAATTAAGGATCTAGGTAACTTTCTAGAGATATAATATTCAAGAGGGTAGGATAAAGGTAGGGGACAAATGGAGTATTTAAAGAGTCAACATTGATACCATATGTACCCAAATTAGCTAATACATCTACAAGTTACCTTCATGATAAGGATATGAAATGTAGCATTCTAGGAAACTATCAAGGATAGACCAAACCTGATACAACACATAATGAACTCAAAAAACACCAGTTGATACAAGAATTGATAATAATTGAAAAATCCCCTTCAACATGTAGAGATTAAATATTCAATGCATTTTCTACAACAAGACCATTTAGAAGGGCAAGTGCTCCAGCCATTTTATTAGTGGTAGAGGAAATTAGAGAGGCCTTGGCTACTACAATCATACCTTTATGGTCCCTAATCACTAAACCTATTCAAAACTTCCCAAGATTACCTCATGATACTCTATAAAAAATCATCTTGAGATGACCCAAAAATGGAGGGATCCCCTTGACTTGAGATCTATTTGTAGAAACCTTTGAAGGGCACAAGGGAGAAGGTGAGGAGGGGAAAACAAGCCCCTTTGACTAATGGGAAATAGATTTTTCCTAGGATGTGAATACATGCAAACCTTTAAATTTATTAACATTTTATTTAATCAATTCAATTATTCTCTTCTCAAGATGATAAAGAACCTTATCTAAAGATAAAGCAACTTTCCTAAAGATCCTTCTACTCCTTTCCCACCAAATTGACCACACATTTTATAGGGATGATAACATTTATTTCAAGGAAGGAATGGGCCAAAAATAAAATAGATCCCAAAGTGAAATTTGTAAAGGCCTAGGAAAATAATGTTTAAAAAGCACAAATTGCCAACATGCTTGAGCAAAAGGGAAACTTAGTAATAAATGATCAGTTGTCTCCAAGTCTTGATTGCAAAGAACACATAAAAAAGTGGTTGCAATATTAAACTTTTACAATCCATCACTATTAAGAATTATTTTATTAAGGGCCAACCAAGTAAATAAACCAGCTTTATGTAGGAAAAAATTGTTCTAGCATAACATAAACACTTTTTTTTTCTTATGCCTAGACTGAAGCACCCTACAACCTTTCTTAATCTAGTATGTCTCATCTTTTGAAGGAGCCCAAAAAATATAGTTGGCATATTACATAGGAAAAAATCCCTATCTAATATAATTTGATTAAAAATATTGGCATCCTCAAGAGAAATAGGGAGAAGGGAAGGGTCTCTCTAGATTACCTTCCCTGAATGAATAGAAATGTCCAAGACATAATCATTAAATGATGATCCCCAAGAATCAATCAATGTATGCATGATTACTTGAAGTGAAGGATGTGAAGCCAAAGGAGGACAACCATTCCATGATTCTAACCAAAAGTTAATCCTTTCACCATTATTCAACTCCCATAAAATAAAGGATATGATTAGATCCTAAGGTCCCATCATGAAATCCCAAATTATCAACCCCTTTCAAGGATTCACAATAGAATCAAGAGTATCCAAATACTTTCCTTGAAGAACCTAACACCATTTTGATGAAGGTTTAATATGCATGTGCTACACTAGCTTGGCCTCAAAATCCTTATTATGGATGGAAAGAATATGTAAATTGACCCCTCTAACACTAAATGGTGATGACATGTCTAAAAAAGACACCAAAGACATTTTCTTTTCCCCGTTCATGTTAGTGGTCCACAAGAACTTCCTAATTAAGACTTTAATTTGTTTTATGAATCCTTTAGGGGCCTTTAGAATAGATAAATAATAATTAGGCATAGTAGAAAGAATAATTTTAAAAGAACTAACCTTCTTGAGAGAGATAAACAACAAACTTTCCAAGCTGCTATCCTAGATTTTATTTGGTCAATTATAGGTTTCCAATATGAGGGTTTAATGCTACCAACAAAGAAAGAAAAACCAAGATATGTTTAGGAGAGTTGATCAAGAGGGAGTTCTAACAAAGTCACAATTCTATGAGAAATCATAGGGGTACTATTAAAAATATAAACATTCAATTTATGAGAATTAATAAGTTTCCCTAAAACTAAACTATATAGCTAAATAATTTATCTCAATCTATTTAGCTTCCTAAAGATTAGTTGATCCAAACAATAAAGTATCATTAGCAAATAAGGAGTGAGTAATAAAAAAGGAAGTTCCAATAATATTCACTTCCTTCCTTGAACCTATATGATGGTACAAATTAATAATTTGACTCAGAGCTTAGGCCATAATGATAAACAAAAAGGGAGATAAAGGATATCCTTGATGAACCCCTTGGGTAGAAGGGAAGAAACCAGATGTTGAGTCATTAACAAAAATAGAGAAATGAGCACCCGATTTACATGCCTTAATCCATTTACACCATGTATTGGAAAAACCAAATTTACAAAGGAAACTACAAAGAAAAGACCAACTCAATCAATCATATGCCTTCATAATTTCCAATTTAAGAAAAAAAGAAGGAATATTGTATTCCTTAATAGAGTACAAAGTTTCATGTGCAATCAGTGCAGCCTTAGAAGTCTTGTGGCCAAGAACAAAGCCCCCTTGCTCCAAAGAAATAATCTTAGAAATCAAAGACTAAAGCCAAAAATATATAGCTTTAGTAATTATTTTATATATGGTGTCACCTAAGGAAATAGGTCTAAAGTATGTAAAATCTAAAAAAGAATAGGGGCCATTAACTTTTGGAATAAGGGAAATTTTGGTAGTATTGAAGTTCTTAAAAATTGAGACATTCCTTTTGGATTCTTCAAGAACTTCAAGGAGATCACAACCAATAACCTCCCAACACTTTTGGAAAAATAAGGTTGTAAGCCCATCTAGACTAGAAGCTTTATCTAGTGCCATTGAAAAAACTACTTGTCAAACTTCTTACAACATAAACAAGGTCATAAGAGTTAAATTACTCTATTATGTGATTAAAGATGGAATAGCTTCAAGTAACTCATTCACATCCTTGGAATTAAGAGGAGGAGTGGGAGGAAGTGATAGAAGATTTGAAAAAAAAACTTTACACCCTCTACTTGAATACTTTGAATATTAGTTAATAAGTTTCCTTTATGATCATTAAATTGAATAGATAGTATTACTTGCCCTTTTAAGTTTTCCAGGCATATGGAAAAAATTTGTATTCTAATGACCTTGCTACAACCATAACTCCCTAGATTTTTGCTTCCAATATTCCTCTTCCCTCTTATACAACTTAGCTCATTATTCCTACAAATTCTTCTAATGAATACACATGTTATCAATGAAGCCATGGGAGATAGCATGTTGATTAATAGTTAATAATTCTTCCTCGGCCACTTTTTTTTTCAAATTTATTTTTTAAAATATTCTTTTTCCAAATCTTAATAAGACCCTTGACATGAAGCGGGAGCATCCAATGTGTAAGGGTAATCTTGTATCACCCAAAAATATGCTTAGTGTTATTTTCTATTTAATAAATAGAAATTTCAACTCTCATAGTTCCACTATTTCTTTTCTGGGTTGGAGTTTTTGAGCACCTTAGGATACGTACCAATGTAGAAAATAGTTTATTTTGTAATTAAGCCATAATTATGATGATTTAGAGTGTGTAAGTTGGAGGGATGATTATAACTGAAATTTAAAGCACTCTAGAAAAATAATCAAGTCAAAAGGCTTTACGATTTGAAAGTAATGGCAATTTTAAGTTGCCTACGAAACTCCTAAGAGCACTTCAAAGTCATATTTGAGGCATTAAATGGCCTTGTATAGGCTCACAAAATGGGGGATAAGAAAATATTTTCCATGGGCTATAGAGCACTTAGAGAGCTTTCCAAAAATATAAATGGTTTGTCAATCAGAGTCCAAGATCAAAAGTTATGCCTCCCAGAAGTTGCACTACCATTTCTAGATTTTTCTAATTTTACACCAACTTCTAACATGTTTTCTAGAACATTATATTTTGGAGGTGGATGCCAAATGGCATATTATAAAAAATTTTCCTAACCCTAAACCTAATTTGGGCTACTTAAGGACATTTTTGGCATTAAAAGGGTAATTTTTGGTGGAGTTTGGGAGAAGGTACTAGAGGAGGGCTTTCTCCAGGATCAAACTACGTTGTAAGCCCATATGGCATGTCTTTGAGTCTATACTCATTGTATTGAATGTAATATCATATCACTTCTAATAATAATATTCCACTTTTCTTATTGTGTTCATTTTGGTCTTCGATCATGCCCTTATCAAGTGGTATCAGAGTAGGTTTGCCTGAGTGTGTAGATAGAGCACCAATTGTGAGGCAGTTTGCACAAAGATTGTGTAGATGTGGGGTTTAATAAAAGAAGAAGCCTCCATGAAGGGAGAATGGTGGAAGGGCCAGAGTTTTTATTCATGAGGTTAGAGCCCTCTAGAGATAAGTTTAGGCATTGTAGGAGGAGATCTATAGAGGGATGAATCTTATTAGAGGTGACAAAAGTGAAGAAGAAAATGAAGAAGAAGGAAATATTGGGTAGGAAGGGGAAGGAGATGGAGAAGTCCTAAACTAGGTGGAGGAGAATCCTTTTAGGGCCATTTCTAAGCTTGAAAAAAGATCTAAAATTGATGTTGGCATTTTTTTTGGAAATCTAAACCCAGATGAGTTGATCAACTAGATCAATGAGCTAGAGGAATATTTTGAGTATCCAAAATGAAAGATCATGCCAAAATCTGTTGGCAAGAGATTTAGTTGGAAAGAAATATAAGAGGAAAGGATAAAATTACAAGATGGGACCGCATGATGGACAAACTAAAGAAGCAATTCATTCATGTTGATTACATGCTTGATTTATTCAAGAAGATGTAAGGGTTAAAGAAAGTGGGAAAATCTTTCTAGGAATACACAAAGGAATTTTACCAAGTCCTTATTAGGGTGGGGCATTTAGAAGCAAACAAGGAGAAGGTTGTCTATTAGAAGGTTGCATGTTACCTTAGTGGGTTAAGAACTAGCATTCATGAGGAGTTAAGTTTGGTTAGAATAACTAGCATTGAAGAGGCATACAAATTTTCCCTACAAATTGAAGAGAAGCTAAACAAAAATTTTGATGGAAGGAAAAGAGGGTGTAGTCAAGGAGAAAGGGGCAATGGCAAGTCATTTGGAGGCTGAAATTAGAACTAGAAGAAAAATGAAGATGTGGGTAACTAGAGGAATGAGAGTTTCAACCACTCCCATGATCAAAACTTTGGAGATCAAAGAGGAAGAGGTAGAGGACATGGACAAGGTTTAGGAAGAGGAGGCTTCCATGGTACCCATTTTCATTACAATGAATAGGTTCATCATGCCTTCAAATAGCCTCAATACCAAGGAAGGACAAATAGGAGAGCTGATGGCCAAAAAAGGGTTGCTCATGTTGATGATGATGCACAGTCATCACATTCAAAGGATGTAGAAAGAGGAGAGGTTCTAGTTAATAAAAGGGTCTTAGTAAGTGGTGAGACTAAACCTAGATAAAGGAAGAGTTTTTTTCATACCAGGTGCAAGTGTGAGGGTAAATGTTGTGATGTGATTGTTGATGGTGGAAGCACTGACAACTTGGTGTTAGAGGAGATGGTCTCAAAGCTAAAGCTCAAGAGGGATAAACACCCCCAACCCTATCAGATTGGTTGGGTGTAGGATGATCATAAGGTCCTAGTTAGTGAGAAATGTTTGGTAAATTTCAATATTAGGAGTTACCATGATGAGGCTCTCTGTGACATCATTCCAATGGATGTCTTCCATTTATTCTTGGGAAGGCTATGGTAGTTTGATAGGCATGCTATACATGATGGTCATGCAAATACATACTCTTTGATGAAGGATGGATTTCACCATAAAGTGAAGCCCTTGATAAGGGAGGGTGAAAATGTATGTAGTAGTGCTAGGGTATGTCTTGTTGATGGAATAAAATTTCTAGGTGGCATGAAATATCAGCATATGTGTTATGCTTTGATTCCTAGAAAAGATAAGAAAGGTAGTAGTGAAGTTCCACTTGAAGTTTCATTTCTATTAAGTGAGTATGGAGATGTCATCTCTAATAATGTTCTAGAATGGTTACCACCATTAAGGAAAATCAGTCATCAAATAGATTTAGTCCCTAGAGCTAGTTTTCCTAAGAAGGTTGCTCATAGGATGACTCCTACTAAGACTGAGGAGATAAACTGACATGTTTAGGAGCTATTGAGAAAATTTATGGTTAGAGAGAGCCTAATTCCATGAGTAGTACATGTAGTGCTCACACCAAGGAAGGATGGAGAGTGGAGAATGTTTATAGACTCTCAGACTATAAATAGAATAACCATCAAGTATTGGTTTCCTTTGCCAAGAATGGATGATCTTATGGACTGTTTGAGTGGAGCTCAGTACTTCACAAAGATAGATCTCAGGAGTGGCTATCACAAGATATAGATATGAGAGGGAGATGAGTGGAAGACTACATTCAAGACCAAGGAGGGTCTATTTGAGTGGTTAGTCATTCCCTTTGGACTAACCAATGCACCAAGATCTTTATGTGGCTTATGAATGATGTGCTAAAGAAATGTTTGAAAAATTTTGTTATTGTCTATCTAGATGATATTTTGATTTTCAGTAAATTTTTGGATGAACATTTGTTGCACATTTGTATTATCCTTGAAAGGTTGAGGGAAGAGAAATTATTGATTAATTTGAAGAAGTATAGATTTGTCAAAAGGGAGTTATTCTATTTAGGGTTTGTTGTGTCAGCCGATGGTCTCAAAATAGACCCAGAGAAGGTAAAAGTCATCTTTGAATGGCCTACTCCAAGGTTTTCCATTGAGGTGAGGTCATTCCATGGTCTGGCTATTTTTTACAAGAAGTTCATTAGAAATTTCACTAGCATATGTGCACCCATAACTGAAACAATGAGGGGGGATAGGAAAGAGTTCAAGTGGACTATAGGAGCTGCAAGTAGTTTTAAATTGCTAAAGAAGAAGGTGACAGAGCAACTTGTTTTGGCACTTCCTAATTTCAATAGAGTGTTCTAGGTGGATTGCAATTTTAGTGGTAGTGATATTGGGGCCGTATTGAGCCAAGAAGGTAAACCTATTGCCTATTTTAGTGAAAAATGAATGATGTAAAGAAGAAATACTATGTTTATGATCAGTAGTTCTATACAATAGTTCATGCCTTAAAATGGAGGCATTATTTGTTTCTAAAAGAATTTGTCTTGTATACTAATCACCAGGCATTGCAATACCTAAATAGCCAAGGTAAATTGAATCAAAGATATTTGAAATGGGTAGAGTTCATACAAAGCTATATATTTGTATTGAAACATAGAAGTGGAAGGTCTAATAGGGTTGCAGATGCATTAAGTAGGAGACATTTGCTGACGATAATGCAAGTTGAAGTGGTTAGGTTTGATGAACTCAAGAATCTATACCCTAAGGATCTTAACTTTGCAGAGGCTTGGAAGGCTTGTAAAGAACCTATTACTCTACGTAGGACTAGGTGGCTGGATTACATGATTTAGGATGACATGTTGTTTAAGGGAATTCAATTGTGTATTCCAAGGCGTTCCATGAGGGAAAACTTGATCAAGGAGAAATATAGTAGAGGGATGGCAAGACACTTTAGTTGAGATAAGACCATTTCCATTATTAGAGAGCATTATTTTTTGCCTCAATTTTCACAAGATGTGAAGAAGTTTGTGTAGAGTTATCAAGTATGTCAAAAAACCAAAGGATTTAGTCACAATACTGGACTCTATCAACCATTTCCTATTCCATCAAAGCCTTGGGAGGACATAATTATGGATTTTGTTCTTGGATTGCCAAGGACACAAAGGGGTAATGATTTACTATTTTTAGTGGTTTATTGTTAGGAATAAGGTGTCTCAACCTTTTATAATTCCTATTCTTATTATTTGTTTTGTAAAATTGTATTTCTTGTAAATAATGTTGATGTGTCGACATCTTGAATTGTGTGTAAGGAGATCATGACTAAAACAGTTAGGATGGATTCCTATGACATGTAAGAGCTATGTTAGGAAGATTCAATGACAGGTGAAGACATGTGGCAACTAAGACATTTGAGTACTGTACACTCTACCCCAATAGTGGGGTTTGGGGCATCGGCCCGAAAAAAATTTTGGGGTTCCTATTTTCTCAAAGAATGGAAAAACCCTAATATGGTTTACCTTTGGGAGTAACCCTAAAGTGAAGCACATGTTATAAGCATTTTTTAGGTTTGTGAAGAGATGTGATGCAAAAAGGGTGTATTGTTGGTACTGCGAGTAGCTACTGGAGTCTTCTGTTGTTGATGTTGAACTTGCATTGCAAGTGTATTGTAACCTTGTGTTGAAGATAATACATTGTGCAGGTTCTGAAGGGGTGGGGTTGTTTTACCAAAAGGTTTTTCCCCACTAGAAAATCCTTGTGTTATGTGTTCCTTTCTCTATCTATTTTCTATATGCATGTTTGGCTGCAATTTTGTTGTTTACATGATATTGAATCTGTAAGTGTAGAAGATTTTAATAGGATTTGCATCATACTTTCCTTATGAGATTAGTGTAGGAAGCTATTTCCACACCTGAGTTTCCTTACATTTATAGGTTCTCTAAGATGGCACATTTCATTCCATGCCATAAGACTCATGATGCAGTACATATTGAAGATTAATTTTTTTAGAGAGGTGGTGAGGCTGCATAGTCTCCCAAAAAGTATTGTTTTTAAAAGAGATACTAAATTTTTTGGGTACTTCTGGAGAACTTTGTGGAAGAATTTGAAGAAAAAATTGAAGTTCAATTCTACACATCATCCACAAACTGATGGACAAATAGGAGTAAGTAGAAGTCTAGGCAATTTGTTGAGGTGTTTAGTAGGAGATAAGCCCAAGGAATGTGATTTGTTTCTACCACAAGAAGAATTTTCTTATAATAATTCTATGAATAAGAGTACTAGTAGATCACCATTCCAAATTATGTATGGAAGTAGTCCAAGGATTGTACTGGAGTTGAGGAAGATGGAGCAAGGGGAGAGGACAAGTGTTGAGGTAGAGCACTTTATTGAACATGTCAAGAACCTACATGAGGAGGTGCAAGCACATATTACCAAGATGAACCTATAGTATAAGGTTGGGAAAGATCAAAAGAAGATACATAAGGAGTTCCAAGTTGGGGATCTATTTATAGTATACTTGAGGAAGGAACAACTTCTAGTGGGTATCTATAACAAGTTGAAGATGAAGAAATTTGGCCCTTGCAAAAAATTTAAGAAACATGATTTAGGGAATGCATATGAGGTGGAGTTGCTAGATGGGATTCACATTTCTCCTATTTTCAATATTGTAGACTTAAAAGAACATCATGGTGATGGTGCAAATGAGGAGTTGATGCTGAAGCCATGTCCAATTCCTACTTCTAAGAAGGAAGAGATAGAAGAAATTCAGGATAGTTGTGTGGGCTGAAGTACAATAAAAAGGCAGTATGAAAAATACCTAGTGAAGTGGAAAGGATGACCAGTAGAATATTTAACTTGGATATCCATAATAGAGGTTGCTCATTTGGGTTTTCTTCTACTAGCTATAAAGTGACAGGGTCACTTTTCAATCTTGGGTACTGTGTTATGCAGGAGCATCCAATAATGTAAGGGCAATCCTGTATCACCCAAAAATATGCATAGTGTTAGTTTCTATTTAATGTGTTTTCATTTCTAAGTACCCATTTGGGTCAAATAGAGATTCCAACTCTCATAGTTCCACTATTGGTTTTATGGGTTGGAGTTTGTGGGCACCTTGGGATATGTGACAATACAAACAATATGTTATTTTACAAATGAACCATAATTATGATGAGTTAGAGGGTGTAAGCTGGAGTGATGATTATAATTGTAATTTAAAGAATTCTTTAAAAAGAATCAAGTCAAAAGAATTTATGGTTTGAAAGTTATGGTAGTTTTAAGTTGCCTAGGGACCTCCTAAGAGCACTTCAAAGTTATATTTGAGGCACTAAATGGCCCCATATAGGCCCAAAAAATGTGGTATGAGAAAATTTGGTCTAGATGGATATAGAGCACTTGGAGAGCTTTCCAAAAATTTAAATAGTTTGTCAATCAGAGTCTCAGATCAAAAGTTATGCCTCCTAGAAGTTGGACTACCATTTTTGGATTCTTCTAATTTTACACCGACTTCTGACGTGTTTTCTAGAACCTTATGTTTTGGTGATGGTATATTCTAAAATTTATTCCGAACCCTAAACCTGATTTTGGCTACTTAAGGACATTTCTGGCATTAAAAATGAAATTCTTGGTGGAGTTTGGGAGAAGGTACTGGAGGAGGGTTTTTCTCCAAGATCAAACTACATTGTAAGCCCATATGGAATGTTTTTGAGTCTATCCTTATTGTACTGAATGTAATATCATATCACTTCTGATAATAATATTCCCCTTTTCTTGTTGTGTTCATTTTGATCTTGGATCATGCCCTCATCATGACATATTGTATTCTTTTATGAAATTGAAACATCTTAGTGCTAGGTTCCACCAAAGAATACTTCCACCAATATTTCAAAAGACCATCAAATAGAGGATGCATAAAACAAATACTTTCCAATTTAAATGAAGGCCTAAAGAAATAATTAAAGGTATCTAAAGAAGGGAGAATAGATAACTAAATAGGGAAATGATCAAACTCAAAGTAGGGCAAAATTTTAGATCTAAGATCAAAATTTCCAACTTTGAAGATTGTGAGCACGAGAATCTATCAAGTCTAATAGTGATCTGGTGAGAATCCAATCTCCTAATAGTCCAATTGAATGACCTGGAGAAAGGAAGAATGTCAGAAAGAGTGTTATGAGTAAAAGAATCGTTAAAATCTTGAATGGTCCTAAGAAAAGGAGTTATATCGCCAATCTTATCTTGTGCATGTAAGATAGCATTAAAGTCCTCAATAATGATTAGCCTATCAATGAGAAAACTATGAATTATCGAAGAGAGAGTGAGTAAATTGTTGATCAAGGGCCATAAACATTAAGAATGTAAAAGAAATATCAAAGGAATACATATGCAAAAGTTTTTAGTTAGAATCTTGCTTAAGTGACTGCCCTTTGATCAAATTAGAATGCCACAAAATAGTTAAGCTTTTTCTTGCAAATTATTATAATGAAGACACCCATGTGGGTTAGCATGTTGTAATTCTAAATTCTATAATCCCACATTTAAATCAATAATAAAAAGACCATATTTCATTCTCACAAATTATTTTTGTTTCATTGTTTCTATTATGTGTTTATGGTATTAAGAGGAGCACCCTTCATTAAGTAGTATCAGAGCTAGAATTCCTAAGTGTTTGCTTCAATCACCAACTATAAGGTAGTTCACATCAGGGCTATGGTTTGAGCTGATCACATGAATAGGTCACTAACTATGAGGTATTTTACACTAGGGCTTCAACAGAAGCAGAAAAAAAAAAAAAAAAAAAGGCGTCCACAAAGAGAGCATGGTGGAAGAGTCGTAGGTGTTACATCTAAGCATTTTAATGCCCTCCAAAGTAAAATTCAAGAATTTCAAGAACAAATGCATAGGGGAATTAATCTTTTCATAGGCAGTGACAAAAGTGAGGATGAAAAGGAAGAAGGAGGAAATGATAATCAAGTGGTAGATGATGAAGTTTTGAGCATAAAAGAGAAAATTATTTTTAGGGCCATTTCTAAGATTAGAAAAAGACCTAAGTTTGATGTTCCCATATTTTTGGTAAATCTTAACCCATAGGAATTGATTGATTGAATTAATGAATTAGAAGAGTACTTTGAGAATGCATATATTGAAGATCTTGATAGGGTCAAGTTTGCAAAGGAAAAATTGAAGGGACATGCAAAGATTTGGTAGCAAGAGATTCATTTGGAGCAAAAGAGAAGAGAAAAGGATAAAATCACTAGATGGGACTAGATGATAGATAAATTGAAGATATAACTCATTCACATGGATTATGAGCTCAATTTGTTGAAGAAAATGCAAGGGTTGAAGCAACCAAGAAGATTTATTCAAGAGTATACTAAAGAGTTCTACCAAGTTCTCATTAGAATGAGCCATGTGAAATCTAATAAGGAGAAAGTTTCACATTATCTTAGTGCATTAATGCCAAGCATTCAAGAGGAGCTAAGCCTAGTTTGAATGACCGTTGTTGAAGATGCATACCATTTTTCCCTAAAAGTTGAGAAGAAGTTGAGAAAAAGGTTGATAACAAGAATAGTGGAAGAGGTCATGATGGAAGATCTGACAAATGATCTTATGGAGGCCAAAATGATGATCAAAAGAATGAGGATGAGGCAAGCAGTACTATTCAAAAAAATAGGGGAAACAATTCCAATCATTTTCATGATAAAAAAAAATAGAGATTAGAGAGGAAGAGTAAGAGAAAAATGGAAAGGATCTGGAAGAGGGGGTTTACATGGAAAATGCTTTCACTATGGAGAAGAAGGGCATAAAGAATTTAAATATTCCCAGTACTAAAGAATGACATATCAAAGAATAGAAAGTTAGGCTAGAGTTACACATGTTGATGAAGATGCTGAATGATCTCATTCTAAAGATGTTGAAAGAGGACAAATCCTAGTTAATTAGAGAGTCTTTTTGAGTGGTGAGAATGAACTTGATCATAGGAAGAAATTTTTTTACACCATAAAAACATGTGAAGATAAGTGTTTTGATGTGATCATTGATGGTGGAATTATTGATAGTCTAGTGTTAGAAAATATGGTCACAAAGTTCAATCTTAAGAGATAGAAACATCCACGTTCATACCATATGCCTTGGGTACAAGATGACCACAAGGTCATGGTTAATGACAAATGCTCATTGAAGTTCAAGATTGGAAGCTACTAGGATGAAGTGACATGTGATATCATACCTATGGAGATATTTCATATGTTTTTGGGTAAGCTATGGCAGTTTGACAAACATATTGTACATGATGGGCAAACATACACCTACACTCTTATAAAGGATGGAGTGAAATATAAGTTGAAGTCATTGAAGGATAAAGAAGGAAAAGTATGTAGTACTACTAGAATATATTTTGTTAATGGAAAGGATTTCCTCCAAAGTATGAAGCATGAGCATATGTATTTTGATGTAAACCCAAAAGATGGTAAAGAATAAATAGAGGAGGTACTAGAAAAATTTGTTGATTTGTTAGGGAAGTTTCTTGGTATTGTGTTAGGTAATATACCTAATGGATTACCTCTAGTAGGGAAGATTAGTCCCTAGATGGATTTGATTCTAGGAACTAGTTTTCCAAATATGGGCAGTGTATAGAATGACACCAGTAGAAAGTGAGGATTTGAATAGGCAAGTGCATGACTTGTTGTACAAGGGGTTGATTCAAGAGAGTCTAATTCTATGTGTTATACCAATAGTATTAGCACCAAAGAAGAATAGAGAATGGATTATGTGCACAAATTCATGGGCTATCAACAAGATTACAATAAAGTATAGATTTCCATTCCCAAGGATGGATGATATTATGGACTCTTTGATTGGAGTTGTGTATTTCACAAAGATAGATCTGAAGAGTGGATACCATCATATTTGCATCAAAGAAGGAGATGAGTGGAAGACTACCTTCAAGGCAAGGGAAGGATTGAATGAGTGGTTAGTCATGTCATTTGGGATAACCAATGCACCCATGTGACTCATGAATGAAGTACTGAAGGATTTTTTAGGTAATTTTGTTATTGTTTATCAAGATGATATTTTAATATTTAGTAAGATATTGGAGGATCATTTGATGCATATTTGAAAGGTTTTTGATAAGTTGAGGGAAGAAAAGTTGTTGATAAACCTAAAGAAGTGTAGTTTTATGAAGAAGAATAAGTGGGTGTACCTAGGATTTGTAGTCTCAATAGAAGGTCTAAAAATGGACCCAGAGAAAATGAAGGCTAACCTTGAATGACCTAGTCCAAAGAGTGATATAGAGGTAAGATCTTTTCATAGAATAAAATTTTTTTTCAATAATTTCATAAGAGATAATATTAGTATTTGTGGGCCCTTGGCTGAAATCATGAAATGGGATAGGAAAGAATGTAGGTGGACTATAGGAGCCAATAAGAGTTTTAATTTGTTAAAATGGAAAGTTACAAAATAGCCTATTTTAGCACTTCTATATATTAACAACATGTTTCAAGTATATTGTGATGCTAGTGCTATTGCAATAGCAGTTGTTCTGAGCTAAGAAGGTAGGCCTGTTTTTTATTTCAATGAAAAGTCGGTCAATGCCAAAATAAAATATTTTTTTTATGATCAGGGATTTTATGCTATAGTTTAGGTATTAAAGAAGTGGATATAATATCTTCTTCCTAAGGAGTATGTCTTGTGTACTACTCATCAAGATTTGTAATATTTGAATATTCAAGGAAAATTGAACATTTTGAAGTGGGTTAAATTTTTGCAGAGTTATACATTTTTTTTGAAACACAAGAGTGGGAAGTCTAACATAGTTGTTAATGCTCTTAGTAGAAGATAACTTTTATTGACAGAGATGAAGATTGAGGTGGTTGGTTTTGAGGAACTCAAGAATTTGTATCCAAAGGATCCTAATTTTGGTGAAGTTTGGAAGGCTTGTACCAAACCTATTACACTTGAAAAGATAAAATGGTTGGATTTCATAATCCAATATGGTATGTTGTTTGAAGGTAGTTAATTGTGCATTCTAAGAAGTTTAATGAGAGACAATCTCATCAAGGAGAAGTGTAGTGGAGGATTGGCTGGATATTTTGGAAGAGGGAAGACCATTTCTTTGCTTGATGAGAATTATTATTGGCTATAGTTGTAGCAAGATGTGAAGAATTTTTTATAGAGTTGCAAAGTATGTTAGATTGCCAAAGGAGTGAAGCAGAATATGGGATCGTATCAACCATTACCTATACTGGAGAAGTCATGGGAGGATGTCAGCATGGACTTTGTTCTTGGATTACCAAGGACCCAATGAGGGCATGATTCTATTTTTGTGGTGTTTGAAAGGTTTTCAAAGATGGCACATTTCATTCCTTGCAAGAAGACTAGAGATGTTGTTCATGTGGTAGAGTTGTTTTTCAAAAAAGTGATAAGACTACATGGTACGCCAAAGAGTATAGTTTTAGATTGAGATACCAAGTTTGTTGTGTATTTCTAGCATACATTGTAGAAGAAATTGAACACAAATTTGAAGCTTAGTTCATCACATCATTCGTAGACTAATGGGTAGACAAAAGTTGTGAATCATAATTTAGGAAACTTGTTGAGATGTTTTATTGGAGATAAACCAAAAGGATGGGATATGACTTTACCATACAAAAAATTTATATATAATAATTTTGTCAACATGAGTACTGGTAAATCACCATTCTAGATTGTATATGGGAGTAGTCCTAGAAAAGCTTCTGAATTGAGGCAATTGGATAAGGGAGAATTAAGTAGTTCTAAAGTAGAAGAATTTGCTAAACATTTGAAGAATATTATTGAGGAGGTTAGGAAGTACATAAAAAAGATGAATACATAGTACAAGGCTAAGGTAGATGTGAAAATGAGGTATAAAATTTTAATATTGGAGATGAAGTCATGGTTCATTTGAGAAAGCAGAATTTTCTAGTGGGTACATATAATATGTCGAAAATGAAGAAGTTTGGACCATGCAAGATAGTGAAAAGGCATGGTTCTAGAAATGCCTATAAAGTAGAGTTTCCTATTGAATTGAATATTTCACTAGTATATAAAATTTCAAATTTGATAGAGTATTATGAAGGAGGTAATGGGGAAGAAGTTTCAGAAGTGCAGTCGAGTATTCTAGCAACTAGTTTGACTACAAAGGAGATTGAGGAGATTGTAGATACTTGTGTTGGGAAAAGTATAAGTAACATAACTTATGAAGAATACATAGTCAAATGGATGAGGCCCAAAAACTCAATGAGTGGGCACTTGTCCATGTACAAGCTTGTAGATCAGGAGCTGAGGATTCCAAAAAGTGGTTATAATAGCCAATTGGAGCAACGATTCAAAATTTATGGCCTTCCAAAGTTGGGCCAACCAAACCTTCCAAAATAAATTTGAAAAATGTATTTGGATGACTCTATATGTATTTTTAGGGTCTAATGACCATAGGTATTAAGTTTGAGTATCTACAACCTTCCCAAATGGCATAAAACTACCTCTTTAAGAAATGCTTGAGCATTGTCTAGGACAACTTTGGATGATAGTTTGTAGCTTTGTCTTGCAAATTAACGTAATCAAGGAACCCATGTGGGTTAGCATATTTTTATTCTAAATTGTATAATTTTGCATTTTCAGCAATAATAAGAAGCCCATATTTTTTTCTTGCAATTTTTTGTTGTTTCATTGTTTCTCTTATGTGTTAATGGTATCAAGGGAAGCGCCCTTCAATAGGTCTACATAACAAACAATTTTTGAGGAGACAAAATGCAAAATTTTGGACAATCAAAAGGAGAAGGTAGTATCAAACTAACCAATAATGAATCTTGGGCCTTACCTAAAACAACATCCTCCATATTAGAGTTAGACAAGCACATCCAAAGCCAAATGTTTGTAAATCACATATTCTAGGACAATAGGATCCTTAGTAGGTGAATTTACAACATCTACATTTTCTTAAGTATTACGAATTACCTTACCAAGTATTAAACCAAAAAATAATCGTAACAATAAAACAAATAGGAAGGGGGAGGCATACCCTTCTTCCTCAATGATGTGCAAACATTCCTCAGAAAATAATTTGAAAAATCCTCATTATTAAACATAATCTCATGAACTACATTCTGTACACAAAATGGTTCAATACTCGTATCATATGCTTGTCTAGGGGTACAGCCATGAAGATATCATTCACAAAAGGGCATATAAGAAAGCCCCCCATCTTGATATCAAAGAATGTTGATAGAAAAAATAGCATGATTTTTTTTTAACAATAAAATTTGAATCGTGGTGTGATCAAGAATATGACAAATATGAAAGAATAAGGCCTGGCTAACCATTGAATTAGGAACAAAAAAAACCTTGGAAAATAGACCATCTAAGCTTGAATAATAGGGAGAATTTTGAGAACTAATATGATATGAATAATTAAATCTTGTTGTAGACTAAAGGTGAGGATTAAAAAAAAAATTTAAAAATAGAGAGTTAAGTCTGGAAGGAATAGAAGCAGACAAGAAGGGTGAGTAATGGCATATCTTATATGCCCTAACCTTTGTTGTAACTATACATTTAGCAAGATAAGAATGATCTCTACAAACCATAAGTTGGGAGCTTTTAGTATTAGAAAATTGATAAATGAAATGCCCTAAAAGTTTTGCATGCTCACAAATAGAATTCACATCTTCAATAACAATATTTTATTACAAAGAACCCCATTTTGAATTGAGGGATATCAAAGAAGGAATTTTTTTCAAAAGGTCTAGAAGAAAACTCATCCCAATTGGAAGATGAGGTTCCTTGAATGATATTAAATCATGCTTAAGGAACACACCAATCTTGTTAGCCACATATTCCACAATATCCATATATTTGTATTCAAGGGGTAAAGTAGGAAATTGAACCCAAATAGGCATAAGGCCACATGCAAATTGATCACCCCTAAAATTAGGAACCGAAAACATGGTATAGTCACCCACACCATTGCAAAACCAAGATTTAACCTAATGAACATTACTCCTAATAGTAGTGGATTTGAAAGTTGCAATAAAAAAAAAGATATTGGTGATCATCATAGAAGAGAATAGAAAGTCCATACTAGTACTACTTAGCAAAAAGCCCAAATCATTTACAAATCAATTTTGATTATTGCATGAATAAATTTTTGGTTCAAGTGAACCATCTTTGAGATTCATTACAAGGATACACACAACAAAAAACTTTGTTGGTCACTAAGTGGGTGCAGAATCAAGATTTGGAGTTGTGGTTGATGAACTTATTTTCTTTCTCCAAACTTTGGAAACCTTTTATCAAGATCCATCTATTTTGTGAAGTTTCTTAGCAACTAGTATATTATTTGGATAAGACAACAAGGTAGGAAAGAGAATAGGCAATTGATTGGTCCAAGTAATTGTTGAGCTATCATTTTGCATGATGCTTAATGGTGGGATTCCTTACAAACTCCACTCTTGAAAAGCTAGTATGGGACCAACTCCAATGTTCTAGATGATTTTGCAACCTATTGGAAACCAATCAGTTAATGTTAAATGTATTTTTTCATAGGGAGCCCTTTTCTAGTTCGAACCAATTTTAGATAAGATGATCAATTTTCTTGCTATTTCAAAATTAACCACAAAAAGAGATACATTTTTGGTATTTTCTATTTTATAATGAATGCAATCTAACAATGCAACTATATGAATTCCTAAATTAACCAAGGATTAGCAAAGAAAATAAAAAATATAAGGTAACAAGAGGTGAAAGAAAATAGCATGAAAAGAAAATTCCTAACGAACATAAACCATAGTGACAACAACTCTGCAAGTTAAATCATTGAAAAGATTAGATAGGAAACCAATGAAAGTAGGAGTAGCACTTCCTCAAATCCAATAATGCAATCATCAATGGGAACTTAGTTAAACCCAAACAAGTTTCACTTCTTATAAAAAAGTAAGGCCATGGAAAGTGCACTCATGCGAGATGAGAAGGTATGTAGGAACAATAGAGTGATCTCTTCTCCAACTTGGTATGTCAATAGAATTTGTCAACACACAGAAAACATTGGAACTAAAATATCACACAACAAAACCATTAGATCCGTCATTATCATGAACAAGAATCCACAAAAATAACACACTCTAAAAAGAATAACTGCACTCAGAATGAGAGCACCAATAGCATATATTATTAAATAAAAATAGTAGCCTAGAATAAATGTTACATTCTTGAATTTAAAAGAAATCATCTCCTCAATTTGTGTTGAGAGTGAGAGATCTCTTCATATAAATATATGCTTAAAACTAATAAAACAAATCTAATTATATACAAACTGACTCTCTAAATGGTGCTAAGTAGGACCCCACCCTTGCTTTTATCAATTAGTGGATGCATGAGCCTTTACATGACTTAAAACAAAGAAATAAGTAGTAGATAAGAAGAAGGAGGTTTTAAGAGGATTTGAAAGTCACTAGAAGCTCTAAAAATGGAAGCTCAGCCTTCTCTAAATGTTTCTAGGAGTTAAACTACCATCAAAATGCATTTTTGGTGCATAGAAAGCTCTAAATTTGGAATTGGAAATTAGATGTCAGTACACCTCTGACTTCTTCAAAAAAATTGGCACACCTTTGGAGTAGCACACCTTGTGCACCTTGATTAAATTTGTGCAAGGTGCTCAATTCACAAAAAAAATCAAAGTTCTTAGTTTTGAAAATGGTTTTTGGGTTTTTCTTAGATGAGGTCTAGGAGCACTCTAGTGTACTTATTTTGACCTTTTCTGATGATTTATACCCTCTTTCTAGCCATATATTTTCATATATTTGAGTTCCTTATGATTCTTCTATCTGACATCCCAAGGCACCTGTGTTGAATCTTGTCATTAATAGTTGCATAAGACAAGGAACCTATTCTCATTCATGTGTCCAACCTCTGTATCTTTGATCTTTAGTAAAAATTCATGAATCAAAACTTATGCATGACTCCTTTGAAGGTGAATGTTACCAACTTAGGTGTGATCTCTATTATTGTTAATAATGAAGATGCTATGATAATTTGTGCACATGCATGTTATGCACCACACCTTCATGTTTATGCACATATTCATTCACTATGAAGTCTATTCCTTGATTTTTTTCTTCTCTCTAACTGCTTAATCCTTCCTAGTCAGAGACAAGGTGATCCAAATTATCTAAAACAATCAAATATTTAAAACTTTTTCATATCTTTTTTATCTAGATTTTCTAGGAATTTTTAACTAGATTTTTTGGAAGTCTTCTATGTTAGTTTGTGGTGATTGATTAAGGAAGTATTGTACATACTTCTTAAATTCTATGGGGTTTTGGACATCGGCCTAGAAAAAATATTGGGCTACTATTCACCATTGGCCAATATTCGCCAATTAGCTATTATTTATTCGTTAATTTATGGGTGACATATTGTAACTAATTTTAACCCTAAAGTAGCAAAAATACTTGTATAAAAGGGCTTAGGGTTATGGATTGTTTCATAAGGTGTGATGCAAAAATTGGTTCTTGTGGTGGTATTGAGTTGTAACGGATTACGGATTGTAATCAAGTTGTAATCACTAGATTGTAATAATATTGGACTTGTTGTTTCGTGGACAAAGCCCAAAGATTGGGTAAACCATGTTAAATCTTGGTATTTTATGTTCTTTTCTGTGTGATCTATTATTTTATGATATTGTTTATATTTACATGTAATTTTTATTTCTATCCGTGGTTAAATCCTAACAAGTGGTATTAGAGCCTAGTTGTTTTTCAGTTATCCTCTATAAGAAAATCTCATGGTTGAGTGGGAATGATGGAAAACAAGGGTAAGGTAAGGGTTGAAAAGTTTAATAGGTAGAACTTTCAATTATGGAAGATGCAAATGGAGGACTATATCTATCAAAAGGATTTATGGGAGTCATTGGAAGGAAAAACTAAAAATTAGGGAACTATGACAAACGAGGAATGGAAGATTTTAGATAAAAAGGTAGTTGGAAGCATTCAATTTTACCTAGCACCATTGGTAACATTTAACATTACAAAAGTGAAGATGATGAAAGAGTTGATGGAAACCCTAGTGAAATTGTATGAAAAGCCCTCTGCTTCAAATAAGGTATTTCTCATGAAGTGTTTATTTAATATGAAAATGGTAGAAGGTGGATCTATTGTAGATCATTTAAATTAGTTTAATAATGTTACTAGTTAGTTATCTTCTATGGATATTAATTTTGATGAACAAATTAGTGCTATCTTGATTTTGTGTTTTTTGCCTAAAAGCTGGAATGATTTGGTAACGGTTGTGAGTAATTCTATTTTTGGATCTAATAACCTAAAATATGATGATGTTATCAATGTTATTTTGAGTGAGGAACTCATAGGAAATCCTCAGGTAGATCTCCATCAAGAAGTGCTTTGAATGCACAAAGAAGAGGTAGAACAACTGAGAGGAAACAATTCTTAAAATCATGGGAAATCAAGAGAAAAATCAAAGGAGAAGAGGTCTCAATCTAGAGGACCAAGAGATTGTTGGTGTTAGAAATTCTTAAGAATAACTGAGGGGGTGAATTAGTTATTCAAGGTCCAAATGTCTTAATAAAACTTTTTCATCAAGTAAAGTGAGCCCATTAAACTATTTATGCATCCAAGCTTAAACTTTTCTACTTAGCAAGTTACTAAAAATCAACATGCAAGAATAATGCATGAAAGATCAACACATAACATAGTGATTTATGTAGAAACCCAATTTGAGAAAAACCACCAGTAACATGCTACTCAATTCTCACTCTTTTGAAGTGATTCCCTATGAAAGGTCTACCCTATTAAAGGCTACAACACACTGTTAAATGTGACTTAGTTAAAGGATTTAACCATCCTATTAGAAGTGGGCCTAGTTAGAGGACTTTAGAACATTCTCTTGGAATGCCACCCTATTAAAGGATTTACAAATGGCTATTAAACCAACCTAATCCCATAGGATTTTACCCTAACTTATACAATTTTTAGAGAATAACAATAAGGGCTTTTGACCTGATACAACTCACAATTTAACTTGCAAATTTCAAATCTCTGTTCAGCTCACATCATTACCTAGCTTTCAGTCTCTTCAACTCCGATAGCTTGTCCTCCTTTCAAGATTTGTCTCCTTAAGTCTCCATTCTTGATGTACTAGTGCAATCTCCTATATGGCCACTTATCAAAGCAGAGCCTCTATGCTCTATTCTTCCTTCTTCTTGATGGCTTCTCCTTAACACCCTTCAACAACTTTGACCCGGTAACTCTAGCTTCTTGGCCTGTGACTCTTTAAATAGAAGTCTAGAATCCTTTTTTGCTTGAGTCTTCCCACTTTAAATTTTAGTTCGAATGGATTATGTAGGATTTAATGAATCGACCCCATTGATTTTTCCTTCTAGAAACATCATGAAGAATCCTCTTGAATTTACCCAAAAATGGTTTACCTAAAATTTTGTGCCTCTAGCTCATCATCCTTATCCTCCATCTAGTTCACAAAATTCAAGCTAGCAAACTTATCAACTTAGATTTGGTGAATCTTTGACTTTTCAAATAATGCAATAGCTCGACACTATTGAAATTTTGGTGCTTGACACATACTGTGTTACTTCTCACCAACTAAATTTTGCTAATACTCGATACCTACTGTGGATTCACTCAACATCCACTAAGTTTTTTTTATGCTTGGAACCTATTACTTGCTTGGAACTTGAACTTGCTTGGCTCCTTCTGTATCACTTGACATGCACTAGATTTTGCATTTGCTCAGCACTAACTAAAAATTTGCTCGGCATGAACTAGCTTGCTTAGCACTCACTAATGAACTTAGTCAAGCTTTGTAGACAACCTTGTTACAACTTATACTTCTAAAGTTTCTAAGTGTGGCCAACTTCTATTTCTTCAAGTATATTATCAATACATCATTTTACCATTGTCTTAACTGATCCTTGTACTTCATTACAAAACCATAACTCAACCTCTCCCTTAGGTACTTTTGTTACATCTTATTGATAAAATCTTCTTCATCAATCAACTAAGTGATAGTACTTGGTGTTGGGTGATGCGACGCGCTCCCCTGCCCATAGGTGGTTAATTATGTGGTGTTCCATGTTCACTAACAGTCATGGCTTTTGGTGCAACAGCAAATGGGCCCTACAATTGGTATCAGAGCCTGGTTTTGGCTTGGTCATGGGTTCAAATCTCCCTGGTGCCTTCCCAACCCGGGTAAGCACCTGGTATGCGCGTCGAGGGGGAGATTTTTGGGTGATGCGACGTGCTCCCCTGCCCACAAGTGGTTAATTATGTGGTGTTCCATGTTCACTAATAGTCATGGCTTTTGGTGCAACAACAAATGGGCCCTACACTTGGATCTTATAAGCAATTGTCATTCCATAAAATAGTAGGTTTGACATCAGTGACAAAACAATGATTGAAAATATTCTTTATCAACAATCTCCCTCTTTGCAAACAATCTTCCTTCTTCAATAATGATCTTTTCAATCAGATTTCCAACAGTTGGTACTATGGTAAAATAAGGTAGAAGAAGAAAGATTGTTCGACTTGAAAGAACAATGAAGGAGATAAACCAGAAGTGAAAAAGGAGGCAAATGTGGTAAGTAACAAATCTGAAGAGGATGATTTGCTTCTTTATTTAAAAAGTGTTGATGATCCATGGGTTTTAGATTTTGGTGCTCTATTTCATGCTACACCTCATAGAGGTTATTTCATTGATTATGTCCAAGGGGGTTTTGAGCTTGTTTATTTAGGGGACTGTTGATCTAATTTTTTACATGATAAATTTTCCCAATCTAGGTATAAAAAATTAGATTTGAGTCCATTGTTAGAGGCTAGGGTTTCTAGTTTTTGGTCTTGCAATTTTGATATCCTTTGGAAATCTTTATTAAACCCTAGGTCTTCTTCCTTTTGATTTTATCCTGGCATGAAATATTTTAAAAGTGCCAATATCCCTTTCTCACTTAAATTTTTTGTCGTTTTGAGTACCTTTTTCAAAGTTTTTCCCACCATCTGATCTTGACTAGATCCATGGTTGTCACATCGTCATTATAACAAAGTGCAAGATTTTTTATCATAATGACATAGTCACTACCAGAAATTGAGTCAGAGTATCATAAAGTGAAAATTGGTGCCAGAAATGTGCATTGATTTGGAAAAGATTTAGTCATGTGCTCTGTCTCAGAGTTGTCAATGTCAGAAAGGATGCACGTGGAGCAAGTTGCAACTAGCATCACCAGAACTTAGATTTCCTAGCAAGTCATTATGTTGTGACTGAAAAATCTATACACCCTATCGGTAGTGATATGACACCTTGCCAAAAAATAAGGAAAGTAGCAACCTTTTGAAATTGATGGTGATAGTGAAACTTCCCACGTAGTATCATAACCATGCATATTAATTTCTCTAACATAGGTATTGATTAATATAATAATGATTGACAAAGTAGCTTTTCTCCTATCACTAGAGTTTAAATAATCATTGGAGGTCATTTTCATGACTAGAAAAGTAATGGTTTTCACTGGTAATGACATAGCGACTTGTAAGAAAACAATAATGTGGTGATAGTTCCAAAAGGAGGGTCCCAATGAATGCTTCATCAAAAATGATTCATGCACTCCTATGACACGGTGGCATCCTACTAAAGATGTATGCACTAGAAACTATGAATCCACTAGAGGTCACTATGTCATGACTAGATAAGTTGTATGCCTTGTCGGTAGCAATGTAGCAACTCGCCTAAATGTGTGAAATGGGGTGGGGTCTAGAAGACATGATGTCACCATATAGATTAAAATAGTAATATATATGCCAGCATGTCAAGATAGTTCCACATCATCAGGAATGTGGACCCATGCCCAAGTCGAATATCAAATGAGCAATGATAATCGTTGGATCAAGGACAGATCAATGATCATTGCATAGTCACTATGGAGAAGTGCTCGAAGTTTAAGGGTAGTGACATAGCAAGAAAAGCCAATTGATAGTGGACCCACCATTTTGTATTAAAAAATGAATTAATTATCCTCCACTCGATCAAAATAAGATCAATGGTTGTCGCTATCTCACATAGGTGATATGCTCACTCTTTATGCATAGTGAGATAGTGATACGGTGACACATGTGCTCAAGAACTAGTGGGTCCTATTTGAAGCACCAACAGTGAAAGAAAGGTACACATGGAGGCTTTTCATTGGTTTGACTAGTAGCATATCAAGAAGAAGATGAGTCATCCCTATTTTCACTTTTGGATTGTAGGATTTTCTGAAATCGATGGCACAAATTTGAAAAAGCAAGGTGGTGCCACTCTTTTTTCCCTTACAATTCATTTATCAGGTATGAAGGCTTTGCATGTGAGAAAAAATGGAGTATATTGAAGAAGATTGCAACATTTTCATCTTATGCAAACAAAATTTCAAGCTTTCTAAGTAGGCAAAATTACTAAGAACATAGTGTTAAGCTTGATTGGAACATGAAACAGTTTCTCCATTGTTCATGAGATGTTGCAAAATTATAGAGAAGAGCAAGTAGAAGACCAAGTAAGTATATATATACTATATCCTTTGTAACATTTTAGTTTCTGCAAATTATAGTCAATATGCCTCCAAAGAAGGTGTTTTCTGGGCAAGAAAACTATTTGGATAGGAATGTCCACAATGACTACTCGAATTTCTTCCTGAATCCACCACTAAGACTATGCAAGTCAAAAAGCTAACCATTTGGATAGGAATATTGACCCTCTTGATCTGTTTATCAAGAGGGTCAATATTCCCCACTTGCATTGTAGCCCATCAATTTGTGATCACTAAAGGGGGTTGGCTTTTTTTGCATAAAATTTTGGATCAGTACAAAATGGTTGTTTCTCATCCCCATTTTTGTGATACTGAGGGATTTTATAACTTGGCTTTTAGACATAGGATCAAGTTTGGAAAAATTGACCATGAATTTAATTACCCTGAGGACATCATAAGAAATGAGTTTTCCTTATAGGAACAGGAAACTAAAAAACAAAAATGGAGAGTTTACTCAAGGGTTATGAAATTCATACATTGTTTTGATAAAGATTATGGTCCTTTGGATAATGTTATAATAGAGGCAGATAAGATTAAAAAGTTCATGAATATGTTTCCTAAAATAATGGAGACTATGAATGAGAAGAAACAATTATTTATTAATTCTTACCTAGATAAGGCCAAGGAGGTCATGAGGAGGTTGGCATTCACTCCTAATGTAGGATCTGGACATTTGATTGTCCAAAAGAGGCCAGGTTATACCATAATTCAAAATAAAAAGGCCATTGTGGATAAGGGTAAACAAATAATGGGATCCACCAGTGTTATCCTGGAAGAGAGACCTGATGAACCTTCTCCTATGAGGTAGAGAATAATGAAGGACTAGGATCATCATGTTGAGAAATATTCACCTACTCAATCCCCTTTGCGCATTGGAGAAGAGCAACTCACTGGGAAATAGATTGAACAAATGGGGTCACAAGGTGATGTGTTTATTACTCAGGTAGAATTGGATGAGGGAAACCCTCAAGAACCTTTTGTGCCAAGCGTTGAATTGATAGTGGTAGATTACAAAGGTAGGGAATTGGAGCCTATCATAGAGCAAGTTATTCATCAATTTTTATTAGATGATAGCTCTGTTAAATCTAGAGCTTTCCACCAATTTGCATGGTAGGACAATATGGGAAAATTTGAAGAAAGTTGTAATAAACTGAGAACAGAGCACCCAAGAATGGATGAGATCACCTTACAGAATCAAGTGAAGGAGGAAATGATGAAGAATTTCATAATATAAGCCCTAAAGAAGGAAGGCAAATGGTGAAAGCATCAAAAAAATTATTGCTACCCAATTGGGATATAGCTGATGCTTTGGTTTTTAATTTTGTTTCTAATAAACTAGATTTGCAAGACCAAAATAAGAAAGAATTCACAGGTACTCCATTTAGTGAAGACTAGGTTGCTTTAGTCATTTGGTCATTGAGAAAAGGGTCACAAACTACCTCATCACAACCAAATGATTTTGGTTTGATGGGAAATATAGTTGTAAGAAGAGTAGCTAATACTTCACACGTACAAGCTGCACATATGAATGTAGGAACATCTCTTTTTTTTTTGGCCACTGCTAAAAAGGAAGAAAAGGCAATGTCTGAATTGCAGAGCAAGTACGAGAAAATTTTGGAAGCCTATAATAAAGAGGTCCAAAAGAGGATTGAACTAGAAAATAAGGTAATGGGAAGGTCTACCAAGCCAAGAATAACATATCCCCACCCTCCAATGGAGCCTTTTAAATCTACTCCACTTATAGAGCTACCAGATACACTACAAAGGCCACAATACTACACTACTAAAGATTTTGAAGAAGAAAAAAGCAAGTTGTGGGCATTACATGTAGAGCTAAATGTACAATATGAAGATAAACTCAGAAAGGCTCTAATGTATCTAGTAGATAAAATTGAATGGCCATTGTTTTATGATCAGTTGGCAAAGGCAATAAGTATATGGGAAGAATTGAAAGCCCATGATGAGGCTCTGAAGCCTATTGTCAATAAGTGGGGAAAGAGAAGGAAAGTAATTACCTTTTTGTGTTACTCTGTTATAAAGTCTTCCAATGACCATATTGAGAAAACATATGATATTGCCAATGATTTGTCAGATTTTGATAACAGAAGGGTTGCATTACAATTGAAAGTTGTTTCTTATCTAAGCAAGTATAAGATGGAGAAATTTTATTTTTTCCCTCATGCTTTAAATAAAAAGAATGAATTAAAGAATAAGGATGAATGAGCCAAGGAATTGAATGACCTATTCTATTTGAGAATGAATAAGGCTATAAATGAAAAAGGGCATGCTTGGTGGGCCACCACGACAGAGGAATTGGTGAAAGTCTAGTTATTCTTTGAGTCTTTGAAACAAGATTTTTTTAGTATTGATAAGGAAGCCAAGTATGTGCTTAGGAAGAAACATGATGTTTTGCAATTCAATTAGCTATATGATACACTATTTGACAAGTGGATGGACAATATTGCTTCTAATGAACAGTTGGAAAAAGTTGAAAGTGATGATGATGAAACACAAGAAGATGAAATATAGATCATCGACTCACTTCCACGAGTACCTGAAAAGGAAGAAGACAAGGAAGGTCAGTCATCTCATGGGAAAGATACAATGGATCAGATGAATGATGTGGTAGAAATGAAACCAAATGTTACTATTACCTTGGTGGTACATGATGAGATGAGTGGAAGTTCTAGAGTAGAGGTTAAGTTGCAAGAATTAGAACCCGATACCTCATTGGCTAGTTTGATAGCAACATATGCTGAGGACTCAAAATGAATAAAGGCCAATCATGGGATCTTTAACATTTGAAGGTATAATAGAAGAGGGGCCTACCAAAAGAATATCATGATGTATTGCCTTTTGTTACATAAGATTTTTCCTTTTCTTGTTGAGTAAAATGTAAAAATATTTGTGAAAGGATACCTGTCAATTTCTCTATGCTGGAAGCTTGTTGCATCTCACACTATATAAATGAGATTCTAAGGCTAGAGAAGGGTCTAAAAGTTGTATAATATTTGTTTTTGTTCAAAAAAGGTATAGTTGGTCCAGTTGTATGTAGATGTGTTGAGTTTACTATCAAACGTGTACTCTCTAATAATGTATAGAAATGATAGAATCAACAAGATATTCTGGGCTTCTCATTGAATTTATATTGGTCATTGTATTAGTCATCTAAAAAGATAATAAAAAGGGGTACTTGCACCAGATTTGTGACACCAATTTTTGTCTCCATTTCATGAGTTTGTTTATTTATAGGTCATTTGAATAAGGTTTAATTGATTGAATGCAATCTGGATGGGTTGTATATTGCTTCTATTGTTGCATTTAATTCAAGGAATTATATAAATGCTTTAGTAAATCAATAGAATTTGCGAGTTTATGAAAAGGATAATTCATAAGAATGGAAATGGGTGATTACAATTGATAGATTCATTTACAAGTTACTTGAATTAGATCTCATGTCAATAGTCAATCTTTTGCCCAATAGATAAGGCACTAGTCACATAAATCAAAAGTGAGTAAGGGTAAATTTTGTCTCTATGTATCAAATCAATTATAAAATCAAAATCATTTTATTTAATTTTGTTCATGAATGCTAGTTACCACTCATTTACATCTAGTTTCTGAGTCTTAGGTAGCTATTATTTCCAAAAATATTTGTGAACCATAGGAGATTTATGACAAGATCTGCTTGTGAGGGATGTATATAAATCTAAAAATATTTAGGAATTGGATGAATTGTGTATGTGTTTTAAGATAGAAGATGAGACTTAGAATGAAACTAAGATAATTTTCATACAATAGTTTGTTTTGAATCATCCCTAGGTATACCCACCTTGGTTTTGCAGAGCCTAAAGAGTAGAAAGCCATCCTTGGTTTTGTTGAAGTTGGATCCAAATGGTGTGCACATGTAATTGTTAATAGGAATTGGCTAAGAATTGGCTAATCCTTAGGTTACATGAGTATTATCACTTTGGTATTAGGTTACGTGAGTATTATCACTTTGGTATTGAGCATTTTGTTGTTCAATAGTTTCAAACACCAAAAAAAAGTCAACTCTGCTAGGGAAAAGTGTACAACATATGCTTAGGTGTTGAATTACTATACTTTCCTTGGCCATGTTAGTATTGCAATTGTTAGATCTTTTAGGAATTACCCATGGTTTTAGTGGGCTTTTCTAGTGACAAACCTTGAGAATTTAAAAAGAAAGAGAGCAAACTCCCATGCCACAGGTGTACACTAACATGTATGGTTCCTACAAACGTGTCTTACCCATCAAGAAAGAGTTGCAGTCTGGAAACAAATTTTGATTGGTTGCATTCTATTTGTTAGTTTCCTTCTTGATAATCTTGTGATATTCATATTAGGTCAACAAGATTATTGCATTTCTTTTTCCCTTAGGTGGGTGGTGATTTAGAAAGGTTTTAACTAGTGTCAAATATTAAGAAATTTTTTACATCATGAGAAGTGTGAAAAATATGTGGTAAAATGTGAAGAAAAATCTAGCTATTAAGTTATAGACTAATCTTCCTCCTAAAGGAAAGAAAAACTAGGCTATGAAAGGAGCTCAAATGCAGAAAGGAGATTATTCCCAAAAGCAAATGGCAAGGGAAGATAATGCTTACCTTTCTATTGTTGAAAAGGAACCCTTCTACAAGGTTCCAAGATCTCATCCTGGTTTACCTGATGATGATTTCTATAATACTCCTGAAATGATATGTCAAGTGAAAGTTGTGCAACCACATGCACTTAGTCTAGATGATAGGAATAGTAATAATCTTTTCTAGCATAGTACAAACTCTTTCATGTTAGATTATTCTCCTAAGAGGGTAAAACCTAACCATTTACAACCTGAGAATTTCAATGATGAGAAGAACTCTAGTTCTGAGTTTACCATTCTTGACCTTGATGAGAATGAAATATTGAGAATGCAGCTTGCTAAGCAAGAGGCTATTAATAGGAAATTTTAGAAGGAAAGGGAAGAAAAGATCATGAAAGCTTATGAAGAAAAAAAAGAATTACTTGGGTGAATTGTTGCCTTGAAGAAGAAGAATGAGATAGCAACTAGTGCTTGATAGCCTAAAATTGTGGGTCAAGTTGAAAAGCTTAAATTACAAGAGAAAAAGTTGCTAAAGGACAAAGATATAGACCAAGAGGGTCCTGTGATACAACAAATCAAGAATTATAAGACCCTAGAAGTTAAAAGGGATGTAGAACATGCTATTGGTGTTCAAGATAAGGGGAAAAAAAAGGAAGTTGGTATTAGGATCAATGAACCAACAAAGCTCATCCAAGTCCATGATTCTTTCTCACCTTTTGATAGTGAGTTGGAGAAAAGGAGGAAGGAGAAGGATGCTTTGGCTAAGAAATTGGAAATTGTAGACAACGAGGCAGCCATAGCTGAGATGAATAACAAGATTAAGTTTCTAGAGAATGCTAAGAAGCAATCTATATTTACTCCTGAAGATAATGATAGATCAAATATTGTAAATCAGAATGTTGCCATATTGCAAATAAGAATCTTGCTAAGTTGTCTACTTCTTTCTTGTCTTCTTCATCATAGAAAGTGGATCCTAATAAATCTACTACAGACACTAGTACTAGTAATGCTTTTAACAATAATAAAACAAATTTTTTCAATACCTCTAAGATTGATCTACAAAGGAGACCTATTTAGTTAGAAGGTTATAGGTAGATACGCTTTGAGGGTATTCCTAGTTTACCTAATCCTATTCCATAAGAAATGAGGAAAAGATTGCCTAAGTTTGCTAGAAATAATGCTATCACTTGTGAGGATCACTTGAGGAATTTTCTTGACATGATGAGTGATTATGAGGTTGAGGTTGAAGATGTTATCATGAAGCTATTTGTTTAGTCATTAACTGAAGATGCTAGAGAATGGTTCAAGAGGCTCCCTAAGTCATCCATTACAAACTGGAAAGACATTGAATATTGTTTCAAGGAACAATATGGTGATAAAAAAAACTCGAGTTATATTTTGACTGAGTTCAATAATATTAAGAAGCTGCATAATGAATATGTTACTAACTTCAACAATAGGTTTTAGAAGAGAATGTATAAGTTGATGCAAGCCATGTGAGTTGATGATAAGGTTATTGGAATTATAGATGGAGTAATTGAGAAGGGGGGGTGAATCAGTTATCACAAAAACAAATCCATAGATCCCTTAGATGTCTTAAAACTTAATTACTGCTATCACTCAATAGCTACACAAAAAAAATGTTGTAACTCGATAGATTAACTTGTTACTGATCTTTAAGCATTCACAATTATTAACATGCATGCAAAATTAAATAACATGAACACAAGAGACACTAGATTTAACGTGGAAACCCAATATGGAAAAAACCACCAAGTAACTAGCTACCAATTTTCACTCTTATGAAGTGAGCCCTGTTAGGAGCCAACCCTGTTAAAGGTTACAAAAAACACTATTAGGTGTGACCTAGTTAGAGGATTTAATCACCCTACTAGGAGTGGCCTTGCTAGAGGACTTTAGAAAAATTCAATAGAACTGTCCACCTTGTTAGAGGATTTACAAAATGGCTATTAGACCAACTCTGTTAAGAGATTTAAGAATTACTACTACAATGCTGAGAAAGTAACAATAAGTGACCTGAATGAGATGTAACTAAACTTTACTAATACAGATCTGTATTCTACTTCAATAGATCCTCATTAATGCTCGGTAGACTCTATAATTCTATTTTCTAACCTTCTAAGCTTGGTAGACTCTATCTTTTGCTTTGCTGACCAACTAATCTTGGTAGACTCTGACTGATAACTAATATGACATTTGTGTAACATCAAAGACAACACACAATTAAACAATCATATCCAACAATCTCCCTCTTTAGCATTGATGGCAACACAACATGTCATAGAAGAATGAAATTTGAAAAAAAGTATTTTTCTAATAGAATGTTTCTCCCTCTCACATTTCATTCCAAAAACTTTTCAAATATAGTAATCTCCCTCTATGAAGGAATTACATAGCTTATATTCAAACATCAAACTCTTCATAAACAAATTCAAATTTCAAAAAGATATGACAGTATACTCTCCCTCTTTGACAACACATTCCAAAGACAACACAAACCAAATGAATAGTAATGTACCTTATGTACTGATTCATATGCAATATTTCCATGATTATTCTGCATCAATTGAAAGATCTTGAACTTTATATCTGTTGATGCATTACCAAAACTTCATTTTAGTGAGCTTTAGATAGGGGAATGACCCCTAATTTACCTCTTAGATATAAGAATGCATCCTTAGGTAAAGGTTTTGTGAATATGTCAACAATTTTTTCCTTTGTATGGACATATTCCAATCTAATCTCGTTATCCTGCACCAATTCTCTAATAAAATGATACTTTATTGCAATGTGCTTGGTTTTTGAATGCATCACTAGATTTTTAGATATATTAATTGCACTTGTGTTGTCACAAAACATAATAATAGGTTCTTTGATTTCCTCCTTCATGCCTTCCAATAATTGTTTGAACCAAACAATATTAGAATAGTTTACTATTGCTACAACATACTTTTCTTTTGCTATGGATTGGGATGTACAATTTTTCTTTTTACTTGTCCAAGAAACCAACCTCTTTCCAAGAAAGAAACCTCCTCCACTTGTACTTTTTCTATCATCAATGTTTCCTGCCCAATCTGCATCAGTAACCACTTTTAAATCTAGATTACATCCAAATTTGTACCATAATTTGTAATCTTCAGTGTCTTTCAAATATCTCATGATTCTTTTGATTGCCATCATGTGATTTTCTCTTGATTTTGCTGAAAATCTTACTATAATACCAACTGCAAGGGCAACATCTGGCCTTGTATGCACTACATACTGCAACTTTCCAAACATAGATCTATACAATGTTTGATTTACCTCCTTTATTTCATCATCTTTAGTAAGTCTCAATCCAGTACACATAGGAGTCTCAATTGGTTTGTAGTCTTCCATACCAAAAAAATTTAGTATCTCCTTGATGTATTTAGATTGAGTGATGTAGATGCCATTCTTATTTTGCTAAATTCGAAGACCAACAAAGAATTTGATCTCACCAAACATTGACATTTCAAATTCCTTGTTCATTTTCTCTAAAAATTCTTTGCAAAGATCATCATTTCCTATGAAAAAAGTATGATCCACAAATATTTCCACCAAAACAATCTTATTATCTGGTCCTTCCTTGATATACGAGCTACTGTTGTTACTAGTTCTTTGAAAACCAATATGAATAAGATAGTTATGCAATATTTCATACCATGCTCTAAGGGCTTGTTTCAGACCATACAATGCTTTTTGTAATTTGCAAACCATGTCCTTCTTTTCTGGATCAACAAAACCTTTAGGCTATTCAATGTAAACTTCTTCATCTAGTATACCATTAAGAAATGTTGACTTGACATCCATCTGATAAATCTTAAATTCTTTGTATGTAGCATATGCAAGTAAGGTCCTGAAACCTTCCAATCTTGCAATAGGAGAAAATGTCTCTCCATAGTCTATTCCTTCTTCTTGAGAGTATCCTTTACATACCAGTCTAGCTTTATTCCTTGACACGTTACCATCTTCATTCAACTTATTTTTGAAAACCCACTTAGTTCCAATCACTTTTTTTTTTTAGGCCTTTGTACAAGAGTCCATATTTTTTTTTTCTATCTTCTCTATCTCTTCATTCATATCCTCAATCCAACTTTAATTTTCTAATGCATCTTTGACACTTCTAGGTTCAAAATCAGCAAGTAAACTAGTACCTTTCAACTTACTTCTTGTCATAGTTCTTTCAGATTTGTCTCCAATGATCTGATCTAGTACATCATGTCTCCTGACATATTTAGCTAATATAGGTTCGTTGCCCTTTGAAAGCTTTGCATTCTCATCCTCTTGCACTTCAACTTCAGGTTATGGCTATTCTGTCTACTTCTTGAGTCCTTCTAACTCAATAGGCATTGGCTCAATAGCATCAAAATGTGACTTAGGTTCCTATAGCTTGATTTGAACTTCCTGCAACTCAGTTACTTAAGACTTGGGAGTAGAAGATTACTGATTGATAGGTGTATTTGGTACTGTATTAGGTTCAATGAAAATAAATCTCTTGTAGTCTTCTAGTTCCCTTTTGCTTTCTTCTTCAATTCTTTCTGCAAACTCATCAACTTTCACATGTGCACTTTCTATGACTTTTTGAGTGGAAAAATTCAAACATCTATATGCTTTACTTTTGCAAGAATATCCCAAAAATATTCCTTCATCACCCTCCACATCAAATTTACCTTTTCTAGATTCTTTCAAAATGTAACATTTTCTTCCAAATACTTTTAGGTAACTTACATTGGGTTTATAGCCATACCATAGCTCATAGGGGGTTTTGAATGAGTCCTTCTTCAACTGTACTCAGTTCAAGGTATGAACTACAGTGTTGATAGATTCCTTCCAGTAATTGATAGCAATGTTCTTTTCAATCATTAGGGTTGTTGAATAGTCCATGATAGATCTATTCCTCCTTTTAGCTATTCCATTTTGCTCGAGAGTTCCAAGGGCTAATACTTGTCTTTTGATTCCCCTTTCAATGCAAAATTTATTGAATTCATGGGAGATGAATTCACCAACTCTGTTTGTCACTCTTATGCTTGTTTCCTTCTCAACTCTAGCCAAATACCATTTCAACTTCTCAAATGCTTCTAATTTCTCTCTCAGGTATCATTCTTGAATAATCATCAACAACAAAAATGAAGAACTTTTCTCTAGTATAGCTTTCAATTCCAATAGGTCCACACAAATCAGTATGCATAATTTCTAAAACTTCTTCAGACTAATAGTTCTTACTTTTAAAGCTAGTCTTTCCCATCTTCCCAATCTGACAATTCTCACATAAACCAACCTCGAGTTTCTTTATATTAGGAATGCCTCTTACTTTTCTAAATTTACTTATTTTCACCAAGTTATCAAAATTCAATTGACACAACGTCCTATGCCACAACCAACTTTCTTCAACTTGAACAATAAAGCATGAACATTCACCAAGTTAAAAATAAAAACAAGTTACCTTTTGTTTGAGTGCCTGATCCAATCAACTTTCCTTTGTCATCTAGCAGTCTTCATTTTCCATTCATGAATTCCACTTTGAATCTATTATTGAGTAGCTATGCCACACTTAGAAAATTGTGTTTTAGTCCTTCTACCCCATATGCATTATCACATACAAGCTCTTTGGTTAGTGAGATTCTTCCTCTTCCTTTTATGCAACAAGGTTCATTATTACCAAACCTCACACTACCACCATCATAGTCTTCAAAATGTTCAAAATTAGTTTTATCACCAGTCATATGATGAGAGCAACCACTATCTATGATCCATGTATCATTTTTTCTCACATGAGAAATAAGTGCCATTTCCTCATCATTATCAGACTTATCTTTCACAGCAATGTAAATAATTTCATCTACTTCTTCATCATCCGAATCATTAGAATTATTAGAAATGAAACATGTTTTCTTACCTTTGTCCTTGAATGATTTGAAGTCTTTCTTGTCAATGCACTTGTGCCCTTTCTTCTCATCCTTGTTTGCTTATTTAGGCACCTAGCAACAATATGTCCAATTTCTTCACAAGAAAAATAGATTAGAGGAACTTTACCTTTGTATTTCCCTTTGCCTCTTGAATATTTCCTTACTAGTAGAGCTTCAACTACTTCAAGATCACTATCTAAACTCTATTTTGATTCTTCTTCACTTTCTGACTGAGAATCCTTTATCTTCTTGCCTTTCTCCTTGAGTGAAAGCTTGGCTTCAAATGTTGATTCAATGTTATTGGTAGCTGGAACATAGTTATTATAGTTATCTAGCTTGAATGCAGTCAATCTTCCAACTATGGCCTCTAAATTTATCTTATGATTTGCTTCACATCTTCTTTCTTGAATTGCAAAAACTCTGATTGCATAAATGGAAAGTAGTGTTCTAAGAACTTTACTTATAACTATTTCCTCTTTGATATCTCCTCTAGAAGCTATGATTGCACTAACACTTGCTTTGACTCTTTCAACATATTTTGCAATGTTTTCATCCTCTCTCATCCTCATCTAATCAAATTGTCCCCTCAAACTTTCTACTTTAGCTCTTCTCACATTATCATCTCCTCCATAGATATCTTTTAGCTTGTTCCACATTTCAAAGGCAATTTTGTAGTCCTTAACATCATCAAATTATTCACAGCTTAGGGCAAATGCAATATCTATCATCACGGTGTTATGAATCTTCTTCTCAGCAATGTCATTAGCAGATAATGTGCTACTAGGAGTTACATATGCTTCATCCAAATATTTTAGTGTTGAATCTCCAATTGAAGCTAGACTGAGTCTCATTAAACCTTGCCATGCTTGAAATTTATCCATGTTAAGCCTTGGAATTTCCCTCTTGTAAGACATCCTGATCTTTAGCTTAGATCCTTGAAATCCTTCCTACAAGCACCAAAAGCTCTGATAACAATTGTTGGAATTATAGATGGAGTAACTGGGAGGGGTGAGGTGAATCAGTTATCACAAAAATAAATTGACGGATCCCTTAGATGTCTTAAAACTTAATTACTATTGTCACTTGGTAGCTACATAGAAAAATGTTGTAACTTGGTAGATTAACTTGTTACTAATCTTTAAGCATTCACAATTATTAACATGCATGCAAAAGTAAATAACATGAACATAGGAGACACCAAATTTAATGTGGAAACCCAATATGGGAAAAACCACCAAGTAACTAGCTACCAATTTTCACTCTTCTAAAGTGAGTCCTGTTAGGAGCCAATCAAGTTAAAGGTTACAAAACAAACTATTAGGTGTGACTTAGTTAGAGGATTTAATCACCCTCCTAGGATTGGCCTTACTAGAGGACTTTAGAACAATTAGAATTGTCCACCTTGTTAGAGGATTTACAAAATGGTTGTTAAACCAACTCTGTTAGGAGATTTAGGAATTACTACTACAATGGTGAGAAAGTAACAATAAGTGACCTAAATGAGATGCAATTGAACTTTGCTGATATAGATCTCTATTATGCTTCAATAGATCCTCACTAATCGAATACAATTCTACTTCTCAAGGATATCTGATCCTTCTTCAAAATTTGCTTACACTTCCTCTTCACACAATCAACTCATTTGAATGCTCATTCATTAAAATTAGAATTCACAACTTGACCTTTTATTTATACATTACAAATTGTCAAGTTGCCTCATTTACAAGTTACATTACCAATACACCATACATTAGTTAGCTAAAAAAATTACATTAAACAAATAAACTTTATTTCCCAAAACAATTTAATCCTTCATTGGTTGACCCTACTTGGTAAACACTGCTCCAAAAAATGATTTCCAGTGTTAACCAAGTGAAGCTTGGTAAACACTACAAACTCTGCAAAATCCTTTGGAGATTGAGTGAACTCGATGAGAACTAACTTTCCTTCACTGACCTTTCTAGCTTGGTAGAAACTAATTTCTATCATAGAAGCCTTCAGCACCCAAGTGAGATCGGTAATAACTGTCTTCATAGTGTAACCTCCAAAGATGCTTGGTAGACTCTCTGTAATTATATTTTCTAACCTTCTAAGCTTGGTAGACTCTGTCTTGGGAAATACAAAAGAAGAACACAAATCTACAGGAGGAAAAAAAATGAGCCTAATGAAATGAGTCAAGTTCTAAATGCTATAAAAGGTTTGAATCTCCCTCAGGGATAGAATGATAGAAATCCCACTAAAAATAAGGTTCCTTATCATTCCAACTTTAGCAGATAGAATAGATTACAAAATTTCCCTTATAACACTACTTGGAAGGATGGTCAGCCCAACGTTCCTCCTCCTAAGAACACCAGTAACAAGTTCACCCCTAATCCCTTATCAAAAAATTCTATAAATGTGGTAGATGAACCTGATTTCACTACTAAACCCACATGGTGTTTTGTTTGTCAATTATCTCATGCTCCTAAATATTGTACAATAGCTTTTTCATTTTTTGGAAATCAAATTAAGGTAGAAGAAAATTGGAAACATGAAGAGAATAGTGATGATGTAGGATGCAATATTTTTGAGTCACATTATGACCATTATGATAGTGATGACCATGACAGGGATGTAGAGGAGCAAAGATAGTTTCAAAATCATATGCAGTAGTAGGTATTTTCTGATGAGGAGACTAATGTCAAGGACAATACATGTGATATGGCATCTACCAAAGATGGGGTGATACTAAGGAAGCCTTCTAGAGAAGCGGTTGATCAAATCACTTCTATCATGGTAGCTCAAGTACAAACCAGACATATGGCTCAGAGTGTATTTATCAAGAAAGCTTACCCTAAGAAAAAGGAAGTTGTAAAGCCTAAGAATATCCCCACTCTAAAGGTCAAAGATATAAACAAGAAATGGGAGCCAAGAAAGGTAGATAGTTCCAAGGTTTGCAAGTTCCCAAATAATGCTCCCAAGAAGTTAGATGAGAAGATACCAAAAGCAATCATTATAAGTGATAAGAATCACCAAGGTATTGTAAACATTTTGGATAAACATCACGATAGAAGGAATATGGTTATTGATGGCGCATTTGATTCTTTTATAGATATGACTACTATGTTATCACAAATCACTGTCAATGTTCCTTTGTCTAAATTATTAAGAATCCTTGAACATAGAAATAAAGCTTTAGCATGGTTGGGAGATACTGATATAAAGGTGAGACATGAGTGTAATGAAAAGCACAATCCCAAGGAAAGTAGTAAAGAAAAGGTGAAGGATAAAGAAGTTGAAGTAGTTGTGTCTCAAATTCCTCAGATATTTTTGGATAATTCTATAAATCAATGTTTGGGAAATGTCAAGCCATTTTTCTTGGTTATTTAAGTAGATGGTAAAACATTGAAAAATTGCATGATTGACTCTGGTGCTTCCAATACTATGATGCCTTTTGAAATAATGAAGGAATTAGGCCTGAAGGTAGATACTACTTAGGGAAGATGTTGTGATATGGATAAAAGAGAAGTGACAATCATAGGTGCTATTAATTCTTTACCATATAGACTAAAGGCATGTGCTGATAAAGAACTTACTATGAGTGTATTGGTTGTTGATATTCCACCTTAGTATGGCATGTTGTTATCTAGAAAGTGGAGTGTTGCCATGGGAGGGAGTCTTCAATGTGATTTATCATTTTCTACTTTCAACATTGAGGGAAATTTAATAAAAGTAAATAGGGAGCCTAAAAGTACATATATGATAAAAGAAGACATAGAGGATGATATGACAAACTTTGTGGATATAGATATTAATGCATTTTGAGCTAAGGTTTTGACCTTGAAGAAATCCAAGAATAAGTCTCAAATGGAAGAAGAAGTTGATGCAAAGACAAACAAAGGTAATTTATGGACTATGTTTTTTGATGGTGCATGTTGTAAGGATGGATCTCATGCAGGTATTTTGTTGATATCTCTAGTAGCGGTAACATACAAATTTTCCTTTAAGTTTCCCTTGTACCAACAATATAACAGAATATAAGGCTTTGCTACAAGGCCTTAGATTAACTCACAAGCATGGGATAAAATGTTCACATGTTATATGAGATTCTGAGTTGGTTGTATCCCAAGTAAGAAATGCTTATGTGTCAAAGAACAAAAGATTAAAACAATACGGAAATGTTGTATGGGACATGATTGAATGTTTTGATGCATTTGGGATAATTTGGAAAGATAGGACTACTAACAAGATGGCAGACTTGCTAGCAAACATAGCAATAAAACCTGATGATATTACATTTGCTAGTATATCTAAAATTTAGACTCAAGCTAGACACTCTATTCTAGATAATATCTAGAATTGGCAAGTGTTTGAAGATGATAAGGATATTTTGAGATTTTTGAATTGTGACAATATGTTGTCAGGACAAGAAATTGATTGTGCAACTTATGTAGAAAATATAAATGGAAAGGATACTATTTTTGGGGAGGAAGTTGTGCAATTAAATACAAAAAAAATCCCAAAGGGTTTAGTTGTTTTTGTACACTCGAAAAAGTGTCCCACTCTAAACCCTTCTATCCAAATGATTCCATGAGTTCGGAATGCTTGGATGCCGGCTTAGAGCTCCCTATCCACGGAGTGCAAGAGAGTGTATTTCAAGTATAAAAAGGCTCTCAGATGAGCCTTAGAGATACTCTTCTTTCTAGTAAACCATGCAATGGGAGGTTCCAAAGACAAGATGCAAGAATGCAAATGTCCCAAGGAGTTCCTCAAGAATGCAATGCAAATGAAAATTAAACTAGGATGATAATGCAAAATGCAGCTATGCTAAAACATGTATGAGAGTGTTACAATACCATTATTAAGCTATGTGAGATTAAGCTACATGTAAAAATGAAAGCTAAGCTAAGATGCTATGGTATGAGAGAATGTAGACAAGAAATAGAAGTTCTCCACAAAGCTCCAAAGAAACCTGTTAGAAAACCTGCAGCATAACAATATTCAAAATGAGGATTGAGGGGGAAAGCTCTCTCCCTTTTAAAGATTTATGGACGGTGGAGATCAAGATGAAGATGGTGGATGATCAATGGTGGAATTCGAAAATAGGAGTGATCCATGTGCACACACAAATCAACCAATAGAATATAAGTTGACTTGTCATATAAGACAAAAGTCACAAAGCCTTTTCTTTTAATTGCAAAATAGAAAAAGGACTTTATGTGTGCACTTTAAGTGGGTTATAAGAATGGGGTCTTTTATTTAATTAAAAGGGGACATGTTCTTTTAATCAAATAATGAACTTAGGATAGCATTGTCAAACTATAGGTTATAATCAAATAAATTGATTATTAGCAATTTGGTCTAGGTAAATGATTAAATTAATTTAGCCAAAATGCTGAGAAGGGGGCTAATAGTCTAGATGACCATTTTTAGATGATTACATTTGCCCCTCTTTGACTAATGTGTGATCGATCTGGGAACACATTATGTCAAAGAAAATAGAAAGCCAAGTAGGTAGTGGTAGATATAGATGTCTGATTTCGAAGAGTGAAATGCAGAAATAGATAGCAAGTCCTAAATGCACAGCCTGATAGCAGTAGTACTGAACACTAGGAAGATGATGTTAGGATCTTAAAAGAATTCTAACACCTAGCAAAGCGAATATATTGAGAGCAAGTGATAAGATCAAACAAATGCTCCTAAGAAATAGATAGCTGTAACAATCAGCAATAGAGTATTTTTGCCCCCTCGGGATCGAAATTGAAATGAGGTAAGGGGATGCAAAAAATTGGCTAGAAATGAGAAAATTAGAATATAGCAATGTCCAAGATGACAGATAGATGATTAGAACCCAAGAATGACTATATTAAAAAATTGATAAAATGCCCCAGTTTGACTAGAGTTGACCTTGAAGGACATAGCATAAAAATTAGGTCAAAACGAGTAGAAAGGTGATTTTAGACATGAAATAGTGAATTTAAGTAGATATCAAGTATGGAAATGATGAAGACATGAAGAAATGAAGATGCCCCAGTGATGATTCAGAGATTAGACCTCAAAAGGTCAGCTAACTGCTCAGAAGAAAGTAGAATTTCAAAAGACAATTTTGACCATCAAGGTGAACTCGAATTTGGATTTCGATCCCGAAAATGAATCTAGGACGTTGAAATTATTTAAGAGGTCAAAAATTTTATATAATGTGATGATAAGATAGAAAAGAGATGAAGCGAAAGATTAAGAAGGTGAAAAGACATGAACAAGAAGAAAGTAAAGAAATATATGAAAGGAGTTAGCTGATATGTCCACAAAAAGATGAAGAGAGAGCTCTCCCCATATGCAAGAATGCAAGACTAAGCTATAAAATGAACCTAAAATGCAAGCTAATATGCAAAGTGGTTTACCAGCAAGAAGTGCATAACATTTAGACTCTTAATTTCATCATTGAGCATTTATTAGGGACATCATGAGATCATACAACCATCACTAGTATAACTATGAGGACATGAATATGATCGATATTAGATAGGTATGTGGAAATCCAATCTAAGAATCAGAGACATGTAAGTCAAGATAACTACACGATTAGATTCCCTAAGTTTAATTTAGCAAGATTACACCTGTATTAAGGCATGAGCGCCAGGATAAACCATGAGTGCGGTCTTGCAAAACAATCAAGGATGATACATTTATAAGTCAAAGTGTTGAATAGGACAAGCATGAATGCTTACAACACTATAGACAAACAAAAGTATACCCACAAGCAGAAATCAAGAAAATATGTCCCATGCCCCCAGTCTTCTAGTCAATGACATCCTTGAAAGACTATTAGGGAGGGAATACATGGCAAAGAAATCATCATAGACAGCACACAAAGTAGATAAAGATCAGCATAGCTCAGTCGTTTAAGTGTTAAAGTGCGTGTGTGTAAGTCACTTGGCCATTTCTTCCAGACTTGATTCTGATAGTGAGATATCGCGACATCGGAGACCGTAGGTAAACTATCTGTAAAGTGTTAAAAAACACTTGATGTCAAAGTGGGGGAAGTGTTGAGAAACACTATTTTGTGAGTTGTCAAAGAAACCCTAATCCACAAGAATACCTCAATAGGCTAAGTAGCTATGCCCCCAAGATGAGGACAAGAAACAATTCCAAGCTAGGAAATGTGTAGCAAAGTGGATGATTGAGATTGATAGACATAGGTGCAAGGGTTTCAAGTAGCGCCTGTTTCCAAGTTTTCACCACTTTGACAGATTTTTTTTTTTTTTTTTTTTTTTTTTGGTGATACATCAAAGTGCCTATTGCTAGGTTTTCATTATGATGATCATTTTTTTTCAGGACATTTTCTAATTTTTAAGATTTTTTCAGCATCATATATGATTTTTTGGATTTTTTAGAATAATTTAGAGATTACTAGTTCTCAAGCAAGATCACATCATTTTCTCCCAATGTCTAGCAAGGTGTAGGACATAATGGAGAAACAAGCCGATAGATAAGCAAAGATGCATAAGAAAGGAATGTGAAGCAAGTGAAAGTGATCCTCAAAGACTAACTCCTCAAGAGTACCCAAGCTAGGGAAAGAGGTGAAATAGTCATATGAAGCATGTTTTGGATAAGCAATGGAATAAATGAGCAAGATAGCATGTAGGATAAGCAGTGAAGCCAAAAAGTGAGATAGCATGAAGTGTGTAGTCCAAAAGAGTAGCCATGTCAAGAGACCTATGAGAACCATGTTTCATTTATTATGATCAAGACCAAGGGGTCAACTAGATAGTATAGCAATGGGATAGAGCAATAAGAATAAAGCTCAAGATAGAGGCTATGAGTGAATGGGAGAGCACAATAGAAAATATGGTGGATAAGATAGCCAATATGTAAAGATAGCTCAACATTGTCAAGATCAAAGAGAAAAGAGGGGATAGATGGATGATGGAAGAATTACGCATGATGCCTGTTTGCCAGGCTTTCATCATGGTACTTATCCAAGGTGCCACAAGAAGTAGTTTTCACCATAGGATGGATTTATTTCTCTTTACTTTTGCTACCAAGGTGCCACAAGAAGTGGTTTTCACTAAGGCACATTTTGATTTTTTTTTTTTTTTTTTTTTTTTGAATTTTTAGAAAGAGCTCAAGCTTTTTGAATTTAGATAGTGCTCCTATAGGAAAGATAAGCCATGATAAGCCAAGACCATAGAAAGGTATGCTCAAAGATGTTGATAGGGTGATGAAAGAGAAATGGTAGTAGGAAGAGTATATGGAGGATAAGAGTTCATGTATAGAAAGTCAGTGTAAGCTTTAGAGGATTTCATGAGGGTAGCTGAAATATTAGACAAGATCAACATTGACACACACCTTGAAGGGTATTGGAACAATGGAGGAATCATGGATGAAATAGATTGAGGATTAGATGTATGAGGTGGTAGAAGAGATTTAGAAAAAAGTGGAGTGGAAGGCTTTGGAATATTTTTAGGAAGATTTTTGGAAGAAGATGGAATAGAAGCCTTTGGAAGCTTGAATGTCAACTTTGAAGTATTTTCAATATTCAATTCTTTTAAAAGAGACTTGGGAATCCATATAGCTTTAGATTTTCTTTTCGATACTTCAAAACACATTTCTTCAATAATGGGTTTAGGAACCCACATTTGCTTTGATTTAGCTCTCTTAATAGGGGACCTTTGCGGTCTCTTTTGTGCATTCTCCTTCTTAGCATTCACATGTCGATTAGATGGGACATAGTGATCTTTCTTTTTCAATGGATTCTTATGTTTAATCTCACTTCCAAAGGACTTGGGATTTGTGGATGAATAAGGATGATATGACTGGTTTAGATTTATAGATGGGTGAAAAGTCATCAAGGATGAGTGTCTTTGTTGATCTTGAGGTAATATAGAAGAGCTAGGGAATGAGCTATGAGTAAATGTAGGAGATGGAGGAACATAGGGCCCCAATATGGATGGAAGGTTTGAAGGCTTTAGCTTAGATGGACAAGGACCAAGGATAGATTTAGAAGATGCAAAGGGATAGTAGGAAGGGATATCAACATCTTTAGAGTGAGCAACGTGGTCAAAGCCATCAATAGACTCATGAGTACCTTTGATAGGAATAACATTTTTAATAGTAGCACTTGAGGCTTGAGCACAATTTTGAAGTGGATATGGAGAAGTAGAACATGAGGGGATGCTTTGATCTTGACAAGTAGCCTTGGATAGCATATGAAGAGAACTTTTCTCATAATTTTCAGTAAGCTCAAGGGAGATAATGGAAGTTCTATCTTCATCATACTTAGGAGGTGGACAAGTTATAAGATATGGAGGGGAAAAATCTTGAAAGAGATGAAAGGGTGCTTGATCTTGATCTTTCTTGACATTTATAGCTTTTTCTTTTTGAGAGTCCTCTTGACATGGAGCCACTTCCACGGACAAGGGAGAATAAAGAGTGAATGGAGTAGTGCTTGGATTAGGCATAGTAGCACATGAAGGTTGAGGATGTTTAGGATTAGTAGCATGGAAAAGGTTTGCAACCAAGTGAAGGTTAGCTTGAGTTTTTTTTAGAGGTAGCCCTTGAGGATACACGTAGTCAATGTGGAAAGCATTAGGTTCTTTATTTGATGGAGGCATGTTGGAAAGCTTTGAAGTGTTGAGAGATGCATGAGTGTTGGAAGAAGTGGAAGATGTAATAGAGCTGCTACTAGACATAGGTTCATTAATGTAATCTTGCTCAAAAGAAGTATCTTCACCACATGAATCACTAGAGGTTCCAAGATCAACAATCTCATCATCAATGAGATCTTGGATTTTATGTTTCAGCTCTATACAATCAAAAGTAGCATGGTCATTAGATTGATGATAGGCACAATAGGTATCCAAGAATGGGTTTCCATATGAGCTAGACTTAGGTAACATGATGATCTTCTTGCCAAGAAGTTTTTGCAAAGTGTCATCATAAGAATTCCCCAAGGGAGTAAAATTTCTCTCAAAAGTATGTCTAGAGTCCTTTGGTTGTTTCTCAAGTGAATAGCATGCATGCATGTCTTCATCATTGTCTTGGTCAAAGATAGGTTTATCATGAAATTTTGACGTATGCTCCAAGGATGTTTCATTTGCTTGTTCTCTAAAGAGGTCTTTAGATCTAGAAGATGAAGACATTTGTTGTCTTGAAGTAGAGCATGTAGACCTAGAAGAAGAGGATGACCTCAAAGAAGGTGACTCATATGCATGTAAAGACCTTAAGGAAGATTCATGTAGTGATGCAATCTTTTCCTCTAACCTTTTCTCAAGTTTAGACTTCATTTCTATCATGCGCTTAGAAAGATGAAGGTAAGAAAGATCATTTGTCTCTTCTAGTTCTTTGTATTGTGCATATAGAACTTGAAACTCTTTAGTGACATGGAGGATATCATGATCATCTAGATTTGGCTGAAGTTTGGTAGCACAAGTTTTAGATCCCATAGTTTTAGATGCAAAGCCAAGCATAAAATAGTCTAGAAAATAACTTGATGTTGAAACTATAGGAGGTAGAGTGTTCACTTGCCAAGATATTAGAGAGAGATTAAAGTGACTTGTCAAACAATATGTCCAAGAAACTTACGACATGAATGACTCAAGTCAATATCTAGGCAAGATGCCCAAATAGCCAAATAGATAGAGCAAGCGGGGTGACAAGTGAACAACTCTCCAACCCAAGAGTGTAGTCAAGAAATAAAGGTAACCATTTTAGCAAAAGGATAACTAGCAAGAAAACATAGACCATGAAGATAGGAAGACCATGAGCACTAAGACCAAAGATTCACTTTAAGCATGTTCAAGCACTAGAGACATATAAAAGAAAAGTCAAATGATGAGACTCCTCTTAGCAAGCACCACAAGAAAATGTTTGCATTTGATGTTTTGACTTGGTTGAAAAATTTTGACAATAGTTGATAGCATAGCAAGTTTGATGTTCAAAAGCAATTTCTTTCCAAGCAAGATAGTGACACATGAAGTAGTCTTCAAATAATCAAGCAAGGGACAAAGCAACCTTGCATGATACAAGCATATGTGACGTCTCAAAAGAATTCCCTAGAATTATCGTCATGTGTATGTTCAAAATATTTTCACAGGTATAGCACATTCGAGAACACATCAAGCAATATCTACCTAGAAGTAATGGTTCATTACTCAACAACTTGGCCCACACTTGATGCTCCTTCGCCTCACACCAAGTGGTTGCCCACAAGAGATATTGGCTTTGTCATGGAAATGCCATAAGCATAACCAAGGGAACACATATGGTGAGTGTAAATCTTGGGGTGATCCGAGTAGTCCACTAGGATCAATCCTTGCACCAAGAAGTTGAGCGGCTAAAAAGGGTAGTTACTGACTTAGGGTGTTTAGGATGCCGGCTTAGAGCTCCCTATCCACGGAGTGCAAGAGAGTGTATTTCAAGTTCAAGGGCTCTCAGATGAGCCTTAGAGATACTCTTCTTGCTAGTAAACCATGCAATGGGAGGTTCCAAAGACAAGATGCAAGAATGCAAATGTCCCAAGGAGTTCCTCAAGGATGCAATGCAAATGAAGATTAAGCTAGAATGAGAATGTCAAATGCAGCTATGCTAGAATATGAATGAGAGTGTTACAATACCATTATTAAGCTATGTGAGATTAAACTACATGTAAAAATGAAAGCTAAGCTAAGCTACAATGCCATGAATGAGAGAATGTAGACAAGAAAGAGAAGTTCTCCACAAAGCTCCAAAGAAAACCTGTTAGAAAACCTGCAGCATAACAATGTTCAAAAGATGGATCGATTGAGGGGGAAAGCTCTCTCCCTTTTAAAGATGTATGGACGGTGGAGATCAAGATGAAGATGGTGGATGATCAACGGTGGAATTCGAAAATAGGAGTGATCCATGTGCACACACAAATCAACCAATAGAATATAAGTTGACTTGTCATATAAGACAAAAGTCACAAAGCCTTTTCTTTTAATTGCAAAATAGAAAAAAGACTTTATGTGTGCACTTTAAGTGGGTTAGAAGAATGGGGTCTTTTATTTAATTAAAAGGGGACATGTTCTTTTAATCAAATAATGAACTTAGGATAGCATAGTCAAACTATAGGTTATAATCAAATAAATTGATTATTAGCAATTTGGCTTAGGTAAGTGATTAAATTAATTTAGCCAAAATGTTGAAAAGGGGGCTAATAGTCTAGATGACCATTTTTAGGTGATTACATTTGCCCCTCTTTGACTAATGTGTGATCGATCTGGGAACACATTATGTCAAAGAAAATCGAAGCCAAGTAGGCGATGATAGATATAGATGTCTAATTCCGAAGAGTGAAATGCAGAAATAGATAGCAAGTCCTGAATGCACAGCCTGATAGCAGTAGTACTGAACACTAGGAAGAGATGATGTTAGAATTCAAGAAGAATACTAACACTTAGAAAAGCAGATAGAGTGAGAGCAAGTGAGAAGATCAAACAAATGCTCCTAAGTAGTGATAGAGTATTTATGCCCCCTCGGGATCGAAATTGAAATGAGGTAAGGGGATGCAAAAACTGGCTAGAAATGAGAAAATTAGAATATAGCAATGTCCAAGATGATAGATAGATGATTAGAACCCAAGAATGACTATATAAAAAAATTGATAAAATGCCCCAATTTGACTAGAGTTGACCTTGAAGGATATAGCATAAAAATAAGGTTGAAATGAGTAGAAAGGTGATTTTACACATGAAATAGTGAATTTAAGTAGATATGAAGTATGGAAATGATGAAGACATGGAGAAATGAAGATGCCCCAGTGATGATTCAGAGATTAGACCTCAAAAGGTCAGCTAACTGCTCAGAAGAAAGTAGAATTTTAAAAGACAATTTTGACCATCAAGATGAACTCGAATTTGGATTTCGATCCCAAAAATGAATCCAGGATGTCAAAATTATTTAAGAGGTCAAAACTTTATATAATGAGATGATAAGATAGAAAAGAGATGAAGCGAAAGATTAAGAAGGTGAAAAGACATGAACAAGAAGAAAGTAAAGAAATATATGAAAGGAGTTAGCTGATATGTCCACAAAAAAGATGAAGAGAGAGCTCTCCCCATATGCAAGAATGCAAGACTAAGCTAGAAAATGAACCTAAAATGCAAGCTAATATGCAAAGTGGCTTACCAGCAAGAAGCGCATAACATTTAGACTCTTAATTTCATCATTGAGCATTTATTAGGGACATCATGAGATCATACAACCATCACTAGTATAACTATGAGGATATGAATATGATCGATATTAGATAGGTATGTGAAAATCCAACCTAAGCATCAGAGACATGTAAGTCAAGATAACTACACGATTAGATTCCCTAAGTTTAATTTAGCAATATTACACTTATATCAAGGCATAAGCGCCAGGATAAACCCTGAGTGTGATCTTGCAAAACAGTCAAGGATGATACATTTGTAAGTCAACGTGTTGAATAGGACCAACATAAATGCTTACAACACTATAGAAAAACAAAAGTATACCCACAAGCAGAAATCAAGAAAATATGTCCCATGCCCCCAGTCTTCTAGTCAATGACATCCTTGAAAGACTATTAGGGAGGGAACACATGGAAAAGAAATCATCATAGATAGCACACAAAGTAGATAAATGTCAGCATAGCTCAGTCGTTTAGGTGTTAAAGTGTGTGTGTGTAAGTCACTTGGCCATTTCTTTCAGACTTGATTCTGATAGTGAGAAATATCACGACATCGGAGACCGTAGGTAAACTATCTATAAAGTGTTGAAAAAAACTTGATGTCAAAGTGGGTGGGGGTAGTGTTGAGAAACACTATTTTGTGAGTTGTCAAAGAAACCCTAATGCACAAGAATATCTCAATAGGCTAAGTAACTATGCCCCCGAGATAAGGACAAGAAACAATTCCAAGCCAGGAAATGTGTAGCGAAGTGGATGATTGAGATTGATAGACATACATGCGAGGGTTTCAAGTAGCACCTATTTCAAGGTTTTCACCACTTGACAGATTTTTTCTAGGACTTTTTTTTTCAATTTTTTTGGTGATACATCAAAGTGCCTATTGCTAGGTTTTCACTAAGATGATCTTTTTTCATGACATTTTTTTGATTTTTAGGATTTTTTCAGCATCATATATGATTTTTTTGGATTTTTTAGAATAATTTAGAGATCACTAGTTCTCAAGCAAGATCACATCATTTTCTCCCAATGTCTAGCAAGGTATAGGACATGATGGAGGAGAAAGTTGGTAGATAGACAAAGATGGATAAGAAAGGAGTATGAAGCAAGTGAAAGTGATCCTCAAGGACACACTCCTCAAGAGTACCCAAGCTAGGGAAAGATAGCCATATAAAGTAGGTTTTGGATAAGCAATAGAAGATAGCGTGTAGGATAAGCGGTGAAGCCAACAAGTGTGATAGCATATAAGATAAGCGATGGAAGCCAATGAGTGTGATAGCATATAAGATAAGCGATGGAAGCTAATGAGTAAGATAGCATGAAAGCATGTAGTCCAAAAGAGTAGCCATGTCAAGAGACCTATGAGAACCATGTTTCATTTATTATGATCAAGACCAAGGGGTCAACTAGGTAGTATAGCAATGGGATAGAGCAATAAAAATAAAGCTCAAGATGGAGGCTATGAGGGAATGAGAAAGCACAAATAGAGAATCTCATGGATAAGATAGCCAATATGCAAAGATAGCTCAACATTGTCAAGATCAAAGAGAGAAGAGGGGATAGATGGATGATGGAAGAATTACGCATGATGCCTGTTTGCCAGGTTTTCATCATGGTACTTATCCAAAGTGCCACAAGAAGTAATTTTCACCATAGGATTAATTTATTTCTCTTTACTTTTGCTACCAAAGTGCCACAAGAAGTAGTTTTCACCAAGGCACATTTTCATTTTTTTATTTTATTTTTTGAATTTTTAGAAAGAGCTCAAGCTTTGTATATTTAGATAGTGCTCCTATAGGAAAGATAAGCCATGATAAGCCAAGACCATGGAAAGGTATGCTCAAAGATGTTGATAGGGTGATGAAAGGGAAATGGTAGTAGGAAGAATATATGGAGGATAAGAGTTCATGTAAAGAAAGAAAGTGTAAGCTTTAGAGGATTTCATGAGGGTAGTTGAAATATTGTACAAGATCAACATTGACACACACCTTGAAGGGTATTGGAATGATGGAGGAATCATGGATGAAATAGCTTGAGATTTAGATGTATGAGCTGATAGAAGAGATTTGGAAAAAAGTGGAGTGGAAGGCTTTGGAATATTTTTAGAAATATTTTTGGAAGAAGATGGAATAGAAGCCTTTGGAAGCTTGAATGTCAACTTTGAAATATTTTCAATCTTCAAGTCTTTTAAAAGAGACTTGGGAATCCATATAGCTTTAGATTTTCCTCGTTCTTTGGGTGCTTGAGATTGCATTTCTTCAATGATGGATTTAGGAACCCACATTTTCTTTGATTTAGCTCTCTTAATAGTGGACCTTTGAGGTCTCTTTTGTGCATTCTCCTTCTTAGCATTCACATGTCGATTAGATGGGACATAGTGATCTTCATTTTTCAATGGATTCTTATGTTTATTCTCACTTCCAAAGGACTTGGGATTTGTGGATGAATACGGCTGATATGACTGGTTTAGATGTATAGATGGGTGAAAAGTCATCAAGGATGAGTGCCTTTGTTGATCTTGAGGTATTATAGGAGAGCTAGGGGTGGAAAGTGTAGGAGATGAAGGAACATAAGGCCCCAATATGGATGGAAGGTTTGAATGCTTTAGCTTAGATGGATAAGGACCAAGGATAGATTTAGAAGATGCAAAGGGATAGTGGGAAAGGATATCAACATCTTTAGAATGAGCAACATGGTCAAAGCCATCAATAGACTCATGATTACCTTTGATAGGAACAACATTTTTAATAGTAGCACTTGAAGCTTGAGCACAATTTTGAAGTGGATATGGAGAAGTAGAACATGAGGGGACACTTTGATCTTGACAAGTAGCTTTGGATAGCATAGAAAGAGAACTTTTCTCATAATTTTCAGTAAGCTCGAGGGAGATGATGGAAGTGGTATCTTCATCATACTTAGGAGGTGGACAAGATAAAGAATATGGAGGGGAAAAATCTTGAAAGAGATGAAAGGGTGCTTGATCTTGATCTTTCTTGACATTTATAGCTTTTTCTTTTTCAGAGTCCTCTTGACATGGAGCCACTTCTAAGGACAAGGGAGAATGAAGAGTGAATTGAGTAGTGCATGAAGGTTGAGGATGTTTAGGATTGGTAGCATGGAAAAGGTTTGCAGCCAAATGAAGGTTAGCTTGAGTTTCTTTTAGAGGTAGCCCTTGAGGATACACGTAGTCAATGTGGAAAGCATTAGGTTCTTTATTTGATGGAGGCATTTTGGAAAGCTTTGAAGTGTTGGGAGATGCACGAGTGTTGGAAGAAGTGGAGGATATAATGGAGCCACTAATAGACATAGGTTCATCAACATAATCTTGCTCAAGAGAAGTATCCTCAACACATGAGTCACTAGAGGTTCCAATAATTCCATTATCAATAAGATCTTGGATTTTATGTTTTAGCTCAATGCAATCTGAAGTACTATGCTCATTATGTTGATGATAAGCACAATAGTTATCCAAGAATGGGTTTCCATAGGAGCTAGAATTAGGCAACATGATGAGCTTGGTGCCAAGAAGTGTTCTCAAAAAGTCATCATAAGAATTTCCCAAGGGAGTAAAATTTCTCTCAAAAGTATGTCTACAGTCATTTGGTTGTTTCTCAAGTGAATAGAATGAATCCATGTATTCATTATTAACTTTGTCAAAGATAGGTTCATCATGAAATTTTGGCATAGGCTCAAAGGAGGTATCACTTGCTTGTTCTCTAAAGAGGTCTTTAGATCTAGAAGATAAAGACATTTGATGTCTTGAAGTAGAGCATGTAGACCTAGAAGAAGAGGATGACCTTAACGAAGGTGACTCATATGCATGTAAAGACCTTAAGGAAGATTCATGTAGTGATGCAATCTTTTCCTCTAACCTTTTCTCAAGTTTAGACTTCATTTCTATCATGCGCTTAGAAAGATGAAGGTAAGAAAGATCATTTGTCTCTTCTAGTTCTTTGTATTGTGCATATAGAACTTGAAACTCTTTAGTGACATGGAGGATATCATGATCATCTAGATTTGGCTGAAGTTTGGTAGCACAAGTTTTAGATCCCATAGTTTTAGATGCAAAGCCAAGCATAAAATAGTCTAAAAAATAACTTGATGTTGAAACTATAGGAGGTAGAGTGTTCACTTGCCAAGATATTAGAGAGAGATTAAAGTGACTTGTCAAACAATATGTCCAAGAAACTTACGACATGAATGACTCAAGTCAATAGCTAGGCAAGATGCCCAAATAGCCAAATAGATAGAGCAAGCGGGGTGACAAGTGAACAACTCTCCAACCCAAGAGTGTAGTCAAGAAATCAAGGTAACCATTTTAGCAAAAGGATAACTAGCAAGAAAACATAGACCATGAAGATAGGAAGACCATGAGCACTAAGACCAAAGATTCACTTTAAGCATGTTCAAGCACTAGAGACATATAAAAGAAAAGTCAAATGATGAGACTCCTCTTAGCAAGCACCACAAGAAAATGTTTGCATTTGATGTTTTGACTTGGTTGACAAATTTTGACAATAGTTGATAGCATAGCAAGTTTGATGTTCAAAAGCAATTTCTTTCCAAGCAAGATAGTGACACATGGAGTAGTCTTCAAACAATCAAGCAAGGGACAAAGCAACCTTACATGATACAAGCATATGTGACGTCTCAAAAGAATTCCCTAGAATTATCGTCATGTGTATGTTCAAAATATTTTCACAGGTATAGCACATTCGAGAACACATCAAGCAATATCTACCTAGAAGTAATGGTTCATTACTCAACAACTTAGCCCACGCTTGATGCTCCTTCGCCTCACACCAAGTGGTTGCCCACAAGAGATATTGGCTTTGTCATGGAAATGCCATAAGCATAACCAAGGGAACACATATGGTGAGTGTAAATCTTGGGGTGATCCGGGTAGTCCACTAGGATCAATCCTTGCACCAAGAAGTTGAGCAGCTAAAAAGGGTAGTTACTAACTTAGGGTGTTTAGATAGGGCTTCCGTTCATAGTGTTCCTCTTGCTCCCAATTACGGGACACCTCACCTTGCGATGAGTAACCGATCTCGCGATCACAAGAGTACCTTAAGCATTCTTGCCTAGTGATCTCCCTATGGTCGAAATCCCATAAGCGATCACACTAGGCAAAGATAAACACTACGTCTACCAAAGTTTTGTGTCCTTGATAGCCTTGAGTTTATAGTGGGTTGGAAGAGCCAGGTAATCGGCTTGTTCCCACTTGGGTCGTTCCTCTCAGGTTGTCCGAGAGCAGGCCCTCTAAAGGATTCTAACTACACAAAGAGTAGATCAACTTTCGAAAGTCAAGATTTCTGATTCACCACAAGGGTGAAGAGCATACTCTCCTATTCCAATCATTTTCTCCCAAACACGTCAAGAAGATTCAGTTACCCCTTGCTTTTGAAACCAAATGGCAAGTCAAGATTTCTGATTCACCACAAGGGTGAAGAGCATACTCTCCTATTACCAAAAGACTCCAATCACAAGTTTTATGTGCCTATGAAAAATGAACAATTATTCAATGCCACACATGAAAACAAAAAAGCAAGAAATTTGAGTTTTTATGCTTTGGGCAGCCCTGCAAACAATCGTTAGTAGCCCTTGTGCATTTGAAGCTTTGACATGCGTTCTTTTTATGCAATGTTTCAATTTTTTTCACAAGGATGGCAACCTGAAATCACAACTTGTTAGCAACAAAAGTTAGTGTGAAATAACATAAAAATCTTCAATAAAAAGTGGTGAGTTGCTTCAAAAATCTAATTTATCCTCCAACCAAGTACATGCAAAGAAAGTGCAAGTTAATCACAAATGCTTTCATTTTTACTCTTTGGTTTTGACCTAGTCAACAAGATTGGACTTTTTTGCTATGATTTCGTATCCAAAAATGAAAATGAAAAAAAGAGACCCCTGTTAAAAATCAGAGAGCTTTCCAAAAATGTAAGAAATTTTAAAAAATCTCTTCATTTGCTCCCTCGAGATTGATTTTGTCAAAATAGGCCAAATTTATCAAATCGAATTTTTTATCCTTAATACGATCTTGAAATTAAAAACACAAAGAAAGAACCCCCATTAGAATTCAAAAAGCTTTTTGAAAATGTAAGTTTTTCTAAAAAATGCGCTGATTTGCGATCAAAAACGGCTTTTTATGAAAAATAAAGAAAATATCATAACTTCCGAAAATCAAGTCAAAATGCTCTAAAAATTGGACTGAGACATTTTGAGCATATAAGAAACCTGCAAACAAAATTTCAGAACCAAATTCTAAGCGGTTTAAAAGATATGATCAAATCTTTAAACCAACTAAGTTTTTGGCCTTCAAACCAATTTACTTATGGCTTGGCCTTAAAACCAAAGTGAAAATTCTACAAAAGCATTTGATTAGATCCAATATGCTGCTGTAAAAAACCAAAGATAAGAAATGAAAGCAAATGGAGCTGAAAATTTGATTCAAGCCCCACGGTGGGCGCCAAAAATGTACACTCGAAAAAGTGTCCCACTCTAAACCCTTCTATCCAAATGATTCCATGAGTTCGGAATGCTTGGATGCCGGCTTAGAGCTCTCTATCCACGGAGTGCAAGAGAGTGTATTTCAAGTATAAAAAGGCTCTCAGATGAGCCTTAGAGATACTCTTCTTGCTAGTAAACCATGCAATGGGAGGTTCCAAAGACAAGATGCAAGAATGCAAATGTCCCAAGGAGTTCCTCAAGAATGCAATGCAAATGAAAATTAAACTAGGATGATAATGCAAAATGCAGCTATGCTAAAACATGTATGAGAGTGTTACAATACCATTATTAAGCTATGTGAGATTAAGCTACATGTAAAAATGAAAGCTAAGCTAAGATGCTATGGTATGAGAGAATGTAGACAAGAAATAGAAGTTCTCCACAAAGCTCCAAAGAAACCTGTTAGAAAACCTGCAGCATAACAATATTCAAAATGAGGATTGAGGGGGAAAGCTCTCTCCCTTTTAAAGATTTATGGACGGTGGAGATCAAGATGAAGATGGTGGATGATCAACGGTGGAATTCGAAAATAGGAGTGATCCATGTGCACACACAAATCAACCAATAGAATATAAGTTGACTTGTCATATAAGACAAAAGTCACAAAGCCTTTTCTTTTAATTGCAAAATAGAAAAAGGACTTTATGTGTGCACTTTAAGTGGGTTATAAGAATGGGGTCTTTTATTTAATTAAAAGGGGACATGTTCTTTTAATCAAATAATGAACTTAGGATAGCATTGTCAAACTATAGGTTATAATCAAATAAATTGATTATTAGCAATTTGGTCTAGGTAAATGATTAAATTAATTTAGCCAAAATGCTGAGAAGGGGGCTAATAGTCTAGATGACCATTTTTAGATGATTACAGTTTTAGAAATTGTTTTTGACAACCAAGACAGGTCACAAGTTGATGCTAATAAGTATGATGCTAAAGATCTAGAGGAGGTAAATTTGAGAACTAAGGAAACACCTAAAAAGGTATATATTGGTAAGACTTGATAAATTTGCTAAGGAAGTATAGACATGTGTTTGCATGGTCATATGATGACCTAAAAACTTATAAGGAAGATCTTTTTCAGCATGAAATCCCTTTGAAATTAGATGCTAAACCTTTTAGGTAGAAACAAAGGCCAATAAATCCAACTCTAGCTCCCAAAATGCAAGAAGAATTAATCAAGTTGAGAGATGCATGGATCATAAAGCCCATTAGAAATTCCTCTTGGGTATCCAATTTAGTGCCAGTAAGGAAGAAAAATGTAGATATAAGGTTGTGTGTTGATTTCAAGAATCTTAATATATCTTCATTAAAAGATATTATGGTTTGCCTAACATGGAGGCTATGTTGCAAAAGGTCACTAGTTCAGAACTTATATCTATGATGGATGGATTTTTTAGGTTATAATCAAGTGGTTGTTAAGGAATTAGAACAATTTAAGACTACTTTCACCACTCCATCAAGTACTTATGTGTATGTCAGGATGCCTTTTGGGCTTACTGATGTTGGGGCTACTTTTTAATGTTTAATGGATGTAGCTTTTGCTAATATTATTGATAAATTTTTGGCTATATATCAGGATGATTTAACTACTTATCTAAGGATGAGAATGATCATTGCATGCATTTAGAAAAGGTATTTATTAGAACCCTTAAGTATGGTATCTCTTTAAACCCTAGAAAGTGTAATTTTGGTGTTACTGAAGGAAAGTTGTTAGGTCATCTAGTTGGAAATCATGGAGTGAGGATTGACCCTAAAGGGTAGAAGCAATAGACAAGATTTAGAAACCTAAGAGTGTTAAGGGAATTTAGTCATTTTTTGGACAAATCAACTTTCTCAGGAGATTTGTGACTAATTTTGCAAAAAATAGTAGACCTATATCAAGAATATTAAAGAAAGGATTTGAGATAAAATGGGATGGGGAGCCTAGTATTGCATTCCAGAATATTAAAAAAGTTATTAAGGATGCTCCTATTCTCAAAGCACCAAATGATGACAAGCTAATGCATATATTTTCTTTTGCCTCATTGCACACTATTGTTGTACTATTGTTATAGAAAAATAAAGAAGTTTATGAGCAGCCCATTGCATTTTTTAGCAAATCATTGCAAGCAGCAGAACTCAAATATGATATAACTGAGAAATAGGCATACGAACTGGTGAAAGGAGTAAAGGCTTTTAGATGTTACTAAATGGGAGCCACATACTATTATGCCATTTGTTCCTATAGCTACTGTAAAAGATATTTTTTTCACAACAAGAGGTATCTAGTAGAAGATGTAGATGGATTAAGAGAATACAAGAATTTAACATTGTTATTTAGATGACTAAACTAGTTAGGGGTCGAGGTTTGGCCAAATTGATGACAGAAGCCAATTTAGAGGCAAACCAAATCAATCAACTTGATGATAGTTGCAAGGATAATCTTTGTGATATCGATACCTCTTATTGGTATAGGGATGTGATCTATTACTTGCAAAACATGAAATCTCCATCAAGATTAACAAACAACTAGAAAAGGTGTTTGAAGTTGCAGGCCATAAGGTATGTCATAGTGCAAGGGCAATTGTGGTGGATAAATATGGAAGGGGTCGTTTTGAAGTGTGTAGATGAAATTGATTCTAAAATGTGGTAGTCATTATATCATGGCCAAAACTACTACTCATAAAGTTCTAAGGGCTAATTTTTGGTGGCCAAAACTTTTCAGAGACACTCATGAGTTTGTGAAAATATGTGATACTTGTCAAAGGTTTAGTGGAAAGTTAAAAATTTCTGGGAATTTACCATTAATACCTATTGAAGTGAAAGCATCATTTCAACAATGGGGAATTGATTTCATAGGTGAGATCTCAAACAAATCTAGTGGTGGACATTCTTGGATCCCGGTAGCTACTGATTACTTCACTAACTAGGTTGAAGAAATCCCTACTAAGAGTGCAACAAGTAAAGTAAATATTAATTTTGAACATTCTAAATAATATTTTGACTAGGTTTGGATGCCCATAGAAGATTATAACTGATAATGTTATGTGTTTCAAATCTGAGGAATATAAGAATTTTTGTAAAAAATATGGCATTATAGAATACACATCCTCACCTTATCATCCTCAAGGGAATGGTCATGAAAAATTAAGCAATAAAAGTATACTAAAGATTATCAAAAGGATCTTAGGAGAAAACAAGAAGGCATGGGATTCAAAATTGCCATTTGCTCTGTGGGCTGATAGGGTTACTATAAAAAAAGTCATTGGATGTGCCCCATTTGATTTGGTTTATGGCATACAAGCTAGACTTTCACAAAATAACCTAAAGGAGATGTAAAAATTTGTTCAACTTTATGAAGATAATATCATTGATGAGATGTAACTCAAAATGGATGATATCTTGCAATTAGAAGAAATAAGGAGAGAGTCTTCTATTCAGAATGCCAAGTTACAATCATAGATGAAGCACTTATATGACAAAAGGGCCACTGAGAGGAAATTTGAAATAGGTGATATAGTAATGATGTGGAATGCTAGAATGGAAGATAAAGGAAAGCATGGTAAATTTGACCCAATCTAGGTTGGCCCATATAACATTTGTGATACAAATGGAGAAGATTCATATTTTCTAAGGGATTTAACTAGAGATATTCTTGAATTTCCAATTCATGGACAATTTTTTAAAAAGGATGTGCACATGTACACCTTAATGGCATGCGCATGTGTGCACCCTTAACATTTCTTTAAGGTTTTTGAAAGGTGCACATGTACACACCTTGGGGAGGTGTGTGCATGCACACCTTTCCTTATGTATTTTAGTTTTGGACATAGTTCACAGCCTTTGGAGGTGTCCACCTATGTATGTGTGTAGGCACACATTTCCAAAGGGATATAAGTGAGGACTTGCGCATTTAGCACACCTATGCACCTTAGATAGGTCAGCATGTGCATTAGTGCACATGTGCATATTTATACACTAAAACTCTTAAAATCTTCTATTTTTTTCTCAATTTTGACACCTCATACTTGTCTAGTTAGAGACTACGACTTGATATAGACTTAGGAAGATCTCTAAAGTGACCTAAAACCTAGACTAGGGGTCTAGGAAACTTCAAAAATTTACTAGGGGGTCCCCATTTCTAGGAGAAATGGGGAGTGCATTGTGAAACCACAAAAAATAGGCCCAAAAAAAGGGAAGAAATGACAAAGGAATTTCTTCATTAGCAAGCATTCTTTTAGCATGTGTCAAATATAAATTGAATCCTAGGCACCTCAAATAGCTTTCAAGTGCTTTGATAGTCAAAATTTTAGAATGTTGAATCTTCAAGCTCAATGTATGCACAATGTATTCATTTCCTTACATGCTTCAAGGTGTAATCTATCATGATCTTCTAGCAACTTGGAAAAAATCTTCCACTCCACTGGTTTGTTCATCAAGAATTCTCACAGATCATGTGTATCAATCACTATTTGACTAGATGAGAGAATCTATTTTGAGGGCTCTTAATGGGTTATCATTTTTGCATTTGGGGTCCTAAGTAATCTTTTGAATTTTGCTTCACAGAGCTCACATGTTTCCATTTGATTCTTCCATAAAAATGATTTATAGATGTTGGATAGCCATTTTGGAGGGCATATCCCTATTGTTAGATTACCCTTTTTAGACCTTTTGGAATCTTTCATTCTTAACACCACCTTTTTTTTTTGTGCTTTCTTTTTCTATCCTAACCACACTTAGACTATGTGGCCAAGGCATTGGTGTCCTTTCTCAAATTCTTTATTTAGTTTGATAATATCTATATTCCACTTTATGAACTTTAGGAAACTCTCATGCCAAATAATAATCTTAGTAGTTCATTGAAAATATACTTTAGTCTAAACCAATAATTTTGAACTATCCCTTCACTACTGTCGACCTTGATTAAAAAATACTAAGATAGTAAATCTTTAGATTTTTAAAGTGTTGAGAACTATCAATCTATAATTATGATTTCAAGATTGAAAGTCCTTTACACTTATAAGTAGCATCCATTTTCCAATTGGTATAAGAAACAATTTCATCTGAATGTTTTGACAAAGAAATACCTCTTCCCTAAAGTCGACACTAGTTGGGATGGACCACATGTTGGGAACAGCCCCGACAAAACATAGTGACTCCTTGACTCAAAGACTAAAAAAGGAAAAATAAGCAAAAAAATATGAAACCCAAACAAAAGACTCAACTCAAAGAAAAAAAACTAACACCTAACTAAAAAGACTAAAAATACTAAAACAAAAAAAAACAAAAGCTTGTATATAGAAAACCTTAAATAATAAGAATGTGGGGTGGTTTTCAATAGATTTATCATTATGTGCAATAGTAATGAACTACCCCATATATTTATTTAAAAAATTGACTTGTCTTTGTATTCAAATAAAATAAAATTTTCACAATCTTTGTTCAAACTCTAAGTACAAATCAAACAAAATAAGAAGTCGTGATAACTCTCTAAAGCCATGATTGATCCACAAACAAGTTTTCTTACCTTCAACATAATATTCAAATTAGAAATCATCAAACTAAAAGGGATAATGGGAAGATATCACTTGATCTAGCAACTCCCCCACCATAGGGGTGCACTCACACATTGTAATTTATCCTTCTAGTGGTCTTATCTCATGGTGTACAACACTACGTGCACATGGAAACACTTTAGGTTCCTTGAGACTAGAAAACTCAATTATCCTCCTTTCTTTTGAATTACAAGATTCATTAATATAATTAATCAAGGTGTTTCCTCCCTTATGTCCCAAAAAATCCCACTCAAAACTGTACTATCCCTCCATTACGATCTCCCAAGCTAACAAGAAATTAGGACAACTTACTTCTGAATGGAATCAAAATGGATGGATTCTACATGACTCATTTATTGCATGGTTTGATATATGTATAAATATGCACAAATAGACATTTCCTTAGTCAAGCTTGAAACCAAATTAACCACTCTATCCATCTCTTCTAATGACATGTCTTGTTTTCAAGGAGGTATCTTATCATTATCCAATGAGGGGTCAATATCATAGTAGGAAGCATTGGTATCTTCTCTTTGATGACTTTATGGTTCAAAAATCTCACCAACCTCAAGATCTTCTACATCTACATCATCTTTTTGCAGCTTTGAGAATTTTTACAACTCCATGGAGTTTTGGAACTTCTAAAATATTTGTGTCCTCAAAATTTCTTGTGATACCCACACTTATTGCAATATCAAAACTTATATAAATTTCAAGGTTTCCAATAATTTCAGCAGGTTAATCTATCTGTGCTAACACATTAGATACTACATCGTGGCAACTAGTGCATTCCAATTCTAAATGAATCCTTTGGTGGAGGCAACAATAGTTAGGAAGCAAAAGGATGTTTGGATTCTGACCTTCTCTGAGATGCTTAAAAAAATTTGTTATGTTATCCATAAAAAAATTTAAAACCTCATACTGTACATGTAATTCCTAATGAACTATTAGGGAAATATTGGTTGAAGCCTCATAATGAATTGGAGTATTATAGACTTGCAAGTCTAGAGGAGTAGGATGAAACCATAGAGAGACATCATCCATTAGAGAATATTCTCTTCTTTTCAAACTTAGTGTGTTCATATTAATGCTACAACAAATAGGTATCCCAAAGTGTCCATGTTCTTCCTCTTTATTGAATGGGAACACAAACTCTTCTTGATAAATTGTCCTCCTATAGATTTATCACATGATTCAAAAACCATTGCACTAAATTGCAAAGTTTGTTCCTCCATGATTTGGGGAGGTTGATCTAAAACATCATTGTGCTCATATCAATTTTCACCTAGACTCATACCTATAATACCATTATTCTCATTTTTTATTTTACTATAAAGGAAAAAAATATTGTTTTGATTTGGAGAATAATTATTCTGGGCAAAAAGTTGTCTTGGATAATTGCCTTGGTTTCTTGAGGAATTCAACTTTATTTTGATGAGTTCATTGGATAAAAGGGACATCATTTGCTTCATGGACTTAACTTCTCTAGCCATATATTTCTTGAGTTTAGTAGGTAGAGAAGTCTTTTTCTGAAAGAAAAAAAAATAGTTGGGGTTCATATGCTAAGTATGTAATTGTTGGTTTTTGAGTAGCAATAACCTGCTTTGTGAATGTAATAGCTTCTTTGAAGACCTTTTCAATGGCATCAATGTCTCTAGGTGGGAGCCTTCTTAGATAAATAGAAGTTAATGAATCCATTATTCCCAAATAGATCTGGATGACAGCCTCTTATGGTATAATGTAAGGAAACTCCATTCTTTGATACATCCTATAGAAGCGGTGATTAAACTATGAAATAGTCTCATGAGGATACCTCTTAACTAAGATGAACTGATGATGTTGGATAGCTAGATCAATATAGATCTTGAATTTTGAATATGATCTTCTATTTTTTGTGATTCTCCATCGATAAACCATAGGCAAAACTTTTCAATATTTTTGGGAAAGTCATGTAATAGACTAGTTAGGTTCAAAGGTGAACTTTGGGCATTGAAGAAAGACATGTACATAATGATGAGAATAAGTGAAGTAAAATTTAGAGTTGATGATGATGATGGATTAGGATCTTCCATCTTGCATCAATTATAGAAAAAGCACACCTTTGTAGAAGAATACTTTCTCAAGATAGTGCACTTTTGCACCTTGTGCACCTTGCACACTCAATGCACCTTCGGATACTTCACAGAATTGGAACCATTTTTTTAGCAAAAATTGTAGAATTTCCAAATAGAAACTTGGGTTTTTTATCCAAATGGTTTTCAGGCCCTCCATCTAGTGCCACTTCTATTGAGTTGTCATTTTGTATGATGCTTAACAATAGGAATCCTTTCAAACTCCTCTCTTGAGAAGTTGATTTAGGATAAACTCCAAGGTTTTGAGTGATCTTGTGACCTACTAGAATTTGCTCAATTGAAGATAAATGTATTTTTTTCATAGGGGGGCCTTTTCTTGTTCGAACCAATTTTGGATAAGATCATCAATCTGCTTGTTATTTCAAAATTAACTACAAAAAGAGATCTATTTTTGGTATTTTCTATTTTTTAATGAATGCAACTATATGAATTCCTAATTTAACCAAGGGTTAGAAAAGAAAATAACAAAGATAAGGTAATTAGAGATGAAAGAAAATAGCATGAAAGGGAAATTCCTAACAGACATAAACCATGCTGATGACACATCTACGAGTTAAATCATTGAAAAGATCAGGTAGGAAACCAATGAAAGTAGGAGCAGCCCTTCCTCAAATCCATTGATGCAATTGTCGATGGGAATTTAGTAAAACCAAAATATGTTTCACTTCTTATCAAATCACAAGGCCACAAAAAGTGTGTTCATGTGAGACAAGAATCTATGTAGGAACAATAGGGTGATCTCCTCTCCAACTTGGTATGTCAGCAGGATTTGTCAATACATAGCAAACACCAAAACTAAAATGTTGCACAATCAAATCAACACAACAAAACCATTGGATCTGTCATTATCATGAACAAGAATCCACAAAAATAATGCACTCTAGAGAGAATAACTACACTTAGAATGAGAGCACCAATATCATATATTATTTTATAAAGATAATGGATTGGAATACATGTTACATTCTTGAATTTATAAGAAATCATCTCCTCAATTTGTGTTGAGAGTGAGAGATCTATTCATACAAATATATGCTTAAAACTAATAAATAAAGTTTAATTATAAACAAATTAACTCTCTAAATGGTGCTAAGTAGGACTCCACCCTTGTTGTTATCAATTAATGGGTGCATGAGCCTTTACATGACTTAAAACAAAGAAATAAGTAGTAGATAAGAAGAAGGAAGTTGTAAGAGGATTTGGGAGTCACTAGAAGCTTTAAAAATGGAATATAAACCTTCTATAAATGTTTCTAGGAGTTAAAGTACTGTCAAAATGTGTTTCTAGTGCATGGAAATCTCTAAATTTGGAACTGGTAGTTAATTGTCGATGCACCTTTGGAGCAGTGTACCTTTGAAGTAGTGCACCTTGTGCACCTACACACCTTGATGAAATTTGTGCAAGGTGCTTAATTCACAAAACAATCAAAGTTCTAAGTATTGAAAATGGCTTCTGGGTTTTTCTTAAACAATGTCTGAGAGCACTCTATTGTACTTATTTTTCCCTTTTTTAATTATTTATACCTTCTTTCTAGCCATACATTTTCATAGATTTGAATTCCTTCTACTTATATCTAAAATCCCAAGGCACCTATGTTGAATCTTGTCATTAATAGTTGCATAAGATGAGGAATATGTTCTAGTTCATGTGTCCAACCTTTGTATCTTTGATCTTTAGTGCAAATTCATGAATCAAAACTTACGTGTGACTCCTATGAAGGTGAAAGTTACCATCTTAGGTGGCATCTATATTGTTGTTGATAATGAAGATTCTATGATAATATTTTCACATGCATGTTATGTGTTACACCTTTTTGTTTATTCATAGCTTCATGCACTATGAAGTCTATTCCTTGATTTTTTCTTCTCTCTGACTGTCCAATCCTTCCCGGTCAAAGATGAGGTAATCTAGATAATCCAAAATGATCAAATTTTTGAAAAAAATTCAAATCTTTTTTAACAAGCTTTTCTAGGTATTTTTTACTGGTTTCTTTAGAGGTCTTCTGCACAAAAATTCAAGTTGAAGCTTTCATCGATTATGACCCCAACAAGTTAAGGATGATTTTTTGCCTACACAAAGAAGTAAACATTAGTTATCTCATGTTGGAAAACACAAAATAAATCCACACTAACAAAAAAAACCTAGCACAAACACTCAAGAATAATTAGAACAGTAAATTCCCCCCCGCCATGCCCTAGAATACATAATAGCGCACCTAGCACACCTTGATAGGTGTGCCAAGTGCATTGAATGGTCATTTTAAGACCATTTTAGGGTAGTTGCATACCTACACATGTGTGCACCTAGGTTAGGTGTGCACATTCACATGTCCACAACTACGCACATGCATGTGGCAAGTGAAAATGGGGAGGGGACTTGATCATGTTCTTTGTTTAAAAAGGGTGCACATAAGCACACCTTAATGGGGTACACATGTGCACACACTTAACATTTCCTTAAGGTTTTTGAAAGGTGCACATTTGTGAACCTTGGGGAGGTATGCGCATGCATACCTTTCCTTGGTGTTTTAATTTTGGACCCAATGTGTACCCTTTGGAGGTGCACACCTATACATGCGTATAGGTTCACATCTCTAAAGGGAGATAAGTTTACACTTGCCCATTTAGCACACCTTCACACCTTAGATAGGTTTGCATGTGTGCTAGTGGGAAAGTGCACATTTTTGCACTAAGACACTTAAAATCTTTCCATATTTTCTCAGTTCTGACACCCCATACTTGTCTAGTCAAAAACAAGGACTTAATCTAGACTTGGGAAGAGCTCCAAAATGACCCACACTCTGAACTAGGAGCTTGGGAGACTTAAAAATTTTACTAGGGAGTCCCCATTTCTAGGAGATATGAGGTGTGTATTGTGAAACCACAATAGTGAAATAGGAAAAGATTTAGAGATTAAAGTCAACCAAAGGCTATCCATTCATGGATGAAATTGCTATAGGATGCAATGGCCCTAAGCATATGTCAAAAATAGGGTGAATCAAATGTTGCAGTAGCCTAGTCTTAACATTATCCTTGTGATATTGACCAAAACCATGAGGTCAACCTATCTATCTTATCTATAGTGTACTACCTACCCAATCTATCAAAAAAGTGTTCATTTTCATGTGTACGTTGTCGAGGAATACCAAGTCACCTATACCTATTGGGTTTCCTTGATTGAGGATCATGCTAGTTTATACCATATCATTGACACCACTTCTGGTTTTCTTCATTCCATTGATGATTATTTTCCCCTAACTACATGATATTGAAGGCCGATGGGCATGAACCTTATTCAACTATGCAATCTAATTGACCAGCTCATGAGCCTACTCCCATATTGCCAATTATCTCTCCTCCTGATCTACTCTACCAATCTAAGAATGAAAATCCTCTTCTCCTACTAAAGTTCACTCCTAAATTTGCATTTTGAAGTTTTCTCCTAAATAAAATCATCAAAAGTTTTAATAAATTGGAAGGTGTAAATCTAAGAGAGAAAATTGAGTCCAAGAAATATTTTGTTTGGCATGGAAAGTAAAACCAAGGCCCCATTAGCAAGGTTCTCTTCTAAAACATAGTGCATCACTGATCCATAAGAAATAAACTAGGGTTAACTATGTATTACCCATAGGTTCCATATTCTTTGTTGCTTCATAGTTTCTCTAGAATCATAGTTTGGATCATTAATTTTAAACTAATGAACTCTGACTTCATTTTGTTCTTATGTTGTGTTGAGTTGTCATTTTGCATGTAGGAATCCTTTTGAACTCCTCTCTTGAAAAGTCAATCTTGGGGATCAACTCCAAGGTTCCAGGAAATCTTGTGACCTACTGGAATCTACTTAGTTGAAGATAAACGTGAGTATTCATGAGGAGGACTTTGTTGGTTTGGATAACTTTAGATAAGATGTTGAATCTATTCACTGCTTCAAAATAATAAACACACAAATGAACTATGTTTTTTTATTTTTCTATTTTTCAAGGAAAGCAACCTAACAATGCAACTAATGTAAATTCCTAATCTATCAAGTGGTTAGTAAAGAAAATAAAAAAGGTAAGGTAACAAGAAAATTAAGCAAATAACATGAATGTAAAATCCTAATGGACATAAGTTACAAAAATAACATGTATGCGAGTTAAGTCTTCGGAGAAATCGACGGGCAGCCAATGGAAATTGGAGTAGTGCTTCCTTAATTATATTGATGCAATCATCAATGGGAATTCAATAACCATAAGATCTTTCACTTTTCATTAGATCACAAGGCCATGAAAAGTGTGCTCATGCTAGATGAAAAGCTATGTAGGAAAAGATTGATGATCTCTCCTCGAACTAGATACATCAGCAAAATTTGTAAAACCATAGCAAAAACTAGAATTAAAAGATCACACAACCAAAAATAATGCAATAAACTTTTGGCTCAATCACAATTCCATGAACATACATGCATTAAAAATATGACACATTTAGGCAAGAATCACTACACTTCAAATGCAAGCACCAAAAGCATATATCATTGCAAAATAATGGTGACCCTAATAACATATTACAGTCATGTATTTATAAGAAACTATCTCCTCAATTTGTGTTGAGAGTGAGAGATATCTTCATGCAATCATATGCTTCTAATTTAATCAAAAAAACTAATTATATACAAACTAACTATCTAACTGGTGCTTAGCGGGACTCCATCCATTTTTATATCATTAATTGGATGCATGAGCCTTTACATGTCATGAAACAAAGAAATTATGGGAGAATAAGAAGAAGAGAACCTTTAGTTGATGTTGAAGTTTTTGGAAGTGTTAAAAATAGAACTTCAACCTTCACTAGGCATCTATCAGAGTTAAATTGCTATTAGAATGCATTTTTGATGCATGGAAAGCTCTAATTTTGGAACTAGCAGTTAATTGTCAGTGCACCTTTAGAAAAGCACACCTCAAAAGAAGCGCACCTAGCACACCAACACACCTCTGACTTCCTCAAAATTCTTTCAACACATTGTTGAAAAAATTGCACTAGCACACTTGGTGCACTAGTGCACCTAGAGTACCTAGCACACCAGCGCACCTTAGAGGTCCAAAAATGTAAAATTTCACTGATTGTCAAAATGGAAATTATGGCTTCTAGGTTTTGTTCCCCTTTATACCAAAGCTATATCTGGATATTAGCCTTTGAATTTCTCAATAATCTTAGTGACCTATGCCACATCTAATAAATCTAAGGAATTATATTTATCTTTGAATTTTTACCTGTAATTACCTACCTCAATACAAGTTTCTGCAAAATCCTCAAGTTTTGTATCAAGCTCTAGCAAAGCTTCTTTTATCCTAAATCCCTACTAAATATCTTCATCATTGGAAACTTCATCAAAAATCTTTTAGAATCTCCAAACTACAACCTCTACTAGTATTAACTTTTCTCGTGCATCATTTTCAAAAATATCCAAACATGTATCACTATAATGTCTCTCAGCTTCCAAAATTTTCTCTTAGGCTTTGTCCTTTAAGCCTATGGATCTTCGCATGTAATGACTCCATTACTTTATTACCATCTACAATCTTCTCAATCCAATCATCTATCTTATCTAACTCCTCAGCTATATATACATCCATGAGCATTCTATACCTTTTGCCTTCAATTGCATGTAGTGCCTGTAAATCCTTTCCCCAGGTATGCACCTCATCCATCAAGCCAAAATCTTGATTCAAAATTGCTACTAACTTATCTACATTATCTTGCATAACATGCAATAGCTTCAGATTCCCCTAGATACTTAGTATTCCCTTCTCCTCAAAATTTTCCCACCATTGCTGATAGCCATTCAAAAATGGGTCTAATTGCACCACACCTCCCAATCTCTCCTTTCAACAACAGCCTTCAAAGTCTCCTCGAGGTTAGTAGGATCCAAAGGGCCAACAATTTTTCTCAAATATCCTCTTAGGATTTCATTTTTCTGCCGAAGTGTTATCATTTCTACCCCATCCTATTCCAGACTCCTAAAAACCTCTTCCATCTCTATAGTGACCATCAGCTTCACAGTTTCCAAGGTTAGCTTTCCAAGCATGATCTCCTAGATTTGATAATCTCATGGATTCAATTCTTGAATATTTGACAATGGAGGAGGAAGAGCTACATGAGCAAAAAGGTCCTGATTCTAATCACTCTAATGGTTGTGCTTCCTTAGGAGGTGAATCAAGTTTCCTTAGCATTTCTATCAATTCCATTCTATCCTCCTCTTCAGTAGTGAATTGTTGTTTCTTATTTCTAATTACTTCTTTTCATATCCACCTTGGAATATGTTGGGCTGGTGACTTTCCTTTTAAGGATGAAGGAGTTTTTTCAGCTACACCCTTGTTTTTATCGCTCCTCCTTAGGGTTTTTTCCCTTTGTGAAGGCTCCTCAACTACGATCCCTATATCTATGGAGCCTACAATTCTCACCTCTATGTCTTGGGAAGTTTACTGAAGCTATTCACCTATTTGTCCCCCTTTTGACACTTTATCAATGGATACTTGCTATGGCTCTTCCTCATGTTCTATTTAAACCTACTCAAATTCTATTCCTGAAGGAGGAGAAGTAACTATTCCCTTGTCAACACAAAATGTGACTTGTAGCTGGGATGTGGATGTAGGAACTATTTTTAGTCCTTGTGACTTGGGGGGCATCTAAGTCCAATCCTCCTATTGAGGCTGATTGGTTGGGGTATCTCTAATCTTATCCCCAACCAACTCAGCAACCATGGGCATAAAGTCAAAATCTAACATCTCAAAGACATCAATGCCCTCTATAAATTTTTCATCTATCCATTGTTGCATCTCATCCCTTGATGTAGTGGTTTTCATAGGTTTGTTTGGGATAGATGGTGTCATAACCGTAAAACTTCTTCTAAATCATTCTTAGTCTATGGCTCTAGCTAGCTTGGTCCTCTTACTCAATGGAAGATTATCTTCTTCATCCTCATTACCCTCTTCTTCTTCTTCAAGGATAGGTTATGGGATAGATGGAAAAGGGATCACTTTCTTGATCACCTCTCGTCTCCTTTTCACCAATGTCTTGATCTTTCTTCTTTTTAGAGCTAAAGGAGATGTCAGTTCTACCTACCAAGGTGGGGAGACCTCTTGAACCTCAACCTCTACTTTTTTTTGGCTTGGAGAAATTAGTGGCACTTAAGGATCAACCTAGGTTTGTGTGGCTCCAGTATCTTTCGGCCTTTGTGTTTTTTTTTTTCCTTGTTGTAGAGGATAACTTGTTTTCCTCTTACCCCTTCCTTTTCCCTTCTAAGCTCAATAATGTCTAGCCAGCCTGTCAAGTTGGTGTACCATTTCTGGCCTTACTAGTGACTGAGCTAAAAAGGTAGGGATGATGACCTTCTTCCCTCTACCTTTGGTTGGATGGGCTTGTGCATGAAAGATTACCATTTCAGGAATTGGATCAAGCTTTAATAATTTCTTGTTCCAATCCTACATCATTTTAATGATGTGCCTCGCCCTATGGTTGATATCAAAATTCTCTTCTCTATCAACCTCAACATTCATAATGAGCCTTTCACCAATCTTATCTCTGTTGAACAAAGGATCAAGTAACACCTCTGAAACCTATTGCATTATCTTCAATGGAATCTTTATTTTCAAGGCCTTCTCCACCAAGTACAAAGTCATCCTACAATAATCTCTTATTTAGATATCGTAGTCATTTGTTGCATTCATCCAAAGATCCTCAATAGCTTCTTCATGCTAAAATGTTTTGCCTGCCAAGTACTGTACTCTCCCAATGTTATCAAAACATGGTTGCGGAGAATTGTATTCTTCTAAAAGATATTGATCCCATTCACACTCACAAGAAGAAATATCCTAGTATCTATCCACCTAAAAAGGTCCTATAGTCATAGGCCACCTCAAACAGGTTTTATGCTAGTTCCTACCACTATCATGTGTAGACAAGAGTTGTCAAGAGATCTCCAAAAGAATAAGTCTATCACTAGGATACCTTGAGAGCTTTTTGGGGTTAATTGTTGTACCTACTACCCTTAGATATGTAAATGTCCTAAATTGAATGTAATAAGCCCCAACCAATAAATCTATGGCACTACATCATCTGATAGTCTCTTTACATAATTTCCTTCTATGAATTAGATTATTGTGAATATGAAGGCACCATTAACAATTATGTATTCCATGCTCTACTCTGAAAGTCTTTTCTTTACTAGCTAGGGGTACACAATATATGGCCATGCATTAGCATCCTGTATGTTGCTCCTTTTGTAGAGCCAAGTACACCAAATATGATGCCATATAGAACTTCTTGTTGTTCTTAGCTACCACCAATTGCTCACACAAATTCTAACTGAGAGTAGAAGCCTAGTCTAGTGGCATCTTCTCATTCTTTATTGTTTCCATAGAATGCACCATGAATATGTTCAGATGTCTAGCTACCGGTAGACCCATAACTCTACTCAAAAGTATGATCAAGTATTCAATGTCTTTAATCATGTATCCCTTGGTCATATCCACTTTGCCTATTTTCTTTCATAAAGGAGTCTTCTCTATGAGATATGATGATTGGATGATTTCATAAGCTTCTTCAATGTGTTCCCAATACCATCTTTTTTCTTGCTCATAGGTGAGTCTAATGAACAGATCTGCCCATGGGAGATGGAATACTTTCTCAATATTCTTCGACTAGAGATTAAGAATAATTTCTCCTATTATGTTCTTTACAACCCTATCCTTAGGGACAAAGTGTTCTGCAAGAGTCATAATGAGTTCCAAAGATTGCATTGACACCAAGTGTGATGTTGTGTTGACAAGCCCTGATCTAATGAGTGTAGAGACCATTTTCAACCTCTTAGTGGGTTTGTTACAAATCTTCAAGAATTCCCCCAAGTTTGTATGTCCCAAATCTATATCCCTAATCTCCAAGTTGTCATCTTGAAAGCATGACTTTGTTGGAATGCCTTGGAACTTCAATACTACAAGTTTTAGTGTCATTTTCTCACCAAGGAAAGATGAGGAGGATGTCATTGTATCCACACAAAAAGATGCCCATTAGTTCAAAATTGAAGAAAAAATGGATAATAATGTCCTAAAATTGATTTGCACAAAATCCTATAACCTAGACACTTGAAAAAACACCAAAAAACCTAGCTTAAGCACCTCAAAACAAGAAAATTTAAAAATTATGTATTAGGTGCACCAAGAAGGTGTGCCTGATGCATGACACCTTTTTTGGAATTTTTTTTTGTTTTAAGTTTTGAACAATTTTAAGGTGTGCATCATGTGCACTGGTTAGGTGTGTTGATGTGCACGTAAGCTAATGTTTTAATGCCTTTGTTCGTTGGTTTTTTAAATTTTTTTTTTTGTTCTATTTTTTGTGTTTTTTTTCATAATTAGGTGTGCATTAGCACACCTAGATAGGTGTGATATTGTGTTCCTTTTTAATGTTTTTGACTTTGTTTATGCTGATGTGAAATGGTTTGAGGGTGTAGAGTAGCACACTAAGTTTGGTGCACTACTATGAACCCCTTTTAAGGGTTCATGCTTTAGTTAAGTGCAGGTGAAGGCTTAGAAGGTAGACCAGACCTTAAAAGGTGCAATGATGCAGAGTGCAAAGATAAAGATCTAATGGGAGCATGGAAAAAAGAAAGGTAAAGAGGGAAAGGACCCCCCTTGCTTATATAGATTTTGAGGTCATTGGTGTAGCTGTGCAGGTGTGACAACTACACAGTTGTGCGATTGTGCAAAAAAACTGATTTTGGCACATCGGTGCACCTCTAGAGGTGTGCTAGTGTGTCTTTTATATGCAAAAAAAAGGGCTTCCTTGGTTAAAATATTTGGTTTCAAAACAAATGAGCTCCTCAATCAGGACTCAAATGCAAACTAGCGGAACATGTTGTAGGTTCATTTCTTCTTGAAGATAAGTCACCTCTTCTCATTTTAAATGTTTTTTTCTACTTCTAACTGAGCAACAATAAGCTGTATGTGCTTTTTGAATTTTTGAATCTTTGAAATTTTGTATTGTTATAGAACATTTAAATATAGGTATTTTTCATTTATAGAAAAAACTAACATCTCATATGTGCTTGCCTGAACATGAGCAATATTGGACTTTTTATTTGAGTTTGTGAAGGAACATTGTTGAGATAACCTGTCATTTTTGTTAGCCTTTTATTGGATAGTTTAAATTATGGATATATGTGTTATTTTAGGAACAACCCATCTCCAATTGCATTATTAAAATCTAGAAGCCATATTTTTTAGCAAATGCATCTCCATTTTCATTCATTGTTTTGAAGTTGTAGATATAAATGATGATAAAAGAACCTCCCTACTAGTTGAAGCATGTATACATACTTTTCTTAATCTTTTCTTCAAACTAGTGAGTATGAAAATTATTTTAAACAATAATCTCTCACTTGTTCTTTAATGTTACTCAACTTGTGCACAAGAGCACTTTGAATAATTTGAAAATGATCTTGTTGTTGTCAATGTGGGTACATGAAATTTTTGAATTTTGACAACACAACTATTTGAACTCTACATATTTATTTATTCCATTTTGAAACTCCGTCCTTGAATTCAAAGGGGCATTTTAAGGTCTTCTTATAATCAAAACCCTCATTTTTCATCTTCATCATGGTAATCTTATACAATAACTCTAAGAACACAAACTCACAACCTTTTTGTCATTTGAAATGCTCAAGAATAGTGCACAAAAAAGATGTACAAAAACCCTCTTTCCTTTGTAATGCTAACTTTGATTCATGAACAAGAACATTTTTTATTTTATTTTTATTTTTTTGGTAAAAAGTAGCAAGCCACTGAAAATATATTTATAATAATAAAGTTGGTTCAAGGGCTTGTAAAGGGAAGAACATAGCAAAAAACCCTTCAATCTTTTCCCAAGTTACAAAACTAGACTATAATATATACTTACGTCTTTACAATGTTGTTTCCCCCACTAAAAAACTTTACATTTGAAATGCTTTACAATGTTGTTTTTTATATTTTTTATTTACACAAGTACTTTGCATTTAATTAAATACCTACTTGTTAACTTGATATTTTGAAAATGAGGCTTCATCACTTTATTTAATATGAACAAAAGTATAATTTTTTTGTTGTTGCTACTAAATAGGAACATTAAATAGACCCATTTTATCACTTTCATTATTGTTATAATAAAAACATGAACAAGATCAATCTATTTTTTCCTTTTATTTACTTTTGCATCTTTCAATTCAATAACATCTCCTTTGTTCAAATAAAATGTACTTCTATTTGTATTTCTCTAATGTCAGCTCCATGATACATGTTTCTATTTAGGTCCTTGTTGTACTTGATGAAAAAAATGTAAATAATTATTGTGTTCTGTTATTGAAGATAATAATAGCATCATCCTTTATGTTGTTCATATGCACATCACATCTGTTTAAATTGTACTAATGTTTATGTTTGACATAATGCTCACCTTAAACATCCTTTTGTATCAACATTACACAATCCTATTTCTAGCATCATTGTTCCTATGTATTGCATCATGTTTTATGTATTGCTACATCTCAGAACACTAACCCTATATGCATCATGTTTGCATTAGATGTATCTCCTCTTCTCTTTATCTTGAATCATTGTAACATAAACTTTTCTATTTATGATGCTACATGAACATTATCATTTTTTCATACCTCTCTTTTAGTTCAAGTACATCATTATTTTCACTAACACATTACATCATGCATAATCTCTTTTGTTATTCTATTTATTTTCCATGATGTTATAATAGATAGACTTCATCACACATGTTATTGTCTACATAGTGTCTCTCCTAATTGATTTATGCAAGTCATCCTAATGGATGCAACCTTGTTGTTCTTGCTTTCAGAATGTTCATGTTAAGGCTTGTGAGTGGTCTACACCCTTGGGGTGATTTGATTTATATTATTACATTAAATGGTTAATTAATATTATGTCCAATTTTTTAGATTATGATGTACTAGATGGTTTCATTAAGGTTTGTACCAGTGGTTACCTGGATTGATGTGGTATGACAATATTGTTTTGTGGTTACCTTGAAATGTAAACATTGGTTTCACTGAGTATTATTTAGTTTGTTGCACTTGACTACATTCCTATAACAATGTTTTCTCATGTGGTTAACTGTGTTGACTTATATGTTTATGGCATCATTTATGTTGTTAGGTAATTGTTATTACTTCCATTATTAAATGCTTAAAATAATTAGAAAATGATTTATCCAAATTGGATTCATTGGTTTATTGTGTATTGATAATTACCTTCTCTTTAGTAATTTATACAAAATAGATTGATTAAATGATTATTTAAATGTAATTAATTAGATGTCTTAATTATGTGATTTACATACTAATACTTTTGATATATTGTGCATCTTCAATTGATTGTGTTTATTTATTGTGCAAGACTAATATACTAAGAAGTGGCACATGGAGTTAGTGATTAGACCTTTCATGTTGAACCAATATCCTCCTTGTATGGGTGATATATATTTTATTGTTATTTTAACACTTTGGCAATTGGTAAATCTGAATTCATGATGCATTATGTGATTATACCCATGAGTATGGCTCTACATTTAGGATTTAACTATTATCATATATAAAATATTAAATTAAATGTTATTTTAGTGGCTTAGAGGGATTTGATTTATTTGATTTAATCTTTATTTTATTGCTGGCTAATTTGTCATAGTAGAATTCTAATTTAATTGGAAATGGGAGATTAAATTTTTTAAGTCTTCTCATGTTATAGGTTATTTCAAAAAATATATCTTTTAATATATTGTTAGAACTTTGAAAAGTCCATTATGCACTTGTAAATTGGTTTTTTGAGACAAATCACTCCCTATGTGTGAGCTTGTCTTATTTTGTTCACTGGGAGATATTGGCTCAACATATCAATGTGAGAGTGGTCTTGTTAGATTTGTAGTGGGAAAATGTCCATTTGCCAAATGTTTCATTGAACCGGTAGTCAATTCCTTTTATGATTGCATTTTTTTCTTTTGCCCCTCTTGACTATGAGGTATGACTTTCTCATCTTTGTGTCTTCACTTAATTTAATCTTCTCTTTTTTAATTTCTATTTTTTTGGAGGTTGATAACTAATGTCCCCTCTGTTTTCATACACTAATTTGGCCCAATTTTGTTGGAATGAATAAATGTGGGCTTTCATGTTTTAAATTGAATGTTTTGGTAGAGTTATGCTGCTCAAATTTGCATGCCTTCTTGGAACTCAAATTTTATTTTATTTTTGGTACTTGATCCCCATTTGGTAAATGGGTTTTAATTTCATTAATTTTCAACAACATTGATTTTTGCATGCTACCTAGTTTTCTTAGGTATTTCTTGGCACTCATTTTGGTTGTGGATTTGAAATTTATATTTGGTTTCCAATCTGATCATATTTTTACTTTACCATTATTGGTATTCACATAGAATCCATACTCTCAGATTTAGGTCAATTGAGTGATTTTATGATGCTTGGTGATTTGTTACCTTATTGGGATTCATCTTGAATCTATAATCCTAGATATAGGTAGCTTGAGTGAGTTTTTTATACTTGCATCATTTTTTTATTTATCATATCCAAACCTTGCATTAGTATTATGTTATTAAATTCATGAAGTTAGTTGGGACCTAAAATTGAAGCCCTGATTTTGAGTACCATTGTTGTGATCAAGTCCTGTAAATGCTTTTTAATGCATCTGTACTTGGTTGTCCTTTCAAGTCCTAAGAGGTGTTTAATGTTTCTAACACCTTGCATTCAATATATCCACGCGTCCCATGAAGATAAACTACCATTCTGAGTCATTATGTGAAATCTCATTTTGAGCAATGTCCAAATCTGCATTTTCGCCCAAGTGTCAAACAGTGACAAGAGGCCTAGTTTGCATCTGAATATCTCACACCTAGTAATGCTTCATGACTCACCACTTTGGGAGTGTTTAGTATCTATACTAGAGAACCTATTTTTTATATTTTGAGTCATTTTGATATGTTTTGACTAGGTTTTGAATCCCTCAAAGTTAGTCATTTATTGTTGTCGTGCTGATGCAAATTGCTCAAAATTCTAGAAGGCCCTGTTTGACTTGTAATAACTTTGACCTAGTTGACACAAATGATAATTTTTCTTTTTCATTACATTCTAGAGATCAGAGACATTTTATGTTTCTGATTTGAGCTTGTGATGAATCAATTTGATCAGTTTTTAAATGCAATTTATGATGTTTTACTGGTGTCAGTAAATACAAATTGGTTGGTACCCTTGTTCATGATCTCATATCATTGAATCTATGATAGATGAGATCAAATGGATTTCACTCTTTTTATCTACTCTAAAGATTCTTTTTCTAGTTCACAAATTTTGACGAATCCATCTGCACACTTTCCCAGGTCCATCCCATTTGTAATAACCACCTTTCTACTAGTGTTTCAGTTTGCAAATTCTAAGTAGCCCACTTTGACCATTTTCCAAATGCTTCTAGTTATTCATCATGAGCCCTAATTTTAGATTTATATTTTCCTCATGACAGTGAACCAATGCCCCAGTTTTTGTTTCCCTAGGTGCAAAGCCAAATCCAGACGCGGTTTGTGGTTTTCTAACATGTATTCTTGTAAGTAGTTCTGAGAAGGAAACTTTAATAGTCAATATCTTTTGACTGAGATTTCTTCATGAGACAAGATTCAACATGGTGCAAGAATTCATAGCAAAGAATCAGCAAGTTTGATTTTAGAGCCCGATCAAGTGTTTTTGTTAGTTTTTAAGGCCAGTCAAAGGACGTCCTGGCACAAAGTTGACAAGTTTGTAGAAAGATGTAAAATGAGTTTTGAAATTATTTCCAATGGTCTAATTTGTTTCAAATTAGTGCAAGATGTCCAGTGGGCCACTCTGAGACTTTATTTGTTTGAAAATAATAATAAAAATTAGTTAAACCCACTTTGGGTCCCAGCTAATCCCATTAGATTGATAAGGCATTGGGATATAAAGGATGTTTTAAAAAATGGGGAAGTCATAATGTTTTAAAATCATTACAAAGATAATTTTTAGTTGATAATGGCATTAAGGATCAATTTGAAGACCATTTTCCACTTTGTAATTCCAAATATTATAAAAGGATTGTAATCATTCAAATGTCTTTCAAGAAAGCACCAAGCAGTGAGCTACAAAATGACAAGTGTATTGGAATTGGTGGACTTATATCATGTTTCATTTTAAATCTATATCCCAAAAACAAAAAAAATTCAGTATGGACATGTTGTAGGAACTTGGAAAACTATGGTATTTTTCTTTTTCCTCCTCTCTAGGGCTTAATAGAATACAAGCAAGAAAAACCAAAGTTTTTGGTATATTTTCAATCAACCTAACAGCATATGATCATAAGATGGGTTTGAATAAAGTAAGCATAGTAGTATTAGTTGGTGTAATAATTTTGATGGGAATTAATGTTATGCTAGTGGGAGATCCAACATGTAATCAGAATGGATAACAATTGGTGTGCTGCTGGAAGATGTTGCAGCATGTACAATTGGTGTGGGAGTGACCAAAGAGAAATCCATCTTTTTCTCCACTTTTGAGGCTAGTCAAGCTGATTTGTTTGGAGTTTTTAAAACCAGACATTCCCTTCAATAATTTTCTATCATGCCAAGGACATTAGCATTCAATCTTTTTAAGATAGTGCAAGGTCATAGTCATGAGGGCATACATTTGAAATAATGCATATTTTATGCTCATCTATAGATGAACATGTATTGCCCTCATCGTTCTTTGGTAGTCAAAAGGAAGAGCTTGGTGTATGGATCCCTCTTCAAGATTGCAACACTCACATTCAATATCATTAACAAACAACAATCAAAGAAAGAAACACAAATCCTAGTCTCCTCCCCAAAGAAGTACTAATCATTGGTTAGAAAAGGCTAGAATACCCAAAGTTGGAGCCTGTGATGAGGCACTTAATTGAAAGGGGGGAGAGATGCCAAGGAGTGAAAATTGATCACTTGATGCACTTGCCATGATGAATGCTATAGAGGAATCTTTGAGATTCAAATAGAATGAAAGGAATCTATAGCTAAGGATGAACATGTCAATGAATCATTCTTTTTTTCTGCATGAATGAAGCCACAACCCAGAACACTGTTGTTGGAACTAAACACGATAGTCTACACAAGAGGAAGACTACCGCATGCTATGAATTTAGAAGGAGAATGCATGGATTATATTAAATTCTTCTATCTATTTAAATTTTTCATAAGTAGGTGGATCATATAATGATGCCTAAACTAACAGTAGTACAAGGAACTTGCGTTCAAGCAAACCTTGCAGTGTTTCACTCTAGTAGCTATAGGAAAAAAAGATATATCCCACATTGGCCCTGTGATGACATTTTAAGATGTTTTTATAAAGAATCACTCACCATTTGATATGTATAAAGCACAAGTGCTTTTGGATATAAAGGAGACTTGTTTAAAAGTGTATGGTGGGCCCTAGATGGAGTTAATTTTGACCAAATACATGCAAACCAAACATGTTGAAATGGAACTTGAAGATGAACCACACAATGACAAGTGGTAGTGCATAGTGATAGCATTACAAATTAGGCAATGACATGGCATAGATCTCAACAAGGCACAGGATGGCAACATATGGTGGATCAAATAGTCATCACCATGTCGCCATTGCAAAGATGCTTGAATGATAACGATGTGACATGATCACTAGCTGATGTGGTGGTGATGTGGTGAGGTGAGATGGAAATGAGAGGGTGATGACATGGCAATGTTGACTAGATGATGATGTGTCCTAAGGTGACATGCATCACGAGGTCGCTATAATGTGGTAACGTGGCATGATGTTGACTCGTCGTGCGACATGGCAACCAATGATGTGGTAAGATGATGTGGCTGCCACATGGCATAATAGAGGAAAAATTAGGTGGTGACACATGGTACCCAGGTGGTGATTGTCAAGTGATTGTACAGGAAATTGGTGAATCAAAACATGACACGTGGTAGGTCGGTTGACCACATTTGACCCAAAATTTAAAATAGAGGGAAATTTTAAAAGGTTTAAATAAGTCTTTTTTTAATATTTTCCTTTTGGCTAAGCATGCATCTAGAGTTTTAAATAAACTTTTTTATATCCAATAGTTTAGACTTTAGAAAAGGTAATTTTTTGCAAATAAATGCAATCTGAAGCCCAGTCTAGGAGCCTATTTTTCAAAACAAGATTTTGGGAGTTTCTGATAAGCCCATATAGGAGTATTACATATCACAAAAATTGGGAGAAAATGAACTTTCCATTTCTTGAGTTTTTTTTTTTTTGCACCAAAGGTCACTAGTTAGAATTTTGCAAGGATTTGTCTTTGTACCAAATTTTTAGTTTCATTCAGTTGGGATAGTTCAGATCTGATTTCCTGTAAAATGATAAACTGAGTGAACATAAAAGGCAATATGAATGTAGTTATGGGTGAAATTTTGTACATCTAAGTTAGTTAAATGAGGGTATCATCACCATTTTATGATGCTCTTAGATATTTTAGTAATAGAAGGGTTTTTCATCATTGAGGAAATGATATTTCGGGTTTGTTACAAAATAATGATGAAAACCAAATCAAATATCATGGGTAGAAAGATGAGGTTCAAGTGGACACATGTCACTCCCAGATCAGATCTAAGATTCCATTCTTCTTCTATATCTTTCTCTTTCTCATCCATTGTAAGGGTTCCAATTTTGGAGAAATTTTTCACTACTATGATACCATGGTTGTTGGTTGGTTTTACTTCCTGGCTATGGAGCAAAACTCTAGCTGTGAAGGCCATACATCCATGCTTGTGCAATTTTATGATTTCATTTCATGTATTATTTCTCTAAGATAATGAAAATTAATGATAGGTCATGTAATATATCCTGAGTTTCATTTAGTGTTACCAGTTAATGCATTCAATCTTTCCAAGGACAAATACAAAATTGGATTTACAATGAATTATTTGTTTCTCTTATTCTATCTCCTAATTCTTCATATGTTGTTAACTTTGTGATTGAATGAATAAGGTTCATTTAATTTAAGACATTTTAGATGATTGTGTGTTAGATTTGTTGTTGCTTTTAATTCAAGGAGTTAAGTAAATACTTTAATGATTTGATAGGGTTTTATGGTGTATGGATGGGATGCTAGTAAGAATGGAGTTTGGGGATTTCAATTGATAAACTTAATTGTAAGGCAATCAAGTTGGTCATCCTTCTGGTAGTGACTCTATGTTGCAATGGATAAGGCACTAATCACTAAATCAAATGCAAGCTAAGATAAAGTTTTTATCTACTATTAATAGGTTTAGATTTTATGTTTATTTACACTGGTACCATATATTAGAATCTCAAGGTTAACCTGCCTAGGTGTTGCAAAGCTTGAAGTGAAGAAGGAGTTATGCCTTATAGTTGGCCCAAGATTTATAGTCAAGTGCATCCATCATAGGAATTTTCTAGCCTTAAATGTATCGGTCTAGTTTCTTGGTTATTTTTTAAATCTATTAAATTAAGAGCCAATACAACCCTTTCATTAGTATTATGTTATTATATTCATAAAGTTATTTGTGCCCACATATACGCATGTGTGCATGTGTATGATGGGATCTTGCGAGACCTGAACTCCCAGATATAGGTTAGTTGAGGGATTATTCATTTGGGAGTTGGGTTGGTAATTTTCATTGCCTATAGACACTCATTAGGTGATAAGGATGGGTATCTTAGGTATATGTGTGGAGTGGCTTCCCTAAGTATCCCAACCTAAAAGTGGTTGACAAGGTAATGTGAAGAGGTTTTAAACAAGTGATATTCAAATTATTAACTGGCTAATAAAACTTAAAGATAAGATAAGAGAGAATTCATACAATATGTAGCCTCTTGAGGGATTTTATCCATACTACATGAGGGAATTACATTTGGCCTTCTATTGGAGTTGAGTAAGTATGTGTCCTTCTAAGGGAGTTAAGTCATACCAAGTATGTGCCCTCATGGGGGGAGTTGAGCCATACCACATATAGCTTGGGCTTTCTTATGCCAAACAATTGAAACTCCACTAAGGTCCCTACATAGTTATCCTTAGTGGTTCTGACCAGTGACCTAATGTATTACATTATCTTTATGAGTATATCGATGTCAGTCTCATATTATTTTTATTGTGTGTATTAGCTAGGGATGATTGTCTTATGGGATGGTAGTTGGGTCATTATCTCCATCAGCATGGGGAGAGTGGGACTATAGATACTACATGGTTGGGCGGTGTATCTACCTATACCATTGTTGGGGACCAGTGTATAGAGATAGTCTACTTCTTGTTTGAGGCTAATGTTGGATGTTCACTTAGTACTTTGGTGTATCTAGAGTATGTTTCCTTGTGATTATATTTTACTTTGGATGCATTAATATCATGTTTTAAATGATGCTTAGTGTATTACTTATTGTATTTTTTTATCATGATGTTGGATCTTATTACTTAGTCTATTTTTCTTACCACTTCTATAGACCAGAGATGTTATTGAAAGATAAGCATGTTGGATGTTTCATGTTGCATGTGATGATATATAATGGATTATTGATCAGACAGAGCTCATAAGATAACACAAATAACCTTATTGGTGAAATGGGACTCCTTTCTTGAGGGTATGGTTAGGATCCTTGAGGTCTATTGATTCCATTAAGATTGGGAGGAAATAAGCATGGTTTATTTGATTTGGTTGTATCTTTCTCATATCTTTCCCTTCCTTGTGATGTTTCTTATGCTTACATTATTGCAGTGATGGTTATTATGGATTAGTGTAGTGTGGATATTCTTGGTTCATATTTTAAATTTATGGTGTCTTATTGAAATCTTTATGTGTGGATCTAATACTCCCTAGTGTAGAGTATCTTTCATTTCATGTCATACATTGGTGTTGATATGCTCCTTTCATTTATTGTTCATGGCGCCTTCATGTTGCATATCTTGGTAACTAGGATCACCTATTTTTCCTAGGTTGTATTCCTATATATGGAATTAATATTGTGCATAGCCTAGGATATTTTTATCTTGTTAATGTTGTAGAACTCATTGAGGTATTTCCAATGCATTTTGAATAGAGTCAATCAGACTCTGAATGCAAAAGTGATGGCCTCAAGAATGAAGATAATTTTTGTGATGCCTCTAAAATATTGTATGAGGAAATACTTCTAATGTGAAATATTGTATGGAACTTTCTGTTACTCGTATGGAATAGTCAAAATCCTCATACAAGACCCCTTTTATGTGAAGTCTCATGCGAGAAATAGTGGGTACTTTCTCACACTTCCCAAAGGTGAAAAATATTGTTTCAAATACACTTTTTGGTGTTGTGGCATTTTAATCTATAATATTTTCGATATCCATGCCTTCTAGTGATTTTTATTTGTGTTTCCTCTTCATTATTACATTTTAATAGGTAAATTGACTTGTATGGACTAAACACTTAGGAACTTTGGATTGGGTCTAAAAAGAACACATTAGTAAGTGATGACAATTTAGAGATATTTGGGGATGTTGGTTTTTTGTTAGTCTTTTGTTGCAATATTTTTGAGGTGAAATCTTGTTGCATCTTATTCTTTAGAAGAAGAAATTTTGTCTTATGTTTATCCTTGATTCCAAGGATCTCCAAGTGAGGCATTCCAATATAGGTGACTTATTTGATTGCATTTATTCCTATGACACTTGGATATCTATTTCTCATGATATTCAGTTTCTCCTTCTATTATTCACTTGCTTGAAATATAACCCTTTATTTACTTCTAATTCTCTATTACTTGCACTCACAAGTGCTATTACATAGATCTACATTTTTCAGTCCATCAAAAAAAAAAACTTCCATTATATGGTACTTGCAGCATATCATGAATGTATACATAAATCCTTGTTCTTTTTGTAGCTGATTAATTTTCAAAATGACTTCTTGTAGAAAAATACTTAAAGTAAAACATTTCAAAAACAATGGTATGTCCCTTTGATACTTTTTTAATATGGTGTTAGTGAACATATTTTCATCCAAAGAAATAGTTACAAATTAACCCCAAAAAGGCTAGATAGGAAGACTAAATATGCACTAATAGTTGGGTCACTTCACTATTGAAAAGCATAAGTTCCCTCTAAATTTATTCGGGTACAACTCCCCATGTATAATTTATAATGAATTCACAAAAATACAAATATGGATTCTTTTAACCAGAAAGCACAAAAGGATTTACAAACATCTCTCCGTAAACATGCTATAGATGCGGAAAAACTAAGCAACTATGGAAATAAATGACACAAAGTCCATTACCCAAGTTTTACATAACAAAGAGAACAAAAACAAGGAATGAAATTTCCATCCTCTTGAGAAAGTGAAGAATCAAAGTTTCAAAAATCTTGAAAATCAAACGTATTTAGAAAACATTGATACTATAATGCATCTAGAGAAAACTAAAAATTATACAAAGAACATAATTATTAGAAAGTTAATTGCCCAAAATCTAAGTTTTTGATGTGTAATTATCTTTCAAATCTCCATTATCTAAAGTGTAAAAGATTACACAAATCTTATTACGTATTTGCATTAGAATCACAACCTAAAGAAACAGAAATTCTCTCCCTTACATTACACTTAAAATCAAGACTTCCCCATTTCCCTAGCACAAATTCCAAGAATAGAACAAAATCTCTACTCTTCCATACCCCACAGCCTACTTTCTTTCCCCTTCTAAAGAACTAGAACCCTTTCACTTTCTTCTACCAACTTATTTATCACTTGATTCTTCTCGATAACTTACTTTTTAGCTGTGAGAACTGATTTCCTTATTCTTTGGATTTATTTCCCCCTTCAATATATTAGGTATATGTCCATATATTGCTTCAAAGGTTATATGGATTTCCTAGAGAATTATCCATTATATGAGGATTAATTAAATCTATTACTCCAAGATTTCTATTTTTAGTTCTTGATGTTGTACCCAAGATGGATGCTCAACATGCCATGAGAATTGCTACCATGTGTGCCCATTCCTCACTCAGAAGAACTTTATGGAATGAAGGCCTAAGAATTTGAAGTTCAAGATGATCCAACATCATGTCACTATCACTGCCAATCAAGAAAAAGGGAATCTTGGAATATCCTTAACATCCTTCAGTTATGACTCAGGTGCATCAAATTCACAAGCTTTTCTACTTTGAAAGAAACTATCTGAAGTTCTCTGACATCCAAGAATATTTACATTGGCTCATCATTGGAAATTACCTATGGTATGATAGATTCCTTTTTTGATATCTCTACATAGAATAACACTTGTCACAATTTCAAACTATGGTGGATAGCTACCAATCCATGTGCTCAATGTATCCCATGTGATAGATCATGGTAGAACATTCAAGAATCTATCATTTGGTAGATTGAGCCTATGCTTGAATGTTTCATATCTCTATATTTATCCTCCATGAGGGTCTCAACCGGTAATAAGAAGCTTGTTCTTCTTTACATTGAGACTTTTACCTTTGATCTTGAAGATGGAATGAAGCCAACATAAGTTAAATTTCAAAATTGTGTATCCTCTTATGAAAACCACCAAATGGTTTACACTATGATTCGGGCATTATGTCAAACAATTGGCATAGATTTCATGAAGACCACCATTACTTGGAGTCAAAGCAAAGACATGATATTTCATAGAGACAATTGATCAAAATATCAGAAGAAGATCCTTCTTCATGTTTGAGATTCATTATCAACTCGGGTTTGAGCTAACCATTCCATTTAGCACACATACAATAGAGGTCATGATAGATTTCCTAGTGGTGACACTTGTAGTTGTGCCTCCATTGATGGCTTATGATAATGATCATTTCATCCAGCACTTTGAAGTATTTTTTATGTATCTATTGTCACGATTCAAGTTTCTCAGCTAATTGAGATCTCCTGATGCTTTGCTTATATTTCCATGTGAAGATTCTTTTATTCCTAAAAATTCTAGTGGGTCTTGGATAGTGTCCATGTGATGCTCTTGGGTTACAACTATGAATAGCTTCAAAGTCTTTAAACCTTTCTCAATGACCTTGATGCTTTCACCTAGCATATTCTTCTGTGATGAGGAATCTCTATTATGGGAGAGCCTATGACATTTATATGTGATGAAGCTATTGTAAATCTAGATTGCTCCAAATTTCCTACAAGATTATGAATAGGCTAGGCTTGAGACCTCTAGCAATGTTGAGGTTCCATGCTTAGACTGGCTCCTCAACTTGTGATGCTTTGACAATGAACATATGGCCAATCTGATCATTATATGTCAAGGGATTTTCTCAAATGTTCATTTCACATCCTCCATGCTTGATAGGAATGTAACAACCAAATGATGAATGGAGATTAAAAATCCTCCATACTTAGGTTTTATATATGTAGAGATGAAAATAGTGCTCTATATTCTCTCAATTTATACAAGAGGGGGATGTGAACTTGGCATTTTACAACACGCCATGTGCTTGGTGGCTCGCATTGCAAGTATGCTTGATGGCTCCTTCATTTCAAACTGACATGAGGATAAACATAATTACTTTCCAATGTGTCATTATAGGTTTTGCGACCCAAGCATTAGATTTTTAAAAGAACCTGCATGATCCTTATGTTTATTTTGATAATATATTCTATCTACCATTCAAAAATAGCATGTTCATGTTCAAGTGTGAAATTCCTCATGAAAGATTTACTATCTCCTTTGAGTGTTCAGATCGGGTTTGAAATGGGCTTGAAATGGGTGTATGACGATTTAGCTTTAATAGCTACATTAAGTATGTTATTTCTTTGTTTCTTAGAAAGACCAAGAGATCACCATCAATTCCTACTTGTTTATCAAGATCTTTGCTTTAACATTAATTACTTTTATCTTTGAATCTTCTCTGAAACAACTTGAATCTTGTGGGATTTCATTTGAAATTAAAACTCAAAATTAGTGAGACTTTGCACTAAGCCTTCAAACTATACATTTTAACCTTTGACGTTCAGACTTTTGAACCCATGAACCCCTTTTCATTGATTGAACCAAAATTTTTTGGCAAAACCTAGGATCTGAATGCTACACCTTTAAAAATAACCAAGGTCACCTATGATATGAAACTTCTCAATCCTATGAACTAAAATCCAAATCTTTCAAACTTTGAACTTGTGAATCCACTTATGTAAACTAAACCACTTTGAACTACTTTGAACCTTGGTTTGAAGTATTTCAAGACTCCACACTGAAAGTTTAAATACTGGGTTCATATGGATACCAACAAATGACATTCTAAAAATAACTTAGTTTTTCATGAAAGTGAAAATAACTCTAAATTATCTATTAATATAAGTAAAATGTTTCACATGAAGGCATATGTCCCATTGATACTTAATCAGTTGGCATTGTTTAGATTATTGGTTTGATTTTCTTCATTAGTTATTGATTATATGTATTATTTTTTAGAAGAGCTCAAACCTATGTGAGGTCCAATTTTTCCTCCACTCAAAATAATAAATATCATTGATGATCAATGAAGAAATCAATTTTAGAAGTTATTTTTATGTTATTATTTTATACTTAATTACTAATACATTTTTTCTCTACTCTATACAAGTACAACAAGGATGGAATGTTTTGAATGTGTGAGGTAAGGAAAACCATCATTTCTCAGATCTTCTTATCTAACTATTTCATCTTTTAATTCATGAATTTTACCATGAAAACCTAAAGTTCAAGAACCTAGGAGGAGACCTAAACTCAAGGACAACTGACATGGGAAAATAGGAAGAAAAACCAACAGGGCAATAATTAGTTCCTTTGATCCTTTTACATTTTATTTCATTGTTTTAGGTAGCTTCACTTGTATGGAATAGTAAATGTATTTTTTAGTGAAGACTACTCTCATGACCTTATGTGAGAGTTACATTTATAATTTAGCGTTTAACCACCCATAGAGGCCCCTCAGTCTAGTTGGGTATAGCTGGAATTTCTATGCTAGAGAAATGATAACCTAGCATGGAGACAAGCATATAACTATCGATGGTTGGCATTCTCTACCTATCACCACATGGAGTCAACTATTAATGTACCCACCAGGAGAATAGAATAATAGGGGTGGAAAAGGGGATTTCCCACCATCTACCTTTGCATGCATGCACCATGGGGTGTTAGCTTTCCCTTTTCTTTCATAGTATAAACCTATGAAGTTTATAGAAAAGGCATGCTTCATTTAGTAATAGAGATGAATTTCTTTGATGTATAAACTGAAATTTGAATTTCATGATTTGTACCTAAAAATGCAATCTTCTATTTTTATACTTCAATTTTAGACATGTACAAAATTTTCGTAACAACTCCAATAGGTCTTTGGGGAAATACCTTAACTGAGTAGCACCTATAAATGTTTTTGTAAGTCTTAATTAGGAAGGCTCCTAATATATTGTATTCCAAAAGAGCACAACTACTTGTGGGCATCATTCTTGCATTGTGGTTTTCACCCTAATTAGGTTTCCATGAGATGTATTGTGTGTTATCATTGTGTGAATATTTTTCAAGTGTTATGTGTACTTTAAAGTTTTACCTTACCAATTATGTTGAAATGAAGATTTAGTGGTTAAATGATAATTATATTGATAATTTTAATTGGGTCTAAAATTGTATTGGGTTGGTGATTATTGATTCCCCACCTCCCTCTCTAGTAATCAATAATATATTTACATCTCTTACTTTCTTTGAAGATAACATGAGGAGCTACATATTTTGTAGCTTCTTTCATAGTATTCCCATTCTAAAAATATATATTCCTATCTAATAAAACATTACCTAGTCTATTGATTTTTTCTATGGGATCAACTAGATCAATAGATTATTGTAATTGAGTAGACTCCCTCTAAACCTTAGAAGGGGAATCAAGAACAAAAATGTCCATATCTTGAGATGTCTCTTGTTCTTCCCTAATTATCTCCATGGAAGATCCCTTTGATATTTGAAAGATACTTTTGTTAACATGAATGATGAATATACTACATTGAGAGAGAATCCTAAGCATGGGAGAGTATTGACATGTTGCATTCATGACTATGTTTTTTATTCATGTCAACATAGCAGTAAGTCTGTGAAGATTGACATAGTAACAGACATAGATCTTAGTTGTACAAGCAAATTTTTGACTTTCTAGGACTACATAGTCATGGACATATGATACATTTTTTCCTAATGACATGGTTAAGTGCACATGACGTAAGTCGAAGACATCTAATTTGCATAAAGTAGTGTAGAGATAGAGTGTTTAAGAAGTGGTTTTTGATGTTTGTATTATATCTTCTAATAGAGATATAATATGTTGACATGCATTTAACTAGTGGCATAAGACAGTCTAATGATGACATCAAAAAATACACAAGCCCTAGTATCACATGTGTGAAAAAATTTATAGACTATGAGCTAACAGTGCTATTGTAATTGTAATTAATTAATTATCTTATTATAATTAATTGGGAAAGCCTCAAGGCCAACTCAAGGAAATATTTTGAAGATATGGTATAAAGAAAATATTTTTTCCTTGTTTGTAATGTAAGAGGTATGTGAAGTAATCAAGTAAGTGTAAAAGGGAGTAGAGTGTTTACTAAATGTGAGTAAGCGATCTAAGGGATTATTGGATGTGAATTGTGTGATTTGGTTACAAGATCTGAAGGAGCAGAAGTCTAGTTGTCAAGATAGAGAAATAAGGAGTAGTATTATTCATTTTTATTATTCTGGAAGGAATAATATAGAGATCATTTCGATAGTGAGTTCATTGGTCTTAACCTTGAAGTTTTTTTGGAAGTGGGTCTAGTTGTCTTCTTCAACTCCTAACAAGGTTGGAATCTCCTAATAGGGATTCAAAGTCTCCTTATAGGAACTAATATGTATTGAATATTGTTATAGACTCCTAATATGTTCCATCCTCTAACAATGAATATTTATATTAGTATATCATATTGGGTATCATTCTCACTAGGGTTTTCCCTCTGATCAAGGGTTTCCCTAGTTAACATATCTAGTGTTAATTGTGCATGAGTATCTTGATGTGGTTTCTTCTTATATTTCTCATATTGTTAAAGTTTATTAAGGTTAATACTTGTGATATTAGTTTGATAACTAATTCACTCCCTCCCCCCTCTCAGTTATATTGGTGGACTATATATTCTAACAATTGGTATCAGAGCAACAGGTCCTTGAAGGATAAGCTTAACATATTTAGGAGATCAATGGTGAATATTTTTAGAAAGGATAGTCCTAGATTTGATGGGGCCAACTATGATAGTTGGAAGGAGAAGATGAAGACTCATCCATTATGCATGGATCTAGGTTATTAGCTCTTGAAAAAGAGTGAGAAAGAAATTGTGGTGAAAGAGAAACTTGAAGAATGTAGTGAAGTAGAGAGATATTTGTTCATGTGCAACATGAGAGCAAGAGAAGCTTTAATATCAGCTCTTCTAGATAACAAATACAATCAAGTCACTTCAAACATCTCATATGATTTGGACAATATTAGAGCCTATTTTTGAAGGTGATACACATACCAAGAGAGTAAGATTGCAAAATTAGATATGTATATTTCAAGATGCTAAAATGATGGAAGATGAATCTGTATGAAGCTATATTGGTAGGATATCATAAATTTTTGTAGGAATCAAGTCATATGGTGGAACCAAGGAAGAAGATGAAGTGGTGTGGAAGATTCTAAAAACTTTACCACCACCATTCAAGAAAGTAGCTCAAATAATTGAACTCTTGATCCCCTGCACTAAGTAGTTCACAAAGGCGAAATTTCTTGGAAGATTAGAAGTAGAAAATGTTGGTCTGAGATAATCTAGAGATCTTACTAGAGTTGAGATAGCCTTTAGTGCCTTAAATGTTGTCCAAGCCTATTAAGAAGTGTAAGTACACATGGATATTTCTCTAGTAGTAGCAAAACCAGATCTGATCAACACAAGAAGGTTGAAGAAGGTATAACACCTCTTGTGAGAAGAGAAAAATATGGTAAGAATTTCTTTAAATGTTGAACATGTAATGATTTTGGTCATTATGCATCTGAATGTACTAAAAGAGAGAAAAATTATAAGGGAAAGTTTAAGCCTATGAGAGATAGAAATTTTTTGTATGCTAATGAAGATGAGGAATCTGATGAAAGAGTTTAAAGTGAAAGTGATGACAAGCTAGGATTTGTGGCTATAAAAGAAGAAGATCTGGATTGAGAAATTAGAGAAGAAAAAGCTCTAGTTTCCCAAGTTGAAAAGAAATTTGATTAGATAATAGATAATGGATGTTCACATCACATGACAAGTGATATGAATAAGTTTGTTAAATTCAAGAACTATGATGGATGTATTGCTAGATTTGGAAACAATGCATCCTATCATATTATACGGATTAGATCCATTACTTTAAATGAAAGAACTAACACTGATGATGTTTATTCTATTGATGGATTAAAGCATAATTTTTTGTGTGTTGGACAGTTGGTGGATAAAGGCTATCAATTGAAATTTATAGAAAAGACTTGCACTATCAAGGATAAAGATAGTAAGATGATTGGAATTGGAACTAGGTCTTAAGGTAATTTATTTCAGTAGAATCCCATTAAAATGACATGTTTGGTTGCTAAAATGGATAATAGTTTGTTATGGAATAGGAGATTTTTTCATATAAACTTTTATAATATTTTGAAAGTTAGTAGCACATTTGGAACTAAAGACTTTCCTAAGATAATAAATCCTACTAACATTATTTTCAAAAAATGTATTTTGGCTAAGCAAAAGAAAGTAATTTTTCCTAGCAAGAAGTCCACTACAATAGAGTAGCTAGAAATTGTTTACATAGATTTGAGTGGTCCTACTAGAACAAGAAGATTCTATGGTGAAATATATTTCATGATTTTTTTTTATCATTTCACTAGAATGATGTAGGTAGATTTTCTTAAAGAGAAATCTAAAGCTTTTGAAAAGTTTAAGATATTTAAGAATAAAGTAAAGAATGAATCTAGTGTAAAGATAAAATGTTTGAGATTGGATAGAAGAGGAGAATTCACCTCTAAAGAGTTTAACATGTTTTGTGAAGAGAATGGAATCAAGAGACAATTATCTTCACCCAAGACTCCTAAGAAAAATGGGATTGTAGAAAGAAGGAACAGATCAATTTCAAAGGCAGAAATAGTGGTGTTTTTTTTTAAATGATGTATCCAAGACATTTTGGAGAGAAGCGGTCAATATATGAGTGTACACTATGAATAGAGTACAAATCAAAAAATATATGAGCAAAACCCCTTATGAATTATGGTATGGGCATTCACCATTAGTTAAGTATTTTAGAATACTTGGAAGCAAGTGTTACATTAAGAGAGATCATGGAATTGGTAAGCTTGATCCAAGAAGTGATGAAGGTATGTTTCTTGGCTATTAATTGAAATGTAAGGCATACATATGTTTTAATCATAGAACCAAGACTATAGTTGAGTGCGTAAATGTAAAGATTGATGAAAAGTTTGGAACTAAGAAAAATACATTAGATTTTAATTATGATGAAGAAGAATATAATTATGTAATTTTTAGAAAGAATGTTGAAGCTTTCACTGAGACTAACAATGATTTGTAGAATGATGTGCAAATTGTTGAGAAAAGAAGAGAGCAAAGGTTTGAACCTAGAGATGAGACAAGAGATGAGATGACAACCCCTATCTCTAACAAGAACATGACAAAGAACCACCCTCTAGTGTAGATAATTGGAAGTGAAGACAAAGGTGTGATGACAAGAAACAAAATTAATGAGGAATTATGTCTAATTTCTCAAGTTGAGTCTAAAATTGTAGATGAAGCATGTAAAGATGATCATTGGATTCAAGAAATGAAGGAAGAACTAGGTCAAATTGTGAAGAATGAGATATGGGAGTTAGTTCCTAAATCTAAAGACAAGAATGTAATAGGAACCAAATGGGTATTCAGATACAAGATGAATGAACAAGGTGAAGTTGTGAGAAACTAGGCTAGACTTCTGTGCAAAGGTTATTCACAACAAGAAGGAACAAATTATGAAGAGACATATGCTCCTGTAGCCATATTGGAAGCAGTAAGAATGTTCTTGGCTTATGCAAAAAATAAGAAGTTCAAATTATATCATATGGATGTTAAATCAACTTTCTAAATGGATAACTTGAAGAAGAGGCATACATTGAGTATCCTAAAGGTTTCCCCATGACAAAAGATAAAGAGATGATATGAAAACTAAAGAAATCTCTATATGGTCTGAAGTAAGCACCTAGAACCTAGTATGCAAGGTTGGATAAGTATTTGACAAAGCTTGGATTTATTAAAGGTACTATTGGACATGTTTTTTTGAGTATGTTTCATTGTGAATGTTCTTGGTTTTATCTAAAAATTAGGATTTGGTCTCTTTCAAATTGGTTAACATTAAGAAAAACCCTAATTAGAGTTTTGCAATAATTGTGCCCTAAGAAGTCCCTTTAGGTCATATGCCTTTACCTTATAGTCAAGTGGGAAAATCAATTTTTGAAAAAGTATATACTTTTTTGGGAACCTTTAAAATATTTTTCATTTTGTTTCATAATCTCCTAAATTAATCTTTATCGTCAAATATTTTTAAGATCTACAGTAGTCACCATGTCATTATAAGAATTTGCATGCATTTTACTACATGTGACATGGTCACCAAGTGAACACCACACATGGGACCCAGTTAATATGAGCATAGTTTCAAGGTTTTTCCCACACTGTTTGATCTTTTTAGGATCAATAGTGGTCACTATGTCACCACCAGAAATCATGGGGTTTTTACTAGTCATGACATGGTGACCTCCTACAAAAGAGAAACATGGTGGGGCCAAACTAAAAAATGGGTGTCATAGTTATTTCTTGTCATTAATAAGCTTCGTCAACACAATAGAATGTCAGAAGTGTTAGGTGAAATAAAAGATATATCGTACCAAGAATGTGTTGCTAATTCATGATGCCAAATTTCTTCAAAGTCTACAGTGGTTGCTATGTTGCCACTGAGAATTTTAAGAACTTTACCGGTCATGACATGGTGACCCCCCATGAAAAGATAATGCACTGGGACCTGATTTCAAAAAAGTGGCACTGTAAAGAATGCTTGTCATTAAGAGCCTTGCTAGCACATTAGGATGGTATGATGTCATGTGCCACCATGGATTCACACTTAGAAAAGGATACTCATTGATTTCTGTAGTTCGATCTCTCCTAGATTGATAGTGGTCACCATATCACTATAGAAACTTGCTCCATCTTTAGTATTCATGACATGGAAACTAAGGGAAAATAAAAGCCCATCATAGTTACAATGAATTAATTTTGAAATTCTCAACATTCGATCAAGGTTGCATCAATGGCAGTCACTATGTTGCTACGAGGAGTTGCTCGATGTTTATGCATAGTGAGAGCATGACACATATCCAAAAGTGTCAATGGGTCCAACATAACTTGCCAGAAGTGGAAGGAAAGACCTATATGGAGAAATTTAATTGCGTTGACTACCAATCTAGCTAACTGAAACTGAGTCACTAGTGATTTTATTCCTAGATTGTCAAATTTTTAAAATCAATGGCTTGTTTTCAAAATTAGAAGGTGATGCCACCCTTTGTTCCTTACAATTCATTTATGAAAATTAAAGCTCCATTTGTGAAGTAGAACTAGAGATATATTGCAAGATTTCATTAGTTCTTCTCTATGTAAATAAATCTCAAGTTTCTAGAGAGCAAAGAGCCTGTTGAAAAGTTTTTTCTCGCCTGATTGAAGTGCAAAAGGATTTCTAGTATCCACCGTGTGTTGTAGAACTTTGGTAAAAGAGTAATAAATAGCTAAGTAAGTATCTCAATCCATTAGATAGCAAGGAATTATGGTATTTTGCATCACTATTAAACATGCCTTCAAAGAATGTTTTTTCCAGGAAGGCAGATTATGCAAGTAGAAATATGCATGATGACTTCCTTGAACAATTAACTGAGTCCACAAATGAGTCTGCCCAAATGAAAAAGATAATTCCTATGGACCTTAGGCTCAAGATTGTGGATGGCTTATATGATAAAGGGAATTGGGTTAGGGATGCTACTACTTCTAAAACAAGGCTCTATCTTTTTAAAAAGTAGTTTTCATAAAGATAATTGTTTGCTCCCCATGGAAATATTTAGAATTTTGATTTGGAAAAAGTAATGGTCCTTGGTGTTTTCATGGATTTTGGCCTACTCACAGCCATTGCTCAAAATTGTGACCCAACAGTTAGGATAGTAAGAAGAATAGATAAGTATAAATGCCTGATAAGGATAAATGCTAAAGAAATTTGAGAAGTTTTTGGTTTGGAACCACTCTCAGATTATCATGAGACCATTGACCTTCCATGACTAGAAAAAGAATACTTTTCTAAGAAGGATAAGATCACACAAGGTGCACTAAGGGTACACTTGGGCTCAATTGTAGATTCAAAATTGGTTATAGCATCTATTAAAGAGCCTTTTAAGAAGGAATTCTTCACTTCTAAGGCCATAGAAATATACAACTCTGTGTAGGGTTTTTGGTGAAGATGAACAAAATTTTATGCCAATTAAATTCATGTATATGATGACACATATCTCTTCTTTCAATGCGGAAATTACTTTTTATTTTGCTTCTTACATAGTAGAAGAGATCCATATAGGATTAGTTGGAATTGCAAAGAGCAAGGTGGAAAAGACCTTTGGCCATTATTCATTGATAATGCACATGTTCTTATTTAAAGGGGTTGCATATTTTGAAAAGGAAATGGTTCTAAACTGAGAACATGAAGAAGAGGCTCTGCTAGTCCAATTGTGGAATGTAGATATGACTTGGGATGCAAAGGAAGCTAGCTTTGTCAGATTTGATAGGTATTTTGCATCTAGGTTAAGAAGCCTCATATTGAGGGACAATCCTAGAATTCCTAAGCCATTGTTGGATTCATCATGCCCATGGACAATCCTTTTGGGTTGGAAGTGTCATACAACTAGGTAGATATCGTATCATACCCTATCTCTATAGTTTTTAGGGTTATGGTTCCCAAGGGACTCCCCATGTACTTCCCTACCAAGTGCCTTTGAAGGTAGTGATAGTTAAAATGTTGTGGTAGATAGGGGGATTGGAGGAAGCATATTTGGTTGGAAGGTCCAGAGGCTCACTTTTTCTCACTTGTATTGTGACTTACCATTTCATTATCTCTAGGGTGGTTAGGTATTGTTGTATAAATTCTTAGACCAGTACAAGATGGTTGTGTCCCATGCCCATTTTTGTAATATTGAGGGATTTTTTGATGTTTTCAGGTGAAGGGCTAAAGTTGGTTCAAAAGAGCATCAATTCTATTTCCCTAAAGATATAATAAGGAATGAATTCTCTTTGCAAGAGCAAGAGATAAAAAAAGGAGAAATGGAGGGTTTATTCTAGGGTTCTAGAATTCATTAATTATTTTCATAATAACTATAAGCCTCTAAAGAATGCAAAAATAGAGGTAGACAAGTTGAATAAACTAATGACTACCTTTCCTAAGATTATGGAAGTCATGAATGAGAAAAATTTATTCTTTATTAATTCTTTTCTAGAAAAAGCCAAAGAGATCATGAGGAGATTTTCATTTACCCCTATAGTAGGATTAGGGTAGTTAATTGTTCAGAAAAGGCCCAGCTATAGTATAATTTAGAATAAAAGGGCTACATTAGATAATGGGGTCAACCAGTGTTTTTCTAGAGGAGAGAACTGATGAGCCCATGCCCAAGAGGTAGAAGATATAAAAAGAACAAGTGCCTCAAATAGAGGAATATTCACCCACACAATCCCCCTTACACATAGGAGATGAGTAGGTCACTAAGGAGTAGGTGGAGCAATTGGGGTCCCAAGGGGGAATCTTTATTACTATAGTAGAATTGGAGGAAGAAAATCCCTAGGAACCTCTTATTCCTAGCCTTTAGCTAACTATTGTAGATTATATATGAAAGGAGTTGGACCCTGTGATGGAAAAAGCTAGCTATGAATTCATCTCTGATGATAATTTTTTCAAGTCCAGATCCTTTTATCAATTTTCTTGGAGAAAAAACATTGGAGTGTTTGAGGACAGATGTAACAAAATGAAAATATAGCATCCTAAGATGGAGGAGATAGATGTGTAAAATCAAATAAAGGAAGAAATGGTGTGGGAATTCAAAAGCTTGACCCCTGAAGAAGGGAGACAAATGATAAAATCATCTAGGGTTTTGTTGCTGCCTATTTGGGCTATTGCAAATGCTATGATTTTCAATTCTATCACAAGGAAGTTGAGTATAGAGGAGAAAGGGAAGAAGGAAATGAAAGGTGCCAAATTTAGTGAGGATTATGCTACACTAGTCATATGGTCAATGAGAAAAGGATCCAGGGCTAGCTCTTCCCAACCTAATGATACTAGCTTAATAGAAAACTTAATTGTGAAAAGAGTTGAAGAAACTACCACTGAAGAGGCCACAGAACTAGGTGTTGGATTAGGAAACCTCACCTTAGCTATAGCTTAGAGAGACACAAGAGAAAGGTTAGAATTGCAAGAAAATTATGAGAAAGTTTTGGCTACATACAATAAAGAAGTTCAAAAAAGAATTGAACTATAAAATAAATTGATGGGACACCAAAGATAGTCTAGTAGGCCTAGAATCACTTATCCCTATCCACCAGTGGAACCTTTTAAATCCACTCCTCATATTGAGATTCTAGACACACTAGAGAGGCCTCAGTATTATACTACAGAGGATTTTGAGGAAGAAAAGGTTAAACTATGGGCATTGCATGTAGAGTTAGAAATTCAATATGAGGATAGGCTGAGGGGAGCTATCATGTATTTAGATAATAAAATTTATTGGCCTACTTTCCATGAGAAACTAACTAAAGTAATAAATACATGGGACGAGCTGAAAGCAAGTGATGATGCCCTAAAGCCAATTGTCAATAAATGGAGTAAAAGGAACAGGGCAGTTACTCTTCTATGTTTTTCTATTATTAGTTTATCATATGAGCATATAGAGAAAAATTATGATTTAAGCAATGATATATCAGAATTTGATAATAAGAGAGTTGCATTGCAAAGAAGAATCATAAGTTATCTTGACAATTATAAGAGTGTCAATTCTGAACTATTTTCATATGTTATAGATGAAAGGAATAAGTTGAAAAACAAGGAGGAATGGGCCCAAGAATTTAATGATCTATTGTACCTCTAAATAAATTAAAGTGAAATGCGTGGTGGGCAGCCACAACTAAAGAAGTTGTAAAAGTTTAGTTATTCTTTGATTCTTTGAGGAATGACTTTATTGAGATTGATAAATTAGGAGAATATGTGATGAAGTGGCATGATATTCTACACTTGATTGGCCAAATGACACACTTTTTGACAAGTGGATGGTAGATTTAGTTCATGCAAAGTAGTTAGAATATGATAAATTTGATGATGAAGATATGGAATAGGATGAAGTGCAAATAATTGGCATATCAACAAAAGGAAAGGAGGAAAAAGGTGAGTAACCAATTGTAGTTGCAAGCGCAAAAATCCAAATAGGTGACCTAGAAAAGGAAGAATTAGATATAATTGTTGTCTTATTAGTTCATGATGATGTGGATGGAGAGCCTCAAGTTAAAGTAATTCTACAAAAATTAAAGCTAAATCCATCACAAATAGATTTATTGGCTACATCTTCCAAGGATCAACAATAGTAGTGAAGCCAATCATCAACTTCCTATCAGTAAAGAATTGTAACAAAGGATGTTGCAAGAAGTGGTCCCACAAAAGAGTATTCATGACGAGAGACATTTTGTTGCAGAAATGTTTGTCTTTTATGACAGTAACAATGTAAATATCTTTTGTCTTAAGGATAGTTTTCAATTTCTCTATGCCTGAAGCTTGTTGCATCTCATACTATATAGTTGAGACTAGGGCTAGAGAAAGGGTCTAAGTCATTGTATAATTTTAGTTTTACTAAGCTTTGTTCAGTCCAGTCCTTGATGCAAACTTTATGATGTATTTTCTCTACAAGTATTTGAGAATACAGTGATGTCACATGATCTTAATGTCTTATCTTGAGTCCTTTTGAGTTCTATTATAGTTGTTATATAATTTTAAAAGGAAATTAATACAAAGATGAATTGTCCCCATATCTTTTCTTTCAGAATCTTGTCTCCATTTTTATTACCTGGTTATCTTGAAATTGCATGAGCATAGCTTGTTCAATTGAATGAAATTAGGCTAAGTTGTATGTTATTTTCACTATTTCTTTTAATTCAATGAATTAGGTAAATTCTTCAATGGACGTGATAGGATTTCCATGGTAATAGGGGAGGATATGTGTAATAATGATTTTCAATAAGAATTGCTGATAGAATTGATTGTAATATAGTCAAGTAGGTCAAGAAATTGGATAGACTCTAAATCCCAATGGATAAGGCACTAATCAACTATTTCAGTCTATGTATGGAGAAACCATGAATAAGCATCAGGCTTGAAATCAAATCAGTTTTCCTTTAAAAGTTTGAGGAATGTTAAAGTTGGTCATCACTTGTTTATATTTAATTTTTGAGTCTTAGTTAGTTGTCATTGCCTAGAATTATTTGTAGATCTAAGAAGAATTGTGACCAATATGCTATGAGGGATGTGTATTGTTATAAAATTTCATGGAATGAATGAAATATGTATGTAATATTAGGTTGTAAAACTTTTATCCCTCAGGTGCACCTACATTGGGTTTATAGAGCTGAAAGAGTAGAAAATCCCTAATGATTTTGTTAAAGTTGGGTCTAGATCTAAAGCACATATGGTTGTTTATGGGAAGTAGTTGATCCTTAGGTTGTTGTGATATTTATTACCTTGGTATTAATTATTTGTTTCTTAATAGTGTAAAAACACCAACAGGTATGATAAATGGTCATTTATATTTGAGAGAAATCAAAAATGGTTTGTTGATCATAGTAATATTTGTTGATGGCATAATATTTGGAGGTAATGATGAACAAAGTGATAAGTTTGCTAAAGAGATGAAGAATGAGTTTGAAATGAGTATGATAGGAGAAATAAAGTTTTTCCTAGGATTCTAGATCATGTAGAATAGTGATGGTATTTTCATTTCACAAGCTAAGTCTTTAAAATATTTTTTGAAGAGATTTGGATTGTAAAGTTGTAAGCCTATTGGTACACCTATGATAACTGGTCATAAGTTATCTAGCAAGAATGAGACACCTATAGTTGAGTAGAAGAAGTATATATCCATGATTGGAGGATTGCAATATCTGACTCACACTAGACTAGATATAGAAAATGTAGTTGGGATTGTAGCTATATTTCAAGTTGATCCCCAAGAGTATCATTATGCAACAATAAAGAGGATATTTAGGTATCTGAAATGAACATCTAACTATGGAATTTTGTATGATAGATCATGTGATTTCACTCTATGTGCTTATACTGATGTGGATTGGGTAGGAAGTATGGATGAAAGAAAGAGCACTAGTAGTGGAGCATTTTTTCTTAGAGGAAGATTGGTTCTTGGATGAGAAAAAAAAAAAATTCATTTCATAGAGTATAGCTAAGGTAGAGTATGTAGCAATAGCAACTAACTGTAATCAAGTTATGTGAATGAAGTAGATGCTAAAAGATATTGGGATTGAGTTTATAGAACTTGTCATCATATAGTGTGATAACACTAGTACAATGAGTATGTCTAATAATTATATATTGCATTCTAAGACTAAGAATATATCTATTAAGTATTATGTCTTTAGAGAGAAGGCAGAAAAAGAAAGAAATTAGATTAGATAATGTGAGTACTAAATATCAAATTGCAGATATCTTTATGAAGCCCTTACCTAAAGATACATGTGAGTACTTGAGAGGTATGCTTGGGGTTATGCCCCTACTTACTTTTGAGTAGATTATGTATAGAGTAAATTAGTCCAATGGCATAGAGCACTATTGTTAGACTAGACTGAATGTTGATGCTTTTTGTATGGGGGAGTATCTGTGATGAGTTGGGTCACTAAGGACTCTTGGTATTTAGTATTGAATAGTGCCTTAGGATACTCAAGCTGGTTGTAAATTGGAGATGTAATATTGACATAATGAGTCCTTTTTCATTGATGTCAATGGGGTAGATATGTACATGAAAAACACCCTCTAGTTGAATGGGGGAGAGAATGCATGGGAGATAAATCTCTTCTTTATTAGGGAGACTTAGAAAGATTCATGTAAGAATGAAATAGGAGTATCTCTATGGGGGAGATATGTATAGTTAGTTGTTTACTGTGAACATATGTTGCTAATCCTAAGAAGAACAAGAACAAAGAAGTGTTCTAGAGGTTTTCAGAATTGATTGATGAAGAGGATTTTAGAAGATGAGAACAACAACAACAGTAGCAGAGTACTATTTGGTATTCTTGGAACTTAGATGTTTTTCATCTATGTTATCAATTCCAAAGGGGGAGATTGTTAGCATGAATGTTGATGATACTACATTGGGGGAGTTTCCTAAGTATTGGAGAGTATTGAAATGTTACATTCATGACTATGTTTGGCATTGATGTCAACATGGTAATAATTTTGTGAAGACTGGTAGAGTAGCAGAAAAAGATCTTAGTTGTATGGACAATTTTTTTATTGACTGGTACTATGTATTCATGGAAATGTGCTACACTGTGTCCTAATTATATGGTTAAGTGTACATGACATAAGTCAAATATGTATAGAATATACACTTGATTTATAGAAAGTAGCATAGAGACAAAGTGCCTATGAAGTGGCTTCTGATGTTTGTATTATATCTTCTAACAAAGATATAAACTATTGATGCCAATGACATAAGATATTCGGATGATGATATCAATGAATGTGTAAGTCCTAGTGTCACATGTGTGATAAGTTATATATATTATGAGCCAACACTGCTATTGTAATTGTAATTAATTAATTATCTTATTATAATTAAATGGGAAAGCCTCAATGCTGAGTCAAGGAATTATTTTGAAGATATGGTGTAAAGTAAAGAACTTTTCATTTTTTGTAAAGTGATATGTGAAGTAATCAAGTAAGTGCAAAAAGGAGGCGATGTTTACTAAATATGATTAAGCAATCCAAGAAACTATTGGATGTGAATTGTGCGATCTCGCTACAAGATCTGAAGGAGCAAAAGTTTGGTTAATAGGATAGAGAAAGAGAAAGGAGTAGTAATATTCATTTATATTATTCTACAAGGAATACTATAGACATCATTTGGATAGTGGGTTCATTGGTCTTAACCTTGAAGCTATTTGGGAAGTGGGTCCAGCTATCTTCTTCAACTTCTAACAGGGTTGGCACAACTCCTAATAGGGTTGGAATCTCCTAACAAGGATTCAAAGTCTCCTAATAGGGATTGATATGTATTCAATGTTGTTATAGACTCCTAACAGGGTCCATCCTCTTACAAGGAATATTTATATTAGTACATCATCTTGTGGATACCATCCCTACTAGGGTTTTCCCTCTAATCAAGGGTTTTCCTAGTTAATGTATCTAGTCTTAATTGTGCATGATTATCTTGTTGTAGTTTCTAATTATATTTCCCATATGCTTAAATTTTATTAAGGTCGATATTTGTGATATTAGTTGGATAACTAATTCACCCCACCTACCCTCTTAGTTATATTGGTAGATTATATATTCTAACAAATTCTTCCTTAAATAATACATCCATATTGATTTCAATTTGTTTTTATCCTAAAATGTAAATTTTGCAGGACTTAGATGACTCATTATAACCAACAAAAATTCCTTTCTTGGCTAAAGTTTCTATCTTAGATCATTTATCTTTAGGTACATGAATGTAAACAAGACACCCAAAAATTATGAAATGACTACCTTTTGGTTTGATACTCGTAAACCCTCTTCACAAGTCATATTATCAAAAATTTAATGTGGATTTGCATTCTAAAGACAAATAATTATTTTGTGAGCTTCTACCAAAAGAAAGGTTTGTAGATTTTGATCATGAATAATAACTTTCACTACCTCAACAATGGACCTATTATTTCTTTGTCCAACTCTATTTTGTTGTGTGTTAAATGGAACACAAAACTCCCTCTTAATCCCTACCTCAATACATAAATTTTGAAAGACTCAAGAAGTATATTACCCTCCATTATTTGACTTAAAAAATTTGATATATTTTTAAAACTTGTTCTTAACTAGAGATTTTAAGTCTTTAAATATAGAAAGAACTCAATAAAACTCCTTATATTTCAAGAAATAAATCCAATTTTTACATGAACAATCATGAAAAAAAATCACATGGTATCAAAAACCTCTCAAAGATGCAATAGACATGGTTCCACGTAAATCAAAATAAATCAAATCTAAAATAGCCTTTCTCTATTTCTATTATTGTTAAAATGACCTTTAATTTTCTTACCTTGAGCACAACCTTTGCAAATATCATCATCATGTTCTTGATTAATATTTGGAATACCAACAACTATCTCTTCCATGGAAGAAAGAGTTCTTACATTTAAATGAGAAAATATTCTATGCCACAACTCACTTGTCCTAATGAAATCATGTGCTAAGACTTGAATAGGATGAGAAGAAAGTCTAAATATACTCTCTTGATGCACACCACATTCATGAATTGACTTAATGCTAGTATTCTTCCATGCAAGCACTTTACCTTCTGTGAATTATGCAACTTGATATCATCTATCTTCTAATGTTGAAATAGAAGTCAGATTTCACTTGATTCTTGGAACAAACAATACATCACTCAAATGAAGAGGGATGTATAAATATGGATGAAAATAAGTTGTTCCAACACCTTTCACTAAATAACAAGTATGATTGCCAATTATAACTTGAAGATGAGTATTTTTTTAAACCAAATTTAAAAGATGTTCTTAGTATCCTATAATATGATGTAAAGCACCACTATCAATTAACTAAGTATTACTATCACTTAGAACATTTCTTCACAATGTTGAAATAAATAAAAACCCCTCTAACTTATCACTATATTCTCGATGAGGTGAAGCAACAACAACATTTTTATAGCATTAGATAATTTTTTTGATCTTGTTTAACAATAGAGGGTGAAGTGACCATAATTGTCACATCTAAAGCATTGAATTATAAAGAGATCCTTCTTTTTCTTTGGTTCAAGGTCTAAATCTAAATTACTCTCTCTATTCCTCTTTAAATTTATTTTCCTCCCTTCTCTTCCTTTCTTTTTATATGTTTGAGTAGAAAGGACGTGATTTTCTTCATGGTGAGATTTTTTTCCATTTCTTATTGCTTCTAATCTACATTGCTCTTGAATATAATTGGTTCTAAGATGATCAAATTTGGGTAATTCATCTCTTCCACTAATGCCTTGAATAAAAGGCTCTAAAAAATGAGGGAGAACATTCATGGATCATTCATGGCTAGCATAACCAGATATTTATCTTCAATCGAATTTCCAAAGGAACTAAGTTGAACTTTTAGTTTTTTTGTCTTCATGAAGAAGGAGATAAATAATTCTCCTATAGCCATTTTTATATTAAGAAAGTGATATCTAAAGACTAGAGCTCTACTCATGTTCCTGAAATTCATACAAGCTTTGAAGACTCTCAAATTTAATATAATGGGTACAAGATGATCCTTTATAGAACTAATAAATATCTTCCTTTCCATAATGTTATTGTTCCTCCATTGAGCTTTCTCAATATTTTTGGTTGGCTCAAGCACATTAGTATTCACATAGTTTAGAAGATCATTCTCTTTTAGTTCATAAGGACTCCAAATTTACATGATGTGAAATTTTATGCACCATCTATTATGTCTTCAACCTTGAGTCCAATCACCATGTTGAATCTTGAAAACATCAAACTAGAAGAAAAGAAATGATTACTTTATTGCTAGAATATTTGTGGTTATGGATCTTTCCTTAAGACTGCTCTGATATCTTGTTAAATTTAGAATTATAATAACATAAACTATATAATAGATATCATAAAATAGAGGGAAGATGGATTTATCGTAGTAAAATGTAGTGTCTTTGTAAAATCATATGTTAAATATCATTGTGATCTAAATCCTACTTTCATGGTAATTTTAAATAAAGTTTGTAACAACTAATTGCAACCATGTCTCTTTATAGACTATCATATGGTTTAGAAAATTATTTCTAACATGCTATTAATAATTTTGCAAATATAAAACTTCTACTAACTTCCAAAGGAACAATATTAACTAAGAACAATATGAAAAATGGACTCAGTCACTTGTCAATATGTAACACAGACTCTATGTGATTTCTCAAGACCAATGAAAATGTCACAATCATATTCCATTTATGTTTCAACACAACATATAAATAAAAATATTTGGATATGATGGAAGAACCTATGTGCAGTCACACTTGAAATGTATCAATGGTGATGACATGAACTTCTTATGTTAATAAAAGCACACTCAATACAATAGGAAATTGGATGTTATCTAGAGACTCCCACAATATTTATCCCCTTTGTTTATTCTTCAAATAGTACTTAAATCCACCCATGTGTTGTCAAATACTTGTATTATATTCAACTTGGTCAATACTATAATGATCCTCAACAAGAACTCTCCTTATACCCAAGTGCTAGTAATAATTTTCTCAATGGAAATCCATTACTATGTGTAGCTAAAACTTATGAGTGGGGCTCAATAATTCCTTCAAACACTTTGTAATCACTTCATGTAAGATTTTCTTACATTCACTCCTCCAAATCTATTTGGTTTTGTATCTAAATGGCTAGCCTAAGTTTTTTGTCTCATACATTCACATTGATAGATGCTTATTCAATAAAGATAAAGGGAAATGATATTTTTTCAGTCTTAACCCCATGCAAAGTGTCCCCTATATTCTTAAATTCAGTGAGATGTCAAAACCTTTACACTCTATCAATGTTAGATAGTTATGGTGAAAACTATTATAGTGATTACTCAACCAAATCATCATACACAGTGTCATTTGAAGACTATTTTAAACATTATTTCACAATATGTTCAATGTGTTTGTAGACCTAGAGTGGACAAGTTTCTCACATGAATGCCAAACGAGCACAAATTGGTCCCAATATAGAAGATTACATATCCACCAAGATGTTTTCAATCAATTCCTCCTTAGTCAATTCAAGAGCATGAATAAGAAAAGGGAGACCACTAAATAACCTCCTTCATACCCTTTAATTTGTCACCTATCCTATTGAGATGCAATAGATATATAGGCAAGTTATATTGACCATGGTTACTATATGGGAAGGGGCATGATAGTCCTCCATTCATGGGATTATTTTCCCTCAAAAAATATAAAATTGTTGGATGCTAAAGAATATTCTCACTCTCTCATATCACATCTTTAATGGGAAAATCTTTCTAAAAAAATAAATACTCCCAAATAACCTTGTTTATCAACTATCTCTCCCTCATCTTCATCACCTCAGTAGGAGCCAAATCTAGATTCCTCTCCTCATTTAATGGGAGTAACCTATGTGAACTTGTGATATGTTGTCCAAGGAAATCTTGAGACATGATACATGAAAATTTTTATGAATCCTCCTCCCATATGGTAGCTCCAACTCATAAATCAGCTTCCCAATCCTCCTTAAAACCCTATAAGGTATGTAGAATCTAGGCTTGAACTTTTCTATTTCACTATTCTTTAGAAAATGTTCTTGTAAGGTTGAAGATGAAGGAACACCATGTCTCCAACCTCAAAATACCTCTCATTCCTATGGTGATTACCATATATATGAATAGGATAAAAATTAATGGGGTATGATATATGATGTAAGAGGGGGAAAATAAGACCTATCCTTAACCCAAATTCCAAAAAGGAAAGATCCAAATTGATTAATCTCAAAGAAGTGATCAATACACTAATGAATCAAATGATGGAGAATATGAAGAAATGAGGAAAACCTATAATATATTATAGAAATTATGTACTTAAAATAATGAATGAATAGAAGGAAAAATACTAACCTGAAACTAGGGAAAATCTAGAAAATGTTGATTTCTAATGTCTGTGCATAGTTTTGGGGAATTCTGCAACCTGCTCTCAACTGGAAATGTCAAGACAAAGAAAACCTCAAAAAAAATTGTCTTTTTGAGGGTAGGTCGACCTTGACACAGATAGTGGGGGAAAATCTTACCCCTTTATTTCCCACCTTGACCTACACTACTCTGATGGAAATTTTATTTACGGATCTCAAAGGTTCACCAAAAAGGGTATCCAAATTTAAACTTCACTTCACTGTCCTATACTTGTACCTATAATAAAAATGGTTTTTTTTTTTGGATGGGGGGTTTTCCTTGGTCAAACCCCAATTTGGAACCAACCTTGAAATGTAATTGAAACTCCAATCTGTATAAATAAAGTAAATGGAACTATTCACCTTGCTTATGTTGAAATCCTTTTGGAGGATTTGAATACTTAAATCCACAAGTATGGATGCTCCAAATGAACATAGAAATGAATGTAGGATGTCTCAAATCAATGGCATTAGATCTTCAACACCAATCTTGAATGGATCTAAGAATAGGAAGAGGCTTGAATGAAAGTGGATGAAGAAATCTTCAACAAGAGGGCTCCATAGAGATTGAATCATCTAATGGCTTACAATGGATATCCTTGATGAATTAGATCTTGAATGCTTGAATTCTTGATTATGAAGATAATGGATTGTCTAATTGCATAATGTGTTTTCCCCTTATGTTATACTCTATTAGAGAAAATGAGATGAGGAGGCTTCCTTATATAATGATCTAGGGTACCAACTTCTAGAGAGGTTGACATTGGAGAATTAAATCTTAATGAACCTTAACTCCTAGAAATGGACCTAGATTAAATGCAGTTTAAGAGTTTACCATTTTGAATACCAAAATGACTTAGAAGTAGGAAAATGAAACTTCTGAAGCCCAATATCCTAAAACCTCCAGAACTTGAAATTTGGACCTAGGGTCAGGGTCGAGGTTGACTATACCCTAGGTTATTATCGAGGATGACCTTGACCTAGGTTAGGGTTAAGGTTGTCCTTGACCCATCAAGTTGTCATTAACCCAAAAAGTCAAATTCTTTAGTTTCTCAGAGAAATTTGTCAGAAAGAGGCTAGAAATAGGGGAGAAAAGCATAATAGAGGGAAACAGCTAGATCCATGCAAAGACCTATTCAAGGAACTTGAAATAACCCCAGACCACTTACTCAAAGGGCTAAACATTTTTATCATGTAAGTTCTTACATTTTAAGATGATACATTAAGCCCTCACTTTATCAAGGGTATGGACTTGATACAAACTCTTGGTAAAGGAGATCATAATGAAAAGATAATCTTATTAAAATCAAAGGGACAAAGAAATCCTCAAGCCCCCAAGGACTCAAGTCTTCATCAACTCCAAGATCACAATAAAAGAGACATCTCTAGAAAAAAGAAAAACAAGAGTGTGATTATCTCGTCCAATGAGAACTTATGTCCCATTGTGAACCACACAAGGAAACAGTGCAACTATAAAGATGGAATTGAACTACCCAATGAATGTGGCTACTCACTAGTCAACCCATCAAGGATTCGCCCTCAAGAATATGTTAATTTTGAATTAGTTTTGACATATGAGTGATAATATACTTAGTTCATTTACTTAGTTCATGTTGAACAAGTAATAAATGCCAAGCATACGTTGTCAAATAATACATACTGAGCAACAGGTATTTAGTATAAGCCAAGTAAATAGTAAGTGTTGAGTCACTCAAGTGCCAAGTAGATGGTATGTGTTGAGATATTTAGATGTTGAGTGATCAGTGGATGTTGAGTCATTCAGAGGCCGAGTTATAGCATTGAAGTTGTAGTTGATTGTGAGCATCAGGGACTTCAAGTGCTGAGTTACACACTTTTCAGATAGATGTTTGTAATGACACAAAATTTTATGTAAACCATTTCTAGGCTAACCAAAGGATTATTTTATGATCTTTGATGATAAGGATGAATCTTAATTGTGAATCCCTATGCATTGCATGCATCCAATCAGAAAAAGGGAAGGATTAAGTAGCAATATGGGTGAGTCACAACCATTGATTCATACCTACTCCTAAGTCACCTAGGTCTTCTTAAGGAGGAAAAACCCTAAACTTTTTTATGAATGCTTGAGAAAAATTAAAGAGAATTTACATGCGTAAATAGAGCATTCATGGTGACTAAGGTGTTATGATGAGTTACATTGTAGAATCAATTAAAGGAGAATAGAAAAAAGGAATTAGAGGATAGTATACATACATCTGATCAGAAAGGGTCAAGTATACATTAGTATAGAGGTGATATGACATCAAGCAATAGAGTGCTAACTCAAGGATCATTGCTGAGAAATTTTAATAGGTGAATCAGTTAAATCTCCTAACAGAGTAGTCTTAACAGGCTATTGTAAATCCTTTAACAAGGTGCTTACTTCATTGAATGCACACTTCTAATAGGGTGTTGAAATCCTTTAACAAGGTAAGAACTAACAATCCTGTAAACCTTTAACAAGGCAGACCTTTCATAGGGTAGAGCATGTTCAATGATCAAACATTGTAATGTTCATTGGATACACTTTATTACTATAGTGGTGAAGATTTGTGTGTTTCATCCCCACCCCATTTTTACCTTATCCTTGGAGGATTTTTGGTTAACCAAATATCTTGATTCATCCATGTGTTGAATATTTTACTTTCATGTTATGGATGTATATGCTTAATTTGGTATTTCAGATTATATGCATAGATTGTGAGATGGATGTTTGGTGAATAATTTTGAGGTTGGAACTTTTAAGTATTGATTCACCCCCACCCCCACCACCCCCCCCCCCCCCCCTCAGATTTTACTTCCCTATTGTATTGACAACAAAATATTCTATTAACAAGAATAAAACCAAAAGGAAAAAGAGATCTTTTCTTAAGGACACCTTTGACCTTAAGGGATCAAAACATTTGAAACTGGAGGGATCAAGAGATCCTAAAATATAAATCCATTCTTTAAGGATTAGTTAGTAATTTGGAAAAGGAGAAAAGGTATCTTGAAAAATAATATATGTATTTTGAAAAGTGTGTGTGTGCAATAAGTGAGAAGAGTGTATGAGCCCACGTTAAAGTCATTTGTAACACTGTAATAGGAGCAATGGCTTTAGTAGAAACATAAAAAACTCCACTAATTAATTTCCACTATGAAATGCCCACAGATGAAGACAAATCAAGGGAAATACCATATAAACATACATAGAACATGGAAGGGATTTACTTGTCATGGGGTCAAGTATGATCATAAGACTTTTTATATATATATATATATATATGATATTATTACAAATGAATTGACATCATTCCCCAAAGAAAGTAGAACTAAAATCACAAAATAGGAAAGATCACGTAAGAGATACAAAGAAGAATATTTTTAGACCATGACCTAGAGACCAAAAAGAATTAATGCTACCAAGTCATGGATCCAAGAAGATTACAAAAGGAAACATTTACAAACAATAGAATAGGTACAACATTACATGAAACAACATATGGAAGAATAGAGATACATATAGAGGAATGGTACAACAAGTTCAATTCCTTTCTCACCTTGCACCAATAAAGCCACAAGGGTCATATAAAAGTATCTAACAATATTAAAAAAAAACATCATGGGAGAAACATAGTACAATAGGAAAACACATAACAAAGCTACCATAAAGGACAATACAATCAAGTCTGTCACCTACTCTCCCTGTCTTGTTCTATATCATTTAGGGAAGATGGGTAACTCACAAGAGGGACTATATCCAACACATTAGGAATGATAACTAGTTCCAAACAAGGATCCTCTTGAGAATCATAATGTTTGATACTAGGTGTAAGTGTCAATTGTGATGAGAACATATTAGGTAAATCAATATCAATTTCAATAGTTTCATATTCATCATTAACATCATCAGTATCATTAAGAGTATCTTTATTCATCTAGATTAATCAAAATAGGATCTAAGATACAAATAGAATCATTATAATCATACATCTTAACATGACTATTAGCAACTACTTCTTCTAACACATCAAGCATAGGTTTATCTGAATAAGGTAAATATTTTTGAAAAATAGAATTATAAGCTTTAGCTTAAGCATGATGCTTCTTATGGCATTCATTAGTAGATCGATTAAATTTTATCTTATTTAAAATCTGTTGAGAAATAGGAGGAGAAATTGTTAGATCCTTCACAGTTTCTATAGGATGATTAATAGGATTATTAGCAGATAGATAAGCAATAGCAGGAGCTTGATTAATAGATGTAGAATCCATAGATAAATGAGGTATGAAAGGTGTAGGACAAAAACCATGAATAATATCCATAGGAGGTAAGATTAACTCAAGAATCTTACGATACTTATAGGCTTGATGGGAGCAAAAAATATTATCAAGTTGAGAAGAACATGAATTAGGTAATGAAGGCCAAAAGAAGTCAAGAGTAGCACAATCTATGGGCCTAAAAGTTTGATATAAACTATAATTAACCATATTTGCTTCTTCATCATGAAAAAATTTAAGACATTTATGGATAGGTGAAGAAACAACATGCATGGTGTTTAACCATAGAAAACTAAGCTTAACTTGAAACTTATCAAAAGTAGGAATAACAAAAAAGGTAGTGTTCACATTTTTACCACAAAGTTCAACTAGTAAATTAATAAAACCAAATGGTGGATATTATGAACCATTACAAGTTTGAATCCACACATCAGATGTGTCATAAGAATCACATTGAAAGTTTTTCATAAAGATATTTTCTTCAATAATAACATTCTTTGAGTCAAGGATGCAAGTTTTTATTATAAAGATAACATAGGTTAAGCCAAACTGATAAATTTTGAATCATTAGAAGAAATAGGAGGAATAGTAACATTAGAAACACTAGGTAAATTGTATGAAGCTGCATGAATGGAAGGCACAACTAGAGAAACACATGGAACTATAGTTGGAAGAGGATTAGAATAAGTAAAAGGAACATTATGATAAGAAGGTTTTGATATAGGAAGGGACATAGGAAGAACACTCATAGGAATGGAGGGAACCATCACAGTCACCAAAGGAGTATAGGTAGGAATACTAGGTAAAGGAATAGAAGAAGGTTATACACTAGTGATAGGAGGAATCAACCCTAAATATTGAGCTTCTTGAGCTTAAGTTTTAACATTGAATGCACAAGGTGAGTAATACCACACAAGAGGTTAACACCTTGATCACTATCACAAAAGACTTTCTTAAGAGACTCTATAGCTTGAATAGAATCTTGATTATGATTTTATTGCATTAGCCAACCACCCATTTTATCAAGTTTGGTTGAAATTTTTTGGAATTTTTCAAGAGGAACTCTTAAAGTATCATCCTCATCATGAGATGACTGAGAAGCATTTTTCTTCATAATAGGATTGAAATCATGATTAATCAAATTATCATCTAGGATCCTAAGAAAAGGAGAGGAAGACTCTGGATCAAATGTACCCATAAGTCTATGACTTCATCTAACTAGAATATTATAAGTAGAACTAGAAGTAGTAAAGCTCATAAACCAATGCAATGCAAATGAACTAAACTAAGAAAACATAAAGCATGAATTTTTTTTATTTGAAAAGAAATTTTGCAATTTTTTTGTATTTTTTTAAATATAGATGCAAAAAAGTAGCATGCAATATTTAATATAAAATACAAATCTAACACCAACAAGATAATATAAAAGGAAATCTAGCACCACAAAACACAATAGAGCATCTAATTCCACAGAAGAAAAGAGGGTTAGTGTGTCAGGTTCACCAAAGTTAATAGGATAAAAAATGAATGGGGTATTATATATGATGTAAGAGGGGGAATATGGGACCTATCCTTAACCCAAATTCCCAAAAGGAAAGATCCAAATTGATTAATCACAAAGAAGTGATCAATACACAAATGAATCAAAAGATGGAGAATATGAAGAAAGGAGGAAATCTTGTAATCTACTATAGAAAGTATGTACTTGAAATCTTGAATGAAAATACTAATTTTAAAGTAGGGAAAATTTGAAAAATGTTGATTTCTAATGTCTGTACATAGTTTTGAGGAATTCTACGACCTACTTTGAACCAAGAATGTTGAGACAAAAGAAAACCTAGAAAAAAAAAATTCTTTTTGAGGGTAGGTCGACCTTGACCCAGATAGAAGGGCACAATCTTCCCCTTTTATTTCCCACCTTGACCTATACGACTCTAATGAAAATTTTGTTCATAGATCTTGAAGGTTCACCAAAAAGGGTGTCTAGATTTAAAATTCAATTCATTGTCCTACACTTGTACCTACAAGAAAATTGATTTTTTTGTTTAGATGATGAGTTTTCCTTGGTCAAACCCCAATTTGGAATCAACCTTGAAATGTAATTGAAATTGCAATATGTATAAACACAGTAAATGGAACTATTCACCTGAAATCCTTGTGGAGGATTTGAATCCTTGAATCCATAACTATGGATGCTCCAAATGAATGTATAAATGAATGTAGGATGTCTCAAATCAATGGAATTATATCTTCAACACCAATCTTGATGCATCTTAGCATACAAAGAGGCTTGAATGAAAGTGGATGGAGAAATCTTTAACAAGAGGGCTCCATAGATATTAAATCCTTTAATTGCCAACAATGGATCTTCTCAATGAATTGGATCTTGAATGCTTGAATGCTTGAATTTTTGAATTCTTGATCATGAAGATAATGGACTATCTGATATCATAATGTGTATTCCCCTTATGTTATACTTTTTTAGAGAAAATGAGAGGAGGAGGCTTCCTTATATACTAATCTAGGGCACCAACTTCTACAAAGGCCAACATTGGAGATTTAAATCCCAATTAACCTTAACCCCTAGAAATGGGCCTAGATTAAATGAAATTTAAGATTTTACCATTCCAAAACTCAAAACAACTAACTCAAAAGTAGGAAAATGAAACTTTTCAAAGCCTGATATCCCTAAACCTTCAAAACTTGAAATTTGGACCTAGGGTCAGGGTTGAGGTTGACTCTTCCCTAGGTTAGATTCGAGGTCAAATTTTACCTAGGTTAAGGTTGAGGTTGACCTTGTCCCTTCATGTCATCATTGATCCAGAAAGTCAAAGTCTTCAGTTTCTTAAAGAAAATTGTCACAAAGAGGCCTAAAATAAGGGGAGAAAAGAATAACATAGGGGAAAAAGATAGATCCATGCAAAGACCTATTAAAGATTCTTGGCATGACCCTAGACCACTTATTCGAAGGGCTAAACATTCTTATCATGGAAGTGCTTCCATTTTGAGATGATACAATATTTTTTTTTATTCTAGATCCTCACTACATATTCTCCTAGTTGTAGGGATGTCTTGTAATTCCTATAACCAATCCTTCATGAACATGGTCCTACTATCTAAGTCTATGAAAGATAGGGAGTTGTAACCATATAGTTCTCTAAAATGGTATATTATTGTAGACATGTGGTACATCAAGTTATAGTAATACTCACCCAAATATAGCAATTTAACCCAAGCTTGTTGTTATCCTAAAATGTAGTTTCAAAGGTACCCCTTTACCAACTTATTCAATATCTTTGTATGTCCTTCCATCGAATAATGGTGAGAGGTATTGGGAGTTAGTTGTGTCCTTGTAAGTCTAAATAAATCCTACCAAAATATGATAAGAAACTTGTTGTACCTATCAATAAAAATGGTCCTAGGAAGACCATTTAATCTGAAAACATCTCTAAAAAATAGTATTTCTACCTTAGAGGATATTCAATTGGCTTCCACTCCCAAAAAATGAGCATATTTTTTCAACCTATCAACATCAAAAAAATATGTTATCCTTTCCCTATACCTTTATAAGCCATGTGATAAAGTTCATGGATACACTCTCCCATTTATGCTTAGGAACTAGCAAGAGTTGCACTAAACCAACTAGATACATGTGTTACGACTTGTAATATTGAAAAGAAAAATATTCTATAACATTTTAAAGAGCATAAACCTTAAGGAACTTCTAAGATAACCTTTCTCTAATCTATAACTATGTCTTAAAATATCTAGGATGGCCTATTATCAGATTATCATGTGTTGCCTACAAAATATAATCCTTTAGTATGGTTTCACAGGCTAGATAAATCATATTTTTGTGTTATTTGAATACTCAAATGCAAATTTGTTCTTGGAATTCTCAACCAAAATTCAAAACTTCTAATTAGTTAAATTCTCTAATAAATCACATTAGGTAGCACTAGCTAGTTTTCTAGGAAGTGTATCAACAACTACATTATTCTTCCCATTGATGTATTTAGTGTCAAATTCATTAACCTATGACTTTTTTATACACTTTTTTGCCTCTTATTTAGTTCCTTATGTGCCAAGAAAAGATGAAAAATGTTATATACTTGCTAAAAAAAATTATATCATTCAAATTGGTAACATTTAGTAGCCTAATTACTAGGTGAATTTGCCTCTACACTACCCTAGTTTTTCATTCTTATGTGATCCTTTATTGGACTTGTGTTCATTTTCATAATAATGGAAAAATCAAGTATGTTTGCATCAAAATAAAGGAGTTGAAATGAAAGTACAAGGAATGAAAGTGCAAAACCATATGTCCAACTTTACATATTTAGTAAAATGTCAAAAGTATGTAGAGAAAAGGTGCATGTGATGATGATCAATGTAACATATAGGCTCACATAGGCTGTGAGCATAGACAACACATAGAGAGTATTGAAAGAAAAATACATGCATAAACAATGAAATAAAAAAATACAAGGTATTACATTGCCTAAGTTAAATATGCAGATGGTTGATTACTAGCTCTAATTTCCTTCTAGTTCCTCATTTTCCTCTGAACCTGCAAGAGTTACAAGAAGAGAGTGAGGGGGATTAGATCTAGAAAATATAACAAATGTTTGATATCTTGTAAATATCATGCATACACATGCTCAATGATATTCTCAAATGACTATGCTCAAGGCATGCACAAGAGACCCAAAAAGATGATGTAGAAGGAGAGAGACTTATATTTTATGTAATTTTTTTGGTCCATGTGTAGGTACAAAAAGTTAAATGGATTAGAAATTGCATATGTAACATGGAGGAAAAAAACATACAATGCCTTGTTCATGTAATTGAAAAGCATGAATCTAGAATGCAAGCTTGTTATAAGTGACAAGAAGAAGTGACAAGAAGAAGGAAGAGGCCCATATGCAGCAAAAATATGTGAGACATGAGGTAAAAAAACAAAAATAAACTAGAGAAATCAGAATTTTGGACATGCAAGATTCATGTCCCCACATGACTATTGCAAATTCAAAGTGTTCAAAAGTCTGCAAATAAAGTGAAGATAATAAATGCATGATTAAACATTTGGGCATCTTTTTATGTATTTCAGTATGCAGCCATAATGGAAAAGGACAAGAATGCATTTCACATGCATGTATCATGATAATTCCCAAGAAGAGATGTAGGTCATGAAAAGTATATACATGAGCATCAATATACGAATAATTTAATAGAAAAAGAAGTTATATATTCATACATAAAGGTTGTATACATCCACGGTCTATCTAAAAAATATATCATAGAATTCATGAGCTATAGGAGCAAGTAGATTCACAAAGCATGATCTTTCATTTTTGTACAATTTAAAGAAAGGCAACAACAAGTAATAGAAACAACATGTAGACTGTAACATTTTTCAAATACAAAGAGTTGCAACATCATATTGAAAATGATGGCCTAGCTCATTCATGTGCATTCAAATAAATGATAAGAATAACCCATTATCTCCTTCTTCTAACATGTAGAAAGAAAAAAAAAATTATGCAACTACAACCCCCATAGAAATGCTATAGGCACTAAAGAATGTGGATGAACATGAAAGCATGTAGAAGCACAATATAGGTTGAACCTTAGTGAGAAATCATTAAAAATTTTCTCAAATGAAGAAATGAAATCACAAGAAGCTTAGTTTATGCATGAATCTATCGTTTCTAATTTATGAGCTATAGGAAATTGATCAAAACTAACTCCTATCATGGAAACTTTCCAAAAAATCCTCAAGTTTGAACATGGACAATAAATTATACACATTTTTCATGTCATTTTTTATGAGGGGATTTGTAATAAAGGGTTGTATAATCATGTAAAGGAGGGGGTATGTTAAAATGTCAAAGTGTTAGGTGGGTATTTCTCTACATTGGGGGTGGGGGGCGGGGAGGAGGTTAGGAGAGGGGGTATTTGGAAAGGTGATTTAATGGGATGTTTATTTTTAATTTTTCACCGTTAGTGTAAAACATTTAATAAAATGATGATAATAAATCATTTTATTTAAGTGTTATTTTAAATGCAAAATTGGAGGGTTTTGATCATGTGATTTTATAGGTTTATGAAAGGGGGATATATGCTACTAGCTAAATATAGTGGTTCATTATTTGCACATATTCATATTGTAAATATTTAAAGAGATGATACTTTTGAATAGATCATTCTATTTATCTATTTACATACAATACATACATACATACATACAAATATATATATATAGACACACACACACACACACACACACATATAAATGAAAATGAGGGGATGATGAGATTTTATTAGACTAGATTTGTGGGGATTTGATAGATGGAAAGTTTTCAAGAGGAAAATTATGTGTTTTTCTTTATTGACCATACCTACTAGTTGATTTTGAAGGGATCACCAACATTTATCATGATCCATGGAGCCAAAAGTTCATGTGTGAATTTCAAATTATCAATAGATGTCATTTTTTGTAATCATTCTTGGATTTGGTGGAGGTGATAGATGTGATTTAAGATTTTGGGGAAAATTCAAATTCGGGCTTAAGGGCTCTATATTCCTATCTCTTTGATGTTTTTCAGTTAGCTCTTGGATTCTACCCCATTAGAGAGATAGAGTTATTTTGTAGCTCATGTCTTATTGCAATAAGGTTCCTAAATAATATACAGCCATTATCCTCTTTGGATCTAATTCACCTTATCCTGGTCTTTTAAGTGTTTTAGCTTCTAAGTGATTGTAATATGTTGGGTCATTTACTTAAATTTTAATAGTTAAGAGGCATGTGGGTATTAGTTTTTTAGATAAGTAATATTTTTTTTTGTGCGCAATCAAGTTTGAAAGTTGTGAATCTAGTTTCCTTCTTTTAATCACCAACACCTTTCTTCATTATATGTACTTCAAATTACTAGAACCACTCTGTGAAAAGACTATTGTATGTTGTTTTAGTTGTGAGTTTTCCCTTCAAAGTTGCATTACTTGCATAATCTTGGTGAATCACCTTAATTTAAGTTCAATTTAACTCTCTCTACCCCTTTTCTATTAGTTCCAGTCAAGTTTTATGAGGTGATTGAAGGAAATCTAGCCCTTTATAGTGGAGGTTGATCCTTATCATCTTATACACAAAGGCCAAGGATCATCCAATGTTTCACTAGATTGCTAAAGGTTCATTTCAGCACAAGGGTGCAATCTAAGTGACAATAGTTTTTGGCATGCCCAGTGGGACATGAACTGATCCTCAATTCATTTTATTTCATAATTTTACTATTTTTTTCTATGAATACCAGTATTTCAACCTTTGAGGCATCATCCAAACACACCTAGTGACTCTATGAAGGAAGGATTTATTGGTTTCATGAGATTAATTGTTAGTATGTACAAGATAATTCTATATTCAAATTTTCAACTTGCTATATGAGAAAATATGTCATATTATTATGGGAAACAATAGTACCCTCCATCATATTATGAAAATAATATTCATGAAGATCCTTACCAACCATGTCATTATGAGGGTACTGCCAATTTTGTTCTGAATCATTTTTGTATAGGAGATTATTAGCATGTTTGTTAGACTATCGCCCCTTATGCAATTTTGTGCAAATTAGAATTTAATGGTCTCAAGGATGAGGTTATAGATCTTTCTCAAAGGTTTTTGGATCGTGGAAGAGATTTGAAGGGAGACTCTTCCTTTCTCTTGTATAAGGATGAGTATGGATATTTTGAATTAAAATGCAATTTATCAAGATGGGCTTGCCAACTACATAGGAATAGAATGTGTCAAGGATTTGATATGAAGATAAAGGAATCAACTCATAAAATCTATGAGATTAGAATGTTGATATGGAAAATGCAATTTTCTACTAATTTAACAAAAGCTAGGAAGCATTACGAGAATCTTCTTTTTGAAAATGAATTGTAGTATGAGGTGCAAAAGTAGTAGTATGAGGAAGATTTTTGAAGGGAGTCAAAAGGGTGTGAGGAATTTCATGACAAAGAGCTACGAGATAAAAAAGTGATAATTAGGAGATTGTTTGCCTCATATAAAAAATTAAAGGAAAGTCAGTTGGATAATGGTATTTCAAAGTATTCCAAAGAAGAAAAGCACACTACAACCCCAAATGAGAAGCCAATTCAGCCACCTACATTCACTTATCAAGAAGAAGAACCTATACTCCAACATATAATTCAATTTGAAAAACTCATTCTAGAAGCACAGTCATCTCCTAACATTTCAATGTAGCATGTAAAGGATATTTGTAATTCTTATTTTCCAAATTTTAAATATTTCCTTCTTAAACAACAAGTTGAGGTTGAAAAATCTAATTCTCTACAAGAATTCTCACATGTGAAAATATTAAGTTTTTCAAAGGTTATTTGATTAATTTGATTAGATTCTTATCTTTGTGGGTGAGGAAAAAGATGAGGTTCATGTTGAAAAAGAGGAAAATCAAGAGCTACTAATGTTGAATTTAGGATAGAAGGAAAAGGGAAAAGATTTAACAACTTTGATCATTCAAGATAATACTCAAGAATTATGTAAAAATCATATTTTTGTCTAAATTGAAAATTATGATGATGGGACTATTTTTTGGATAATTTGGAAAAAAATGTTATGGAAGTAGACTCCCCTCCTATATCATCCAAAGAAATAAACCAAATACAAGATGTTTTTGTTAAGAAGATTGTTATGGATATTCATGTTCAAGAGAATTTAATACTTGAAAATTATGCTATTGGTAAAAATAAGAGTATAGGAAGACTAACAGATTCTTAAAGTTTTGATCACCAACATCAAGAGCTCAAAATGATTGCCATACCTCTAGATTCTCTTGAAGTTAATATTCTAAATCAGTTTGATGTGATGGTTGACAAGATAATTGATAGAGTTGAAAAGCCAAAATATTTCCCTACAAGGGGCTAGAATCAAGAATTTTGTCAGGATGGACTTTAAGGAGGAATTTGTCGACATTAAATAGTAGCTCAGACCTCTATGTGCAACACATCTTGGTAACGAGTTTGATCAAATTTAGAAGGTAGGTAGTATAATATATTATTTTCATGACATACTTCAAGTGCAATTGACTATTTTAGTCATATGGTATATCATTTCAAGTGCATTGAGGCATGAAATCTACCATAGGTTAGTCATAATAGTAAGTTATTTCAATTAATTAAATGAATGTATTTGAGGATTTTTTATGATTGAATAACTTAGGGTAGGGTAGAGGTGTTTCTATTTTCTATTTTCCCTAAGTGCTAGAGTACAATTTTAGTTTAGCAGTATTTTCAATTATTCTTGGTTAGTAATAAGTTTGGAACTTATTGATGTTATTCTTCAAGAACACTTAAGCAAATTTTAGTGATTAATATCAACAAATGAAGTACCCACTCATAAAAATCATTGGTATCTACTTAAGATGAATCTATTAGGCCACATCAATAACCTACAAATGGTTAGTTTGTTTCAATTTACATTATTGCTATTTTTTTGAAGGAGACTCTATTCTCAATGGATAAGCTATGGAAAATGGTAAAGATGATGCTTAGCAAGTAAGCAATTGGTATAAGTCACTTGAAATGTTACATTTTTTTCATGTAATTCAAATTGGTGACATTTGGTAGCCTAAATACAAGGTGAATTTGCCTCTACAATACCCTAGTTTATCATTATTATGTGATCTTGATTATATTTGTGTCCATTTACCTAATAATGAAAAAATCAATTATGTCTACATGAAAATAAAGGAGCTGAAATTAAAGTACAAGGAAAGGAAGTGCAATACCATTTGTCTAACTTTACATATTCAATAAATGTTAAAGGTACATAGAGAAAAGGTGCATGTGATGATGATCAATGCAACATATAGACCTCACACGTGTTGTGAGAATAGTCAAGACATAGAGCATACTGAAAGGAAAATACATGCATAAATAATGAAAGAAAAAATACATGGTATCATACATTACTTATGTTAAATATGTAGATGGTTTATCACTAGCTCCAATTGCCTTCCAGCACCACATTTGCCTTTGAACCTACAAGGGTTACAAGAAGAGAGTGAGGGGGATTAGATATAGAAAGATCTAATAAATGTTTGATATCTTGTAAGTTTAATGCATACATATGTTCAAGGAAATACTTAGATGGCTATGCTCAAGGCACACACAAGAGACCAAAAAATTAATGTAAAAGGAGAGAAGCCTATATTTTATCTAATTTTTTTGGTCCATGTGCAGGTACAACAAGTTAAATGGATTAGAAAGTGCATATGTAGAATGAGAAAAAAAAAATCACAGAGGTAACAGGAACAAGACATTGTTCTTGTAGCAAAAAAGTGTGAATGCATAATGTGGGCTTGTTATCAATGACAAGAATAAAGTAGAGGCTCACATGTAATAGAAATACATTTGATAGGAGGTAAAAAAATGTATAATTAATCTTGAGAAATTAAAAATTTGGACATGCAAGATTTACATCCCCACATGCATGTTACAGGTTCAAAGTGTTTATAAATTTACAAATGAGTTGAAGATAATAAATGCATGATGAACATTTTGGCATCCTATTGTGTAGTTCAGCATGAAGCCATAATGGAAAAGGACAAGGATTCTTTTTACATGCAAATATTATGACAATGCCCAAGAGTAGATATAGACCATGAAACATGCATACATGAGCACCAATATATGAATAATTTGATAGAAAAAGTAGTTATATATCCATGCATCAAGCTTGCATACAACCATGACCTATCCAAAAAAAAAATCACAAAATTTATATTCAAGATACAATAGCAAGAAGGTTCATATATTATGATCGTTCATTTTTTCTATGATTTGAAGAAAGGAAATAACAAGTAATAGAAATAACATACAGGCTGCAATATTTTTTAAATACAAAGAGTTGCAACATCATATTGAAAATGACGTCGCTCATTCATGTGAATTCATATAAACAACAAGAATAACATTATATCTCCTTCCTGTAGCATGTAGAAAGGAAAAATATTCATGCAGTTGCAACCTCCATAGAAATGCTACAAGAGCATGAAGAATGTGCACAAAAATAAAAGCATGTAGAAGAAAAATATATGTCAAACCTTAGTGAAATTTTAGTTTAAAATTTTTCTTAAATGAAGAAATGAAATCACATGAAGCTTACTTTATGCATAAATTTGTTATTTCTAATTTATGAGCCACGGGAAGTTGATCAAAACTCACTCCTATTATGTAAACTTTCCAAAAATGCCTCCAATTCAAAATTGGACATATTTTTGAAGGCTTTGAACAAATGGGAAACGTACTTTATCCTTTATGCATTATTTTTGCGTATTTGTGGTGTCATTTTTGTTAGGGGGTTTATAATAAAGGGGTATATAATGATGTAAGGGAGGGGATATGTTAAAATATCTAAGTGTTACGTGGGTATTTCTTTGCATGGGGACATGGGGGGTATTTGGAAAGGTGATTTAATGGGATATTTATTTTGCATTTTGCACCATTAATATAAAATATTTAATAAAATGATGATAATAAATCATTTTTTTAAGTGTTATTTTAAATGCAAAATTGGAGGGATTTGATCATGTGAGTTTATATGTTTTGGAAAGTGGGGTGTATGTTACTAGCTAATTATAAGGGGTTCATATTTTCATTATTTGTATATATTCATATTGTAAATATTTAAATAGATGATATTTTTATAGATCATTCCATTTAAATATACCTTCTAATGCAAATGAGGAGATGGTGATATTTGATTACACCAAATTCATGGGGATTTGATAGATGGAAAGTTTTCAAGCAAAAAATTATGTGCTTTCCCTTATTGACCATACCTACTAGTTGATTTTGAGGGAGTTTTTAGCATTCATCATGACCCATGGAGCCAAGATTTCATGTGCAGCTTTCTAGCTTATCAATGGATGTCATTTTCCTTATTCATTCCTAGATTTGGTGGAGGTGATAGATATGATTTCAGATTTTGGGGAAGATGTAGATTTAGGATTAAGGGATATATATTCCTATAGATCCTTGATTTTTTTAAGTTAGCTCTTGCATTTTACCTCATTGGAGAGATGGATTTAGCTCATGTCTTATTGTAATGTAGGATTGAGCATTTTGGATCCTTAAAAAATATGCAACAGTTATGCTCCTTGGCTCTAATTCATTGTGTCCTTGTCTTTTAGCTATTTTATCTAAGTGATTGAGACATGGTGGGTCCTTTACTTAAAATTTAATGGTTGAGGGGCATGTGTGAAGTAGTTTTTGAGATAAGTAATGTTGTTTGTGTGCAATCAAGTTTGAAAGCTGTGAATCTAGTTTCCTAATTTTAAACACCCACACCTTTCTACATCATATGCACTTTAAACTGGTAGAACCACTCTATGAAAGGACTATGGTGTATTGTTTCAATTGTGATTTGTCCCTTCAAAGTTGCATTACTTGCATAATCTTGGTGAATCACCTTATTTTAATTTCAAGTTATTTCTCTCTATCCCTTTTCCTATTAGTTTTAGTCAAGTTTTATGAGGTGATTCAAGGGAAGTCGACCCTTTATATCAAAGGTTGATCCTTATCATGGCATACCCAAAGTCCAAGGATCATGCCATATTTCACTAGATTGTTGAAGGTTCTTTCAACACAAGGGTGCAATCTAAGTGACAACAATATTTTTTCCATAAGCCATCCACAAACCAAATACTGCCTAAACTTAGCTAGAGAATGTATAATTGCTAATATCTAATTATTATAGGTTGAATAAAACTTCTCCTAATCTAGTTTCTTACTCTAATAAGCAATAGGGTGCCTATCCTACATGTGTATGACACATATCCCTTTACCTAAGGTGTCAAATTCAAAAGAAAATGTCTACATAAATTTGGTAATAATAACATTGTGTATGTACTCATCAGCTTCTTGACCTTATCAATTATCACCTAAGCTTCCTCTAACCACATAAAAGAACCCTTTTAGTGAGATTCATAAGTGATGCTGCAAGTTGAGAAAAACCCTTCATGAATCTCCTATAGACAAAAAATAACTCAATGAATCCTCTGAAATCCAAAATATTTCTTAGTGGTGGCCAATCCAATATATCTTGTATCTTTTCTTAATGGACTTTAACCTAGTTAACCCTGATGACAGGCCCCAAGTATAAGATTATTATCAATTAAACTCACACTTGGACTCTTTAATAAATAATGAATGTTGCTCCATAATACTCAAAACCTCATCCAAATATTATATGTGTTCCTCCCATGTCCTACTAAATATCAAAATATCATCAAATAATACCAACATGAACTTACACAAGTACTTATTAAAAATATGGTTCATGTGCAACTAGAATGTAGAAAGTGTATTGGTGAGTCCAAATGGAATCACCAAAATATCATAGTTTTTGTAATGGCATTCAAAAGTTTCCTTTTGCACATCGTCCCAACTAACCTAAATTTGATGGTACCCTAAATAAAGATCAAGCTTCAAAAAGTAGACAAACCCATGTAACTCATCAAATAGCTAATCTATGTGGGGAATGGGATAAAGATTCTTAATAGTCCTCTTATTTAGAGCCCTATAGTTAATGCACATCTATAGAGTGTCATCTTTTTTTAACCAAAACTATTGATGAAGAAAATGGGTTCAAAATCAACATGATCTGACCCATGTCTAGTAAATCTATGATGGTCTGCTCAATCTTCTCCTTGGAATGTCTAGGTTTTTTATAAGATGTAGTGAAAAATAGTCTCATACCCTCCTCTAACTCTACTACATTTTTAAGTTCATGGTTAGGAGGTGTACTAGAGGAAATTTTCAAAAACATCTGGGTACTTATCCAATACTAACTAAATATCAACATGGTGTTGTTGTCCCAAATCCAAATCAAATTTACTGGAGATAAAGAAATGACCTTCCCACTCTATATCATCATGTCTTAATATGGAATCCACTATAAGAGGTGATATGATCCTAGGGCCTTTTCTAGTTATGGCTCTAAGAATGACCAACTTATCTCCTCTCATAAACCTGATCTACTTCTAGTCATGGTTGACAATGTACCTACCAAGACTCTAGATCCACTGTAGGCCTAAAATAGAATTTATCCCTCCTAACTCAATCACATAAAAAAATTTAATCAATATATAACCCCCCAACTAAATATTAATCTATGGAACCAACCTAGAGAAGTTAATGAAATCTCTACTAGAAACTTTAACATCAAAATTAGAAACTACGTTCACTTGTAAATTTATTTTTGCAACTATAGAGATGTTGATAATGTAGCTATTGTTTCTACTAAGAAAAAAAGTTACCCTCTTCTATCACTCCCTTCAAGAAAAAAATGACTTTCTATAAGTACTCCTAAGAGGTGTTGATCTCAGATTGGTTTTGATGAGTGTCAACACACTCAAGTTATTTAGTTAGTTCATGTTGAACAAGTAGTACATGTCAAGCACAACATGTATATATTAGAGCATGTTGAGTCCACAGTGAATGTCCATAGTGAATCTCGAGCCACTGATGTGCCAAGTCACTCAAGTGTTGAGAAGACAGTGTATGTTGAGTGACATATGAGCCAAGTAAGCAGTGCATGTCTAGTGATATAGATGCCAACCCAGAGTATAAAGAATAGTATATACCAAGCATCAGAGACTTCAAATGTTGAGTGACATAGTTTTGACATATTTGTTTGTAATGGCACAAACAACTATGTAAACCATTTTTAGCCAACTTAAAGATTGAATTATGATATTTGGAGATAAGGACAAATCTTAATTTGAAATCCCAATGCATTGCATGCAGCCAATTAGAAAATGGGAAGGATTAAGTGAAAAAATGGATGAATCACATTCGTTGATTCATACCTAACCATAATTCACTGAAGTCTTTTTTAGGAGGAAAAACCCTAAACTATCTATGATTTGAAGAAGAGAGTGGATGTTGCGAAGAGGGAATTTTGCATGTGCAAACAAAGCACTCATGGTGGCTAAGGAGTTATGAACAGAGACTAAATTATAGAATTAGTTAAAGGAGAATAGAGGAAAGGAATAGGATACATCAACAAGACATTTGATCAAGAAGGATCAAGAATACATCAATATAGAGGTGATCTATCATATGGCAATCAAGTGTTAACCACAGGATCATTGTTGAATCATTCCAGTAGGTGAATTAGTTAAATCTCTTAACAGAGTAGTCCTAAAAGGCTATAGTGAAATCCTTTAATAGGGTACTTAATTATGAGTTAAAGTTCTTTAACTAGGTACACTTCTAATAGGGTGTTGAAATCTTTTAATAGGGTGAGACCTAACAATCTTTGTAAGCCTTTAACAAGGCATACCTTTCATAGGGTTGATCATGTTTTATGGCCAAAATATTGTAACCTTCATTGGATACACTTTATTACTATGGTAGTGAAGATTTTTGGGTGTCATCCCCACCCTAGTTTTACCTTCTCATTGAAGGACTTTTGGGTATTCATATCTAGTGTCATATGTGTTTACTTGCTTTCATGTTTTAGATATACATGCTTTACATGGTATTTCAATTTACTTAGTGAATGTATGAGATTGATGTGTGATGAATTTTTTAAGGGACAAAGTTTAAAATACTAATTCACACCACCCCCCCCGCCCCCCCCCCCCCCCCCCCAAAAAATTTACCTTTCCTATTGTAATTTAAAAATTTGGTATCAGATCTTTCTTCTCAAAAGGAGAAGCTTTGCAACTTTGAGGAAAGATCTTGAAAATGGAAGTCTACAAGTTTGGAAAGATTATTGAGAATCAAGGAATTGAGATACAACTCATTCTACACCAACTAGATGAAGCAAGAGAAGAGCTACAGAAATATTTGAAGAGAAGGAAATAAATTTTTATTGTAGAGAATGACACACAATACAAAGAGATAGACACTACTAAGCTATTTGTAAATGGAGACCCCAATGAATTTGATGCAACAGTTGCAGATCTAAGGAAAAAGAATTGAGCCCAAGCTAAGGAAATCAAAAATCTCAAGGTAGAGCAAGAATCACTAGCCATACTACTATGTGAGGTGACTAAACAAAAGAAGAAACCTATGGAAGACAAAGCCATGATTGAAGAGGACAAAAGAACTTTGGCCAATAGACTAGAAGAAAAGTCAACCAAGCTAATCAAGATCTCCAACATGCAATTGGATACTCTAAGTCAAATGATGAATGTCAACCATGAATTTAATTACATTGAGATAACAACATTGAAGTTCTAGAATGAAAAATTAAAAAGTGACCTAAAAAGGGAAAAGGAATCTGTTGAAAGTTTCAACAAACCAAATGAAGCCATCAAATACTTTGAGCAATTATTGAGATCCCCTAGATCCAATAATGATACATCTAGACTAGGATACAAAAACACTGAAGAAGGAGAGTCATCTAAGAAGGATGAAGAAAGGAACAATAAAGGTAAGAACTCCAAACCTACTTGTCATAATTATGGTAAGAAAGGACATACTACTAATATGTGCATGAGCAAGACTATAAACCAAAATGTCAAGCATAAGAGCATGGTTCGCTATCAAAAGTGCAACAAACAAGGACATTAGGCAAATGAATGCAGAGCCAAGACCATGCACACACAAAGATTTGAAGGATATTTCTATAACTGTTAGAAGTATGGACATAGAGATTTTGAATGCAAATCTAAACCCATGTTGTCATCAAATAGGAAAAAAAAGCTAAGTAAAATTGACAACTATTATAACTAGGATTATAATACAAGATATAATTGTCATTATTATCAAGAATGTGGACATGCTCCTAAGAATTGTATTAGGACACACTTCAAAGGTTACTACAAAAGGTGGTTGAGTCAAACCACATGTTTTAGCTATTTGAAGATTTTAGTCGCTACTATCCAACAAGTTCAAAGGCACCAAGTTATGAATTTGATAAAGGAAAAGGCAAGGAAGTTGTTTAAAATTTCAGAGATGAGATGAACAAGACATGGAAGAAAAAGGATAGTTGTAGCACATCAAACAAAGAAGGGATCACTTCACCCAATGGGTTAGGCAATCACACCTCATCAAACTAAGTAGTCAAGAGGTATGTGAGACTGATATTTGAAATTCATATCATACATCAATTCCAAAAGGACTTAGTACTGAAAATATCATATAAGCATAAACAGAGATGGAAGATGTTATTAGAAATCCAAGATAAATCTTTAAGTTTTACATGTTGCTATTGAGCATGAAATATTTCTGTGACTACCAAGTGGAGTGCTAGAAGATTATGAGCTAACAAACTAGCTAGTTGATGTTGAGCTTGTAATAGATGTTGAGCAAATGGAATGGTAATGGATGCTGAGTAAACCTAAAATTAGTTTATGTCAAGCTTACAGCTATATAAGCACTCAACACTAATTGTAAAGTTTCAAGGGTCTTTGATCAATTTTCAACTCATTTTACATCATTTTGAAATCAAGAAAAGAGCAAGGAGAGAAGAAGGCAATTTGAAAATCCATTCAAATAGTTGTAGAATATCTTACCAGTGATTCTACATTATTTCATCACATCTTACAAGGTATTTATCAAGTGCCAAGTTACACTATTTATATTTTCATAAACCCTAGTTTTACAAAATGGCATCTAGTTCAAATAATGTAGAGGGGAAGGAGGTTTTGAATGTTCAACTAGTTAGTAATGAGGTTTAAAAACTTATATTCAAAGCCATTTCTGGCATCACTTACAAGCAAGACCCCTCTAGTGCATTATCCATGATACCACCAAATGTTTTAATGGTGCAAGATGTTAGAAAATTCTATAACTATAAAATTGGAAGCATAGGTGATATGGAGATTATGAAATCATATGACAAACTTTGTGAGAATGGTTTCCTAAAAGAAGAGTACAAAATTGTAGAGAATAAAGGGTTAACACGAGCCCTATATTTCCTGAATATCTTCAAAACTGAATGGATTAAGTTAGTGCTTAGCAAAATTCATGATAGTTCATTATGGTTGTAAAATGGACCTATCAAGATAAACAAAAGAATAATCCATAGGATTACTGGTTATCCAACCCTAGATCGGCCTAAGACACTAAGGAGTGACTAAAAAAAAGTGATTGAGAAGAACATTGCAGCCATGTGGAATGAAAGAGGAATGACTATTGACACAATCATATGATCTTGCTAACTTATAACTACTATTGTAAATATGTCCAATCAATTATATAAGGTAAGTTATGGTTGTCATATATGGCAACGTATTTGTTTTGTAGATTAGCCTTATTCATTTGCAAAAGAAAATTATCTAAGTATCAAATAGTGTTACAGCAGTAGGATGGTTTTGATGATAATAGAATATTCTCTTGCACAATTAACCAAAGATGCATGACATCATAATGATGATGTATACTAGTGCACATGTTCATATAGTCAACTGAGTTCAAGTTATGAAGGAATTAGTGATGTAGTGATGACACAACACAGAACATAGCATATCAGCAGAATGGGTTTATTGTTTTAATTATTATTTCTTTATGAGCCAACTCTAATGATGATGTGTGAGCCGACTAAGGAAGAGTTTAATAATATGTTTGGTATAAAGAAAAGAACTTCATTTGCAAAGTTGAGTGATGAATAAGAGATGTGATGATAATAGTGTATGATCAGTAATTGCAAAGTTGATATGATCTAGTGAAATGAGAGTAACAAGTGAATGTGAAATTGTGATATATGATGCAAAGAATTGTTAAGCTAGATGTGATGCAAATTAAGTTTTGCATAAACACACTTGTATGAATAATTTTCAATTAGAAGATTTTTGAAGTACAACAAGTATCACAGGATTGTATGTATGCTTATTTCCTAAAGATCTCATTGTATAGTTGCATGTCAAGGTAGTGGGCTCTTCTTGCACACATTTTTTATATGATCCACCAACTCCTAACAAGGTTGAAGCAACTCCTAATAGGGTTGAGGCTTCTAACAAGGCCTAGTCTCCTAACAGGGACTTGAGACACTATACATACTTCATAGACTCCTAAGAAGGTCAATATCCTTAACCAGATCCTTTATATAGTGAATCATCTAGTGGATTTCATCCCCATCGAGGTTTTCCCTTGGCCAGGGTTTCCCTAGTTAGCAAAATATGGTGTTATGAACTCTCTTTATGTATGGTTGTTTATACAGTTTAGCGTTATTGGTTTACTTTCTTATGCATGTGGTAAATTAATTAATAATATTCAATTGTGGGCAAAAAGATTGAAAATACTAATTCACTCCCCCCCACCCCGTCTTAGTATTATCTATTTCTAAAAATTGGTATTAGATCTTAGTTATTCAAAAAAAGGCTTAACAACTTGAATAAGATCCCTATGGATATGGAACAATTGAAGAAAAATCTTGAAGAAGCAATTGAATAGATTGATCTTCTTACTAATGAAAGGGATGGCCTTAAAGATAGATGCAAGGATGAAAAAGCCTACATTAGTGAATTAAAGGAAAAAATAGATGACCTAAAATAGAAAGGACCTAATAATTAGACAAATGATGATGAAATTGAAGATCTGAAGAAAGAAAATGAGATCCTAAAACATGAGTTAAAGATAGTTGAACTTAAGCTACATCTTAAGAAAAATGGAGTAAAGATTAACTCTGAAGTGAAATCTAAAAATGCAGATTAGAGATCCCAATTTAGCAAGGTAACATCTAAATTGGAATCTATTAAGTCAAAATATGTAGAATTAGAAAAATACAACACCATTGTGAAAGGTGAGTTCATAAAAACCAAGCAACAACTTGAAAAATTATATACCAGCAGTGATAAGATTGAAGAACAAATATGTGCACAAAGACCCAGTTATGATAAGACTAGACTTGGATTCTTTCTTGGACAATCTGCCAAGAAATTTTTTGAGAGAAAAGAACCTAATTCTTAGCAACTTGAAAATTTATATACCAGTAGTGATAAGATTGAAGAACAAATATGTGCACAACGACCCAGTTATGATAAGACTGGACTTAGATTCTTTCTTGGACAATCCACCAAGAAATTTGTTCAGAGAAAAGAACCTAATTCTCCTAAAAGCAATAAGGATCTAAGAAAGACAAATGATACACCCAAGGACAAAGAGAATGTCACTCATTCTGAAAAAGATAAAGAATCTGATCAAGATATGGACAAGAAAAGAAAGGAATCTTTTTCCTGGTGTGATGAACCTGAAGACACTGAAGCCAATTGCGAAGGTAAGTCCTTCAAACCTATTTCAAATTTTTATTTTTATAATTATCATGGATATGGTCATTATGTTGTAGATTGTAAGAAACCTAAATTTGATAGTGATAATGAAAATAGTAGAATGCATAGGAACACTAACCATGCAGGAAACAAAAGAAGATCTCATAGCAATGAAAGTGGAGAAAGAAGACAGATTGTTTACTATAGATGCAACAAACATGGGCACATTGCAAGGAATTGCAGAACACCTGATGACAAGCTAAATGAATGGAAAAGAGATGTACCTATATGTCAGCTATGTAATAACTTTGGACACATAGCAAAGTTTTGCAGAATGGATAGAAGAGACCTAAACAAGAATTAGAATTATAGAAGGAACAATAGAAGAAATGATGACATTCTAAAGAAAGAAATGAAGGAGTAGACAAATGAATTAAAGGAATCATTTGTAAAGGCAAAGGAACCAAAAATCTCTCACATAGCTATAGAAGATGTATCTAACAAGATAATGAAGTCACTTATTGTTTTTGACTCTTATTACTAGAATTAAGCATTCTCAGTGAAACAGAGTATCAGTTGTTGATAACTAATGCTAGAAGAAGTATCAAGGGTTACATAGTTGACAGTATGTAGTAGACATTAAGAGAAGTCTACAGTGAAGTGTTCATTGCCTAATAAGATTAGGATAAGGATATATAAGAAGATTAAACTCTCTATTGCATAAAGACAGTTTACTAAACTAGTGGTAGACATGCATTTAGTACAAAGTACAAATTGTGAAAGATTTAAAGGACACAAACTAACTTGCATACATCATTTTCTTATTTGAATTTTGTGTGTGAGATTGAAGCAAGATTTGGAGAATCTAAGAGGCCTACCAACACATGAAGTTGTCAAAAACCCTAGTTTACAAAATTGAGGTATTTTTTAAATTATTAAGCATAATATTTCTAGAATGGAAAGACAAGAAGTTTATAGTGTGAGCAATAGGCCTAGGTACAATTTCAAGAAACACCCATATGTTTCTTTACTTGATGACCTCATTGAAGCATTTTTGCAAGTTTCAAAAAATGTTCTTCACATCGAGGATATCAAAGGATATATTCATTGCATAATTGAAAGCATTGGTGACTCAGAGATTCATAAGCAATTGGAGAAGATGTGCAATAATGACTTGTCATTGAAACCTAAACATAGACACCTAGAATGACTTAACCTAGTTAAGCATATGTTCTACATAGATTTTGATAACAATGAATGGACAAGGATAATTCTGAGCAGAGTACATGATGATTTTCTATGGTTGGGAGATTCTATTATCTATATTGACAATGACCTAATTCACAAGGTCACGGGTCTGAGAAATCAAGGTAGTAACCCAATAAACATTAAGAATATGTGCAAACATGTTGAGGCAAATCTCAACACATATTTCGATGGGAGAAACATGAAATTCAACTCAATTCAAGATGATGGACTAAGACTCATTTGAAAAATTTTGGGATATAAGTATAATCATATTAACATGAAAGTCAACTCAATTCAAGATGATGGACTAAGACTCATTTGCAAAATTTTGGGATATAAGTATAATCATATTAACATGAAAGTCAACTCAATTCAAGATGATGTAGTAAGACTCATTTGCAAAATTTTGGGATATAAATATAATCATGGATCTAGGATAGATTCAATACCTACAGGATTCCTTCATGCAGCTTACTTGGCAGTAAGAGGTGAAGAGGTTAACATGTGTGATATTATCATAACACAATTGTTGGACAACATATCCAAAATCAAGAAATCAAGGAGTGCAGTTTTCATATTTGAATCCCTATTGACACATATATTTTTCTATGCTACCAAAAGGTTTCCTGGTATCTCAAACTAGAATGAAAATGAGTGTGCAGTGTAGCTAGTCACTCAAGCATATTGGTCAAGACTTGAAGCAATCAGTGATAGTGATATTCATGAAATAATGAAATCCTTCCAAGTTGAAATGAAGCAAAGGTATAGGATACCTCATGTGCTAGTGGAGAAGTATAAGGATGAATTGTGTTTTATGGTTGACATAGATTTCACATGTATCAAGGTAGTAGTTCCTCAAGTAAAATTCATTAAACCCATGGGATATGAGATTAGTAAGGAACTGATTGAAGGGTATGCTTAGAAAATCCTTCATTTTGAAGTTGATTCTAAATGTCCTAGATGGGGGACATATTCTAAGAAAATGAGAGAAGTTAAAACTAGTCAAGTAATGAAGGACTCCAAGAAAAAGGTGGAGAAAGTAATTGATTCTATCTTAAAATAATCTGGGATGACTAGGAAATAATTTGATGAGGTAAAGGGAATAGCTATGGAAATGAAGGCTAGTGACCAATCTAAGCTTTTGACCCCTACACCCATTGTAGTGGCAAGACCTACTAAAGAGGTCACAATTGCCCAAACAAGTGCACAGAGTCCTATTGTGCCTTATGCAGTAGTTGCGTAGTAGCAACCTCTTAAGAAACTAGTAAAGATAGAAGAAGCACCTACTACAAGAAAGTCTACAAGGATCATAACCCCTCCTAAAAGGAGAGTGAAGTAGACTACTAGTGACCCAAGCAAAAGAAGAAGAATCTTGTAGATTAGCTCACCTGAATTTGAGGAAGAAACTGGTGACAAACTAGTTGAAGTGGTTGATCAAGAAGCTAAGACATCAAGAGGATGAAAAGCATGGAAGCCTAAGGTAGAAAATATTAACATGCAAATCATTAATGATAATAATTTTGTACAGTTGAATGAATACTATGATTTTTACAATAACATGGATAGGAGATAGCTAGAAAATATTGTAGTTAGGAACATGATTCTAAAAGATAAGAGATTTGATAGCATAAAAGGTTAGATACCTGAAGACTTCTATAATAGATTACTAAATAGGAAGAGCAGGTTTGTAGAGGAAGACAAATAAATATGAATAAATATGGTGAGAAATTTATGTTCTATAAATAATGAGGAAGATATAACATAAATTTTGAAAGGTATAGCACCATTGTGGAGACATAAGAAAAGATCCATTCTCCTCATGGGAGGAAATTATGAGGAAGTTAATAAGGAAATTCAAGAGGCTATAGTTTCATACATGTCTACTATGCCTAAGGTAAGTGCACAGGCAAAGGAGACAAGTCAGATACCTAGAGATAGTGTGTCGACAGAACAGGCAAGTCAGATGCCTAGAGAAAGTGTGCAGCTAGAAAAAGCAAGCCAAACACCTAAGAAGTGTGTGCAAACAAAGGAAGCTTGTCCTATAGCATGTAGTCCTCCTCATAGTTTTGAACCAGGTGCTACACCAAGTCCTTCACCACACATTACTATTGGTAGTGAATCTATTCAAATAGATAACACCAAGGTGACAGTTGACAAAATAGAGGATCCTTTCAAGGACTTTGGTACTAGCATTGTTGGCAATATTGTAGATTACAACAACTCTGATGAAGAAAAGGATCAAGAGCCTAAGAAAGAAGATGAACAAAAGATTGAGATCTCAAATGCATCTTTAACACCAATAGTAGTAACACCATCTACTCAAACAACAGAGGTAATAGCAATAGTAGCAGTAGCAATTTCCATACCTCCTACCCAAGTGGTAGTAGCAATAGTCTAATTCGATGAAGAAGATGAAGCAAAGAATCGTATATCTTCTTTGAGTAAAATTCTTGAGAAGAATAAATCAACTAAGTCAATTGAGAAGACATTGACTTCAGTTTTGAATAGAATAAAGAAAGTTGCAAGCCCTGTTGACACCTCTATAGATGTTCAACAGTGTGTAGAAATTTTGTGCAAAGCATTTCATAATGAGTTCACAATACTCACAAATGTGGCTCCAATTCAAGCTCAAATAGAGCATGATGGTAAACTCCTCAACACCATGTGCATTAATATGAGAAATGACATAGAAACCTTGAACATATGTATTAAGGCATTAAGGCAATGTATAGAGGAAGGAAAATATACTTATGCTAAGTGCAACTTAGCATACATTCATCTACAAGAATTTGATGATCAAATCAAAGAAAAAGTGATTGAGCTTCAGATAGTCACTAAAAACTTTTTGAAGTAGAATTAGAAGATAGATACAATTGAGCACACAATGCAGATACTTCATGACATTATAAAGGAGATCCAAGCATAAAAAGAGAAAACTCTAAAAAGATTCACTATTTTAAGAGAACATATATTCCCTCAGATAACATTGTTGGAGAACCAATTGGAAGAATACTTGTCAGCAAAATATTCATATGACAAGTTTGTGGCTACAGACTTGAATGCAACATAATTGGCAGCATATGTTTTATGTGCGCTTATCAGTGTATCTGATGCACTGAAAGATAGTTGGAAGAAACATTTTGTGTAGTTGAAGACTAATTTCTGTGATTGCTTTTCAAATTTTTGATGCAGTTACCAGATTTTGACAGTCTTTTTTGATACCTTTGTCATTGATGTCAAAGGGGGAGATATATAGAAAATTGTATTGTAATTAATTATAATTGTACAGGGGAGCAATAAGTTGTAATAGGAAGTTATAAGGGATGTAACCTCTTTTAGTATTGTAATTAATTATAATTGTAAGGGGGAGCAATAAGTTGTAATAGGAATTTATAAGGGATGTAACCTCTTTCATAACATAAATATAATGTTTTTAACTATGTTATGATTATTTGATTTGATTGGTATGATAGCATGTTTGGGACTTAGCCAATTTTCCCAAAATGTTGTCATCAATGCCAAAGGGGGAGATCATTGGCAATATTTCCAATCAATTAGATAAGGTAATTTATGGTTGTCATTTATGGTAACATATTTATTTTGCATATTAGCCTTATTCATTTGCAGAAGAAAATTGTTTAAGTATCAGACAGTGTTATAGCAGCAGGACAGTTTTGATGATAATAGAATATTCTCTTGCACAGTTAACTAGAGATGCATGATGTCATAATGATGATGTATACCAGTGCACATGTCCATACAATCAACCGAGTTTGAGTTATGAAGGAATTAGTGATGCAGTGATGACACAACACAGAATAGAGCATATCAACGGAATGTGTTTAACAACTTGGTTTATTGTTTTAATTATTATTTCTTTATGAGCCGACTCTAATGATGATGTGTGAGTTGACTAAGGAATAATTTAATAATATGTTCGGTATAAAGAAAAGAACTTCATTTGCAAAGTTGAGTGATGAATAAGAGATGTGATGATAATAGTGTATGATCAGTAATTGCAAAGTTGATATGGTCTTGTGAAATGGGAGTAACAAGTGAATGCAAAATTGTGATATATGATGTAAAGCATTGTTATGCTAGACATGTTGCAGATTAAGTTGTGCATAGTCACTCTTGTATGAAGAATTTTCAATCAGAAGGTCTACAAAGTACAACAAGTACCTCAAGATTGTATGTGTGCTTATTTCCTAAAGATCTCATTGTATAGTTTCATGTCAAGGTAGTGCGCTCTTCTTGCACACATTTGTATATGATCCACCAACTCCTAACAGGGTTGAAGAAACTCCTAATAGGTTTGAGGCTTGTAACAAGGCCTAGTCTCCTAACAGGGACTTGAGACACTATACATGCTTCATAGACTCCTAACAGGGTCAATATCCTTAATTAGATTCTTTATATAGTGAATCATCTAGTCAGTTTCATCCCCACTAGGGTTTCCCTAGTTAACAAAATACGGTGCTATGATCTCTTTGTGTGTATGGTTGTTTATACTGTTCATCATTATTGGTTTACTTTCTCATGTATGTGGTAAATTAATTAATAATATTCAATTATGGGCAAAAAGATTGAAAATATTGATTCACCCAACCCCCCCCCCCCCCCCCCTCAGTATTATCTATTTCTAACAACTACAACCATTGGTTGAGAATTTAGGAGCAATCAAAACGATAGAGTACACAATCTAAATTTGGTTCTATTTTGATATGCATATTATTTTATGTATAAAACACTTTTCCTACATTTGGCAAAGTTCCATAGAAAACCAACAAGTTAGTGGTAGTACCGATAGATGAATACATTAAGCAATTAGGTGAGAATTTTGAATCTGTGATGATAATTTATTTTGAGGACTTCAAAGAGTCAATGAAGAAAAGATTGAGAATACTAGTATCTTTAGTAGAGAAACACTATGATGATGTTTGTTTTCTAGTGTATACTAACTATTCATTTGTCCAAGTAGCGACACCAAGGGTGAGATGGCTGAGGCCACTTGGATATGAAATAAATGTGGATGAGGCCTCTACAACTATTATAGCTTTATTTGTAGAAGATATTTTTTAAAATGCTAAGGCATTTGGAAACTACGAGATGGAAAAGTCCAAAATCACAATGGAATTGAAGATTGCCTCTGCTATGAAGAAAAAGCAGAAGATAGTAAATAAATTGAAAGAAAAATTTGGTGAAGATGTCAAGAAGGAAGAAGATGAAGAAGAAGAGTATGAAGAGGAAGAAGACATCTAAGCACAAGCACCACTTACACTTACTCAAGGAATGGGAGAAGACCAGTAGCAATAGGAGACCGAAGTTGTTGAAGGTGTCGAGGGAGAAGAAGTCGAGGAAGCACCTACTCCCAAAAAATAAAAGAAGAGGAAGGATAAGGCCCAACTAGTAATGAGAGCCAAGAAGGTAGCCAAGCCAAGTTAGCCCAAACCAATTGCACCTACTACAAGAGCTAGTGAACGTGCAACTGCACAAAAGGAAAAAGAAAAGACAAAGCCTACAGAGCAAGGAGGTCAAGTGCAAAAAAGACCTAGGAGGAAATACTTTGCTCAAGAAAAATCTAATGAGAAGAAAATAGAATCAGATGAGAACAACCAATTCAAAGAGATGAGTCACAATCCTCTATCAGATCTTGAAAATCTATGTGAAAATGTCAAGAATAGTGTAGGTTTACTAGGATTTTCACATATAGATTTTGATAATCTAGGTAAAATTGAGAAAAATCAAGTAGAGAAGGCTATATATGCCATGATGGAAAAATTCAAGACTATCCCACTAGAAATTGCCAACTCAATGCCCAAAAGCTTATATGATAGAGTTGAACAGAAATGGCATTATTACTTAAACTTGGAAAGGCAAACAAGAGAAACCTCACTTGCCCAAGTGATGCCTAAACTTAGTAAGGCACGAATTGCTAAGGCTATGAAGAATTATGCAGTTAGGTTTACACCTAAATACAAAACCTTTAACATATTACAAAATAATATTGAAGATGTTAAGAAGTCCACACAGATGTGGAAAATTACTTATGGGTTAACTACAGTAAAGGAAGGTGAGCAAGAACCCATTGAAGTGAAGGATGATGAAGAAGACGATAAAAATGATGAGACTATTGAGGGAGGAACAAAAATGAACATAAATTACAAGGCAACAACAGAGCTAGAGTAGTAAGAAGAATAGAGTGTGTAAGGAACACAATTGCCTAGGTCAGCCCTCAACATGTAACAAATAAGAATACTAAAATAGTAATTGTTAAGGATGTTTTTGATGTCATAGCTCAGAACATTAATCCCAAGAAGATACTTGATTAGTCCATACTAAAGGAAAAACTTTGTGATAATACTGTATTGGTGAGTGTGGATGAATTGTAGAAAATAGTGATTGATACAAGGGAAGAGGTGAAAACACAAGAACCACCTACTATCACCCCTCAAGTCACTAGTGTACAACCTTTGGACAATACACCAGAAGCCACATTAGTAAAGGTTGTTACAATTGAAAAGGACACAATGGAAGCACAAGGCACTATAGAAACACAGAGTGGAATAGGTCAAATAATCTTATTTGCACCTATAGCACAAGCACAAAGTGCATCACAAGGCATTGTAGCAAAATAGGGCAAGCATAAAGAGATAGAATTGACACCTAGAATGAAGAAGTAAGTAGCTATTCAAGCCTCGGTAACCTTACCAGCATCAAGCACTCCTTCCACTTAAACTCTTTAGAAGTCAAGCATAGATGAAACACCATTGCAAATCTCAGTACCAAACCTAGGTACATCAAATATTGAAGAAGTCATACAATATGGAGATGTGAGCCTTGATGAAGAAATTATGTTACCAAAGTATGACTATGACACAATAACAATTGAGTAGATGGTCATATTACAAGAAGCCTTATCAAGGAAGAGAAGACAAGAACTACTTAGAAAGGAGAATAGGAAGAAGTAAGCATTGCAAGATATCAAAGACATCTTCTTAGATGCATTCAACCTGTCAACTCTAAATGAGACCAAGTCGCTGATTCAACAACTGATAAATATAGTGGAAAAGGTGAGTTATGCCAACCTAGACACAATGCAAAATTATTAGAATGGTTAGAAAAGAAATTTTAGAGTAAATTAAATGAGAAAATATCAAGTGATATAGCACTAACACAAGTTGCATTAGCAACTAATATTGAGAGTGTAAAGAAGGTACTTGAGAACATTTTCTCACTGTACACAAAATTGTGCAATCCAACACTCTTCACACAAGAGACTAGAAGTCGCATTTTGAGTTTGGAAAGTTAGATAAATTCATCAAGTGAAAAACTACCAATGACACTAGCTTAGAGTGAGAAGTACTTCAGAACATTGCTACAAACCCAAAGTCAATCAGCTATATTTTTAGCAAATGAAGCCAATATAAGGACTAAACTGATTAACATCTAGACAACATTGACTCCCCATATGGAAATTTTGCATAAGGAACTAGGCTATGCCAAAATCCTAATGAAAAAAGACCCAAATCTTTCAACATTAGTTGGTATAGTCCACCTTGCTTCCAAGCTAGCTATCCAAATCAAGTCTTTGGATGTAGCCTATGAAAACTGGGATGCAGCTCTCAAGATTATCTTAGATATCCATAAATATTTCTTGGAAAAACACATAATAAGTGTCTATCCTATTGACATAAGTGTCAAAAAGGAGGAGAGATAGAAATAAGGGGGAGAGTGAGAAATAAAGGAGCATAAATTAGAGGAGATAAGAGAAGAATGGGAGAGAGTAAGAAAAAGGGCCAAAGAAAAGACAAAATAAGCAAAGGGGAAGCAAGCAATAAAGAAAAAAGGGGGAAAAATCATCACAAACATCAAAATACAAGAAGTATTAGATGAAAGAGTATTAGCAAGACAACATGAATTCAAAGAGTATCATTCAAGACATATTTACTCAACAGGAGTACAAAATTTTGGATACAAAATAGGCCTATCAACTCAAGGGGAGTTATTAGATTTTGAGGTATATAATTTGTTACAAAATTTTAAAAATTTGAAGTTTTGTATATAAGTTGAATATGAGATGTGTTATGCTCATGAGATTAAGGATATTAATGCATACTCAAGTGCTTTTGACACTCATGTCAAAGGGGGAGATTGTTGATCTCGAATTAGTTTTGACAAGTGAGTGTCAACACATTCAAGTTATTTACTTAGTTCATGCCAAACAAGTAGTACATGTCGAGCACAACATGTATATATTAGAGCATGTTGAGTCCAAAGTGAGTGTCGAGCCACTCATGTGCCAAGTCAGTCAAGTGTCAAGTAGACAGTGTATGCCAAGTGACATAGGAGCCGAGTAAACAGTGCATGTTGAGTGATACAGATGCCAAGCTAAAGTATAAAGAATAGTATATGCCAAGCATCAAAGACTTTAGATGCTGAGTGACACAGTTTTGACATATTTATTTGTAATGGCACAAATAACTATGTAAACCATTTTTGAGCTGACTTAAAGATTGAATTATGATATTTGGAGATAAGGACAATCCTAATTTAAAATCTCAATTGCATTACATGTAGCTAATTAGAAAATGAGAAGGATCAATTGGAAAAATGGATGAATCATAATCATTGATTCATACCTAACCCTAAGTCACCAAAGTCTTTTTAAGGAGGACAAACCCTAAACTATCTACAATGTGAAGAAGAGAGTGGATGTTGCAAAGAGAGAAGTTTGCATGCACAAATAGAGAATTCATGGTGGCTAAGGAGTTATGAATAGAGACTAAATTATAGAATCAATTAAAGGAGAATGGAGGAAAAGAATAGGATATAGTAGTGAGACATTTTATCAAGAAGGATCAAGAATACATCAGTACAGAGGTGATCTGTCATCAAGTAGTCAAGTGCTAATCGTAAGATCATTGTTGAATCATTCTAGTAGGTGAATTGGTTAAATCTCTCAATAGAGTAGTCCTAGCAGGCTATAGTGAAATCCTTTAACAGGGTACTTAATTGTGAGTTGAAGTCCTGTAACTAGGCACACTTCTAACGGGGTGTTGAAATCCTTTAATAGGGTGAGACCTAACAGTCTATGTAACCCTTTAACAAGGTAGACCTTTCATAGAGTAGATCATGTTTCATGGTCAAACCATTGTAACCTTCATTGGATACACTTTATTACTATAGTAGTGAAGATTTGTGGGTGTAATCCCCACCCTAGTTTTACCTTCTCATTGGAGGGTTTCTGGGTAATCATATCTAGTGTCATATGTGTTTACTTACTTTCATGTTTTAGATATACATGCTTTACATGGTATTTCAATTTACTTAATGAATGTATGAGATGGACGTGTGGTGAATGTTTTAAGGGACAAAGTGTAAACTATTGAGATTCACCCCGCCCCCCCCCACCCCCCTAGAAGTTTACCTTTCCTATTGTAATTCCAACAAGAGGGTGGCAATTGTAGGAGGATAACTTGAAACTTGTCTCTCAATAGTCTCTACCAAGGGCTACTTGGAATTATCTTCCTCATCACTCTCATTATATTTATTACCTTTATTTTCATCTCCCAAAACTACCTCAATTTAATGTACCTTACCTTTCCCAAGTCAGCTATGATCCTGGGTTAGATGTTTTAGAGTAATAAAGTAATTTAATATTAATAAAATTATATTGATTTAATTATTAAGTCACTTATTATCTCTAGTTTACTTAAGGTAAAATTTGGGCATATAATAATTAATTCTTTTATTAATCATTATCGTGCAACCTAGGTTTTACCTATTAGGGTTTTGATCTCCTTTTATAAGGCTTGATCTCTTTGCAATTTACATTCATTCACTTTTGACAACAGAAATCTTTTTTAGCTCATCAAGAATGTCTCATCTATGGATCTAGGAATTATAGCCTCCATAGCTTTTGCTTCTCTCTTTTTGTGACAAGTGTTTGCATGCAGGTGACTCTTGAGAGTTGTGGGGTTGATCTTTCATCAACTTCAACATGGTATCAAAGATCCAAATCTTCATGTCCCTATTCTATTTATGAGATTTTTTACTTGGCTTTCATATCTATGTTTTTCCTTTAGAGGGTTTTAGTTTTTAGATTTTTTTGCATTGGATTTGGAGGTCACATTTTTTAAGTACTTTTTGAGCCCAAATAGACCTCACTGTTGAGCTCAGGGCACCTAGAAACCCTTATGTTCATATAAAATTTGGCCAATTTGAACACAATTTGAATCTAAGGCAAAAATATATTGCTCCCAGATTGGGCACATTTCCAAAGGTAATTATTTTATGATTTTTGGCATAGATATCAATATTTTTTGGCACAAAAATTGATGGAGTGAGCTATGTATTAAGTATTTGATCCTATGTACTAGGTGATTACAGTGGCTAGATACCTATGCATTTTTGTGAAATGGATCCTTTTCCATATAGACAATCTTTCATTCCTATTTTTGGAGGCCATGAAGATACCTTTCATTTTCAATTGATCAAATTTTCAGACTTAGTCTTCTCTACCTGGTCATATTTTTATATAGTGGAGGTTCTTCAGATCAATATTTTGGTAGTTTTTTGCAGCTTCATGCTTCAGTGGTGTTCTTCATGATCATGTTTTGTTCATATCTTCTAGGACATTCCCTAGTTTGGAGGCTTCTTCAGTTCTTCACTAGTTATTTCAGCATTATTTCCATCTCTTTTTGGAGTAGGGTTTTTTCCATGTAGTTTTCTCTATTTCTCCTCTTTTCAAAGATTTGGTTGTGTCTGGTACCTCATCAAGCTTTTCTTCCAGGACCCAAATTTTATTTCAATAGTAGTTTCTAGGTTTTTAGCTACTCTCTAAGTTTATCAGGGGGGTTAGAGTAATAAAAAAAATTCTTATTAATTAAATAATATTGATTTAATTATTAATTCACTTATCATCTCTAGTTTACTTAAGGAAAACTTTGTGCATATAATAATTAATTATTTTATTAATTTTTATCATGCAACTTAGGTTTTATTTGCCAAAGTATACCAACTTTTGCCTTAAGTCTGTTCAAAATCCCCACTAAATTTGCTGAGGCCATTGATAAAATTCAAAGGATTTTTTTATGGATTGGTTCAGAGGAAAAAAAGAGAATACCTTTAATTGCCTGGGATCATGTTTGTAAACTGGTCAGGGAAGGTGGTTTGGGTATCTGGAAAATCAGAAGCATGAATGAAGCTCTTCTAGCTAAACAAGGATGGTGTGTGTTCCATGAGAAGAAAGAATGGAGTACCATTTGGAAACACAAGTACCTCCCTAATTCTATTTCTCTTCCTGATTTCTTCTCCTCTGCTAATGTTATTCATCCCTCCTCAATTTAGGGAGCTGTGCAGGGTACTAAGAAAATGCTTGGAGAAGGGTGCTCTTGGAAAATTGGCAATGGGTCTAGGGTAAGTTTTTGGGAAGATGTCTGGCTTAAGGATCACCCCCTGATTGAAGATGTTCAAGATCTAAATCAAGTTGACTTATGCAAGTAGAGATATGGCACTCTTGTTAATCATTATTGGTAGAATGATTCCTGGGTTAACTTGAAGGACACTGACCAAAGTTTCTATCACATCCAATTATCTCTCAATGTTGTTTCTCTCCACCCTTCTTTTTAGGATGAGATTATTTGGTATGCTGATCCTAGTGGGAAATATAAGTTTTCTTCTCTCTTTGCTTCTAAGGAGAAGGAAAATCATCCCTTGTGGTCTCAGGCTTGGATTAAGGGTCTCATTCCTAAAATTAGTTTCTTCTTTTGGGTCCTGCTTCAAAATAAAATTTTGACCCTTGATAACTTGCAGAAAAGAGGTATAAATTTGGTGAATACGTGTATTTTATGTAAGAATGGTTTTGAAGATAGAGACCACCTGTTTCTGAACTGCTCTTATTCCCAGATGGTTTGGACTGAGATCCTAATGTATTAGAACTTGACTTGGGTTCATCATAACAATGTGGAATCTTCTTTTAAAAGCTGGAAATGCCCGTCTAAGAATTTTGATGTTCAATTTCTATGGAAAATTACTCTGCCTCATCTCTGCTGGGGTATTTGGAAAGAAAGGAATAATAGAATTTTTAGAAATAGAGAGGTTCCTGGATGGGTGCTTGGTCAGAATATTATTAGAGCTTGTAAGGAGAATTTCAGATCTCTGAAAATATCTAATCAAACCTTTCCTATTGATAATCCTATGTTTCCTGAAAACCCTAAGACTCAAACTAATAGCCCAAGATTGAATATCACTTGGAGTTCCCCTCCAAATGGTTGGATTAAAGAAAACTTTGATGGTGCTGCTAAGGGAAATCCGGGGAGTGCGGGTTGTGGAGGTGTGTTGAGAGATCATATGGGAATAGTTAAAGATGCTATAGCTATCCCTATAGGTCAGACTAATAGTCACATTGCTGAAGCTAGGCAACCCTTTATACTATGAAAATTGCAGTGGATTTGGGATGTCCAAAATTATGGTTGGAAGGTGACTCTTTAAATATTATTAATATCCTTAATAATAAAAGTGCTATCTCATGGTCAATAGAGGCCACTATCAAGGAGATTAAATACCTTATTCAAAAATTTGAAAAAGTTGTCATACCTCATACCTTTCAGGAGGCCAATGGTGTTGCTGATTGGGTTGCCAACTATGTTGTCCTAACGGGGCAAATGGTGAGGTGGACCAATGAATTAACTAATCAAGTTGATCTCAAAGAAATTATTCATTATGAAGCTATCCATGCACAGGTGGGTAAGATTTGAAAATATTGGAAAGTTAATGATTTCGTGGAGTGATCAAATTATTGCCAGATTTTCATCCCCTATGAAGTACACTCAAATGAATGCGATGTGGTGTTCGCATGTTTCTCCGAACAAAGGTGTCTCTTTTGGTGGGAAGAAAAATAGATTTCTTTCTAACCCTCTCTTTCTATGCGTCTGGTTTTTCTGGTTTGAATGTGTATACTATTCTCTGCTGATGGGGGGCGAACCGCGCAAACAAGAACCAAAAAACTGTGAGGCATGGAAGGCTCGCAAGGATGTTTGGAAAATTTTGCAGAAAGGAAAAGTGACTCATTACATGGAGCGACTCAATGGTTTTAAGCCACGCATCACTATGGCTTTCTTTAAGAACTGGTCCAATGACAAAGTCACTCTCCATGGTGTGACTGTGAAACTTACGGAGGAGTTTATTGCTGAGATCACGGGGCTTCCTACGATGGGTATAAAATTCACTAAGAAAACTAATATTTCAAATGCAGCCTACAAAAAGTTTCTGAAAATGGAAGAAGAGGAGAAGCTTCTGGAAAAGAATGGTGATTTCTTTGATGCGAACCAGATAAATGAGATCTGGAGGGATGTTCTCTGCTGCATCTGTGAGTATTTCATACTTGATGGAAGAAATAAAAGAGTTCATAAATATCATTTTGTTTTTTTAAATCATTTCAGATATAAAGATAGAATATCTTTCCCCTTCTTTTTGTAGTTTTCTTTACTTAATAGTTTAGAAGCCCATAAGAAAAAGGAATCCAGACCCATTCTTCATGAAGGTCTGATCCTTCTTATTGAGGGATATTGTAAAAATAAGCACATTGCCTCTACTCCCTCTAAGGACAAGAAGAAAGAGCCCATTAAGAGTAAGAAGGGTGACTCTGTTAAAGGTAAAGAAAATGCCCTGAATTTGAAACCCTCTGCCTCTCAAGTTCTTGAGGATGAGGAGTCTGAGATTGATAATTCGGTAAGCTGTGAGAATTGGAAACCTGAGGATGAGGATGATACTGAAACTGGAGAGTTAAGTTCTAATTTGGACGGGTATCCGAAGACTGAAGATAATAATGAAAAAGGAAAAGAGGAAAACAATAGTGAAGGTAATTTTGAACAGAGTAAATCTAACAATGAGGGTAACTAGGTTATTTCTAGTGGGGGTAATAAAGTGGAAGATAACACTGTCGGGAATCTTGTTGAGAAGAATAAGGAGGACCATACGACTATTACTACTTCTCCTGTTAAGGGGATAGAGGAAGAAAAAAGGAAGGACTCTGCTCATCCTGAGGACTATGCCGAGGGTCGAAAGGAGGATCAAATAGAAATGAAGGATTTCAATGACAATGTCTGCTCCCCCCCACACGAGACTGTTGAAGATGATTGTGATGCTATGCAGAGGGATACCATGCTTACCTTCCTACATTCTACTAAGGATAAAGTCGACACCAGTCTCAAGGTTGATTCCTGGATCTATAATGAAATAATGGGTTTGAAGAAAAAGGTGGAAATTCTGCAACATAACCTAGATACTATCAATGCTAAACTTAGTCATATGGAAGGATAGATGGGAGACATCCCTATCAAACTTAACAACTATGAGCAGAACCTCACTATGTTAATCAAGGAGAGTAGCACTAGGATGGAACAGGTCACCTCGAGTATTTGTGCAGTCGCTGCAAGCCTGGGCAAAAGGGTGAATGAAGATATCATTTTGGCTGAGGGTCCGAGCAAAAGAACAAGGCAGAGCTCGAGGAAGAGTGCTATGAAAGGTGCTGCTACTATGGATGTTGTTTCCATTCATTGACTGTTGCAATTGGTAAGGAAGTAGCTAAATTGATCCTGGAGCTGCAATAGTGGCACTGGGGTGGGTTCTCTGGTTTGGTGCCTGTCTGGTATTGGTCGCTGGTTGGGGACTCTGGCCTTGGTTTTTGGTTTTTATTAGTTTAGACTATTTTTGGTTCCAGGTCCCTATAAAACTTGGGTTAGTTTTTTTTTGGACTTTTCTAGTGGTTTCAGGTCCCTGTAAAACCTGATTTTGATATTGTTCTTCAGTTTATTGCAAGTTTTTCCTGGTTGGGTTGTCTTGCTTTATCTCTCTATTTTTTGTTAAAGGGTTTCGGGGTCCCTTCAAAACCTTCTTTTACCGTAATCTAAAACTTAGGTTTTATTTGTTAGGGTTTTGATTTCCTTTTATAAGGATTGATCTCTTTGTAAGTTACATTCATTCACTTTTGATAACGACAATCCTTTTTTCTCATCAAGACTGTCTCATCTATGGATTTGAGAGTTCAATCCTCCATAGCTTTTGCTTCTCTTTTTTTTGTGATAGGTGTTTGCATGCAAGTAATTGTTGGAAGCTGTGGGGTTGATCTTTCATCAAATTCAACAAGAGGTTCTTTGAATATGAAGCACAATTTTTTCTTCTTAGTTCATTTTTTGACACAAAATCCAATTAATGTAGAGTGGACTTATTTTGATTTAAAGATTTTAGATCAGTCTTTCACCCTGTGGAGTTTTAGGGGGTTGAACCACTATTAAGAAACCATCCAAATTGAGCACCATCTTTATCACATCTTAGAGAGTGTTGAGTTTCAACACTTTAACAAATTCCTTGGCCTTTTCACTCAGTACCTTCACAAATAACATTACTATCCTATTTTTAGACATATTAGGAACCATAATGGATAGCCACTGAAACTCATCAATATAAGCATCCAAGGCTCTTCTATGCTTAAGTTGGGCTACTTCTCTAAAATAGGCTTCTATGTCTTTCCTATCAAATCTAGTGATCAACTTGTTCCTAAACTCCTCGTATGAATTAATTATGTCATAATCATGGGTACCAATCTTGTGATGCCACTAATCATAAGATGCATCATCTAAATGCATAATAGAAAACTTAATTTATTAGTTTTAGTCATAAATTTTAATGTGATAAATGTATCCATCTTATGTATTTAGGCCCTAGTTATAGTTTTTCCATAGTCATCAAGTACTGGTAAGTTTAATTTGTTTGTAACATGCTTCAAATCCCTATTTGGGCCTCTAGGCCTTTTTTCCTACCTAGTCCTTATCATCTCCCTTTGATTCCACTTGTGTTGAACAAATCTCAAGTCTTCATTAACATTATCAAGGAATAAATCCCACTAAACATGCATCACCATAACATCCTCTAGGATAACCATCTATGCTTTTGTATTTACCATCTCAACTTCCTCATTATTCTTGGAGACAAATGGGCATTAAGGGCCTATATACAGTGTGAGTGGGTTGACTAACACCTTGTAGTGTACCGATTGCACTTCCAACCGTACTTTTATGAATTTGGTCTCTCCTTAGCCTTACATTCAAATTATTTATTTCCTTAGTGAGTTGTTATAATACATAAGAAATGTGTTTTTTTCTTCCATAAGGGATCCCAATGTTTCCCTAGCCTCTCTATCCATTTCATCTTCCTAATTTGTTGGCATTTTAGTAATTCAATGAACTCCCACAATCTTAAAAAAATTCCTTTCTTTTGGAATCTTAGGAGGTCTCTACATTCTTTGTGATCCCTTATTATACTGATAGATTAAAAAAGAGTCACCCAGTAGGTAGTAGGTCTAATACTCTGATACCGGTAGTGTCGTTGTGATATTATTGGTTCAATATCACTTTGATTTAAGTGCATTATTAGGGTAATTTTGGATAAAGTTCACAACAACCAATAATGACCATACACTTATGTAGATTGTCAAATAGCTTCAAAAAATTACTCTTAGCATGCTATTACTATTTTTGGAAATAAAACACTTCTAGTAACTTGAAAAGGAACAATATCAACTAAGAAAAATGGACACACAGTCACCTATAAATATACAAAAAAAGGTCTACATAAATTCTTAAGGCTAATAAAAATATCACAATCTTATCCTATTAATGTTTTGGCACAACATGTAAATAAAAATATTTGGATATTAAGGTAGAACTTTAATGTAGTCACACTCCATATGTAATAATGAAAGTGATAGGAACTTTGAATGCTAATCAAATTATAGTCAACATCCAAGAAAATGGTACTTAATAATCCCAATGTAGGGATGATATTTGGTGTTACTCAAAATACTCAACCCTATTTTTTATCCTTTGAATAATACTTCAATCCACATGTATGATGTTGATTGCCAATAGTCTATTCAACTTGGTCACCATTATGGTCCTTAGCAAGCATATTCCTCATTCTTATACTTGCATATGAGTAATAGTTTTCTCAATGGGAATCCATTATTGTGTGTATCTCAAATTGATGAGCAAGACATGGTAATTCCCTCAAAGATTGTGTAACCTCTTCATGTAAGATTATCTTTTACTCACTTCTTTGAATCTATTTATGTTTTCATCCAAATAGATAGCCTAAGATTTATATCCTAGACATTTACACTTATAGATATTGGTTCACTAGAGATAAATGAAAATGATCTCTTTCATCCCTTCATGTCCCATAAAGATTCCCCTATATTCTTTCATTTAACAACATGCTAGACACACTTCTTATACGATTATATTTTGTTACTCTATGAATACCAAGAAGTTGTGGTAAACATTGTTAGAGTAGCTACTCAACCAACTTATCATGAACATTTTCATTTGAAGACCATTTTTAACATGCTTTCCAAATATGCTCAATATGTATGCAAACATGGAGTGCATATCATGTGAATTCCAAGTTGGCATAATTTGGTTCCAACATAGAAAATAACATATTCACCAAGATGTTCTTAATTACATATTTCTTAGTCAATTCAAGAGCATGACTAAGAAAAGAGATACCATCAATTGACCTCCTTCATCCCTTTAATTTATCACTTAGCCTATCAGGATGCATCAAGAAAATAAACTAAGTTATGTTGACCACAATTACTCTATGGGAAGGGACATGATTGTAAACCCTCCAATTAAGGGTGAAAAACACATCCACATTAAAAATAAATCTTTTATTGAATAATAATAGAGTGTAGAACAAAGCTCACACCTCTTTAATCTACGCACTTTAAAAATAACAATCAATAATTTCTTTACAATAAATCGAATATGCAACAAAAATAAATATGCTCATTAAGAATACTACATGCAATACCAATAAAATACTCCCTCTATCTCCTATGTACAAATAGTCATCACAAAATAATAATAAAACACTAAAGTATCAATATGATTCTATAGCAACACCCTACACAAAATTACTTTAAAATAGGATTCTTTAATATAGGGGTAATAATCTAACACAAAAAGAAGAATGATAAAAAATAACTTTGAATTTCATTTCCAAAGAATGTGTAATATATAGAACCAAAATTCTCATGCTACAAAGAGATGCTTCAATTACAAAATGGCATTGTTGCATTAGATTTTAACTAACTTGCCAGCCATGTACATAGTTGACTTTCCAAATACCATAGTTACACACATAAGAGGTCTTATTTCTATTGTGACTCTTCATGTAAGTGACCTATTAGAAAAGAAAATCTTTTCTTACCAAAACCACACAACATGATTCCAACAACTATGCACACACTTACACTTGGATCATCCTAGGAATCTCTCAAATAAGAAAAGTCTTTATTAAATGACCAAATTGAAATGAATGTAGACTTTTAGCTAGTGAACAAATGACACATCAATTACTAATCTAGTCATTTAATAAAAGCAACCACAAGGGTAGTTTTAGATGCAATACATAGCAAGACAAGATAGACAAGTGAGCATTTGTTGAGGTTGGAATCATGGAATATAAAGTGTGGCTTCATGTTTATTCACATGGATTGTTTGGTTGTGACTATGGCTTTGAAGGCTTTCATGGTCATATTGAAATTATGTTTTTGTTGAATAATGTATGGTGATGGATATTTTTGGAGGATATATTTTTCCCTTAATGAGGGTTTCCTAGGGTATATCTTGTGTCACATTATTTTGGGTATGTTGTCTATTCTCTTGTATGTGGATTTTAAGTGCTTATTTGTTTTAGGTCTATTATGGGTTGTGTAAAATTATGATATATTTTGTTGCAAGTTTTCTTTCAAGCAGTATTAGAGCTATGGTTTTATTGTTGTAACCCTTGATTGAATCCATAGGAATGCATGAAAAAATAAAATAAAGGGTAAGATATATGGGTTTCATAGGTTGCATATAGCAAATCTGAGGGTTTTTTGGTTTGTTGTTATGATGGGTTGTTGGGAGATTTTAGGCATGTAAAATTATTGGTCAAAAGGGGTTTTGGGATGTTTCATTTAAATGAGTGTTTCAGAGGGAGCTTGTAGAAATGACCTCTTGGGAACAAACATAAATCACCATTGGATCTATTAGGATTAATGCTAATGATACTACTTTGGGGGAGTATACTAAGTATTGGAGAGTACTGACATGTTGCATTCATGACTGTGTTTGTCATTGATGTCAACATAGCATGGTTTATGTAAAGATCGGCCCATGAGTAGCAGACAAAGATATTAATGGTATGGACAATGGTCTGATTGTCTAGTGATGTACAATTATGGACATGTTTGACATAGTGTCTTGATGATGTGGTCAAGTGCGCAAAGTCTAAGTTGAAGACGTATGGAAGTTGTACCTAATTTATAGAGAGTAGTTTAGAGACAGAGTGTTGGGAAAGTAGTTCTTGATATTTATTCACTATCTTACATCTAAGCTATAATGAGAAGATGTGCAATTAGGTAGTGCCAAAGGGCAATCCATTGGTGATATTAGCAAGTGTGCAAGCCCTAGTATTGCATGTGTGAAGTTTTGTATAGACTGTGAGCCAATAGTGCTATTGTAATTATAATTCATTAATTATCTTATTATAATTAATTAGAAAATCCTCAAGACTGACTCAAGGAATTATTATGAAGATATGGTATAAAGGAAAGATGTTTTCCTGGTTTGCAAAAGAGAGTATGAAGTGTTGTGTAGTGCCTCTCATGTTTGCAGTCTATACCTTGTTATATTTTGATCCGAGAGATACTTGTACTCATGTTATTTTTACATTTGAGATGACCTAAGGGTTAGATGTTATACTTTGATTTCTAATATCATAGATGTTAGATTACTATGTTGTTCAGTTGATCATATTTGCATGATTATTCCATTTGAGATGATAGTATGTTTTATGATGATCTATGGTTATCTGGTATTTGGACATATCTCTAATTATGTTATATGTTGGATTTAATGCTATGGTAATTTAACTCATTCTTTCTTGTTATGCTTTATGTGAACATGAGTGATGTGAATGGATTATTTTAGTATAATTAGATAAATGGTTAAATTGGGTTAATTAATGCATTTATTGCTTCTTCTATGTTATTAAATGCAATTGCACTTCATCATGTGTTTTAGTTTGCAGGATTTATATCCCTGGTAGTGGCACATGGAGTTAGTGATTCAGTTGTTCACTTTTCACCAATGTCATCCATGTATAGTCGATGTATCTTATTTATTTTTTAAATTAAACCTTACAGTGATTTAAGAAATCCATTCTCATTTGCATTATGTGATTAGACCTATGACCATGTCTATGCATTTAGAGGTTTGCACTGTCGCAAAAGTTGTTAAGGAATTCTATGCTTTTAGTTTAAGGGATTTTAGGATTTATTTTAATTAATTTTAATTTCTGGCAACTTTTCCATAGATGAATTCTAACTACTTGTAATAGCCTATTTTAGTTTGGGTTGATTATGGGTTTAACTAGTTTTCCTAGTTATTTACCCTAATCAATTATCCACTCAAAAAGTAAATAAGTATCCAAAGAGGAAATTAATTCCTTACTTCTCACTTTTGAAAATTAGAAAATTGAGAGCTTTTTCCAAAATCCTTTTTTAGAGGATTACGTTTCTATTTGTTGTGAGAGCTACAGACATGGGATCTTCACGAGATCAGTCTCATTGGATCCAACTTGGGGAGACCTTGGTTTGCTATGACTTTTGGTAGCTTTCACGGGTTATTTATTTTATCTGGTTGATTCTTGTTTTAGCCTTTTTGGGTGGCAGGTAGGGTTATCCTATTTTTATGTTTCTACTTTGTTTCTTATCTCATTTCTAGTAGTTTTATAGCAAACCTGGTTGGTCACATATGAATATTTTCCTAATTTTTTGGACGAGGGTTTGGATTTTCACACCATTATGCTGGTTGTTTTTGCATATGATGTTCAAACCTGAATTTTATTGGATTTTCATGGCTTTTGTTCCCTAAGACCAAATGGGTTTTAATTTTGAAGTTTTTGAGTTTTGAAGTTTTTACCTCGATTTGTGTGTTACCCAGTTTTCTTGGGTTTTCTTGCATGATGTTGGTTGTGGACTTGGATTATCCATTGGATGTCAGTCAGACCATTTTTGCACTTTTATGTTGTATTGGGATGTGTTTCACATCTATACTCCTGAGCTTGTATTTGATTGAGTTTTATTTTTATTGTGTTCTCATCCAACCCTTGTTTTATGATCTTCGTGATGGTGGTGCACCACACACGAGCACATGCACATGCATTGTTAGGTGATTTGCGAGGCTAGAAATCCTATTATATTTCGGTGGAGTTATGTACATTTGGGGTTGGGTTGGGAATATGCATGCCTATGAGCACTCATCGTTTGATGAGTATGGGTAGGGTAGGGTAGCACCATGGAGGGGCTTTTATCGCAACCTTGGTGACTATTTCCTAGGTTGGCATGAAGAAGGGTTAATTAAGTGATAACTAAATAAAATACTGGGGAACAAATTCAAGATAATAAAATGATATGTGAGCACCTGGTGTTAGTCCAAGGACACAGTGTGTGCGCCTTCCATTGGGGAGTTGATGTCGTATGATACTAGCTTCTATTTGTGTGTTGTCCAATTTTCTTGGCTTTTCTTGGCATGATGTTGGTTGTGGAATTATATTATCTGTAGGATGTCAGTTAGACCATTGTTGCACTTTTATGTTGCATTGGGATGTGTTTCACATCCATACTCCTGAGCTTGTATTCGATTGAGTTTTATTTTTCTTGTATTCTCATCTAGCCCTTGTTTTATGATCTTCATGATGGTGGTGCGCCACACATGAGCACATGCACATGCATCATTAAGAGACTTGTGAGGCTCGAACTCCTAGTTATATTTTGGTGGAGTTATGTTCATTTAGGTTTGGGTTGGGAATATGCATGTCTACATGTGCTCATCGTTGGATGAGTATAGGTAAGGTAGGGTAGCACCATGGAGGGGCTTTCATTACAACCTTGGTGACTATTTCCTAGGTTAGCGTGAAGAAGGCTTAATTAAGTGATAACTAAATAAAATATTGGAGAAAAAATTCAAGATAATAAAATGATATGTGAGCAACTGTTGTTAGTCCAAGGACACAATGTTTGCACCTTCTATTGGGGAGTTGATGTTGCACGATACTAGCTTGGGCTAAGTGATGCCAAGCAATTTACCCTCTAGTGAGTCCCTACATAGTTGACCCATTGAGTATCTGACTAGGACCTATTGTACGTGTATTCTCTCATGATCTTGGTTTCAGCCCTCTTTACTGTCTGGCATGAGTGTTAGCCATGGATGTTTATTTAATGTGTATTTGTGGTTGGATCATTATCTCCATCAACATAATGGGAGTGGACCTATAGATTTCATGTGGTTGGGAGGCATAGCTACCTATATAACTGCTAGGGACTAGTGTACAAAGATGGTCTATTATTCTAGTGTGACTAATTCTTGTAGTTTCACTTGATACTTCAGGTTCCAAAGTATGCTTCCTTGCAACTTATACTTTCATTGGAATTCTTAGATATCATATCTAGATGATGTTAGTTTACTTGACACATTCCTTATTTATGATGTTTAGCATATGATTAGATGATGTGGTTTATTTAGTTGCATTATCTATTGCTTTAGTGGTTTAGCATGCTAGATTTCCTTCTTCTTATGATGTTATTACATTTTAGTAGTGATGCCCTCATAAAATAGCTCTTACTATCCAGTTGGTAGTTTGGAATGTTACATGTGGGGGATGGCTAGGACCTTTGAGGTCTCATGATGCTATTACAGTTAGAAGAAACTGCACAAGAGTACACTTGTTTTGTACATTGTGATGTTTCTTTTAGTACATTTTCTTATATTGCTATGATTTAGATGGTTAGCTGTATTTTTTTCTTGTTGCTCTTGTGTATGAGTGTCCAAGCCTCGACTTGCGGATCTAGGATTCCTTGGTGTGTAGGTCCCAACTCTCTATTTTATCCCTTTATTTTTCGTGGAATGTCTCTTGCATTTCTTGGGTGACAGTGTTCCAACATTGGGTGATACTTATAAATTATCACACACCCAAAGAAGTATTATGCAATACTAGAAATTATCGCACACCTTAAGGGAAAATGTCATGTGATACTAGAAAGTATCATGCGATACTGGAAAGTACTGCATGCCTTAAGGGAAAATATCATGTGATACTAGAAAGTATCATACACCCATTGGTGAGCTGTACACCCAATCCCTAAAAGTATCACATGGCCTTTTGAGAAATGTTATACGAAACTAGTAAACTATTGCATGGTTGTTTGGAAATGTCACTTGACCAAAAGTTTTTGAGAGGTGTTTGGGATACACTTTACAAAGTTCTCAAATCCTAGTGTTTGACCTTTTGAATACAACATGTTTCGGGTTTGAATGTGTTTTGTGACTTTCATAGTTTGTCATTTTTGTGTAGTGGTCACCTTTTGGAGATCCATTGGTGTTTGGATGTTTTTTTAGTCTTCTGCTACAATCTTTGTGATCCTTGTATGTTGATTTTCATGTGCATCCATAATTTTTATTTAAAAAATCTTGGTTTTTATTTATCCTTTTTCCAAGGATCTCTGGGTGGGGCATTACATATTGTGATCGTTTTATGAAGTGTGAAGTGTGAAAAGGAGCAGAGTGTTACTGAATGTGTGTAAGTGACCCAAGGGATTATTGGATGTGAGTATTGTGATCTGGTTACAAGATTAAAAGGAGCAAAGGTCTAGTTGATAGGGCAAAAGAAGAGGAAGGAAGTACAATTCATTTATATTATTTTTCAAGGAATAATACAGAGACCATTTGGATAGTGGGTTCATTGGTTTTTCCCTTGAAGTTGTTTGGGCAGTGGGTCCATCTATCTTCCACAACTCCTAATAGGGTTGGCACAACTCCTAACAGGGTTGGAATCTCCTAATAGGTATTTAAAGTCTCCTAATAGGGACTCATATGTATCGAATGTATTCATAGATTCCTAACAAGTCCATCCTCTAGCAAGGAATATTTATATTAGTACATCATCTTGTGGGTACCATCCCACTAGGGATTTCCCTCTAATCAAGGGTTTCCCTAGTTAACATATCTATTGTTATTGTGTATGAGTATCTTGTTGTGGTTTCAGCTTATATTGCTCGTATGGTTAAGTTTATTTAAGGTCGATAAATGTGATAATAGTTGCATAGCTGATTCACACCCCCCCACCACCGCTCTCAATTATATTAGTGGACCATATATTCTAACAATTGGTATCAAAGCATCAAGCCCTTTAAGGATAAGCTTAACGACTTTGGGAGATTGATGGAAAATATTTTTAGAAAGGATAGTCCTAGATTTGATGGGGCCAAATATGACAGTTGGAACGAGAAGATGACAACTCATCTATTGTACATGGGTCCAGGTTATTGGATCTTGACAAAGAGTGAGAAGACGATTGTGGATGAAAATCAACTTGAAGAATGCAGTGAAGAAAAAAGAGATGTGTTCATGTGTAATATGAGAGCTAGAGAAGCTCTACTATCAGCTCTTCTAGAGACTAAATATAGTTAGGTAAAGTCACTTCAAACATCTCATGAAATTTGAAAAGCATTAGAATATACTTTTGAAGGTGATACACATGCCAAAAGAATGAGATTGCAGAATTGGATATGTGCATTTCAAGATGCTAAGATGATGGAAGATGAATTTGTAAGAAGTTATATCGGTAGAATATCAAAAATTTTTGCAAGAATTTAGTCTCTTGGTGGAACCAAGGAAGCTGATGAAGTAATATGGAAGATATTGAAAAGTTTGACACCACCATTCAAGCAAGTAGCTCAGATGATTTAGCTATTAATGCCCTACACTAAAGATTTTACAAAGGAAACAATGCTTGGAAGATTAGAATCTATAGAAGTAGATCTGAGATAGTCTAGAGATATGTGAAGAGTTGAAATAGCTTTCAGTGCCCTAAACATTCAACCTAATTTGACAAGGAGTGCAAGCACATGAGAATATTTTGTTGGTAGCAGCAGATCTGATGAAGACAAGAAGAAGGAGGAAGATATAGGCCTTCTTGTGAGAAGATAAAAAGATGGTTAGAAAATCTTTAAATGTTGGACTTGTGATGAATTTGATCATTCTGCATCTAAATGTCCTAAAAGAGAGAAAAATCATAAGGGAAAGTTTAAGCCTAGAAGAGATACAGATAGAAATTGTTTGTATGCAAATAAAGATGAAGAATATGATGAGAAAGGTCAAAGTGAAAGTGATGATGAATTATGATTTGTGGCTATCAAGGAAGAAGATTTTGATAGAGAAATTAGAGAAGAAAGAACTCTAATTTCTCAAGTGGAAAAAAAAATTGATTGGATAATTGGTAGTGGTTATTCACATCACATGACTTATGATGTAAATAAGTTTGTTAAGTTCAAGAATCATGATGGAGGTATTGTTAGAGTTGGTAACAACATAGCCTGTCATATAACAAGAATTGGATCCATTACTCTTGATGGTAAAACTAACACTTATTATGTTTATTTTGTTGATGGATTAAAGCATAACTTGTTGAGTGTTGGATAGTTGGTGGACAAGGGTTATCATTTATAGTTCACTAAGAAGACCTACATTATCAAAGACAGAGATGGTAAGTTGATTGGAATAGGTACAAGATCTAGAGATAATGTATTTTACTTGAATCCCAATGAAATGACATGTTTGGTAGCTAAAGTGGATAGCAGTTGGTTATGACATAGAAGATTCTATCATATAAATTTTGATAATATGGTGAAGGTTAGTAGCACACTTGCAGTCATATACTTGCTTAAGATTACAAAGCCTACTAATGTTGTGTGTAAAGAATGTATTTTGGCTAAATAGACAAAAGTATCATTTCCTAGTAAGAAGTTCACTGCCACAAAGAAGTTGGAAATCATTCACACAAATTTGAGTGGTCCTTCTAGAACAAGAGGATTCTATGATGAAAGGTACTTTATGATTTTTGTTGATGATTTCACTAGAATGATGTGGGTAGAATTTCTTAAGAGAAATCTAAAGCTTTTGAGAAGTTTAAGATATTTAGGAATAGAGTTGAGAATGAATCTGGTGTTAAGATAAAGTGTTTGAGGTCAGATAGAGGAGGATAATTCACCTCTAGAGAGTTTAACATATTTTGTGAATAGGATGGAATCAAAAGACAACTATCTTCACTGAGAACACCTGAGTAAAATGGAATTGTTGAATGAAGGAATAAGTCAGTAGTAGAAGCAAAAAGAATAATTTTGTTTGAGAATGATATTTCTAAGACATTTTGGAGAGAAGCAATATACACTATGAACAAAGTACATATTACAAAAGGTATGAACAAGACACCTTATGAACTATGGTTTGGTTATTCACCATCGGTTAAGTATTTTAGAATATTTGGGAGAAAATATTACATTAAGAGAGATGATAACATTGGTAAGTTTGATCGAAGAAGTGATGGAGGTATTTTTCTTGGTTATTCATTGAAAAGCAAGGCATATAGATGTTTTAACTATAAAACTAAGACAATAGTTGAATGCACAAATGTAAGGATTGATGAAAAGTTTGGAACTAAGAAAAATATCGTAGATTATAATTTAGATGAAGAATAAGATAATTCTAGAATTGTTAGATAGAATGCTAAAGTTTTCTTTGAGACTAACAATGATTTGTAGAATGATGTGTTGATTGTTGAACAAAGGGGAGAGATGATATAAACCTAGAGAAGAGATAAGAGTTGAGATGTCAACTCCTACCCCTAGTAGGAATTTGACAAAGAATCATACTCCTAAGAAGATAATTGGAAGCAAAGACAAAGGTGTAATGACAAGAAATAGAGTGAATGAGGAGATATATTTAGTATCTCAAGTTGAACCTAAGAGCGCAAATGAAGCATGTAAAGATGATCATTAAATTCAAGTAATGAAGGAAGAATTAGATCAGATTATGAAGAATGATACATGGGAGTTAGTTCCTAGACCTAAAGACAATAATTTGATAGGAACCAAATGGGTATTCAAAAACAAGATGAATGAGAAAGGTGAAGTTGTGAGGAACAAGGCTAGATTTGCATGCAAGGGATATTCATAGAAAGAAGGCATAGACTATGAGGAGACATATGCAACTTTAGCCAAAATGGAAGTACTAAGGATGTTCTTGGCTTATGTGGCAAATAAGAAGTTCAAGGTTTATCAAATGGATGTTAAATAAACCTTTCTGAATGGTGGACTTGAAGAAGAGATATATATTGAGCAACTTGAAGTTTTTCCTTTATCACAAGACAAAGACATGGTATGAAAACTAAAGAAAGCTCTATATGGTTTGAAGCAAGCACCTAGAAATTGGTATGCAAGGTTGGATAGTTATTTAGCAAATCTTGGATTCCCTAAAGGTATGGTAGATAGTAACTTGTATTTGAAAAAAGTTGAGAATGGTTTGCTGATAATAGTAATATTTTTTGATGACATAATTTTTGGAGGTAATAATGAAACCATTGAAATGTTTGCTAAAGAGATGAAGAATGAATTTGAAATGAGCATCATAATAGGAGAAATGAAGCTTTTCCTGGGAGTGTAAATTATACAAAACAATGATGGTATTTTTATTTCACAATTAAGTACCTGAATGACTTGTTGAAAAGGCTTGGTTGAAAGTTGTAAACATGTTGGTACACCTATGATAACTAGTCACAAGTTATCTAGCAAAGATGAGACACCTATAGTAGAGAAGTAAAAGTACAGATCCATGATTGGAGATTTGCAGTATTTGACTCACACTAGACTAGATATAGCAAATATAGTAGGGATTGTTGCTAGATTTCAAGATGATCCTAAGGAGTGTCATTTTGGAGCTGTAAAGAGAATATTTAGATATTTGAAAGGAACATTTGACTATGGAATTTGGTATGATAGATTGGGTGATTTCACTCTATATGCATATATTGATGCAAATTGGATAGGAAGTATGGATGATAGAAAGAGCACTACTAGTGGAGCATTCTTTCTTAGAGGAAGATTGGTTTCTTGGCTAAGCAAGAAGCAAGAATGCATTTCTCAGAGTACAACTGAGGCAAAGTATGTTGTAATAGCAAATAACTATAATCAAGTTATGTGGATGAAGTAGATATTGAAGGATATCAAAATTGAGTTTGAAGAACTTGTTATCATTTACTATGATAACACAATTATAGTAAGTATGTATAAGAATCATGTATTGCATTCTAAGACTAAGAATATATTTATTAAGTATCATGTACTAAGAGATAAAGAAGCAGAAAAAGAGATTGGATTGGAGTATGTGAGTAGTAGAGATTAGATTACAAATATCTTTATGAAGCCTTTTTCCTAAAGATACATTTGAGTACTTGAGAGGTATGCTTGAGGTTATGCCCCTGCCTACTTCTAAGTAGATGATGTAGAGAGTGCATCAGTCTAGTGGTACAGAGCACTATTGTTAGCTTGGACTAAATGTTGATAATTCTTGTGTGGGGGAGTATCTGTGATGAGAGGAGTTATTGATAACTCTTGGTATTTAATGTTGAATAGTGTCTTTGGACACTTGAGCTAGTTGAAGACTTGGAGCAACATATTAACAATTGGTATTGTTGTAAACTTTGAGATTGAGACCTTTGACATTGATGTCAATGGGGGAGAGTATGCATGAAAAACATCTCCTAAGGTATGGGGGAGAGAACAATTCTTAAGTATGGGGGAGAGAATATACATGAAGGAGAGATATCTCTTTAGAGAGATTCATGAAAGGAAGTAGGAGTATTCACCTGATATATTGTGAATTATTTAGTGTGAAGTAAACAATTGATTTCTAAGAAGCAGGAGTATGCACCTATTGTGGTTGAGACTTTTCAGCATGTGGACAACTAATGTTGGTCAACAATAGTAGTAAAACACTATTTTGTATTCTTGGAACTTAGATGGTTTTTCATCAATGTTGCCATCAATGCCAAAGGGGAAGATTTTTAGCATGAATGTTGATGATACTACTTTGGGGGAGTATTCTAAGCATGGAGGGTATTGACATGTTGCATTCATGTCTATTTTTTTCATTGATGTCAACACAGCATGATTTTTGTAAAGACTAGTTGAGTAGCAAACAAAGATCTTAATGGTATGGACAATGGTTTGATTGTATACTCATGCGTAGTTATGGACATGTTTGACATAGTGTCTTGATGGTGTGGTCAAGTGTGCAGAGTCTAAGTTGAAGATGTATGGAAGTTATACTTGATTTATAGAGAATAATTTAGAGATAGAGTATTGGGAAAGTAGTTCCTAATGTTTATTCACTATCTTACAACTAAGGTGTAATAAGAAGATGCTTAGTCAGGCAGTGACAAAAGATAGTCTTTTGGTGATTCTAGCAAGTGCACAAGCCCTAGTATCACACCTATGAAGTTTTGTATAGCTTGTGAGCTGAAAATGCTTTTGCAATTATAATTAATTATCTTATTATTATTAATTGAGAAAGCCTCAAGGCTAACTCAAGGAATTATTATGAATATATGGTATAAAGGAAAGATATTTTCCTTGTTTGCAAAAATAAAGTAGAAAGTGTTGTGATCATTGTATGAAGTGTGAAGTGCAAAGAGGATCATAGTGCTTATTGAATACATGTAAGTGATCCAAGGGATAATTGGATGTAAGCATTGTGATCTGGTTACAAGGTCAGAAGGAGTAGAGGTCTGGTTGATAGGACAGAAGAAGAGGAAGGAAGTACATTTCATTTGTATTATTCTACAAGGAATAATATAGAGGTCATTTGGACAATGAGTTCATTGGTCTTGCCCTTGAAGCTATTTGGGCAGTGGGTCCAACTATCTTCCACAACTCCTAACAAGGTTGACATAACTCCTGAAAGGGTTGGAATCTCCTAATAAGAATTCAAAGTCTCCTAATAGGGACTCATATGTATTGAATGTATTCATAGACTCCTAACAAGTCCATCCTCTAGCAAGGAATATTTATATTAGTACATCATCATGTGGGTACCATCCTCACTAGGGTTTTCCCTCTAATCAAGGGTTTCCCTAGTTAACATATATGGTGTTATTGTGTATGAGTATCTTGTTGTGGTTTCAGTTTGTATTGCCCATATGGTTAATTTTGTTTAAGGTTGATAAAAGTGATAATAGTTGGATAACTGATTCACCCCCCTCACCCCCCCCCCCCCCCCCCCCTCTCAATTATATTAGTGGACTATATATTCTAATAGGATCTAGTTTCGCCTTTCCATAAATTTTGATATATAATATGCCCTAGTTTAGCCATGTTGAGAATAAATGAAAATTTTTTAGTTGTTGATCATATGATGTTAAATTTAATTCTGTTAGGATTTTAGTCATTAAAGTTTAAAAAAAATATTTAGATGAGAAAATAGGTTGTCTTGTTAAAATGACCATAACTTTCACTTAGGGTGTCTGATTTTAGACTCCTTACAATTGTTGGAAAGCTAATTCAAAGCACCACAATTTGGTATAGGTTCAAATCTATGATTTTGACATTTTCTCATATTTTATGAGCCCAAAATTTGGATGTTATTTATTTTAAGCACAATTTTGGGCATACAAAGTCAAATTTTGGATTTCTTATAGTCAACTTGGAGAGCTCTACACATTGGTTCAGATTTATTGTAGGCTTGGTATGGTTTATTAGGTGATATATTGATATGAATGTTTAATGATTTATATTGACTATGGTAACATCGTGAGATTATGACACTGTGTATATTTTAGAGATTTGGAGTTTGATGTCATTGTATGCTTAGGATGTATTTTAGATTGGCCTCATAATGATATAGTTATTATTGTTGATTTAGATATGTATGATGACTTTATGGGTCTACAAGTTGTGAGGTGTTGTAAGAAATCTATACTCACAAGTTTCATTTATGGCTTAGACGTGGGTTGTCTTTTCCTATTGATCTTTCATCATTGATGCATATTCAAATTGGTTGCTTGGGTTTAGGTTGTTCATTCCCTTAGTCACATAATTTCTAATTTATCTTCATGTAGAGGGCATGACACATTACCAAGTACAACCATGGTCAAGGATAATGATTGACTATTTTATGTTGATAGGTTGGACACTTTGAGAGATAGATACTTGGTTCATAAATGTGATCATAGTGTCATGGATTTTTGCATAACATGATTGGATATGCAAGTGCTTCATGTTTATTAGTTTCAATTCTTGATCTTGTTATAATAGTATATATTCTTAGTAAAGGATCATGGTTATTTAATTTTTTTGGGAGTTTGTGATGTGCACTTTGAGCTCTTTGATAATTTGATACCTTGTTTAATTATCATGGTTAGAGGATGGTTATTCATTATGATGTCATGAATATCTTGGATACATAGTTTAGTGGGAGCTTGTGACACTAATGATGTGATGGTGTAGCATTAGTTCCTAGTTTAGTTTGTAAATTCTTGGTTTTGAGATCTTGGTTCCACTTGGTACTAATGCTTTGGTATATGTAGATATTGGACAATGTCTTAGATCCTATTTATTGCAGAAGCGTCTTTGACATTTGCATGGTTCACTTATTGGCGGTGGTTATCTTCATGGTGTGTGAAGATTGTTGGTAAAGATATGATTTGTGATTTTATTTGACATGTTATCCTTGGTATTAGGATGATTTTTTTATTATGTCACAGTATACTCTTCATATGCGTTTAGATTTTTGACATGTTATGGTATGTTCATATGGAGCATGGTGTTTCTTTCGTAGAGATGGTTCAATCATGTTGTCATGTTTATGTTCTGAAGGCCATGGTTGGAACTTTGAAATTGATCTTGGTTGAGTTACTTTCTATTGAGTAAACTGATCATTTATTGGATACTTCTTGGCATTTCCATGTTTCACTTGGATTTGGCATGGGTTAATTAGTTATAGGTGCTCATGGATACTTAGAGATGATGGTGATGTTGATTTATCTTGTGATTATAGATGTATTTGTTGGGACAATTTATGGTTTTAGTAGGAAGTCTAAGGGGAATTAACTTGATATATTGGACTTGAGAGGAGATGGTTCTTAGATGAGTCTTGGTTGGATACTTGGATATCTTGATGAGAATTTTCATTCCCCACTCTTTGTCTACTTGGAAGTTTACTACTTGAGAGGTATAGCCCATTATTTTCCCTAGGTACACAATTTGTATGCTTATCTTTCATTAATATGGATCTTGAGCTATGGTATATGATTTAGTTTTGGAAGGTTCATTGGCGAGATGATTTAGCATTAGCTATCTCCTTGTGTGTATGTTGTTATGATGGTTGATTTTACTAAATGGTTTTATATTGGGCACATTCCTTGGAATAGAAATGGTTATTCCTTGGTTTATGAATGATTTATGAATTTGATCTTCTTGTGAGAGGCCTACATCTATGATTGGTTATATGGTATGGTTTGGGTGTTGTTGTGCCTTCTTGGTTGAGTATTTATGGAGGAGATCTGACTTGAAATAGTTTACATCTAGATTTGTATATAGAAGGACATGATATGATTTGCATAGTTTCTCTTTGGTCTTGCATATCTTCTTGAATGTTTGGTTTTACTTACATTGATTTGGAATTGGTTGGATATTTTGTGTTGGAATTATTTATGATAACTAGGAGAGGGGGGTAGTGAATCAGCTATCTAAGGTCCAAATGTACAAATAAAACTTTTCAATTCTTAGTAGACCCATATTCATAAAACCTTATATACATGAATCCATTAGATCATAGAATACATAAAATTTTTAGGTTATTATCCTAGGTCAAAACAACTTTGGAGAAATGTAAACATGAAACATAATAGATTGAATAACACATTTGACACAAAGATTTTATGTGGAAACCCAATTTGGGAAAAACCACTAGTAACATGCTACTAATTGTCACTCATCTAAAGTGATACCGTGTGAAAGGCCAACCCTATTAAAGGTTACAATACACACTATTAAATATGACCTAGTTAAAGGCTTTCAATCATCCTATTAGGAGTGAGCCTTGTTAAAGGACTTTAGACCATTCCATTAGAATGTCACTTGGTTAAAGGATTTATAGATGACTATTAGGTCAACCTTAATCCAAAGGATTTACCCTATACTGATATGATGATTAGAAAGTAATAGTAAAGCTTGATCTGATAACAAATTACAACTCACTTGCAGATTACAAAACTCTTTTTCATTCCTCCATTATGCTTGGCATTCACACACTTCAGCTCTGATACCTTGTTCACCCTTCAAGAATTCATACTCTTAAGCCTTCTTGCTTTGCATGCCAATTGCAGTCACTTCTGTTTGGCCATTGAATGAGTACATACCCTAGGCTCCTTGTCTTCCTTAGGTTCTTGCACATGACAACCTTTGCTTTTGACTAGCCATTTCTATAAATAGAGTGATGTAGGATCATCTTGGGTTTGCTTGATGACTACTTTGGAGTTCATGGGAGGAGGCTTAGTAGTTTTTTTGGAGGGTGCTTGGACTGGTGCTCAATACTCTCTAAGAGCTCGGCATGGTCTAGGAGCTCGGCATGGTCTATCGAGCTTGACATGGTCTTTGGTTGCTTGACCTTGCTTAGAAATTTGGTGCCTGTTGTAGGCCATGTATCTAACTTCCCAAAATGATTTAGAGGATGAAAATTTTAGTGATTGAAGAGGGCCTAGAGTATTAACTATGGTTTGAAGCATGAATTATAATTCATTTGGAGCTAGGAGATATCATGATTTTACTCAGATATCAATTTTGGGCATTTAATTCTTGTTGCAGGCCAACTTGTGGCATTTAATTTATGTATTTGTATTTAATTTGTGTACTAGGTTGATTTGTGGCTTAGATTGGTATAAGTAGGGGTTTTGGGGAAGTCTTTATTCATTATTCATCCATCTTAGAGAAGAGGAGGAGTTGAAGAGTGAGTTTTCTTGAGTCTGTGGATAGAGCACCAAATGTGAGGTAGTTTACAATAGGATTGTGATGGAATTGTGAATGTGTAGATAGAGTGCCAAATGTGAGGTAGTTTACACTTGGATCTTGGATCGAGTTTGAGAAGGGCTAGTAGTTGGGGCTTGGAAAACAAGGAGATTGCTTGGTGGGCTTGTGAGCACAAGTTGAGATCTTCCTTGGAGGTTTCTACTAGAGTGTGGATTTGGACTAGCTAGTGTTTGGATTGGATTTTGAGGGATCTTGTAGAACTATTACTTGCTTTGTAATTGGCCATAACTAGGAAGGCCATACAACCCAACACATTGTATGTAATCAATTATATTCTATAAATAAATTGTTGTAATTTGGTATCAGATCTTGCATTGTTGCTTCTTGCTATTGTGTTTTTGTTGTGTGGTTATATTGTTAGGGGCTAGGACATCTACTTTGGAGATTCTCCTACCCTATACTGTGTCATAGAGACTTAAGATCTTTTGTTGCTTAACCATAATAGTTTATTCTAGGGTTAAGTAGGATACAATGAATCTACCCACTTTTCCATTTAGTTCTTCTAGAATCTTCTTCTACAATCTTCCTTGAATTCACCTCAAAATGGTTTACCTTAAATTCTATGCCACCAGCTCATCATATTTATCTTCCACACGCTTCACACAATTCAATAAAATAAAATAGTTAGCTCACATTCATCGAATCTTTGACTCAACACAATTACTGGCACTCAACATCTATATTGTTATGTCACTCAGCCAACACTAGTTCACTTAGCAAATACTAAATTTTACTGATACTCGCCACCAACTAAAATTTACTTAGCATATATTAACAATCAATTGGCTTGTACTATTTTTCATCTTTTCTCATCACCTCTTGTTTTTCACTCAGCTTCTATTGATTTCTTCTTGGCTTGCACTCACTACTTGGCAAAGCTTGGCAAACACTTTTCATACTTGATCTTCTTCTAGTCTTAACTTGAGTAATCTTTCATTTTAGACTTAAAACATATATGCAATACACTATAGTATCAATGTCTTACTTGGTCTAAGTGCTTCTTTTACATACCAAATAACTGAACCTTTCTCTAGATGCTATTGTTATCTTCTCTTTTCAAATCATCTTCATTAATCAACTAAATGATAGCTTTTAGACCAAAAAGCAATTTTCTCACTAGTAGGTAGTAGGCTTGACATCATTAACAAAATAATGATTGTTCCATTATAGGTTCTTCACTTCAAAACAATTGCATATCAATAATTTTGATCACTGGTTTGTACTCATCTGTCATGTGAGAGATGACATAGTTATTCCTTTATCTCTTTCCTTTGTTGGTTGTGGAGAACTTGGGAGAGTGTTGGAGACTTGTTCTAAGTGTTATTCCTATAGGTTATTGGTTTATGTGTTGTGGATGTCCTTGTTACTATATGGATTCACTTCTATGAGATGTTATAAGCAGATGGTTATGGATTTTACATTATCTTTTGTAGTGGGAGCTTCTTGGTATGTATATGGTAGGTATCTATCTTGAGGCTTGTGATTATAGGTTGTAGATTATATATATTGATGTTTTTGGATCCACTTGGTATACCTTTAGTGGTATGGATAGTTGGATGGGTTAGTACTTGTTGTAGATGCTACTTCAGCTATGGATTTTTTGACAGCTACAAATACATTTCATTACCTTTGGATCAAGTATTTGTGCTTGGCATTTTAGTTGGTACATGATTTTATGATTCTTATGTGATGGGCCGAGTGGCCTTTTCTTTGGATGGATTCTATGTATGTCTAGAGGAAGTGGCATAATAGGAGGTGACATCATTCATGTTTGAATTTTTGGATACTTTGATTTTGTTATAGGCACCTAGATGGAGAATATGGTGTATTTTGATTCATGATGGTATATGTAATAGGAGGTATTGTTCCCTTGTTCATTGTGTGGCCATTGATTGACCCTATTCAATGTATGCAACAAGTGGGAGATTGCTGAGATTATGTGTGTTGCACACATTGTATATTATTCTTTATATTATATTATATTATATTATTATGTAATATTTCACCTGGGAGCACCTAGATGGACATGCAACATGGAGATTCCCATGGAGTGTTCTTAATGAGTTGTATTGACACACTATGATAATATTTGATGTAATTATTTTATATTGGGGAAAACAATTAAATGCCTAATATTAAATGTGGGTCAATGGGGGTTCGATAGCACATTGTTCTAGCACATGGTTTATGTAATACAACTTGGTAGTTTTGTGAGAATTTTCTACTATAAAAATAACCACGAGGATAGTTGTAGATGCAAGACAAGGTGAGGAAGGTTATCCAAGGGAGCATTTGTGGAGGTTGGAAGCATGAAATTTCTTGGTTGTGGCTATGGCTTTGAAGAATTCCATGGTTGTATTGTAATGACACATCTACTAAATAGTGCATTCTGATGGATTCTTTTGGAAGCTACAATTTTTCCTTGATGAGAGTTTCCCAAGGTATATCTTGTGTTACATTTTTGTGGGTATTTTGTCTATTCTCTTACATGTGGATTTTAAGTGTTTATTTATTTCATATCTATCATTGATGTAATGCAAGGTACAAGAATCCCCAATGGAGATGTCCTAGACCCCAACAAATAACCACATAGTGGAAACACAACACAAGATACACAATCTGATACCAAACACACCTCTTTATTCATAAAATAGATAATTACATGCAAATTGTTAGGCTATAAGGCCTTCTCGATTATGGCCAATTACAAAGCGAGTAATAGTTTTGAAAGATATTGCAAGATCCAACTCCTGACCCTAGCTAGTCTAGATCTACAACACAACAGCACCGTGGTAAAAACCTTCAGCAAGATCTATACTTGTGCTCACAAGCCACTAAACAACCTCCTTTTTTCCCAAGCCATAGCTACTAGCTCTTCTCAATTTTGCTCATCTAGGCTACTCCATGTTGAATGAATTATGATTCAAGATCTCCTAAACCCCCTACTTATACCCAACTAAGCCACAAGTTAGCCTAGTAGGTTACAAATTAAATAAAATCTTACATTAAATACATATTCAATCCACAAGTCACACTATAACAAATATTAAATACCAAAATACCTTAGTTGGTCTAGAACACCCATTAAATACACCTAAGATAAAGATCCAAGGCCCAAATAAGTCCATACATCCCCATGATTGATCCATGTCACTATCACATGCATTAAATATGCCAAGTCAGAGAACCCAATCCACAAAACACCATTTGATGTGTTGTATTTTTGAGTGTCAATAAAACCACTAAGCATGACTGAGCTCCAACATGCATTGTCGAGTTCCTTAGGTGTCAAATAGCCAACACGCACTGAGAAATACAATGAGTGTCAAGCACCATAGTATATGTTGATCTCCTTCAATGACCGAGAAAATCCAACAATTGAGCTCCTCGGCCAATACAAAAACTCAATGATAACTAAGCAATACTTCTCCTTCAACCAAGTATTGAGCCTCCCCAGTGAGCCTATTTGGTCAAGCCTCCAACCAAGAAGAACAAAAAAGATGATTGAGCATATCTAGTCTTCCAAATAAAATGCCAAAATCTCCAGGAACCTCAAATGCCCTTGCATTAGACTCTCAGGGTACAAAGAAAAAGGTGTCCCACACTTTATTTCTTTAGGAAAATAAGACTTCCATTCCATCTTCACCCAAGGCTTGCCAATCCATAAAGCCAAGAAAATGAACAAATACATCAATCAATTCCTCCTTTTCAAATCTGCAAACAACCAATCTAGATATTTTCTCATAGGAATAAACTGAACAACATGGTAACCCACAAATAGGGTCTGCAACTTATCAACATAATCCATACCAAGAATAGGTTCATCCAACTCTACATATGTAGTAGCATCCACAATAACATGTAGATCTCCAACCTCATCAATAACAGTATGTAATTCCTCAACAAAATATTCTAAACTCTCACCATTAGTGATCTCATTGCCCACCACAAGAGCTCTGCAACATACAAATCATCACCCACAACAACTTGATTGTCCACGACCAAGTGCTCTGGAATTTCCCTGTTAGATCCATCTAATTGATCATGAAAAGAAATCTCCATCCCAAAATTAACAAGATTAGGAACCACTTTATCAATAACCACAAGTTTCTCTATAGATTTTGCATCAAAATCCACAAATTAATCAACAATACCAATCTCTAACTCAACCTTGCCATGCTCTCTTCATTCTCAAACAAGTCTTCTATGTGAAAATTAACATTATTGTAGTCATTGATAATTAATCTCCTATCATAAATGATTATTAAACTACTAAAAATAAATTCACGACTAATATCAAAAATAACACAACTACAACTTCACCAATAAAATACGAAAAGAAATTCAGAACACAAAGAACACAATATTTGTGGACAAATCATCCCTAGAAAAACCCCTAAGGAAAAACTAGCTCTGTAGATAGAAAATATATTAACTTTAGCAAATCAAGAGATACAAATTCCTTGCCTCTCACTGGTAGAATTCAGATAACCTCCTAATTTCTCCTGTTGATATTCCCCACTGCTATCCCCAACACTATCACCGTGCCCCTTGCTAACACTGCAAGACTATTTGTTATCATTGAAAACTCATTTGCTAACACTACAAATGCTTCTACAACTTCTTGTGTTCCTCTATCCAGTTCTATTCTCTAAATGCCTCCCTTGACCCCCTTTTATACTACTTAACCAAGAGGTTTCTAGTTGCTTCTTGATCAAGACAACTCAACCAAGAAGTTTCTAGTTGCTTCCTAACCAAGAAGTTTCTAGTTTCTTCTCGATTAAAACAACCTAACCAATAGGTTACTAGTGGTTTCTAGAAGGAGTCGATTAATTAACAAATAATTATTTGCTAATTAATCACATGTGAAAGAACAACTATCTAGGCTACCTAAAACTAACATTCTAGCCGGCTAAATAACTCACTTCCAGATCAATAGACTCCAAGTCCATTGATTTCTATGAAACTCAACTATCCCTTCCTTAACTCAATAATTCAAACTAGCTTCCAATTGAGTAAATGTCTCATAAATCTTCTTCTCAACTACATCACAAAGATCTACAATTATCCAAGGGTCCAATCTTCTTAGAGGTATCTTCCAAGATCTTTGTAAACCCTCTACAACAAATCCTAACCAAGAACCTTGTGACAAACCAAGTTTCCTACAAGTCATATCACAACCTACCACTTGGCACAAACTAGGAACAAATCACAAGTCTAGGAGCATGGATTTGCAATACAAATCACACAAATTATCTGTGATCATGCTCTAACAAGATCATCCTTCTATCTCACAACCATCGCTTAATGTCAAGATCCATCTGCAAGTCCTCTACAATTGTAAGTCAGAACCATAATATGCCACCTCACTACCAATATATCTAGGATTCCAAAAAGAGAAATCCACCGCAAGATCAAACTTTGCTCTGATAAACTTCACCCTAGGTCTTGGTACAAACTACCTCAACTTCAATGATTTGTCTACATGCTTAGGAAAACTAAGCTCTGACACCACATGATGTAGTGTAAGGTAGGAGAATCCCCAAAGGAGATGTCCTAGCACCTAAAAAATAGGTACACAATATAAACACAAAACAAGATACAAGATTTGATACCAAACACAACTCTTTATTCATAAAACAACTGATTACATGCAATGTGTTAGGTTGTAAGGCGTTTACAATTGTGGCCAAATACAAAGAAAGTAATAGCTCTATAAGATCTCACAAGATCCAACTCCTAATCCTATCTAGTGCAAATCTCTATCACAACAACACTCTAGTAGAAACCTTGAGCAAGATCTAAACTTGTGCTCCCAAGCCACTAAGCAACCTCCTTGTTTCCCAAGCCACAACTACTAGCTCTTCTCAACTTTGCTCCTCTCAACTACTCCATGCTGAATGTATTACAAATCAAGACTCCCTTAAACCCCCTACTTATACCCAACTCAGCCACAAGTTAGCCTAACAAGTTAACAAGTTATAAATTAAATAAACCCTTACATTAAATACATATTCAAGCCACAAGTTGGCTTGCAACAGATATTAAATACCAAAATACCTTGTTGGCTACACCCATTAAATGCACCTAGGATAAAGATCCAAGGCCCAAATAAGTCCACACATCCCCATGATCAATCCATAAAACACCATTCAATATGACACACCATTGAGTGTCAACAAAACCACCAAGCATGATTGAGCTCCCACAAGAATTGCCAAGTTCCTGAGGTGTTGAACAAGAAATAGATGTCAAGCAATGTAATGAGTGTTGACCAACATAGTATATGTGGAACTCCTTCAGCGACTGAGCTCCTCAACCAATATGAGAACTCAATGATGACTAAGCAATACTTCTCCTTCAACTGAGCACCAAGCCTCCCCACCAAGCCCATTTGGTCAACCCTCAAATTGAGAAGCACCATAGAGATGACTAGGCATGTCCATTCTTCAAACAAAAAAATGCCAAAACCTTCAAGAACATCGGATGCCCTTACATCAATTATGGGTTGTGTGGAAACAATGATATTTTTCATTGCAAGTTTCTTTTCAAGTTGCAAATTCAACACATGCCTCAAAGATCATACAATCAGGAGTTGCGGAAGAAAGTTTGTATTGTCCACCCCATGTTATGATGGGTAAGGATTTAAATGTCTACAAGAGGATGGGTACAAAAGATGAATACATACTTTGAAGTAAATTCTATTCTAAAGGATAGTGTCATCAAACATGAAATGGGTTATTTAGATAACATTTCTAATGAATGGTGGGATAATGGGATTGTCACTTTAGGCCATGAACAAATTAATTCATATGTTAAATTCATAAAATGATTGACTTATCATTTTAACAAGAAAACTTAAGAGCTACATTTCAAGGAGTTAGCTCGACTCAAACTATGGAGTTAGGTTGATGCCTGCGTTGAGGATTTTCAACATTATCAGTATTGGTGACTAACATTTCATAACAAAGGTTGATTGTATTATTTGTGGATCTATTGTTTGATCTAATGAAGGGTTGGATTAAGGCTCTTAACCCATATTCATTATGGAATATAACTAAATTGGAAAAAATATTAGTCTTCAACTTTGAAGATCAGGTATTAGTCCAAAGGAATACCAACCAAAGAAGAGAAACATGATGACAAAGTGGAAACAAGAGTTCCTAATCCACCTAAGCTAACATCTTCTAAGATAAATTTTGAAACAAGGAATAATTTTTGGAAGAAAAAATTGTGCTTCACTTTCCATGAACCTTGGAAGTTGGGTCACAAGAACCTTGGGAAAGGCAAAGCTTATTAGATTAAGGTCACATGTGATGAGGAGGACAAGGAAGAGAACATTTGCTTGGAAAGTGAGCATTAATAGTTACATGGTACAATGACCTTTTTATTAGGGGATTTAATGCATAAACCTTTTCAAGTAAGAGGAGTGTTGATGTAACATATGGTGATTTGTTTGGTTGATGATATGTCATTAATGAAGATTTGGTAGTGAGATAAGGAATCCATGTTAGGGAGAGGATTTCAAATCAAGATGGTGATCAAATTCAAAACATGTTACACTCAAATGATTCCACAACTAAGAATCTAGTTGAATGGTTTCACACTCATTGATGATTTCTACATGATTGTACTTAATGTCATAGGCATAATATTGCGAATTCCATGGTTGCACTCTCTTGGTAGATTTAGCTATAGTTTCCAAACAAGGGAGATGGAATTCAACTATGATGGAAGGAAGGTGTTGTTGAGAGCATGGAATGAGGGTTCTAAGAAGGGAGTGATAGAGGAGGGAAGCTTTGTATAGAAACTTTGAAATCATGTAAGTGAGAACTAGAGTAGTGTAGTGAGTATTGAAGATATATAAGACTAAAGATGGCAAGTTTGACTATTTCATTCACATGTCTATTTTGACTATTTTCCAAGAAAGGATTGTGGATAATAGTTGTATATTTTTGGTATTTTAGTTTTTTAGAAAGGAATTCATAACAACCTCTAAGATGTTAGGATTAACCATGGACATAAATAACAATTACATGAAAAAAAAAACCAATATCTATAAAAATAATAAATCACATAGAAGAGAACACAAGACACCAAGATTTAACATGGTTCACCGAATCCCTAGGCTATGTCCACCAAACAACGAGTCCAATATAATTATTCACCAATGATTACAACCTAATTATAATCTGTAATCCCTTACAACTCAATACCAGCATAAGAAACAATTTTCCCGTCACACACATTATGAAATCCCTAACCCTAAGCCTTTTTTATACAAAATGCTTTAGAGTTATAATTAATTACAAAATGTTAGCCCAACATTATTGATAAAATAGGGCCCAAAGAATTATGAAAAGTGTACAATTATTCTCGATCAATCACCACATATCAACATGAGATTGATACGAGATCTTGGTGTTTGATTACTTGACAACAAACAATATTGATGGAAGGAATTGTAATGACCCCATCTTGAAAAGTGAAAAATAAGTATATTTAATTCCTAGATTCTAAAAAGGAATGAAGTTCAATTGTTTAATATTTCCAAAAGCAAAATTAAAGGTAATATTAAATAAATTTAAAGTGACTTTAGAAGATTAAACATATTTGTCACTTTTTTATTTTTTTCTTTTTAGATGGAGGACATGATTTTGGGTTTTGATAATTACTTTAGTTAATTTGAGAAATTTTGCTCAAGTTTACTTGGGATGCACTGAGAAACCATTTTTAGTAGTGAGATCTACCCTAGGTGGAGGAAGAATCTCACCAATTCCACATTTTGGGCTTTAATGGAGTTACATGGGTTCTTTAAGTTAAAAAAATGATTGACAAGAAGCTCGATAGCTACAATGGAAACAATAGTATATTTCATAAGCATATTTAACAAGTTAATACTTGTCCTTAATAAATAATTTAAAATTATATTGTAGAGAATATTTTAATTTGTTGTAGATGATAAGATTGTAATTTTATTTAGAATATTAATTTATATAGTCAAATATCTCAATTAATTTTATAAAATAAATAATAGAAATTAATAAAATGAAAGAACATATGTAAAGATGAGGTAACAAAAATCTTAAAGAAAAAAGAAAGATATGGACTTGATAAAATTGATTATTAAAGATTTGTGAAATCCAAATTTCAATACAAGATTTTTTTTACCTTAATTTAATAAATAAAATTATCTTAAATGTAAAAATTGTTATATTCTAGTGTCATGAGCTTTCTAACATATTATGACAAGTATTCAAATGTGGTTGTCCTATCAATTAACTTAAAACAATTTCTTTTAATTAAAATTTAGAAATTCTTATTGAAAAAATAAAATAAAAAGTTATAAGTTTCTATTAAAATATAAAACTTTTTAATGAAATATTTTTTTGAAGTGGAAAGTTAGAACTTAAAAAGGGTCTTATAAAATGCATTCTTTCTAACTAATTAAATTATAATAAATATAAATTTTAGATTATAAAACTAAAAAATTACATTAATTTTTGTTATACTTTTATTTTATAAGATCTAATATTTAACTATTCAAATTGGTGGAATATTTAGTTAATTGTATAGTAGTCAATATAATAGTGTTACCTTTAAGATACTAATAAGGTATGAACAAGAATAAAATCAAATAAAATCTAGAAATGATCTTATAAGTATGAAGTAGAAAATAAAATATTTGAGTTTGGCTATAATTTGAGATCAAATGTATACTTTTGAGCTCTTCTATTGGTCTAAACCATCTCAAGGATAGGGGAGAGGTTGTGCTAGGAGTTGTTAACACCCACACTTTTGATTTAATATCCAACATTTTTTTACAAGATTTTTAAAGTTGTTCTTGTTAATGATGACTACCCATAATTGAATGAAAAGTGTCTATTTTCCAAAAAAAACAACCAATAGTGTGATGCCACATTAGGTGGACAAATATGGGATCTTGGACACTTTGGCAAAAAACATGTTGATGTGGCTCTAAACAACGAAGTAGGGTGCTCAACTAGTGTCTCCCCTAATACCTACTCATTCACAAAGCATTTGGTGGTGATGAAGTCTGGAAATTGATGAATGAATGAATGAAAGATTTTTAATAACGTCCACGAGGCCATAAGCCTAAGGGACCTACAAAAACTCCTAGTTAGTCTGATGCGATTTCTCCAATTTGTCTTTTTTGTTGTAAATCTGCATAAGTAAAATGACCCCCTTAAGGAGTCTTGGTCCTTTAAAAAAGTCTTTTATGTTGTTCACTTTTAACGTTTCTTTGTGTTGGCTGCAAATGTTCTTGTATTCTATACAATCCTTTAGTTAGTGCCATTCTGATTCCACCACACCCTTATTGCAAAATCTATAAATTCTATTCTCCCACTCTTCTTTACGAACCTTCCATCTACCAGTTTCACATCTCAAATGGTAGGAATCAAATCTCAATTAAACAATTAAGATTTTGCCTTTTCTTTGATCTCAGCGCCTCAATATTCTTCATCATGCGATTAAATTCTTTCTACATAATAGATTTTTTTTCTACGTAAATTGTTCTAGAACATCAATATCCGATGCACGACTGGGTTCTACAAGTCAAAATAAAACCGAGCGAAGTATTGTCTTCTGGAACTGCTGCGGAGTTCTTCTAGAGGATACATGTTGAACTTCAAATGGCGGTTGTCCATGTTGAAGAATGAACAGGACCATTTACTATACCCATTATTGGATCTCTGTGCAAGGGAATTTATTAGGGCTTACTCTATCAGCATAGCAACCGGAGTGTTCCCAATCTGAGTGAGTCCAATCTTCTTGTTCGAGCCGTGCGTAGTTCTTTGTATCTTGGCAATAGTTATATTTTGTTTATAGCAGAACTTCTTGGCAAAGGTTGTTTCGCAATATTCAGTGACAATAGAAGTGCGTGGAGATCTGTAGCAGCCATGGTTCTTATTGGCGTGAGCTTTTCCTGTTTAAAGTAGAGTATTCCTGGGGATAGAATGAGAGGACTCTTGGAGATATAATTATAGTATTCTCGGAGATGGAATTAACTTGTAACAAATGTGATTCTCCATATTTGGAGTGCCACTGTTGTACACTGTACCAGCATTCGGCAATGTTCCTTACTTAACATTGCAAGGGTGGAGATTGGTACTTCCAAATAGATGAGCATTTCAAAGTCTCACTAGTATCTGAGTAAAGGAGGATACGCTAATAAGGGTTACAATGCTTTCTTTGTATTTGGTACGCATTAGATGATCTGATTGTTATATTTTGAGTCACTTGTAATTTTCAAATTGTTCATGTCTCCGAACTGTTCTATATTTCATTTAATCCGTTTCAAATGTTATCGTCAAACATTAGACACTTTCGACTAGTTATCATGTTTTTTGTTGGAACTAGTTGTTAGAATATTTTTCATTGATGTCAAATGCAGATATAGAAATGTTGATGAAGATAAAATGAAGAAGTTAAATTTAAATTGCAGAATTGATGCTGTTTGTAAAACCTAGTTTGGTGAATACAGTAACAGATAGTATATTACGGGTTTCTGATAAATAGTTTATTCAAGCAAAGTACGACAAGATGTACATACAGCCCATTATTACATCAATGATAAGAACATTTACACCTAGGGGCAGCTAACTGCCATCCTCAATGCACCTATTCAGACACTAGGGCCAACTATAGGGCTATTTAACTCTCATTTTTCTTCAGGTTCTGCAAGACCTAGGCAGGTGGACCTTAGATTCTTTATATGATAACAGTGTAAAGGCATATAACTGAATCTAGATAACAGATAAAGCCCTTTAATCTTCTATGTTTATGCAAGTATTCATGGCCATGAAATAGCTAATAACGGGACACATGAATCTGATAAACAAGTGAGGGAAACTCTTTTCAACTCCTAAACTGAAAGGAAAAAAATATTCGATTAATGATTAAATCAGCATAACCTAGGTATGCAACAGCAAGAACATGTAACCTCTAAGCTGATCAGTCCCTTATCCATTGGTTATCAATTGAATCAGAGCATGCATATGAATACCTAAATATACTCGTATATTCAGACATTAGATCTATCTATCTACCTTGCAAATAGGCATCAATCTTCAAACGGAGTTTGTACTTATCAATCAAATCCTCCTATGATCTCTGCAGTTCTGTCAATGCAATATCAAGCAAATTACTTAGGTCCTTGACCCAACAACAAGACACACAACAACATACAATTTCAATAACAAGCTACAATTGGACAATATGCACTTTAGGCATAGTCAACTAGAAAACTACAAAACCCATAGCAAAGGAGATAAAGTTCATAATGAAATTTCCAATAAAGCTCTGTATTTATTCTCTTGAAATCAATATATCATCTATAAACAAAAACTCGGAGAATACACCAAGAAATGACTGTGTAATATAAATGCTTCAAAAACACTACAATACTGCTATTGTTCATAATAGAGAAAGTGTTGAGAATGGTATCACAGTAATTGGGAAAATTCTCCAGAATTGGAAAAATTCTCCAGAATTGGAACCCTATTGGTCTCACAATAGTGAGAAAATCTCAAAATTGGAATCCGTACAATGAAGAGAGAAGAAGAATATATAGAAAAGAAGAAGTTTCTGGATATGAATCTGATATTGCCATGTGTTCAGCTGAAACTGTCTTCATCCTGATGTTGAAACAGATCTTCTCCATCTAGCGGCAATCAAAATTTATTAATTCTGTTACAGAGTGTCTAAAAAAAAATTCCTTAAAGAGTTAATAAGGAAAATCCTTCCTGAAGGAATATCAGAGTGACACATTCAGAAGTGCAGAGCCCCCAATCTGATCTTGTTTATCCTCATCTGCCTTCACGGTATCTCTAACTGCTCTTGCCGGCAAAACTCTAATCTCTGCATTTGCTTTTAAAACACATTCAATTGATCTTTATGGTCGCCAGTGGAATCAAATCTTGTCTAAATATCATCAAAATCTGATTGTATTTTATCTGCAAACATAAAATCTGCATTTACACTAAGGATGCCCCAAAATTATAAAACCTCTTGTAGCTCCTTTTGATGGATACTTGTGCAAAAACTGATCTTAGAAATGAAGAGTACATCTTCTCCCGATTCCAGCGGTATATTACACTATATTTTAGGTAAAAACAGTGCCTCTGAGGTGCATTTGAAATTTCCAGGCCTGTGCCATGAACAAAGGATTACAAATTTGAAAAATATAAAAATATTATATCTCGTTGCATCTTAAGGCTAAATACATCTCTTTACGATCTTAAGGCTAAATACATCTCTTTACGATCTTACCATTTGATGTTTGGCGTAACATCTTAAGCCACAATGTCCTTCAATTTCCTGACCACATCGTAGCATCTTATCATATAAATTTGAAATTCCCGATCACACGCCAATATTGTAATATCTTAACCTTGATTTTACCTTATGTTGACCTTAGGACAACCATGAATTTTGTAATATCTTAAGCCTCAATATCTTAACCTTGATTTTACCTTATGCCGACCTTACGACAACCATGAATTTTGTAATATCTTAAGCTGTTGGGATCCTATGACTAGTTGTAGCATTGTAGCCCTTCGAACTTCAACTTTCAATCTCACAACAATCGCCCAGAATTTGCTACATGTCACTATCCTCTCTTCGCCACGAAAGGTCAAAATCTTGTTGACTCTGGTCACCCAATTGGCCATGGCGGGCCCCGCACAAGCTATCTCTTTTGTCCATAAGGATGAGCCTCAAGACACTAAGCCTTCAAGTGTTGTATCATTTAAACTCTCATAGGTAACTATGTGGCATGAATGTGGGATTATAAGTTCTACTTTTTTCCTTTTTCATAATGCAGAACGTGCGTTTGGAGAAGATTTAAAGAGTTTGAGGTGTCGTTGCTGATGCTTCCGATGCCGTGAAGTTATGCTTGTCGCCTCCCAACGTGAATGCTTCCATCCTTCCATCCAAAATGGAAGACGTTAATCACATTGTCCTCCTCTTTCTCACATCGTGATTGCTCTCTTCTCCCTTCTGCTGTGCCATGTATTTGGTTCATGCCCGCTAGCTCTTAGTATTCACTGTGGATGGATGGGACTAAAGTGGGAGGCAACAAGCATTTTCTTCAATGTGAGTTGTGCTCTTGCCATGAGATGCCCTATTCCTTGCCCTTGCTCCTCTCGTGGATGACTCCTGCTTGCTCCAGCCGTGGATGTTCTCTCTGTTTTGTTGCGTGGAGCTCTCCTTATTGTGCCATGGACTTTGCTTCTCTTCATCTCACTGTGGGAGTGCTTCGTTTCCTAGTTCATGCCCGCTGCTCCCAACTATAAATGCCCAGCTCTCCTGCTTGCATGCCCTGCTCTGCGATGTCATGGGAGCTCTGCACCTCCAATCCTTCATGTTGCCGAGTTGGATCTCTTCCATTTCACCCCTACCACAAAAGCTCTACCACAACTCCTATCTTTGACTACTATGCTCCTCTTCCCTTTTGTGTTGAGCCTTGCACTTCATTTAACGTGGGTTGAGGTTGGTTCATCCTTTGCCGTTGATTGCTATTCCCTTTCCATTTCCTTATGCATGGAGTACAACATTCTTGTCATGCCATGGAGCTGTCACTTGTGAATCCAGAATGTGATGAAGTGGTGAAGCCGACAACCTTGCATTTACATCTCCGTACAAATGCACTTCAAACCACATAAAAGGCTATACGAGCAATCTGGGGTGCCATTATAAAATGGTTGAAACATCTCATTTTCTTTTATGTGCTAGTGTGTAGATTGGGAGTACAAGACAATAATGCGAGGGTCCTTCATTGCACCTCTATCCCAATTTCTCTTTTTAAAACAACTTCCCCAAAATCGTAAACAAACTGCCATTCAAGTAAACTTGACATCCTATTCTTGGTGCATTAAAAATTCTCAGCATCTGTGTATATCTGTGGATTTTCTCATGTCACCTACCAGTGGCTTCCCTTTGCAAAACTTGAAGTAATAATTGCTTAAGTACAATAGGAAAGACTAAAACACCATTACAAGCTTATTGTATGGCTTTACGACATTTATATTGCAAAGATTTTGCCATCTGTAAATAGAGCTTCTTACTCACAAGGAGGCACCATGACTCCATTTATAGTAGCATCCATTTAACTCAATTTGAGTAACAAGTGGATCCATGTGTAGTCACCTTTGATAGGTATATTTAATTCCATAGTTCACTTGCTCACCATGTGCATGCATTCACATGTCCATTTGATCTCGAAAGACAATATGCATACATCAAAATCTTATAATAATCAGAGCCATTACCATCATTCCTCTTTGTAAGAATTTGCCTAAGGGCAAAATTCACCCAGGAACTAAGAACTCAAACACAAGCGCACAGTAGACCAAAGATAGAGAGAGTATGATAAGAATGACAATGTCATAATTAATGCAATGCAATGTAAAAGTACACTAGGAGTGCCTGTATATAAAGGCCTCTGAGATACATCTAGAATGCCTCGTAATCAGCTACATGATGTGTCATACAACCAAGCACATGTCCACCAGATATGGGTTATCCTCCATTAAGCACAGAAGTAAGTGCGGTGATGAGAGGATAAGCCTACAAGGGTGTGACACGCAAAATAGTGTTGTAGACACCATGTGCTAAAATAGAGTTGCGTACTCTTGTGTTGTCTACATGACAACTCAAAAGGTGTGCAAACTCCTAAGTGTCTCACAAATAAAAATAATAAAATAATGCAAAATAATTAAATAATGCATTAACCTAAGTAAACTTAAGTAAGTGTAATAAGTAAATACTTATTTACACCAACACCCCTCCTTAAGTGTAACTTAGGGGAATGCCCTTAAGCTTACGAAAACTAGGATGAAGATGCATAATGGGTCCCGGCTACTAGGCCATGTTAGGTACCCATGTACATAATGAAAATGCAATCTACCATAAAGTGGGGAAAGAGGGAAAACCTCATGGGAAAAACCCTCCCCCAAAAAGAGAGATAAATAAGGATGCATCGATGGATGGAGTAATCAAGACCCCCCCATTACGACATACATCCAGTATATAGATAAGAGAATGAAAGAAGGAAGAGAGACAGAATAGGCTCCCCCCCCCCCCCCCCAAAAGAAGAATGCCAACAAGTGAAAGCTGCTCCGATGAAGAAGCTGGTCCAAGAATGCAAAATGGTGTTCCTCCCCTTAGGAAGAAACAAAGGCAAAGGTACACTGCTGAAGATGTATGGTGGCCCTGAAACTTGCTCAAGTATCCCTGTACTGATGCTGAAGTTCACCCCTTCCAACTGTGCTGAAAAGAATGAATGCAGATCGGTCAAGGATGTTTGTTGAACCTGTTCCACTGAACCATCTGTCTCCTCTACTGACAAAGAGACCTCCACTAATTGCTGTTCATAAGGATCCACAATCACTCCAACCTGTTCAGATTGATCATGTAGAGAATGGACATGAGGGTCAGAGTGAGCCCTCGCAACAACTGTAGAAGAATCATCATCAATGAGAAGATGTAAGTCCTCAAGTTTGTCTCCCAAGTCAACTGAAGCTGGAGCTAGAAGACGAGATGTACCGTAATGTGTTGGACCTTTCACTGTGGCAATATAAGCATGTGGATTGGATTGATGTGACCTCTCACTACAACTGTCGATAGAACCCCACGTGTCTGAACCTGTTGAAGCACTATCGCTGGTGTCACTATCAATTTTCACTGAGTATGATGTGCAGAGAGGAGTGGAGGATAAGCTGGGAGAACTTTCCTCAAAATGAACATCCTTCTCCACAAAAATCTCGTGTATCTCTGGATCCATTAGTCTGTAAGCCTTCACATTGTCTTCATAACCGATAAAGGTACAAGGCCTAGGTGTCGGTGCCTTGCAACTCCTGGAAGAAAGGTTTGCCCATGCTGGACAACCAAAGACTCTAAGGTGACTCACAACTGGTTTTCTGCCGCACCATGCCTCAAAAGGAGTCTTGCCATCTAAGGCTGGATGAGGAGACCTATTAAGTATGTGAGTAGCACTACTAATGGCTTCAACTTCAAGTGTAGGATCGAGAGACTTGGCCTTCATCATGCAACTTGCCATGGTCTTGAGAGTCCTAATCCTCATAGCTGCAAAATTTGTCTTGTGCAGATTGAATGCTAGTGAGTTCTGAAGATCAATGCCCTCAATTCTGCAAAATTTCTTAAGTCTTCTAGCTACATATCTGTTCTCATTGTCCACCCTTAGTACTTTGATGGCTTTCCTTGACTTTGTTCAACATGAGCCTTGAAGTCTTGAAGTTTATGGACCACTTCATTCTTATGATGAAGGAAGAAGACCCAAGTGAATCGCGAAAAGTCATCAACAATTATGAGTATTTAGCGGCCTTGGTTGACTGAAGTCACTGCAAAGGGACCTGCTAATACCATGTGAACTAATTGAAGAACAACTGGAGCTCGAGAAGACTTCCCTTTATCATTCTTCTCCTTGAGATTCATATCCACTGAACAAGATGAACACTCTCCCTTAGAAAAGTTGATATTAGGTAGACCTTTGACCATGTGTTTTAAGCAAAGTTGCTGAAGAGAGCGGAATTCAAGGTGACCAAACCGCTCATGCCATAAGTTGATGTTTGAAGTAGTGAGTTAACAAGGCTTGGGAAGGACTCTTAGGCACAAAGTGGGAGAAGGAATAAAGCCTCTTGTCATATTCCCCATTTTCCATTTCAACATGTCCTTTCCCTTCAACTTCCATCTTAGTATTATCTCCCACGAAGATGTGTGGTACCTTTGACTGCTTCAATGAAGAAAAGTCTTCCTTTGAAGAACCCATGTGGTAAGAGGCACCTGAGTCAAGTATCCATTCCGAAGAACTTGTGTTTGCCATAAGTGCTTGACCTTTACCTTTTGAAGAGGTTGGAGTTGAATCCTTGGAAGTACCTGGCACTTGAATCTTGTTCTTCTTGAGTAGATTTTCTAACTCATTGATTCTTTTTGTCTTGCAATGATGCTCGTCATGATTTGGCTTTTTGCAATATGCACAAAAAAGTTTGTCCTTCTTTTCATTACTTCCCTTCTTTTTTGAAGAAGAACCACCTTGTTGAGAGGATGATTGTTGTGTCTCAGATTGTGTTTTCTGCTTCCACTGCTTCTTGTTGTTGTTGCTTTTTCCCCCTTGACTTGATTTGTGATCATCACTAGCCACCAAGGCTTTGGTCTTTGATGACTTGAGAAGTCCAAAATCCACCAAGTGAGATTGTTCAACAATCAACATGTCTGCAAATCCATCAAAGGAAGGCTTCTGGTAAGTAGATTCCATGGTCAACTTGTGAGTTTTAAAACTCGAAACAAAGTTGGTGTACTCAGAGGGTAGCCTCTTCAAGATGTGATGAATTAACCTGTCATCTTTCATGGGATTTCCACAATCTTTAAGAAGTGTCCTATACTCATTGACTTTAATGATGTAATCCTGAATTGTGTCATAATTCTTAGGATCCAAGAGAAATAGATCATCTTCAATTTGAAATCCCTTTTCTTCATCCACTTTACCATATAGTTGTTCAAGTTTATCCCAAGCTTCTTTAGATTCTGAACAATTTTTAATGTGAAAGAGAAGATCCCCTTGTACACAACTCCTGATAACACCTAAAGCTTGTCGGTCTTGAATTTGCCAATCAATGAGTTCTTTAGCATCAGTAGCTTTAGTAATTGTACCATCAACATAAAGACTATATCCTTTTTCCATTAATCTACTCCATGCAATATCTTTCCATTTAGAATAGTTGCGTGAAGTTAGAGTAGGACATTTAAAACCCATGATGCAGAAATGAAAAGAGCACAATAGAGAGACACAAAAAACACAGTACACACCCCCCTTTTTCACTCAATCAAAAGACCCCCCCAAAAAAGATGCTTTGGCACTTTATAAGTAGTGCGTTTACAATGAGCCACTTGTCAAAATGAACAAAGTGGACTTTCTGATTTTGCTTTTACAATTGCCTTATGAGGCTGAAATCTATCACTTGAGCACTGTAGCTTAGTTTTACAACAATTTTGAAAAAGAACCAAAGCTTTATAATGCCAAAGAAGGCCTAATTCTGAAAGTGAGAAATTGGTCCACAAAACCCTAGAATCTGACTTCAGATCTGGAAAGTAGACGAAAAAATACGCACTTTCAAAAAAAATAAAACTTAAAAAAGTGACCAAATGTGCTCGTATGGAGCTTCTGAAGTTGCAAAATGCAGGATTATGTAGGTATAGTCGCCAAAAGACGCAATTTTTGCAAAATCTATGCACCAAAACCAGAAAACAACACCACCACTGAAAAATTCAAGAAATTTTACGCGATTTCAAAAAAAATTGCACTTGAATCGAAGTTTAGATGTCAAAGATACGAGCTCGTAAAGTCAAGCTGCCAAACTGAAAAGCAATTTGGAGAGGGGTCTGGAAGGAAAACTGCGAGTGTAAATTTGACAATCAAACAGCCGTCAAAGCAGTTGTAAATCGCCTGGGAATGACGGTCAAATGGCCGTCAATTTTAACTTAGGAAAAAGATGACGCCAGCAAAAAATGGACGCCCTTGGGTGATGTGGCAGCACAATTAGATGTTCGTACTATACGGACTCACACGTGTCATGTTCCGTACCGTTGACGTGGCACTCCAACGGGTTCCACGGGTGACGTGGTAGTCCCAGATCAGATGACTGTGCTGACTGGGTCGTGGTGGACACGTGGCAGACGAGGATTCGCTGTTGTATCCACTTCAGAAGCGTCTGTGTGGGGGAACTCGAGGCACAATCTTTGAATGCCACATGTCCCGATGAAAACAGTGGGCGGAAGAAGTTTGGGCGAAAAATTGAAACTGCTGGAAATTGCCAAAAATGTCGAGGTTTAAATTTGCAACGGCCCGAGAACTTCAGTCATGTCGAAGAACCTGTTGCGGGCGACACGATGCCGAGGTTGGGAAAGCTTGCCCACGATGTCGAAAACGCAGTAGCGACGACAAGTTCTAAGTCTTCGCCGGAATATGTTGTAGAGAGTGTGCGCAGGTGCCGGGAAGTGAGTCATCGTAGCCAAAAAAATTGGAAACAGCGGGCTGGGAGTGTAGTAGAGGACGCCGAAAACCCGCAGATCACCGCCGGAATCTTGGAACTTAATCCCACATTTGATGTGGGAGAGGGCTTCGGCCTGTTTAAAATGAAAAAGCCGCACCCACTAAATAAATGAGCCTTTCGAGCTTTGGAAAATTGCCCGTGGGTGATGTGTGACCGGCCCTTGCTTTGCCGGATTTCATATACCGATCAGGAGCAGTTGTCGCTGGTTATAGGGGTAATTGCCGAATTTGTCTGTGCAATCCTCGAATTTGGTACAGCTTGATATTTGCAGAGGCTGGATTTGTTCTATGCCTGCTGCAAATAAAAATCTGTACTAATGCCTGCAACCAAGTAAAATAAACCTCCACAAATGATAGATTCGGGGTGTCATTGCCCGGGTCTGTTAAAATTTTTTTTCTCCGAATTTCCACAAATAACTGACAGAAAATAAATGTTCTCCGGATTTTCGCAAATAACTGACAGAAAATAAATGCAGAGAAATAATAAAATTGCCGATCTGAAATAAGTCAAATGAATTTGCGAAAAAAGACCATACCCATACCGCAAATCGGGGCCTCCGGGTTTCAATTTGCAAAAAATTTTTGCCTCACGGTCGACTTTGGGCCAAGGTAGCCGAGTTTATAGTCGATTTTCACTGGTTCAGCGTTCCGGACGCATGGCGAGGTCAGATCTGGCTCTAGACGCTCCCAATTTCTGCAGCACTCTGGATTCGGGCTGAGGTGATGAAGCAAGTGTGGTCTCGAACGACTATGTGATGAGAAAATCTCCAAGTTGCTCTGATACCATGTAAGAATTTGCCTAAAGGCAAAATTCACCCAGGAACTAAGAACTCAAACACAAGCACACAGTAGAGCAAAGATAGAGAGAGTATGATCAAAATGACAATGTCATAATTAATGCAATGCAATGTAAAAGTACACTAGGAGTGTCTATATATAAAGGCCTCTGAGATACATCTAGAATGCCTCGTAATCAACTACATGATGTGTCATACAACCAAGCACATGTCCACCAGATATGGGTTATCCTCCATTAAGCACAGAAGTAAGTGTGGTGATGAGAGGATAAGCCTACAAGGGTGTGACACGCAAAACAGTGTTGTAGACACCATGTGCTAAAATAGAGTTGCGTACTCTTGTGTTGTCTACATGACAACTCAAAAGGTGTGCAAACTCCTAAGTGTCTCACAAATAAAAATAATAAAATAATGCATTAACCTAAGTAAACTTAAGTAAGTGTAATAAGTAAATACTTATTTACACCAACACTCTTAAAACATCATTGATCCTCACTAGTTGTCATCAATTTGATGAAATTAGTCGGGCCCAAAAGTGGGTCCGGCTAAATTTTTTTCGTTTTCGAATAATTGACATTGTGAACTGATCCTTTGAACAATTGGTATTGATTAAAATCAAATCCAATCCTTATTTCATCATTTGAAACTTGTTTTCACTTATTTGCAAATAGTGATTTGCTGACAGGAAGGCCTACAGAGTGGGTTTAAAAACTGACAGAAACACCTGACTTGAGCCTTGGGATTTAACATACTGCTTCTTTGTTCAGCATCCTTGCACCTTGTCAGATGTCGTGTCATTAGGATCACTTAGTCAAAAGATATTGACCGTCAAAGTTGCCTACTTGAAATTGCCTGCAACAAAATATGTTAGAAAACAGGAAAGTGTATTTGGATTCGGCTTTGAAAATAGGGCAAATGGATACTTGAAGGTACAAAAACTGGGGAAATAGTTCATTGCCATGAGGAAAATATAGATATGTGATTTGGGCTCATGATGAATAATAGGAGGCATTTGGCGAGCATTCGAAGTTAGGTGCTTAGAATTGTAGAACTGGAAACATCAATAGGATATTGATTTTCGCAAATGGAATGGATCTGGGAAAGTGTGCAGACGGATTCATCAAGATATGAAAAGTGACACACTTGAAGTATTTTTGGAGTAGGACACAGTGGTACAAACCATTTGGTCCAGACAATCACGGATTCAAAGATATGACATCCCGAATAGGGGTGCTGATCAATCTGCATTTCTTGACACTAGTAAAACTTTATAACTTGCATTTGGAATTGTGTTCGAAAACTGATCAAATGGATTTGTCATAGGCACAAATCTAGAACATAGTAGGTGTCTGACCTATAGAATATAATGCAAAAGGAATTTTCTCAGTATGGTCAGCTGGGTCAAAGTTACAATTGGTCAAACAGGGCCTCCCAGAATTCAGGGCAATATGCATCAGCATGACAGAGATAAGTAACCAACTTCAAGGGATTCAAAACCTAGTCAAAATATATTGAAGTGGCATGAAAATTGAAACATAAGTTCACTGATAGGTGTACTAAATACTCCCAAAATGGTGAGTTATGAAGTATTACCGGGTACAAGAGATTCAAATGCAAACTAGGCCTCCTCTTGCTGTTTGACACTGGGCAAAAATGCAGAATTGAACAATGCTCAAAACAAAACTTCACGGAATGACTCGGAATGACAGTTTATCATTATAGGACGTATGAATATGCTGAATGCAAGGTGTTAGAAATATAAAACACCTCTTAGGCCTTAAAACGACAGCTGGGTACACAAGCAAGAGAATGCGCTTATAGGATTCAAAGTGACTCAAAATTTTGGAATGGTACTCAAAACAGGAATGCAATTTTGAGTCCCATCAAGAGGTATAGTCGGGTGTAAGTATTCTGATTTTTGATTGTGAATGTTGTAATTCTGAAAATTTTATATATAACCCTCAGTCACAGCTGAACATTGTTGTTATGCATCAATTTAAACTGACCATTGCTCATCTTGCTTTTGATCTGTGCTGGCTTGTTGGATTGTTCAGTCAAATAGATGTATTGATATACATGATCTGCAAATGTTGAGTTACAGAAGACAAAATCATTCCTCTTAGAAGTATACAATTTGTGCACTGAATCTCCTTTGTTCTCGAATAGGGTTCATCCTGGGTGTAGAGTCGCCTATGCTTGAAGTCTTCAGATCAGATTTCATTATTTAATCTTAGCAAACAAAAGACAGAAACATACTTTTTGAAAGTTAGTGGCTTGGTTCTCTTTTATAATGCTATCTGAAGATTTTATTGGATAAAAGGCATTGTCAGAAATCAGTTCTTGTTATCGATGTTTATTTAGTAGCTATTCGGTTGTGTGATTAGTTATCAATGAGAATAGTTAAACTTGAAACTGGTTCCTACTGCCTTCAACTGAACAACTGATAAGAAGGTTCTATTTAATAAGTTTGAAGGTTCAATAAAGGAGTTTGAATAGGGATCACTGAATAGAGACATTATGCAAGCCCGATGACAGATTTGTGGATCACTGATAGAGCTTTAAGTCTGATGTGAAATGAGTAGCATGTGAGTTGCTGTTGAGAAGGTTAATGTGCATGCATATACTAGTTTGTTGGATCTATGTTGAGGTGTATAATGATATATCAGTACTGGAAAATCCGAGAGTGACATTGCAAGATTATAGTGGACATAATCTGTCTAATGTTTTCACAGTCATTGAGAGGAATGGAAGGAAATACATCTGCAGTTTAGAGTTGTTCTAGTGAGCAAAGAGTTTTGCAAAAGAAGTTGTAAACCCTCATGGTTGGTGCCTCCATGGTTCTAAGTTGGTGCTCAATTTGAGAAGTTGGTGTAGAGTTGGTCCTCTCAAGCAAGGGGTTTGGTGAGTCCTTAGGGTTGGTGCTCTTCAAACATTGTACACTATTTTATTTGTGAGGACAGATTAGGAGTGTAGATCTTAGTAGCTTTTCTTGCCATTGCTTTTCACTCATTTTGGGTTTCCACACACATCAGATCTCAAAGTCTCCGTTTGATTGATCTCATTGCTTTCTATTTTTATTATACTTGTCATTATTAAAGTTTTACTTGACTAAGGATCAAAATTTCATATCTTCTACTGGCTCACTCCCCCCCTCCTTTCCCCCAATCCCTTTTTTGTAGAAGAATTATGTTCTACAATTGGTATTCAGAGACTAGTACTTGAAGAGGTCTAATCAACTTAAGTAGATCTTGGTTAAAGAGTACATGGCTTATATAGAAGGGTCCTCAAATAAAACCTCCTTATTGTTAGAAATAGAGGTATGGTCGGCACTTGGATGTACTGTATATGTGTTGTATTGATGATAGGTTTTGTCATTGATGACAACATATGTTTATGTGATCATGGCAGACAAAGATTTTGTATATCATAGGGTGATTGTTGGCACAACGAAGTTGCATGTAACAGGTCCAGCTATATGAGCTTAGAATTGTATAGAAGGATGAGTATTGATATTGTTAGTTTTCGGTGATCGCTGCAAATGTATTTGCATTTCCTATTATGGTATATGTTTTCCAATGGCAGTGATATCACTCCTATTTGTATTAAGGAAGAGACATGGAGAGACATGTCTATCCATTATTATCTAATTAATATAATAACAAATGATCATTTAATTATATAATATCTCATATATTTAAAATGTGTATATATATATATCACACGCACACACATATTTCTGCACTTCAGTCTCATAGTTTATCCAACTAAAGCTACCAAACATCAACACTCTTAGCTAAGGAGGATAAACACATGACCATATATTACCTCAACATAATATAAAGATATTGAGAGTAATGGCCTCTTGAATGTTAAGTTGCAAGATATCACCAAGTACTATGAGTAATGGTCTCCCGAATGTGAACTCATTTCATATTCACCAAGTACTCTGTGTAATGGCCTCCTAAACATCAATTTGCATAATATTCACCATGTATGCAAAATGTTAATAAGGTATGTGCACACACATTTTCATAATGCTTACCATATGAACATCCACCATGCAAAGTATAATCTATCATGATCTACATAGACATCGTAAGATATCAATCATAATAGAAAATTAAGTTATTGTAAGGTCACCACCTTTCAATAACTTATGCAAATACAAGTGATTATCATTTGGAAGTCATCACTTCCTCGTGATATATACAAGGGGTAGGCCCATTGATATTATGCAGTCACACACATGGATTTTCAGACTCCCTCTGGATATCAATCTTCTGAACTCCTCATCCAAAGTTGTCTTTGAAGAAGTGCCAGACTCCCTTTGAATCTGATATCAATCTCCCTTTTCTTGCAATAACATTCTTGGAGGAAAAGATCAAGGCACATAGCTCTTAGAGTATGTACAGAAATCAAAATAAGAGATTAACAATAAATAAAGGTAGTCCTTAAGATATAATAATAAAAAAATGCTTATTTCACTTAATATTTTTGATGCGAATTTCTTTGATGAGTGTCTATATGTCAATTG